>CM021103.1:442345850-443036814 GCA_007115665.2 Sequoiadendron giganteum | reverse complement strand
TAACCCTTAATCCGTAAAACCTATACTTGAGAGAGAAAACCTATACTTGAGAGAGAGAGAGAGAGGGAGAGCTGGTGGGAGGGACATACTTGAGAGAGAGGGATAGGGAGAGGGAGAGGGAGAGAGAGAGAGAGAGGGAGTGAGAGAGGGAGGGAGTGGAAGAGAGATAGAGTGAGTCACTATGAGAGGGGGAGGGTGTAGGAGGGGAGACTTGACAAAGAGAGAGAAATATGGGGTAGGACAAAGATACTTGAGACATAGAAAGAGGGAGATAGGGTGGGAAGGAGAGACCTGAGAGAGAGGGAGAGAGAAAAAGTGGGAGAGAGATAGAGGGAGTGAGAGAGAGAGGGAGAGAGACTAAGTGGGAGAGAGATAGAGGGAGGGAGAGAGAGGGAGAGAGACAAAGTGGGAGAGACAGGAGTAAGAGAGAGGGAGTGGGAGAGAGAGAGGGAGTGGGAGAGAGAGGGAGGGAGAGAGGAGAGAGACATAGAGACGAAGAGAGAGAGTGAGAGAGAGGGGTGGGAGGGAGAAACCTAAGAGAGAGGGAGAGGGAGAGAGGGTGGGAGGGAGACACCTGAGAGAGAAGGAAAGGGAGAAAAAGTGGGAGAGAGGGGGTGGGAAGGAGATACCTAAGAGAGTAGGAGAGAGAGGAAGTGAGAGATAGAGGGATGGGAGAGATACAAGGAGTGAGAGAGAGACTTGAGAGATGGAGAGGGGGTGGGAGGGAGAGGGAGTACTCGAGATAGAGGGATTTGAGAGAGATGGAGGGGTTGGGGGGAGATACATGAGATAGAGGGAGATAGAGAGAGTGGGAGGGGGTGGGAGGGAGATATCTGAGAGAGAGGGAGAGAGATAGAGGGAGTGAGAAAGAGAGAGGATGTGGGAGAGAGATAGAGGGAGTGAGTGAGAGAGACAAAGAGAGGCCTGAAAGAGGGAGAGGGGATAGAAGGGAGAGACTTGAGAGACAAAGAGGGAGGGAGAGCCTTGAGAGAGAGAGAGGGAGAGAGAGTGGGAGAGAGATAGAGGGCATGAGAGAGAGAGGGACTTGAGAGAGAGAGGGAGAGGTGGTGGGAGGGAGATACTTGAGAGAGATGGAGAGGTAGATGAAGAAAGATAGAGGGAGTGAGATAGGGAGGGAGTGGAAGAGAGATAGAGGGAGTTGCTATGAGAGGGAGAGGGGGTAGGAGGGGGAGACCCTAGACAAAGAGAGAGAGGGAGAGGGGGTAGGATGAAGATAATTGAGAGAGAGAGAGAGGGAGAGGGGGTGGGAGGGAGAGACCTAAGAGAGAGGGAGAGAGACAGAGTGTGAGAGAGTGAGAGAGAGGGAGTGGGAGAGAGAGGGTGTGTGTGTGTATGAGAGAGAGAGGGGGGATGGAGATACCCAAGAGAGAGTGAGGGAGAGAGGGAGAGAGATAGAGTGGGTGAGGGAGAGGGAATGGGGGAGAGATAGAGGGAGTGAGTGAGTGACAGACCTAAGTGAGGGAGAGGGGGTAGGAGGGAGAGACTGAGAGAGAGAGAGAGACAAAGAGAGAAAGATAACAACCTAAGAGAGGGAGATGGAGTGAGAGAGATAAAAAGACCAAAGAGGGAGAGTGACAAAGGGGGTTGGAGTGAGATAGATTTATTTAGGTACCTATGTGGGAGGGAAAGAGAACTGAGAGAGGGGATTGGACTGATATAGTAGTCTAGGTCACGTGGGAGGGAGTGAGACCTGAGAGATAGAGACTTCAGAGAAGGTATGAAAGGTAAAACCTTGACTAAAGAGTTACTGGATAAAGAGTTATCCAGTAACATTAACGAGTTAGAGAAGGTATGAAAGGTAAAACCTTGACTATCCATCTACGATCTTAAACTGTGCAATCTAAGCATTATCAAAGTTGTTCACCAAAGAGGGGAAATTCTATTTCTGTGCAAAGCAGGCCATTTGGCGCTCACCAAATGGCCTGCTTTGGATGTGTTAATTAACAAGATTTGCCAAATATTCTCATATTTTGATCTGTGCTCTCCATCTCATTTGCATGTCTTTCAATGCAAGTTTATAAAAAAATTGTGATAACGTTAACCTCTCTCTTAGCTATCTAAATATATAATTATTTTTTCATTTTGATTTAGTTAAGGTTTTGATCCATGGCTTCTATTGTAAATGCCTTCGTTTTTGGTAAAAAACCAACATGTGCTAGGTTTAGGATATATTTTTACATGTTCATCGGAACATGAAACAAATTACATATTTTGAAACTAGGCTCCATTCTACACATGATGAAAAAAATAATAATCAATTTTCGATTAGTTTGCAAAAAATTTGGGTGGGAGCACTCTCAAATTTCAGCTTTTCAGGATGTGTCCACTTTGAAAATTCATAAAATATTATATATTGATTAAAAAAATTATCTGAAAGAAGGAGGATAAACTACATGGTGTTAGCTAATTTCTCACTATTGGGATTTTTGAAATTCTAAAAAAATTTAATCAAAACGGGGGGAGTCCTCAGGCACTACGCTATTTTTTTTGATAAAAATAGGACCTGTTTCTCCCCCCCCCCCTTTTGAGACCCTTAATCTTCATTAATTTTAAAAAAAAATAGTAGCTTAGAAACTAGACTCAGAGCACTTCAACTTTTGTTCGTGCCGCATCTCGAAATTTTGAGCATAACTATCTTCATTTTCTCGTGCAAATCAGATTTTTCTGTTTTTCAGAAAAAAAAAAAGTGGCATCTTAAGAGCCAAAATTGTGTCATAGATTGGTGCACTTACCCACTTACCCACATATGAAAATGCTATTTTTCTTAGTTTAAACTCTTAGATGGTTTTAATCTGATTTTTTTTTAAAGGGAGTGAGCCTTCCCTTGAGCAGTGAGCTCTAGGCAGTGTGTCTGAATGCAAGTGCATTGCCGTTATTATAATCTTCATTTGAGTATACTGAGATCATAATTGTGGATTGACCATCCATCGTGGTTTTTCCCCTAACCGGGTTTCCACGTAAAAATCCTTGTGTTATGGTGTTGTGTTCATTTGCTTCATGTTTATGCATTATGGTTGAATGTTGTTAATGCTTTGAAGATAAAGTTTAATAAAGTTAAATTTTTCACAACACTAATTTAGCCCCCCTCTCAGTGTAGCTTGTTTCCAACAAAAGAAAAAATTTAGGAGACACCTGTAGAATACACCTATAGATGGGAAGGGCATGTGCTATAGAATTTAGAAGCTGAATCCGACCCACAAAAGAAAGCCACCTAAGAGTGCAATGGTTCACCTTAGTCTGCAGCTTGTCAAGAATAATTTTCCAAGAACCACTAGGGAGAGTACTAGACAAGACAAGAATACCAAGATAAGTCAAAGGAAAGGACTCAATCTGAAACCTCTGAATATGAGCAATTTGCCATTGAATGAGCCTTAAAGTGTTAAAAAAATAATAGAGGTTTTTTCCTCATTAATCAATTGACTAGAAGCCGTAAGATAAATATCCAGTACTTTGCACAAGTTGTTAGCCTCTTTTAACTTAGCTAAAATCATCAGAGGTGTATCATTAACAAACTATAGGTGGGATTGTGGAGGTAAACCATTACCCCAGACCCAACCCTGGGTAAGACCTTGATCCACATTTCTCTTAATAACTCTCCCCAACCCTTCCTCCATGAGGATGAATAAATAAGGAGAAAGAGGGTCTCCTTGTTGAAGACCCTTGACAATACCAAATAAGGAAGTCATCTCCCCATTAACCAAAACCGAAAAGGAGGTATTCATGACACAACTCATAACCCACATAACCCATTCCTCTGCAAAACCAAAGGCAATAAGAACTTTGTGTAAAAAGGACCATTTGACTCTATTGTATGCCTTAGCCACATTCATTTTGATGAATATGCATTTTTCTTTAGAAGTTTACATAGAATAGTGCGTTTCAATTGAAATAACCACTCCATTCAATATTTTCCTATGCTCAATAGAACCACCCTATTTTTTAGAAACCAACCTGCTTAACCACCGCTTCAACCTTTCAACAATCAACTTGGAATTTTTTTTATAAACCACATTGCAAAGAGAAATGGGCTGAAACAAAGTTAGCCTATCTGCCCCTCACATTTTGGAATGAGAGCAATAAAGGTAGAATTAATAGCACAAAACATCTACTTGTTTCTTTGAGATTCTGAAACCACCTCTAATAAGTCCTGAGTTATAATATCCCAAAATTATTGAAAGAATTCAATCAAAAATCCATCAGGACCTAGGGCTTTCCCTTTCCTCATCTCGAAAATAATATCCTTTAATTCCTCAAGGAAGATAATTCCAAAAAGATGTGAATTCATTTCCACATCAACCAAAGGTAGGATACATGCCAAAACTTGACTTTCTTCCTCCACATCCTAAGAATCCTCCCTAAACAAAGAAGAAAAATATTGCAAAGCTTCTTTAGTTAGATCATCCAAAGAGGACAAATGAACACTGCTATTTCTCACCAAGAAAGGTATTGAGTTACCCTATCCCCTAGCCTAACAGATTTGAAGAAGAATGCAGTATTCCTATCCCCCTCCTATAACCAATCAACCGATGCCTTCCATTTCTAGTAAATCTCTTCCTGTAGGTCACACTCCTCCAAAATTTTTAAAGCCCTTTCCTCCTCCCTAAGTGAATCCTCATTAAGACCATGATCCCTAATCACCCAGGTGATAGCATCCAAGCTATCCTGAGAAGCAACCTTAGCATGAAAAATATTACCAAAACACTGCTTATTCCACCTCTTGAGCTGGTATTTCACAAACTATGGTTGCTTGGAAAAAAAATACATAGTAGTGCCAAAGGAAGGTCTACCCAAATACCACCATTCCATAATATGGTCCTATAGCGAGGGATCACGTAACCACATAAGTTGAAGCTTGAAAGGAGGAGAATGAACAACCTGGGAAAAGACAACAAATAGGTTAATAGGCCAGTGATCAAAGCCCCTCCAATCCAAAATTTTGGAACAAATAGAACAAGATCTCCCAATCCAAAAATAAGAAACAAGAAACCTATGGAGTCTCTTAACAATACAATCCTCCCCCAGTCTCCTATTATTCCAAGAAAACTTACAATTATGGGGTTTAACATCCATAAGATTCAAGGAAACAATATGAAGAAGAAAAGAAGAGGGCTCTAGTCTTCAAATGCCACCTCTCTTTTCATCGAGATCTGTGATGGCATTAAAATCTCCTATAATAATCCAAGGATAAAGAGGAGCAAAATTCCTAATAAGATGAATGTGAGTTGCCAGGTGGTGCTTACTAGTAAAATCCGTCAGAGCATAGATATTGGAGAGGAGAGTAGTTTCATTAGTCTCCA
The DNA here is from genome assembly GCA_007115665.2 of Sequoiadendron giganteum. Taxonomy (NCBI): domain Eukaryota; kingdom Viridiplantae; phylum Streptophyta; class Pinopsida; order Cupressales; family Cupressaceae; genus Sequoiadendron; species Sequoiadendron giganteum. The sequence continues at coordinate 443,031,496 of CM021103.1, read as the reverse complement.
AAATTGAAGCACCATCGAGATAGCAAATTTATAGGAAAACCACCATAAAGGGAAAATATTCAAAGGATTCCATAGGATAGCCAAACCCCCCAGCATTGCCTTGGGAACCAATGCACTGACATTGACCATGCCCTGAAAAATTTGACATAATACCATACATGGTTTCAATAGGTAACTTAGTCTCTTGAATAAAGATCACATTCGAAGAATGATTTCTCACTATATCTCGAACAAATTTTTGTCTAGGGCCATTGTTTAAGCCCCTTACATTTCATGAAAGCACAATCATTTCTGACTGTTGAAGAAGTGAGAGCCAAGAGTCTTCATGGATCTTGAATCAACCAATTTTTTCCTCATCATCCTAATCTTCTCTAAATTCTTCTTTCTCCCAACCTTAGAGGCTTTCTCAAAATCCCCTAACTTGAAATTTTTCTATTGAATACCCAAAGAAGGAGAAGATTTTTCTCCTTTAACTGAATCGGTCCCTACCATCACCAGGAAAGGAGAATGCTGACCCCCTAACTTATCCAAATATTTTTAAGGCCTCAGGAACTATAGGAACCACCACACTCAAAGTTGTATCCATTTGAAGTGCTCTCCCCTCTTATGAATTTTGAATAAATTATGGGTTAATACCCCACTAAATCATTTTAGAGGCTCCTTGATCCAAAGCCATTAAGTGCGGATTCACCTCTTGTTGACTAAGATCATCCAAAAAATCAAATATATTAAGGATATCCCCCTCTTGCCTTTCCTTAAAAGATCTCTTCTAACCATGATTCCTGTTGTGGGGCCCAACAAGAATGAAACCTTCTTTATCCATCGTAACATATTGAGTAGGTGCCTTGCCCTTATCAACCTTAGAGGGTTCCAAGAAGGCTGAGAAGGAAGAGGATCTGGAAAATGAAACTTAGAACACCTTTTCTGCAAATGTTCATACTCATGGCACAACAGACATCGAAAAGGTAGAGTTTCACAATCCAACAGTTGCGTCCAAGAAAATAAATCCATTTGAATCTCTAGAGAATCAGGGAGAGGGTTACTCAAATCTATTTCAACACACATACGAGTAAGGATCATTACCTTCTTGTATTGTGTTTACTCAAGGGCCTCATTGGTTTGCCAAAAAGCATAGTAACTAAATACAAAATATCATTCCGCCAAAACACAAAAGGGAACCAAGGAAGACACACCCAAATGGGAACCTGATTCAAGAGTTCTTTAGAAGGGTTAAATCCCATATGCTAAGGATTAATAAAAAGACCAGACTTGTTGTGGAAATAGGGCCCCCTTTCAAAAACCCTATTCTGATCCTCCATGCACTTGAAGACAACCATAAAATAACTATTGGCTAGCAACATCACCTCCATCTCACCTTCTGGATTCCAAGTCTACCTAGCCAACGACTCCAAAAAAGGTAGAAAAACTCTCAAAACCATGAATTTGTAGACTATAGCATAATTGGAAAAACATTCCACATCCTCTGCGATCGAGTATGGTTGAAGCACCAAGACTGGTCTCTCCTGGATTTTCTCCAAGCAACCATTAACCTTAGGAATACAAGATCCTCCAGAAGGAAAAGGTCCACCAAAATCTGAGTCCTTTGACATGGAAACATTCTCCTCACTGAGCTTGGCATAAGATGGGGAACCCCTCTCAAAGCTACATGAAAATCCATTCAAGGGAAAGCAAAATGTTGCCCCCATAGGCCGTTGTCCCCACCACACAAATAAACAAGACCCTATGGGATGATGCTTCTACCAGACAAAAATCCAAGTTTTATGGCTTCAAGACAAGCTGCACATAGCAAAATAAATATCTCGCGCACAAAAAGCGACACAACAACAAGCAGAAAAAAGAATGCAACTTGGAAACACCACCCCAAAATTGATAGACACCCCACCAAATGCAGAAAACAAAGATCTAAGAGCATAGAGGAACATGAAAGGTATGTAGAGGAATGCACCCAAGCTCATGGGCTACAAACCAAAACCCTTGTGCAGAGCTCCCAAACGACCATCGTCCGTCCCATAATCAATCCCCATAAGAGGACATTGAGATTTGATTATTTTAACATCCTTGATTACTAACAAAATAATGAGTAATATTAAGTGATTAATGTGATATAAAAATACTTAGAAATATGTTTATAAGGGTTTTTTTTTTACGTTATTCCAATTAATATAAATAGCATAATCTACTAACTTGAAGAAATTTAAATCTATTTATATGAAATATTTGAGGCACCATAGTTTAAATTTTAAGCTTTATTATTTAAAATTAGATTTTAAATTTGCTACTTATATATTTAAGTTGACCATAGCAATAAGCAAAGATTGAATATTTTTGTGTCCATTATAATTAAATTTATCAGTCTACTTTGTTTTAAATTTCAAAATATTAAACAGAACTTCAGAATACACCTTAAAAAATATAAAACAAAAAAAATATTATGGTCAACAGGAAAATAAAATTTTCAAAAATAGCTTAAACAACTATAGAGAAAAATAATGTATTATGGTTGAATATTTCTATTTTAGGAATAAGAAATATTGATGGTTGTTGTTGTTTAGAAAAATAATCTATAAAGCAGAAGCATTTCCTTCCTCAAAATATTCATTTGTAGTGTTTTCCTTAAAGAATCGGAAAATGCAGCTAATTCATAATATGTTACTTGGAGTTTCTTAAGAGCTTCCTCCATTGCTATGAGTTCACCCTTTTGAATACTAGTTGTGCATGATCTTGTTACTTTAATTTTCTCAATGATCTTAATACAATTATTAGAAATACATTTTACAATATTTTCTATTTTAGTTGGTTGAATGGGATTGACCATTATCTGAAAGAGAAAACACCCAAATAAATGTCAATTTAGAAGACTATAAAATTATTTTCTTCAACATTTGAAATAAAAATGTAAAAAATGAAATATATATGTTACAATAAATCTAATTTTTTTGGTTAATATATCATGTTTACCTTAGAACTGAACATGAAAGAGAGATGAATGGAGATAAGTACAAAGCACAAGGACAAAATCAACTCACATACTCCTAGTGAAAATATTGATACCTATCAAAATTCTAACTTGTTCACAAATAGAAGATAATTACTAAATAAATTTTCAATCCATGACTTAATCTATAAACAAAAAAAATCTATGATTTAATACTTATTCCAATGATAATCAATCATATTTGCAAAAATTAACTACAATATCTAAAACTTAAAATGTGGAATCATAGACCAGCACATAAACTATTTGATAAAATGTCTTAAATAAATTTGATCTCATGCCATGCAAATTTTCATTATAGGGCACAAAATAAATTTTATTTTGCAATGTGGAGGTTTTTGAATAGATTTTGTGAATCTTAGTGTTAAAGAGTGGAGAGATCATAATCTTGCATTAAAAAAACAAATGAAAATAATAATAAGGGGTTTCAAATGAAGGGTGTTCATTCGAATCCCCCCTCCTTTGATTGAAGGGGGTGTTCGAATGGACCCCCATGAATGCATGTCTTTTTAATTTTTTGTAAATTAATATAACAAAGGGGTTCTTTTGAACCCCACTTTTGAATGAAGCCCTCTTTATTCCCTCTAATTGAATGGTCCCATGGGGGGCTTGAGCTCCTATTTTCATGGAAGCAGGAGGTCTCATGGAAAAAAAATTCTGCTATAGAATTAATTGGAATCTTTTCCAGCCCAAACTGTTTTGGGCTGAATATTTTAGCAGGTGAGATTGGGGTGGGACTAGAAATTGCACCACCTACTTAAGAGTACTTTCCTACCATTTGTCACACATCTAGAAATTTAGATTCCCGCTAGGGAAAAATTGGAGAGAAATGATGTTTATTTATTAACTTTTTATTCACAACATTCCATTCTAGCTTCATTCTAGCTTCATGGGACCACCAACCTGCTTAAATCCTGGAGCTTAAATTTTTAAGCTAAACAACACAACTAAATTCATGGGACCACCAGCTTCAAAATATTCCAAAAACATTTCAATAGATTCTGCTTTAGATTTTTAGGAAGCCCCCCTCCATGGGACCGTGCCCTAATTCAAGATAAAGACAAGGTTAGTTTAGCAACGTGGTCATTTTCACGGGTGAGGCATTTTTAGCAAAAAGGGCAATGACATTTTTTGTGTTTTTATGAACAGGGTGAAGTCGTTTTCATGAATAGGGTGAGGTGAAGGAAGGATAAGGTTGCACAAGCAAAAACAAGTAACAATTATCATTATTATTGTTATCAACACGGTTTGAGATTAGGGGTTTTGTTTTTACTTGAAATTTTCCCTATGTTTCTTCCATAATAGGAGCACCACAATTAACTTGCTTCTTAGTGGCCATATTAATAATTGTATTATTGATAGTTCTTGTGGCATGGGGTTCAAAATTCTTAAGTTACCTAGGGCTACCTTTCAACATATGCCTTAATCATTTTCACTTCATTTAGCCTTTGGTTATCATGAATGCTTTATGGCATTGAGGGGGATTTTACATGGGAAATTCTCTTATGAGTGCTCTACATTGAACCCCAGGGAGAACTTTAGTTTCATGTGATTATATAGCTCACTTTAGAAATGAGATATTTTCTGTCACCTCCAATTGAATCACCTTAAGGAATTTTATTGGTTAGTTACAGTTGGAAAGAGAATATAGATCATATTAACATGGAAACTCTGATATTTGCTCACCCATATTTCCTGTTGACTACATGTATACATAATATAGCTATACCTTTATTCATTTTCTTGTATACTTTAATCTGAAATGTTTTCTTGGTACCTTTTTTTATAGCCCACTATTTGACTACGTTTAATGTTTAGTCAATTAAACTTGGTACATATAGAATGCCATTGAAATTATGTGAAACACCAAGTTTATGGATTGGATGATTATTTTGTTAGTCTTGGTGGAGCAATTTTGCAAAAGATTATTTAAGTTAGACAAAGAATGGATTTGTTAAATGCTCCTTTGTACAACATTCAATGAATTTAACTAAGATTATCATTAGACGACACGGTTCTTTCTTTTGAGCAGGGAGCTGAACCTACATGCTTTTAGGTCTTACAAATTAACATATACCTCCTACTATTGCATGTGCCCAACTAACACCACATTAGAATCTATTGTCTCCTATGTTCAATTTAAATGTCAAAACAAAAAACATAATGAAAGAGGCTATGAGGGAAGGTCATAACAATATCTATTATCTAAAAATATTTGGGAAGGTGATGGGAAATTTTTATTCCAACGCTTACCACATTCAAAACCTTGACTAGACTCACATTTGCTACGGTTTGGTTTATAAATTTCTCTAGTAGTTTTCCCTTTATGTAGACATTAAGGTATTTTGAAGCACGACTAGCTCTAACATATGCCCTTACTGCACTATGCATGTATTTGGCCTCTCCACAACATCTCTTGCTTCTATAGGAAAATGCTTGGTAGTTTCTTTTGTGCCTCAAAACTTCTGTCTATCATCTAGAAACCTTCTATTTGCGTAGTGTCCATTCATTCTATTGCTTTAGGATTTGTTTTCATGATTTTCTCATAGACTATCATTTTGTAATGTCATCTGACTGTGATCTTATAAATTGGCTGTTAATGCAAAAACTTAATAGTATTTTGCAAGAACCCCAATCACTTTCCTTTTCAATGTTCCTAAGAACTTGAAATTGTCCACTATCCATCTTGAGGTTGTCATCCTTTTAAAAAATATCTTGACTATCACTTCATTCTTCTAAAGGACTACCTTACAGTCATGAGGACTGTCTTCTTTGAAAAGTGATTGTACTCCTTGACTACCCTTCAATGGCTCTATCATTCTTTGATAGTTACTTTGTTAAAGACTATCATCGTTCTTCTTTCACAGAGTTTTCTTAGCTTAAGAAAAAATCATTAGGCCTGTACTTCTTTATGAAGCTTATGACTGGCCTTTGTCTTTTGGAGTAGAACAATTTGGATAGTTGTTTTTTGTATTATTTATTTCCTCTTTGTGATTGTTTTGTCATCTTATGACCTCCCCCTTCAAGACCTTATCCATATAGAATGATCTATTCTCTTGTCCTATATAGGACCTGAAAGGTATATTTCTCTCTCATAGTTTTCATGCCTATTCATAAGAGAACATAATCTATAATTCTCTATATACCCACTATCTTGCATCTCTATGATTGTCTTCTAAAAGATTGCTCTTGGTGATGCTTCACTGTCTTCTATAGTTCAACCTTTTGCAACCCTAAATATTTTGAGATATGAATAGGGATTAAAAAGAACTTAGATGTATCTAGCATGAAAAACCATAATGATCCAAGTTCCTTGAAATTTCAAAGATTCTATGAGGTGGTTGTAGGTTCTTAGAAACTTGAAGTTTATTACTGTTCTTATATCTTTATGACTTGATGTCATCATCCACAAGTGTGTAAGTTTGTCTCACAAGCTTCTTATGAATACTAGGAGCATCCTTTACTCTTTAAACACTATGTAAACTTTGTCATGCCTTTATGTCTATGCACAGTCTACCTCTATCATGTAATAGTTTGACACCACCTCTCAAAATAGGGTTATACTCCTATCTTTTCAGCAATGTCCTATGTCATTTTTTACTATTCTCAAGGGTTCACCTCTTTAACTATGTTGAAGACGACATTATTTGTACATCTTCATGCAGCTCTTTGAGGTTTCTTGATGTCTTCAAGGATGAATATAGCTAGAACTTCTAACCAACTATGCATCATATAAACCTAGTGACCATCATGGAGCTATAAAAGGTTTGTGTATTTTTTAACAAGATGCACAAGACTATTATATCACTATGATTCATATAGCTATCAATACACAACTTTTGGGTATGTAGACTAAGATGACCTTTGCACTAAAATTTTTCATGCCTTCATGAATGTGTTCCTCCTTAAAAACATGATACAAAACCAAAAGAAATGGACCTAAACCCATGGAATGCGAGTAGACAACATATTGGAAATGAACGTGATTATGCAGGACTTGAGAAGCTACATGAAACCTATGAGCTTTCATAAACTACTTAAGCAGTAACTACCAGAAAAAAGAGAGAAACATATACATATTTAGCAACATGTTTATAAAGAATGCATGCCTAGAATTCTTCTATTGCAAGCAACGTGTCCCAAAACTTCTTTCATTCCTTGCAAAGTTCTCTTCAAACTTGTAAAATCTCTCAACAAAAACCACTAGGTGTTGATCTCTCTCTATCTTCATGGAAGGCTCCTTCTAATAGGGAACACAAAACCCTAAACTTCTCCTACTACGTGGGCAAAACAAAAATAAAAAATTTATTACGTCTCGGCGCCTAAAACACTTTGGCCTTCTATTTTTTACTTCTATTCATTTTATTTTCTCATTTTGGCCTTGTTTCACCACATTGACATTGCCTCATTTCCCTTGTTAAACCTTTTCCTAACATTTAACATGTTATCCATGAAATGCTTTCAAAAAATTAAAGTATCAACAGGTATAATATGCATGCTACTTGGATAGTTAAGTTACCATTAGGTTTTCATTCAGCGATTGCCTTCAAACTCTTTCTATAATAAGTGTTTTGTGTTGTCAAGATAACAATTCAAGAAGAATAATCCTATAACATGGAAGGAATCAATTCAAGTAAGTAGATACTTACTTGGGCTTATAGAATCCTCAGTGTGGCTATTTGTTCAAAGCTTATATAATCCCTACAATTTTTAATTGTTTAGATGTACAAAAACCTTTACTATCACAATTGTTAAATATAATTTTTTGAAAAGATCTAAAATATTGCCTTAATGATTTCAACATCCTTCAATTCATGTTGAAGATGCTTGTTGCATGCTCAATCTTAGAAATGGACATAGTCAACTACAACCAAACAAATAGACATGTATTGAAGAATTCAACAAAAATAATACAATCCTATTATTTAATATAATCCATGATAATGTTGCACCCATGTAAGACCCATGTGGTCTTCATTTTTACTATTAGTGACCAATTATTCAAAATCCAAATCAACACATTCAAAGTAAAAAAAATCATACAATAGCCGACCTTGTTAAAATCAAGTTGTTGATCACTGGAACAAGGAAAAGAACAGAACCTGCAAGGACAAATTAAGGGCGGTGCTAATATACTGGAAATAGGAGAACATTTGTGAGTAGACGCCAAACTGTTTTCACGATAAGCTATCATCAATTCTTCAAACAATCTATGGCATGTATCCCTCAAAATTTGGGCATCACAATATTGCTGATATTATAGTCCAGGCTTAACGGATATCTACGTTGCTTGTTGTTTCAGATGCATATGCCATGACAAGAATCCCATCTCTAGATGATATAGACCACATTGCATGTGATGCCCACATCTTGAGGGATACATGTTATAGATTGTTTGAAGACCCGATGAGATCTTATGATGATCCTCATTGGGAGATGTGAATCATCTATCAGAAGAGGGATCGTCTTGAGATTCTAGATGATATGTGCTCAACCATATAATGAAAGCCAACTTTTACAACTAAGTTTAGATTCTAGTTAATTTCTCAAGCCTAAGCTTCCTCGGTGTGGTTTAGTGGGCGCTCTAGAGTGAATGGTTGATAAGGAAAGATGCTTGTTTCTTTCAAATAGGAAAATAAAGTTAAGATTACTTGACCATGGGGAAAACTATATAATTAACTATGCTTGAGTTAGAATTGTACTAGGATTTGCTTTGTTGTTTCAGAAAATTAGATAAAATAAAAAAATTTAATCTCTATTATGATGTATGCAATTACTTTATGTACTTGAAGAGATCAAGCAAAGATCACATTAAATTAAAAGTAATTAAAATTAGTCTGAAGGATCCCCTAAGTACATCTTTCACTTTATCAAAATTCACATTAATGCAACAAATGAAATGATCCGCAGGGTTTTGATTTCTTGGACAAGTGAAGCCTACTTGTGCAAAAAAATGCTCAACACATAAAGTCACCTATGAGTATCAGAGTAGTATATGGGAATAATGGCTCAAGACCATCACGAAATAAAAGAACTACAAAAGATTATAAAATATGCCATTAGAGGAATGTAGAAGCACCTCCTGGGCAATTTTTTCATCACCAAAATACACAGTTTGTCCAGAGGAAAGAAGGCACAACTATTTGAAAAGTTCAAACATTTCACTATTGGGTTGATGGATGGAAGCTATCATAGTTCTGCCATCTTGTGCTAAATTCTTAAGAGCTTCTACCACAAAAAAATGTAGAAGCACTTCACAAAAAAAATTGAATGTGTAAGTAATTATAATTAGTATAGATCCCATCATAAATTTAGCATCCAAAGGAGACTCCGTATGACCTATGAAACACAAAATTAAATATGCAATTTGAGCCACAATGTTTACATGGGTTCTGAACAAAAATTACAAATGTGGATTTAGAGGTTCGTAAGTTCTTAGTTTATTTTTGAAATTTTCTCTGTGTTGAGATCCCCATTTACACTAATATTATATTTTTCAGCATATGGGTGCAAAAATTGTAGAATAAAAATAGCCCCTTTGTGTCATTGCATGGTATCCACCATAAGATATAAGTGATATGGTAGATTCTTACAGATTAAACTATGTTAGCTTTAGAGTTGTCTAAAAAAGTAATCTTAATTAAAAGATCATATTGTTAATAGATCTTCTATTTATTAGCTATCTAATCCATTTGTGGGCTCATCAAGGAAAAGAAGGAAAAGACGCATTAATATCTCCAAGACAATGCTAACTCTTCTCTTTTCTCCTTCGCTATATGTATGAAGAGACACTTGTAGGGGTTTAGTTAGGTTCTCATTTTTAAGGTGTGGGTCCTATCTATTATTCTATATGCCATTAAAGGCTCAATACTAGAGCATGCAAGATAGAAAAAAATAAATAAAAATACAACAGTCATAAAACCTATGAGATTCCATGTCTGTGGTTAATATTCTATTGGAGGGATGCTATGCCTTTGATACCTAGACAGTCTTGTCATCTATGGCAGCCATAGAGAATATTAGAGGAATACCAAGTCTAACCCTAGGATGTGGAGGAAATAGAAGATAGTTGCTAAGTTTCAGATACAATAAGAGAGAGGACAGTCTTGTTAGATGACAACAATGAAGACAAATGAGGTTCTTGTAGTGCAGATAACTGACTGAGATAAAATGATCTAAAATGTCTAAAGGACATCAAGTTGTGTAGAATAGAGGATTCAACAAGGTTTTAGGGTTGTTTTTAGTTTGAGACAAACCCTTATTTCATGAATTTAGTGTTGAAGAAGATATACCACAAGTTCTAGATCTACATGAATGCTCATCTAGTGTGCTAAATTGATATCAAACATAGAAGAAATGATATCCAAGATTAAATATAGAATACAATCATTGGGAGAGATGTTTCATTGAGAGCATAAGCATTAAAGAGGCATTTAGCAAACAAGCTTCTCATACAAGGTCATCACTGTGATGGTCTTGGGTGAAATACAGGGGAATATCAGGTTAAGGTAGTCAAGTGGAAATGCATAGAGCTGAGTAACTTGTACACCTATGAAGACTTCAAGAATTTATGGAGCAAAACATAAAGCCTTGATGAAGACACTATTGAGTAGCTTCAAGTTTTGATAGAGCATAACTATGAAATTGGTTTAACTATCAGGGTCAAAATAACTCCCCATGTAGGGTTTTGGTTTTATTGGAGGCTTTCCAACAAAGAGGGGATAGTCAAAGGCCGACACATGGTGAGTGTGACAAGTAAGGTAATTTGAAAAAGACATCCACCTTGCAAATTAAAAGGATAGTCCTCTATAGTGCTGAAAATGGAAGAGTACAATGGAATGCGAGGAAAAAATGCAATGGTGATGACATTCCCTATCATGAAAATCAATCATGTCATTCTTGCACAAGGTTTGATAATAGCACAAATTATTGATTGGATTCTGCATATAGTGGAAGCTTCATACAATTGCAAACATAGGTCTGCATCATCATGGAAAATACATAGGGAAAGAAAGAGTGAAATTGAGTGGTTTTTGGATGCTAAACCTGTGAGTAGAGTCTTGGAGGCAAGCACTACTACTCTACAAAAGTGTGTTACTTGTACAGTTTTCTTTCCATCACTTTTTGGCAAGGACTGTGAAAGGAATGGTGTGAAATATTGCAAGAAAAATTCACATTTTATTGAGGCCTTCACAATGTACTACTATAGTTTTTGATGTTGTTTCTTCAAGGAGGGGGGCAGATGAACACATCCTAAATTTAAAATATTTTTAGTGTACCATCAAAGGAAGGTTGCTCTGATTTGGATAATCAAGATTGGTTGTTTTAGAGTAGAGGCTGAAAGTCCAAGGCTACATAGAAGTTTTATCATATATGAAATGCATGGAATTGGTTACTAAATTTTGAAATTATTATCATTCATTATCAAAATTATGAAATCCAAAGAACTTACAAGAATAATTACAGTCATGTTGAAAGTAGAAGAATAGTGGCATTGCTATTGGATACCTTGAAAGACAGTCAACATGAAGCTCATGACACAACTCACAGTAAAGACATGGAAGGAGGTTAATATGTGGGGTCTATGCAATGACAACAAAATGATACAATTTTTAGGGGTAAACGAACAATGACAACCATGGAGAATGCATTTTATAAAGCTCAGTCCATAGAGGATTAATGAAGAGTAAAAAATATGTGCAAAGGACAATGGTGTTGTAATAATACCTTTATGATAATCATGTGAAAGAAGGATGCATGAGAATATAGTCAATAGTTTAATAGTTCAGTCCCCAATTATAGAGGTAGTTATTAGTGGCAGCTAGTAAGAGATATCATATGAATATCTAAAGGGCCTTCAATAGATAAATCTAGAAGCCTTAAGCAACTACCAATAAAAGTGGATAACAAGATTATGGAGGTCAAGACATTAAAAAAGGGTAATGAATACATAGTCCAAGTTAGACAAAGAATAGTCTCTTTTCCATTACAATCATGTACAAAATATATATTCATGAGAACATACAAATGTAAATGAGAAAGACATTGATGCTTCTTCATCTGTAGGTCTCAGTGTCCATGATACAAGCCCGGAAGGAGAAGTTTGTGGAGCAAAAGACCCATACAGTGATATGCAATTCTATACGCATGTTAGATAGGTAGAAATAGATCGTATCTCTGTTGTATTGTCTATGTTTCTCCACAAAGTTTGGGTGAGAGGACTAAGTGAAATCTATCTAGGTGGTGTTGTAGTTGATTGAATCTCCATGCATGCTGAAAGAAACACCAAATCAGCCTATGATATTATAATTAACATGGAATTTGAAGTCAAACTTCCATGATAAGTATCTGCAAATCTGAACATGCCGGACAGATGAACATAAGCCAAGAGTAGGGGAATCACGAGAATTCATTAAAATTTAGTGAGTTTGGTGGTATGTTGGGTTTCTCTTTAATGATTTCATCAGACTATCATTTCTGATATTTAAAAGACATCACATTGCTTTGTAAAATAATACCGACCATGTAAGGGAAAGTTAGGGATTTTATGGTTTGCAAGTTGTTCTCATTAATGGAGGAATTGCACAACTATCAAAGGACTGACATTAAATTCAAATCACATGTGAAAATTTATCCCCCTGTAATATCTTTCTTCTCATAATTTCAATGTAGAAGCACTGCATGTATGTGTCTATTTTCCATTTTTTTAATTTTAAAAAAATAATTATATGTTTATCATTTCTACATAGCTAACACATGTTGTACCTAGTCTTGGAGAGAAGAAATTTTATTACACTTAACCAGAAACTTTACTTATTTGGGGGATGGAAGTTGTGGGTATTTAATATATTCTTTTGAATTTCTTTCTTTAGAGTAGGGTATAACTTTGAAAAGAAATATTCCATGTTAGCTACAACTACCATTTGCAATATAATTAGGAGTTCATCTTTAAAATAGGATTTCATTCTGAAGTTACAAAATTGTTAAAATTATAACGAATATTACTTAAAACTCTTGCTGGCAACTACACCTCTACATGGCATTTCATCCCCACTAGACAATATCAATTTCTCAATAGACAATATCTCTTTCTTCTTGTCTATCATTTTATTTCTAATTTAGTTTTTGGCATGGAAAAGAGCAAGTCTTTTTTTTTTCACTTAAATTTAAACATTAGGATGTTTAAAGTAATTATTATTTTTGGACAAATCAAGGACCGATATGGGAGCTCAGGGACCACCACTTGGGGGTATATTTACCAAAATAGATGAGGAGATCCATAAATTGTGTGATATTCTAGTTGAGCCCACCACCACATGGGTTTACAAGGATACATGCGTGTCAATTCTAGATAGCTTAGAGAAGATTAGATGGACATTTGAGACCACACATGCTTTTTTTACTGACACTATAGTAGCTATTCTTGCTCAGTTGCAACAAGAAGTTAGTGGTGATGTTTCTCTTCTAGATGTTCAGTAGCGAGTCCCAAAACAAACTATCAAAGCACAATGTTTGTCATATTACGTTGGTAAATCCAAGGTTAAGGGATACTAGGTGACTTGATGTACCGATCCTCAAGTGGCCCCTTTATTATACCCATGCTTTCTTGCAACATTTAGTGGTTATCCAAATAATGACCAAATTCCTTTATAATTTGCACAGTAGTTGTACGTTGAGGTTCATTTGGGCCTCAACATCAACTACTTGGAGCTACCACAATATTATGGTAAGGGGAATGGTAGGGTTGTTGATAAAGACAGTTTTTGTCAACTAGATTGACCGCCTCTAGCTTATTAGTATATGGTTGGGGAGAGATTGCTTGCTACCTCCCCAACCCTAGTGCCTATTATAGAATAAGTTGTCATTTCTTCTCAAAGGGAAGAAATTGATAGTGTTGGTGATATAACTATTGCTGCATCTACGATATCCACTAATCGTGTCGGGAGATATTTGATGACTCATTATACATGATCTAGACCATTGAATGATGGTATTGATCCTTATGGTGTGGTGGGTGTCCTTTCACCCTCAGACATAGATGGTCTCAAAGGAGAGTAGATGCTTCAGAGTATAGCTCATTGCTTGTCAGATGACCTATTGGATTTATATAATTTTATTGCGGTAGAGCTTGGGATCCCAATACATGAGGTCAGAGGACATGTGGGTAGAGCTTTCCATTCACATCTAGGATCTAGCCATGCTATAGTTCCTTCATGATATTCTCATCACTTTGGTAGCACTGCACATTTGTCAGATCCACCTATAAATCACTAAACTACTAGAGAGGAGGGTACACCTACTGGTCCTTTTGTGAGTGTTCAACATCATGCATCCCAAGGGTTGGATTTACTTGAGGATCAGTTGCAGATGATGGGATTCTCATATTATGTGGATATGCTTATACGTGAAGACATGTCATTGACGCTATCTCACTTGGTTAGTCCATTACACTAGTTATATCAAAGCTAGCCAAGGAGACCTGTGATATAGCCGAGTTGATAGATAGGATCATTGCAGCGGATCATGCACAACCTTATACAAAGGTATGTGTGTATGTACACACATACACAATTTAAATTTATTTAAACTTCAAATTACTTGTTTTACTTGAATGGTAGATAGTCCTAATATACACATTTATGTTACATATATATATATTCTAGAGGGAGTTATCTCATGTTACACCTAGTTTGAGGATGGAGTGTGTACGCAAGTGTGATTCTATTGATGTGACTAATGTTAGTGGACAAGTGAGTTTTAAGTTTTTAAATCATGTACTCATGTATGTATACAATTTGTACACATGTATATATATAGAACATTATTCCAATTTGGCATAATGTAATTAGATTGTGTACATGTCTTGTACTATCATCCATTGGAGCAGGATTCTCACTTATAGGGTCATTCGATTCAGAGCCAGTATGATGACCCTAATGGAGCCTAAGTGAATTAATAGGTAAACAAGTTGTTGCTATAAGATGTAATTTTTATTTTATGTTTTCACAATAGCTGCTGAAAATTTTGAATGAAACATGCTCATAATTTATTTAGATTCTAAATCTTTGGCACATGTCTTTTTATAGGCTCTATGTACGGGGAGTCATTCTTGGGTACAAAAGGTCAATTTGCTAAGATTCTACTTTTTATGTGACTCTTGAGATTTCTTGAGGTCTGTTCAAATTGTTTGTAAAAGTTTTCTATGATGGCCTAACTTCTTGAATAACTTGTGAAAACTTGGAGTAAGTCATGATTACTTGGGATTAATGGTAGATTTGTTGAGTGTAATGCTACTACGATATGATATGTTTAGATACCAATTTTTAATCACTACTCTACCTACTTTATATAGATACATATTATATACCATATGATTTGATACAAATGTGTACAACCTATATGGTGCCATTAACTAAAAAATCATCCAAAATATTATCTATGTTCCAATCATTGGCAAAGTTGAAGTTTAGTTTTACACTAGCCAATGACATATACTTGAAGTTTGTAAAGCCTATTTTTAAGATATGTAGAAATTAAATGTGCAATCATGTATTCCATGGGAGACCACATCTCCATTTAGTGCTTTCCATGATTGCATACATAATTACCATGACAGTTACAATCAATGCATTTTGTGAGAACAAGTCACTTTAAGACTTGTTTCCAAATAAGTGGAAATTTTGGGTTGATTTTGGTGTCTAATTCTTCATGGTGAAGTTCTAGTTTGTGTTTGCAATGACTGATCTCTTTTTTTGCATTTTCAATGTAAATATTTGGATTTCACGATTGCTGCAAAGTTATGAGATTTTTTTACATGTTTTCAAACAATACCAAGCTTAAAAAAAGTCTATCAGTCTACCAAATAAATGTTGTTCATGTATAAAGTGTTTGTATGGAAATATGGTACAAGAAGTGTGGGGCTTCAGAATGTGGAGTGTGGTCAACTAGAACTACACATCAAATCAGTTGTTTTAGGGATTCTTTGATGGGCATGTTATTGTGAGACCTGCAATAAAAAGAGTTCCTAGTTTTTAATCTGAAATGTAACTCTTCTATTTTTTCCTTTTCAATTTAAAAATATAGAGCATATTCAATAAGTTTATTAGTGAAATCATATACTCTTGTAATTTACATTTTTTTAATGAGATGTTAGTTTTCATCATTCTATTCATCATATTAAGTTTTTAGATAATATTGCTTGACAATTTGTTATTTGGTTACTAGGTGTTGATTAGCATCTTGTGGAAAAGATACTGGATCCATCTTATCTTAACCGAGAAGAGTCTATATTCAATAACCTCAAAACAATCTTGGAGAATTATGGACCTTGGTCTAGTGCTTGGGTTGGTGAAGCTTGTGGAGCTTATAGCAATGGACACAATCTGGTCACTGATGCTTTTGTCTCTAGCTTTTGGTAAGCTTGTCTTTTGTGAAACTTCAATTTTTTTACTCCAGAACTTGTACAAACCATGCACTTTTAGCTTTCACTATTAATTTTAACGACTTGGTTGATTTTTTATCTATTTTTTTTTGTGGATGCATTGTTTTCTACTGCCGCCAAAAGTGTGGCCACTCAAGCATAGAGATCAATGTAGGAAAATGTTCTTTGTACAAAAGAAACCATCTTATACAAACCTAGTGCCATCAATTCTGTTGCGTGGAACATCAACACACAACAGGAAGGGAGTGACCCTATCCACTGTTCTAGTTCTCTTTCATACTTAGAACATGTTAATGCATATATGACTCAAAATGTTGGTTCCTATAGTTAGCTATGTATGAAAGGAAAGACTATTGTTCACTAGCCATCTTTTGAAGAAACATATATCATTCTTGTTGTTCTTTTAATTTTGTTTAAAGACAGATTTGACACTTAAGAGCTTATGAAATGTATGTTACAAAATTAAACTTTCTACTCTATAATTTTGGCCTTGCCTTGTTATTTTTTGGCTGCCATTTTGTAGCCATTTTTGCTATATATATAAAAAAACTTCACTATTTTCAAAAAAATAAAAAATATATTCTGATCTTGTTTTGTACCAATCACTTGTGGCTTCATTTCACATGCATAAATGTCCCCACTTAATGTGAATTTTTCCACATGTTTTCATGTTACAAAAATAGTGCCCTTTTTTTCAAAATTATAGTGACTGCTAAAATATAGATATTAAATATTATGTTTTTAAGAGGGTTTTACATCTTTAGCATGGGGTAAGAAGAGTTCTACAAAAATGAACTCTAAAAGCAGAATTTAAGAATGAGGTAGAAATCCTAGCATCAATTTCAACACCAACATCAAAATTATTAGAGATGACTAGAAGCTCCATTGGGAAGATTTATGTGGGTTAGTTGGTGTCCACTGCTTGATGACTCTAAAGCTTAGAAAGGATGGTAGATGTTAGCCTCTTCTTGTGACTATTGTCATTTGTATTTAGAATGAAATTTACAGTTGCAAATATTACTATATTTGAGTCCAATATTTAAGCAAGCATAGACTTATTGGACGTCATACCTCACTTCGGTTATCACCATTATGTATCCACATCCTTATACTAATATAAGACCATTATATTTGTTCAAGTTATGTAATTATGTCGATTGTGATTGCATGTTCTCTCTATGCTTAATTAAAAATTTCGAATGTTCCTCTACACGATTGGACATGACAAATACATTGCAAACCCAAGTTGTTATGTCAAATTCCCATTTTTCCTACCTACTATTTTTTACCTTTTTAGTCTTTATGGACCTTATTCATGCTTTCTTTGAGTAAATCTAGTATACTATGATCTCTTCCAAGAAATTGTGAAGACCCTTAATAGATTCTCTTTATGAAACTGCTCAATTAGGAACAATGGTCTGCAACCAGAGTGCCATAAATGTTTACCTACCCATTATCAAGTAAATCCATTTAAAATATTAATTTTATGGTTGGCTATATGAAATGTACATCTTCAATACTTTTCTCTATAACCAGAGTACCATAAATGTTAACATATCAATTATCGAGTAAAGCCATTTAAATTGTTGATTTTATAGTACACCTTCAAGACTTTATTCTATAACCAGAGTAGCATAAATGTTTGCCTACCAATTATCAAGTAAAACCACTTAAATTATTGATTTTATGTTTAGTTGTATGAAATGGTAATTACACCTTCAAGACTCTATTGAAACATCCATGTGGCCACTAAATTGAAAGGTGATAGTCATTTATGAGAGAAACTCAGTAACCCAGTAATTTACATTGTCAGATGGAATCCTTATGCTAAGATTTGGGCAATCCAACGATAAATCCATGCCAATGTTTACTAATTTTTAGTTGGAACAAATTGGAGTTACTTGTAGCCTCATTTCTGCTCAAGTTCACTCAATAATAATACTGTAATTCAACATTCTTAGGCAACATTAAAGGTATAATGCCATCTTTGGCCATAAAAGTGGCTTTATGAAGAGTTGAGATAGTATGCTTCTCTTTATAAAATTTGTATCTTCCCTTCAAAGAAAGAAATAATTAAGTCACATTTGGGTAACAATCATATGCATATTCATCTTATGTAATTTTGAAGGCATCAACTAAAAAGGGAACCATTGATATTACATATTCATTAAGAATGAGATATGGGTCAAAGGTTTCACAATTCTATTGTTTCACAAGTTAATGTGCAACTTAAGCCTTTTATCTTCGTTAGAAATTTCCCCTAAAAGATTGTTTTTTATATTGCTCTTGAATAGAGAGGTCAATCATAAAATTGAATTTGAGAAGGGAACCCATTAAGCATGTAGAGTGATATATAAATTTAGATATCAAGAATAATGTAGAAAAGAAAGTATGAGAGCTTTTACATAAAGGTTTTGTCCAATCTTTATTTCCTTTGTCAATTCTCCAGTGGAGTGTATACATTATGGCCCAAGAACCTTCATAAATTAGATGAATTGACCACATTGTAAATCCAATTGTAAGAGCTTCCAAGCATATGTAAACAATCGCTTGTTTTAATGTGAAATATTTTGTGAGCCTAGTAAGCTAACTTGTGACACTGTTGAAATTCTAAGATTATGGTAAAAGCCTATAGGAAAAATTAAACTAAAGGCAACATTGTGAATGATGACATTTTCCACATTCAAGCCTCTTACATCCTATAGCACAACCATGTATTACACTTACTCTATAAATTAAATCATAGATTAAACTACAAAATAAGCTTAAAATTATGGATAGCCTCCATGTGGTACACAAAATGCACCTTCAAAGATTACTTCAATCCTTTCAAATATCTTTTGTTAGTGCAAAATCCAAATAATCTACTATATATTGTGTTGATGGGTGTTTCTGCACCCTCTCAACACATGCAACACACACATATGCTACCTCTCTTGAAAGGTAATTTCTAAAACTAAGTTGGAGAAATCACCCCAAGGTCTCTCGGGTTTCAAGTCATGACAATGTTTGGAATAGTTCAATTGGTTGATGTGATTTTATGGTAATCACAGGGAAACCTTTATGGTTTACAAAGCATGGGAAGTTGGGTCTGTAAATGGAGTTTCAAGAATGTTGGAAGTGAATGAACAGTGGCTGCCCACTCAAAAAAACAAGCTGTAAATCACCATGTTCATCAAATTTTGCATTATTGTGATGCTTGGAATCCTACTCTAACAAGGAGTTAAATAAATAGCAAAAGAGAAAGGGTTAAGAGAGTTCTAAATCTAAGCTATGAATGAATAGTAACAATGGAGGGTGCTACAATAGATAGACTCACATGAACTAGATTTTTCTTGACCAAGAGAAACCTACAACTACACAAAAGTAGTCCTATCTCCTAGGGTTTACTATTTTTTAGATTGTGCATTCAATAAATGAACACACAATTGAACTAAGTTGCAGCAATGGAATAAAGAAGCCCATGCTAACTTTGGACAATAGTTTTTCATCAATAAATGCTAAAAGTAAGGGTTGTAAGTCCATCAAATACCATAAAAACAACCATTATAAAAGATATTCAAGAAAATACAAGCTAAATCTAACATGGAGGTTGAACCATGCATGCATAATGAACAAACTGAAAGAAAACACCCAAAATACTGCAATGCTTTGTTTTATTGTTGTAAAATGCCCTTTACACAATTTCACCACCACTTACAAATGAGGAGCAAGCCCCTATTTATAGTTTTCCAAAAGGAGAATGAATGGACAAGATTTAATTAGAATGTGTGGCCCAAATTCAATACAAGTTAGGGTTTCACCTACCCCTGGTAATATCTCAAAATTTAAAATAGACTATTTTGTCTTCTTCCTTGTTTTGTCTTGTAGCCTATTTTGTCTTTTATTTTCTGTAGTTGTTTTGTCCTCTAATTGTCTCCTTTGCTATGGCTGAAAACCATCAAAGTCTAACCTCTGTCTAATGTATTTGCAACATTCTTTCAACCAATCAAGTGCACCCTTTTGTTGATTAGTCTTACTAAGAATCAAATGTGCTACTTCTGATCTCGGGTGGATGACTCGTTAATGATCATCATCTTTTGGTGAAATTTAATACATCTCCCTCTTGATCCCTTGAAGGCCACCCTTTTTATTTTTGTCACTGACTTCTTTGACATAGGCCTCCTTCTAACACCAGCTCTGTTGATGGGTGCTAGGAGGAGAGGCAAGCATAAAATGAATGGTGATAGGAGAAATTTTCTTTTTCCTTGTTCAAATTTCTCAATTGGCCTCCGTAATGGACCCATAGTAGGTTTTGTAAATCATGCATACACAAAGTACAATAAGTGCTTTCATACGTGAATCAAGGAAAATGTTAGTCAAATCCTATAAACTTATTATTAGATCCATCCATGCATCATTAAAAGATAATAATATTAATCATTTTTCCATATTTGGAGCTCATTTGGACCATAAACATAAATGCAAGATCAGGGGTGCGGGTTTCCCCAAGCTGGAAATCATTCAAAGCAGTTGGGAGTAGGATGATGCTGAGGCCATGGAGACCTGTAGGCTAGTTCCTGCAGCAAAAGTTCTGCATGATGAACTTGGTGATCAAATTCTTTGTGAAGTGCTTTGGCATGTGCAAAAATCAATTGTAAGACACTTGAAGTTACTAGGTTAAGTTTGATGTATTTGTGGGTCTGAGGCATGTAGGTGTAAGAAGGTTGAAGGATATTTGGAGTCTCCTTCGTTAAGCAACAAAATTCAGAGAATGATGACCTACAGGCAGAAGTCCACACTGCGGGACCTACGGGTGCTTAAGACGTTAAGGGGTATGTGTGAAAGTTCGACCAATTTAGGAGACACGAGAGGGAGCTATCGGCCTCCATGATATGTTCACTGTTAGGAACAACAATCAAGGGATGGCAGCCCATAGGCAACAGTCCACTTAGGAGTACCCACAACAAGCCCATAGACTTAAGCTTTGCCCAGGCGAGCTTCAAAAGAGAAAAGGGAAACCAACTTTGTAGGATCCACAGTGTAGATGAAAGTTGGTTGTTGGATGTTAAGGAACGATGACAAAGGAGGGGTGACTCGCACACGGTGATCCGTAAAGGAATTCTTGTAGATGTCGATGAAGGGATGGTGACCCACAAGGGAATACCTGTGGATAGTGATAGAGGGATGGCGACCTGCAAAGGAATTCTCATGGATAGTGACAGAGGGACGGCAACCCACAGAGAAATTCCCGCAACTTCACAAAACTAAGTAAATTTGAGATTTTTCAATTTTAGCATGTGGGAAAAGTGGTGGAAAGAGTTCCAAGATATATTTCCTTAAGAGTTGACTCATTTTGAAAAATGCAAAAAATTGGAATGTAGAAGATGGAGGGTTTGTCACCCTTTACAATGACATTGCTCAAATGGACTTCCATGGATGAACTTCTATAGTGAAATTTTCACAATTTCTAAACACATGGAAAATTTGATGCAAACCCCTTTAGGCATGTGAAGATACTCATTTTATGGGCCCTAGATGATGAAAAATTAAAGTCTACACCCTTTTTAGAAATGCAGAGATTTGGAAGGGGGAAGTCGAAGGGTCAACCACCCTTTACAAAAGGAATTGAGTACACAAAGAAATCCGCACATGGAATGTTGCAAACGCGGAACCACAAAGGAATTCCCATGGATGGTGATCGACAAAGGAATTCCCATGAACGGTGATGGTGATGGAGGGACGATGACTCGCAAAGAAATTTTGACAACTTCCTGAAACTTAACGAAACTTTGGTAGTTCACTTAGGAACCATGAAAATATCTGAATTCCATAGGAAACTTGCCCCCAAAGTCAAAAATGAAGGAAAAAGTGAAGCAAGCAAGTAGGGACCAAGTCAGCAAGAGTAAGGCAAAAGCGAAAAAAAGGGGGTCCTTGCCTTCGACGGGGCATGTGTGCAAAATATGCACAATAAATGGTGACTCACTTGGGAAACACTCCAAAGCATTTTGATGACAAAATAGAATGATGAATCCATAATATTTGGTTCCGATCTTCATGCTAGGGAAAAAAAACCAGATGCTCGACCAAAGGATCAAAACCACTTGTTAACCCAACCCTCAATATGTTGAAAATCCAAGTGTGTACAAATGCATTCATTCCCATCCTTAAGTTGCTACATGAACCTAAGCTCCATTAAGTTAAGCTACATAATTGATTCTAATTTCAAAATCATACTGGACATTTCCTTGCTACCGGTCAAGAATCCATAGCCTTGATGAGGTTGTCACTGTGATTCTTTGGAGCATTTCCCTACTATCGGTCGAGCATCCATAGCCCTAGTAGAGTTATTCTTATCCCCCTGAATAGCTGAATTTCTTTTCATTTGATTTTAAATATTTTTCTTTCTTTCTTTTGATTATTTCTTTTCTCTTCTTTCTATTGATTTCAATCGGCACGCAGTGAAGCTCGCACTCAAGGCTGAGAATCAAAGTGGCACTGAAGATTTTTTTTAGATTTTTTACATAACTCAACTTCACAAAAGACCTACAATGACCTTAGGATTCTTAAGATGTGTAAGAGATATAAGATTTCAGAATATGTCTCAATCAAACAAACGAATGACCTATCCCCTTCAAACCAAACATCTAGGTCACTTGACACTAATAAAAGACCTTCACTGTCCATTCTGAAAACTTGATTAGAGTTTGTCAAAGAAATGTACATAGAACAACCCTAGGAAATAAAATGATGGTTGTGCATGTAAACATGCCCAATTGAAAATAAGGGGACCTCGAGTAAAATAGCAAATCAAGAGCAAAGCAAACACAAAGCACAAGAAAACTACTGTAAAGAAAACACACTAAAGTAGGAGAGCAAGACTATATATACGAAACCTACACTACCCAAAAACAACTATGTGCAGGATCATGATGGGCCAAAAAGTGGCGATATGTAAGTGATATGATGGCCCATGTGGTTGACAACTTTTTTTTTACCCAAAATTGATGAAACCAAAAGGGTTTTTAAAGGAGATTCTTAGATTTCCACTAATATAAATTATGTTTTACTGTGAATTTAATAACTAATTATTATTCATTTTCTATTTGAATTGCGACTAAAGTCCTGATTGATAAGCTAATTGAAAAACATCTATAGCTTTCAAAGGGTATCACATTTTTTGACTCTGAAACATGCATCACATTCTATGCTTCACATAATATAGGATTTAAAAAATAAAATTCATGAAGTTTTGACCAAGTTAAGGTGGTCACACTACGCGTTTTTATATTCTTTAAAAGTTGTAATAAAAAAATAATAATTAATTATTTACTTGGAAAAAAATTACAAAAAAATATGCATCACATCGAGACATGAGTCTTCTAATTATATCTAAAATCTTATAAAAAAATATTATCATTTTATTGTGGTTAGGGTGGTTAGACAGACACCTACTTCTTATTTTTCCCTGAAATTTAAGTACTACTACATTGAAATTTCAAATTTTCACCAAATAGATTTTTTAAAAAACAAAAAAAAACCTAGTAGTTTAGAAACTACATTCAATTTGAAACAAATTCTATTCTTACATATTTTTGAAATAATATAGTTCACTTATTCAAAATTTTATGTCAAGTTGCCTAACTTTGATTTTTTTGAATTTATTGCCACTTAAGGGCTGTTTTTTCCATGATGATCGTGCACATTCCCACCACGTTCAGGAAAGAAAAACTAACACTCATACCCATTGGATTTAGTAATGCATGCACGAAAAGAAGGGAAATCGTTACAATTCTAAGCCATACAAACTCATCCTTATATTCAAAAAAATGAAGCCAATATTGCAACCTTCAAACATAATAATCACATGAAGAAAAAAGAAAACCTAAGGTGGTTCGTAAAGTCCGTGATCAATCCACAAACAAGCCGATGTTCCCTCATTTCCATAATCAAAATAATAATCATGAACACCCATTAGAGTAGGGAAAGATAAAACCTAGATGTTGTCGTGTGTGGGCAACTATATTGGATGGTTGAGATGGTGCAAGGCCTCATTGATGGCTGCATTGCTAGCCTTAGGTGGACACAATGGATGGTGCAACATGCCTATTGAATTAAAAATATGTAGATCACAATAAAATTGATTAGGCAGTACACATTGTGAAGAATTTTTTTCAAATTCAAGGAACCTTGCACCTAATATCGGGCTTGCATAAGGCTAGGAGAACGAGATAGCAAACACCCCTTCCAAACTACCAGTGGGACCTATAGCCTCCATCAACTATTCTTTGAGGAGATACACTTCGTCTCGCTGATTTTTCGTAGTCCAAGACTCTGCTTCATTGTTGTCCTCGAAAAGAAGCATGTTGTCCCATTTTAGTTCCCTTGTGATGATTTCAATTTGTTTATAGTTCATGTCATAAAAGCATGACATGCACGAATCTGTCTTGCTACAACTCTCAAAATGTGTAGGTGGATCAAGAATGGTCAAGGTGGAAGGACTCCTAGTTGCATCTTGTAGTGGGCCAGGCTTATCATCTTTGTGGGTGGCTACTAAGACATCCTTACCTTGGTTTTATTTTCCTTGCAGCTCATGTAGTTCATCAAGATGTTTACTTGTTTTTTCTTGTTCACTATTGTTGTAGATTGAGAAGGATTTCCTCTCCCAATCTGGGAACTCTAATGCTTCACCATCCGAAGGCTCAAGTAGTATGACCTCATCACTACCTTCTTCTGAAATGTATTCTTCCTCAGTGTCACTATTCCTTTGTGGCACAATTTCGAGTAGGAATAAATAAGTAAGTGATGCAAGCCCGTCAAGGGGATCAATGTACGATGTATGCTTTCCTTCTACAATTCCTCCATAAATCCTATCATCTAGCACATATAAATTTTCTACAAGAGGGAAGGACTCTTGATGGCCTATGGACAACCTCCCCATCTATTTTGCTTCATCATTTGGAGGCTCTAAATATCATCATTCTTCTTCCGTCTTTGTCCTAATATCCTCTTGATGGCCACCTTTAGCTAAGTTGTCACTTGGTTTTGACTCTTGGTCCTCTAGTTCAATCCTTGAAGCAACTGTAGGAAGCGGTGCACTTGGTTGCTCCACTTGTTCTTTGACTTGCTTGATGGCCTCTTGGCATAACTCACATGTGAACTATGAATGTACTAGATTATGGAGCCTACACCAACCCTATAGCAATAACACCTCCAAATCCACTTGGTTTCTTAGCTCTGACCAATCCCTCATGAGCCTTGAGACAAGTTCCTGATATATTTCCACCACAAGCTCTTCATCATCAATTAGGAAGGAGATTTGATGGTGGACAGCCTCGGGATGTGGTTGTTCCCACTCCTCTAAATATTTTGTTTCAGATGCCTGATCACTCTCATTTATGAAACAGAGATCCTCTAATCATATTTCACTTATGTTGTCACCATCATTTTCTATTGCTCCAAGGCTTTCAACCTCTTCTTCTTTCTGATTTTGAACATGTACAATACTGGTTGTCCCAACATATATTGTTGCAAATTCTGCAAATTCATCTTCTTTGTAGGGACTTTCAACTACCGACCATTGTTGTTCTTGAGTGAAGGATTGTTATTCACTGATAGAGAAAGTATTTTCTAATCCCCTTCCAATTGAACTTTTGTCAAGTCTCTTTGCTGTCCTAAGGAAGTCAGCTCCTTCCTTTGGATTTTTAGCCTCTGTGTTTGTTGTCCCAACACTTAGTCATGGAAAATTTCTTGATCCATCCTCATTATGTTGCACCCCACATATTAAAAACTCTCTTGCCTCTTGGGATGACCCTTCTTCATTGAGAGTTGATAGTTCTAACTTGTCCAAACAACTCCTATCTTGGGTGATGATGTTTGCACATGAGGGGCAAGAAAATTATGAATGAGGTGCATTATGAAACTTGTACCACCCAAAAATTTGCATTTCTTCTAAGTTCAGTCCATCCTCAATGCTCAAGTATTCTTGGATCAAATTTGAAGGCCTTGGCTGCCATGTCAATCAATTCTTCTTCTGGGTTTGGTGGAGCCAAGGTTTGGTACATTTCCTGTAACATGATAGATTTTTCGTAAAACTAGAATGACAAAGTTAAATCCTATTCTAAACAATAATCTAAAATCTAACAACAAAGAATGAGGAAATAAACTAAACTAATAAAACCAAAATGATCTCACCAAATATGCGTTCATCCCTTCGAATTATCTCTATTGCTCTTCTCCATTTTGCCTTTTCAGTATTCTTTCCCTTAGATTTATGTGTTTTGAATGCAAGTATAATTCTGTCGAGTGTCTAAGAAAAATATTGAAGAATAGTCTCTTCTCAAAAATGAATGATTTCGAGAGGAGGAATAATGATAATGACATGCCATTTTATAGATTTTGGGTTTTCGAACGATCGGCTCAGATTGAAAGAGAGATCGACGGATGAGATTGATGAATGCCATGCGATATGAGTTATGTATCAAATAGAACGTGATTTAGAACACGAGTTTAGGAAAGATTGCAGATAGATACTAAGTTAGAACGTGATTTAGAACACAAGTTTAGGATCTTAATCTCCAAAAATAGAAGAAATAGACTTTGTATGCAGAAGCCAAAGTTAGAACTCAAAGACTAATGCATTCAAATGCAAACATCAGTTAATTAATTAAATAAAGATATTTAATTAATAAAACAGATCATGCATATGAGTTGGAACAAGTTAACTGACTATTTGTGATGGAGAGTCTTCTCTCAGAGATAAACAAGTGTTGAATTTAGAGATAACTAGGGAACTAAAAATAGATCTCGAGTCAGAAGATGAGTGAATGAGTTAGATAACTGAATGATAGAGGAATGTGACATAAATAATTAAATATCAATTAAATGTTAATTTAATTCAACATTCGAAAATAAGAGACTTTAATTAAATAAATAAAGTAATTTATTTAATTTGATTGTTTGAAAAGGATAATATAAATAATTAAATAATAAATATTTAATTATAGATAAAGGGGGTGAAATGAATAATTAAATAAAGATATTTAATTATAGTTGGAAAAGTATGATAAAGGGGTAATTAAATAATAAATTATTTAATTGATAGATAAAGGGGGAATAATTAATTAGTTCGCAACATAATTAAATAAATATGACTTATTTAATTAATCAAGTTGAATAAAGGTTATTTATTAATTAATGAATTAATTAAAAAGGAGTATTTAATTAATATAGGAAATATGTATTAGAAAAGTTAATTAAATAATAAACATTATTTAATCATGACCATGGATAATAGAAAATTATGTCGAAAGTGGTGTTCACAGGCCTAGACCAATTTTCGGTATCTACAATTTGCCCCTCTTTGAAACAATGTTGTTTTAGCATCGTGTCAAAGAAAATATGCCCTGCTTGTGCCCCAGTGCAAGGGAGAATGATGAGGAGGTAGCGGTATGCCCCCTCGAGAGGATAGGTGGGTTTGAAGAACACGAGTGTGCTCTCAAAATGGATGAGAAAACTAGAATATGAAGGACAAAAGAATAGGGAAAAATAGATAAGGATGATGAAGATACAGACTAGAAGAAATGTTAGCATGGATAATTCAAAAAGTTAGTATTGAAAAAGAATGGTTATTGATTGAGAAAAACATCTAATCTTCGATATATTGCAAATATGCCCTGCTTGCTTGTTATCATCATTGGGTAGGACATGACACAAATGGATAGTACACACTATGATATGAGATAGACCACAGTGTACAAATTCATCCCTCTGTGAAAAA
Source organism: Sequoiadendron giganteum (assembly GCA_007115665.2). Lineage (NCBI taxonomy): Eukaryota > Viridiplantae > Streptophyta > Pinopsida > Cupressales > Cupressaceae > Sequoiadendron > Sequoiadendron giganteum. Next base: position 443,003,281 of record CM021103.1, on the reverse strand, counting down.
TAGACAGTCGTAGATAAGGAGTGTCTTAACTCAGACTAAGGAAAAGATGCCCCAGTCATTTTGTTGAGACAAACCACAGATAACAGACAAATAAAAGACAGGTCATGAGACGTCATTGCTCCTCTAAATCCTTGATAGGACATCCTTGGGGAAAGTAGTAACATGACTCAAAAATCAATGTTTAAAACGATAGTTGATAGACAACAGCCAAAGAAATTTTTTTCTAAGACATGGTTGCTTCTCTTAATCCTTCAAGGGATATCCTTGAGAAAGCTAGTAATAGGATCTGGCACAAATCAATAAAAAGATAAGACAAAATAAGATATAATGTCATAAAGCCAAATAAATGTATTCACCAAAACTTGATCTTGTAGGATTGTTTGATGTTGATGTTTGACATAGCATAATGTGAGAGAATGACACATACCGCATAAGACGTTGAGTCTGGTTTCGACTTGGTGACTTCTGTATAAGGCATGACAAAGCCTGGTTTTAGAAAGACACATGCTGTATAAGACGTTGGAGCCTGATGACATTGAAGTGTCAAGCCACATGAGACTATGACAATTTGATGACGTCTGTTGACAAGAAAGACATATCTTGCATAAGAAATAGGTTGATCGCTTTGACAATGTGTTTGATATTGACTTGATGACTGTTTGAGATGCTTTGCCTTGTTGATGCATGACTTGTTTTGATTCTTGACTGATGAAAAGTGTGTACGTAGACACTGTATGACATGAAATGATACCCTAAATTATGATATGCAACTTGTGTGATAGTGATTGTGAATGAACCCTATTGGACTGACCTAGTGTGGTCTCGAGAGCTCATCAATTGATTAGCCTTGCCTATGTTGTACATGCAGAGACCTCATAGTTCAACATGACCAATGACTTTGAATATAAAAAGCATCATGATTTTAATGTGTGTGATACATGACAAACCTAGACTGATAGACCTAATGCCTTGGGGGCACATCGATTGATGGCCTTGCCTACGTCCCAGTTGTAGAGGCAACGTAGTTCGACTATGTCTATGATTGACTTAACATGAATGACTTGACATGATTGACTTGACATGATGACTTGACATGATGACTTGGGATTTTCTAACATTTTTTGATTTTTTTTAATTTTTGAAATTTTCTAATGTTATTGGGATTTTTCAGGACATTTTCGATGGTGTGACGTTATGTACAAGGTGTTAGGGCATAGAACAAGGATTTTCCCCATTCGTGAATAAGATTTGGAAGATGGATTGGGTAATGTGATAGAATGTAAATTAGATGTCAATTGTTCCAAGGAATGGATAAGACAACCATTTATTATGAGAGATGGTGAAAAAGTCTGATTAGAATGATCATAGACGGAAGAGTGAGCTTGACTACACATGGTGCCTGTTTGCCAGGTTTTCACCCTGGTACTTATCCATAGCGCCACCGAAGCAGTTTTCACTATTGGACGGATTTATTTCTCTTTAGTTTTTTGATTTTCTCAATTTTTTTGGTGTTACAAAGACACCTGTTTGCCAGGTTTTTATCTAGGTAACCGTTTTTTTGTTTTTTCATTTTTTTGTATTTTTCTAGATTAAGACACAGATTCTCAGAGACTAAGCATAGAACCTCTTTAGATGCAGACTGTTGATAGGGGATAAAAGCAACTCTCCTTCAGGAGTAGAGAGTTGGTATGCTCCTGATCCAAAGGCTTCTGTGACTATATCGGGCCCCAACCAGTTAGGCTCAAGCTTACCTGGTTTCTCTAATTTAGCTTGGTTCTTAGGATTGTCCATTAATACTAGGTCACCAATGTCAAAGTGTCTATTGAGAACCCTCCTATTGTAACTATGACGAAGACGATTTTGATATGCTTGCAAATGATCTAATGCTTTTTATCTTCACTCATCCAGCAATTCCAGCTCTTGTAACCTAGAAACACGGTACTCTTCATGGTCAACATGACCCTTCAAGGATACATGTAGAGAAGGTATTTCAACCTCGATAGGTAAGATAGCTTCAGACTTGAATACGAGGGAAAATGGAGTGGCACCGGTGGGAGTACGAATGCTTGTGCGATAAGCCCATAAGGCAGGATTAAGCTGTAGGTGCCAGTCACGACCAGTGTCATTGACAGTCTTCTTAAGGATTCTAAAAATAGTCTTATTAGATACATCAACTTGGCCATTACCTTGTGGGTAATACGGAGTGGAGAAATGGTGTTTGATGTGGAATTATTCACATAAATGGCATACTTCTTGGTTCTTGAATGGGCGGCCATTGTCTGTGATTATGGATTGAGGTACACCATACCGAAAAATGATATAGTTTAGGATAAACTTAGATATTTGTGTGCTAGTTATTATGTCATGGGAATAGCTTCAATCCATTTGGTGAAGTATTCGGTGGCGGTGATGATGAATTTGTGGCCATCTGATGAGGGAGGGTGTATCTTACCTATGAGGTCGAGTCCCCATTGGGTGAAGGGCCATGGTGAAGTAATTGGATGAAGCTCCTGCACTGGTGCTCTTATCAAGTCTCCATGTATTTGACATTGTCTAAACTTCTTTACAAAGACATATGAGTCTTTCTCCATTGTAGGCCAATAGTAACCTAGTCTCATAATCTTGTGGGCTAGAGTAGGACCAATCGAATGAGATCCACATATACCCTTGTGTACCGCTCGCAAAGTTGTTTGTGCTTCTTCAACATCGATACATCTCATAAGGGCGTTATCTAAGGTGCGTCTATATAGGGTTTCTTCGATGATGGTGTACTTAGCTGACCTTCGGATGAAGGTTCGATGTTGGTTATTGGACAAGTCTTGAGGTAGGGTTTGGTCAGTGAGGTAATCAAATATGTCTTTATACCAAGGAGACGTAGGACCAAAAATGGTACACACTATCATAGTATCGGGGACATCATAAGCGGGGACCAACAACTGTTCAACCAGAAACTTGAACTTAGGCACATTACTCAAAATATCCAACAAGGAACCCACGGTTGCCATAGCATCTGTAGCTCCATTCTGGATACGTGGTATTTGTTAAAAAGTTATGTCATTAAAATACTGTTTGAAACTATCAGCCATTCAGTTGTAAGGTGCAAGCTTTTCATCCTTAGTCTCGTAGTCATCATTTACCTATCAGATTACCAGTTGAGAATCACCAAAAACATGTACGTTCTTAATTTTCCATTGAGCTGCCATTTTTAAACCTGTCACTAAGGCTTCGTATTCTGCTATATTGTTGGTACAAGGGAAAGCAATCCTGAATGATTTGGGAATGGTATCACCTTGAGGTGTGACAAATAAGATACCAGCTCCTGAACCACTATTTGTATGTGACCCATCAAAGTACAGTTTCCATTCAGTTTTAATGTCAATGTTGAAGAGAAATTCATCTGGAAAGTCTGCCACTAATGGATGGTCCACCTTTATAGGTGCATCAAGTAATTGATCTGGAATCACCTGTCCTTTTATAGCCTCCCTCTCGACATACTAAATGTCATACTCGCTAAGTATCATAACCCATTTAGCCAATCATCCTGTTAAAGCTGCCTTACTTAGGAGGTATTTAAGTGGATCAATCTTTGCAATTAACATTGTTTGCCGATTGAGCATATAGTGCCAAATTTTTTGGGTAGAAAAGACTACCACAAGATAGGCACATTCTATGTTGCTATAATTCAATTCATAGCCCACTAAGGTATGAATGATATAATAGACTGCTCTCTCATGACTTTGATCATCGTGTTGTGCGAGAAGATCCCCTAATGTCGACTGAGTTGCTGAGATGTAAAGTATCAATGGTTTTCCCTCTGTAGGTGGCATTAAGACTGGTGGAGTAAAAAAATAGTCCTTGATTTGCTGGAAGGCTTCCTGACATTTAGGTGTCCACACAAATGGTACTCCTTTCTTGAGTAGATGCTGAAATGGATGTATTTTATCTGCCAGTTGTACTATGAAACGCCTAATGGACTGTAATCTTCCTTGTAGAGTTTTGAGTTGACCAATATTGATTGGAGGAGGCATTTCTAGGATAGCGCTTACCTTCTCTGGATCTACTTCAATGCCTCTTCGAGAGATGATATACCCTAACAGTTTCCCTGATTTCACCCCAAAGACACACTTCTTCGGGTTTAGCCTGAAAATGTAATTCTCTAGCCTCTAGAGTATCTTGTCTAAAACCTTTAAATGGTCTTCCCTTGTTTATGATTTTTCTATAATGTCATCTACATAATCTTCCATGAAAGTATGTACAAAGTCATGGAAAATCATAGTCATGGCCCGTTGATAGGTAGCTCCTGCATTCTTAAGGCCAAATGGCATAACATTCCAAAAGTATGTGCCCCATGGACACGTGAAATCTATCTTGTGTTGGTCTTCAGCTACTGTATTAATCTGGTTATATCCAGAGAAACCATCCATGAGGTATTGCATCTCGTATCCTGCTATAAGGTCAACTATCATGTCGATATTTAGCAAAGGGAAGTCATCTTTAGGACATGCCTTATTGATGTCTCTAAAGTCAGTGCGAATGTGAATGCCCCCAATTGGCTTAGTCACTGGTATAAGATTTGATATCCAATCTGCATAGTCTATTGTCCTTATGAATCCTACATCCAAGAGTTTATTTAGTTCTACCTTGACCAATAGAGCAATTTGCGGATGCATTTTCCTCAACTTCTATTTGACTAGCTTAATACCTGGCTGTAGTGGTAAATGATGCAATATTAGGTCTGGATCCAACCTAGGCATGTCAGCATACGGCCATGCAAAATTTATTTGTCTCTTTGTGAAGAAGTCCTTAAACTCATGTTTTTCAGTCTTTGTTAAAGAAGCTGCAAAATATACCTTCAGAGGATTTTCTTCTGTACCTATGTTGACTTCAACAGATTCTTCTACTAGCATCAATGACTTTTGCTATTCAATGGGGAGAATATTTAAACCTCTATCCTTGGGTGCCTCTGAGAGGTTTTCATCCTCGGATACATCCTTTATTTTGACTTTTTCTTCATCCAAAGGCGCCTTTCGATTTTCACCTAGGGACTCATCATTTTTCTTTTTATTCTTTTTTCTTTTCATTCTCGTTTTTGTGACTAGAGGTGTAAATAGACTCCCCAAAATATGCTTTATCGTCCAAGTCTATGTTAAAACCTGCTTTATGATCCCCTCTTGGTATGCCTTCTCTAATTCCCATGAACTCAACAATCCCTTCACCGTTCTCAAATGTATCTATGATAGGTGTACCTTGTTGATCCCAGTCGATAAGTTTGGGATATATAAGGGGCATGTCATCATTGGAGTTTTTAAAGATAGATGCTGACAAGGTGAATACAAAATGGCTGACATGGTGACAAAAGTTTTGGACTAACTCCCTCTTATTCTTCTTCCTAGGCGTAGGAATACTCTGATGTGGAACTATAGTAAGGGCAGATTCGTGAGAAGATGGCTTGTCAGCTGGCCAAGATGAATGACCAAGGGTTTCCCAATAGTAGTCCTCTTGCCATTCCTTTTTTGACAAGTGCTTCTTAGGAAAAGGACTAGATAGTTTTGGTATAGGTTTCACGTTGAGGTCCAATTCTCCAAATAGAGCATCTATGTTCATGGTACTAGTAGATGAAAGGGACTCACATTCACCATCGCTTGAGTAAGGGGATTCATCATAGATTGGAGGTTTATCGTAAATTGGGGGTTTGTTGTAAACTGGGGGAAGTGGTTCATGAGATGTCTCGATGTCTGTGCAATCACTCACTTCCTCTTGAAACAATGACGAAGTACCAGGAAACCCAATTATAAGCGGTTGACACCCTAGCCCTAAGTATTTCGGTCGTGGGTAGATAGTAATTGGTTCCGTCCTTGCATTTTGATATAGTCCTAACCCACTATGCCCATCATAGCCTCCATTTTGCATTATCTTAAATCGTTTTCCCTATTGGTCCTTGGCTATTTGAATAGACGGGGAGGGGTATTCATGTTCTTCTTGATACAACCAGGAATCACCTTGATCCACAATTTCTTCACTTAACTCTCCCCATTTGGTTAGTATCATTGTAGGGGGAATATGAAATGTGACCACTGACGGTCTTCTATTTGCCATGGGTAGGCCATATGCCTGAGGCCGAATTAGTTCACTAACATAGTATGATGCCTTTATATTATATTCGCCACAACCCTTGTCTTGGATCTCGAGTTTAGGAGTGGATGATGGTGGTTTGAATGAAATGGACTTAGTGAGACGCAATGGGTCAACATATTGGGATAAAGTGGATGATGAAGCTTCTTGGTTAACTGGCACTTGTCATTGTGGAATTTACCTTAGGCCTGTACAATACTAAAAAGGATCTAGATCACCATCAATAGTGATCTCTGTGCCATTATACGAGAACTTGAGACATTGATGGTATGTTGAAAGTATGGCTTTCATGGCATGTATCCAAGGTTTTCCTAACAACAAGTTGTATGGAAGGGTGAGATCAAAGACTTGAAAGCTGGTGTTCATGATTGCTGGGCCAATTTGAATAGGGAGTGTGACAACTCCTTTGGATGATCTTTCTTCATCATCGTATGCCTTGATGACTATACTCTTAGAGGTATCTACATAGTCTTCTAAGAATCCTAATGCCTTAACCAATTTAGGTACAGAGGTTCAAACCTGCTCCTCTGTCTACCAAGACTCGTCGAACTTTGTTTTGATGGACCAGGACTTCAAGATGTAAGGGATCATTATGATCTGACTTTTTAGTTGAGTAATCCTATTGGGAAATGTGGCATGATGCGAATTGGTCAAATATCCCACCATTTCTTCGAAATGATTGACATCTATGTCTGTAGGAATAGTTGTGTTCTATAGAGATTTGTCAAGAATGGATTGATGTTTAGATGATAAAGTCAACAATTCCAAGATAGATATTTGTGCGGGGGTTTTACTCAATTGATCAAGAAGGTTGCACTTGAACTTGGAAGCTTGCGTAGATGGCTCAGAAGAAGGACCAAGAATAGTAATCTTAGTTATGCATGTGTTTACATCACATTCTAGATACTTCTTAATGGTGAAGGTATTGACATTCTCATTTGCGGTTGGGAGGTGATTTATGATCTTTCCTTTACCATAGTCATAGTTGGTATTGTTATAATTGGCCGATAGATTGTTTTGGGGTACCAAATTGGAGGCTTTTCCTTTTGTATGGTCATGTAACGGGTCCGTGAAGACCTTATGATCACTGTTGTTAGTGTTTTTCTACCCACCAACCTCTATGGTCCCATTTTCAACAAAGTCTTGTATTATGTTCTTGAGTTGGCGACATTGTTGGAGGTTGTGCCCTTTGGTTCAATGATAGTCACAAAAAGAGTTATCATCCGACCATGAAGGTTTGAACTATCCAGGATCATACTCTCTTGGTTCCAAAGGCTTGATGAGATTATGCTTAGTCAATTCTTTGAAGATAGTCTCGATTGGTTGTCCTAAATGTGTAAATTCACGTGTAAGAAATCTCCTTTGTTGTGGTCTTTGTTGTTGTGAATTTTGGACATAGTTAGCTTGTTGATCTGGACTATTCATCGTGTCTTGATTGGAATTATAACCTCTAAGTGTGATTATCGGTCCTATATGTACATGTTTAGCATCAACGATGCTGTTGTTTGTAACATTCTTGTTTGTAGACCAGAATTTGTTTCTATCATTTGGCGCATTTTTATGTTGGATAACCGGATTTCTACCTGGTACCTTTATTTCTCCTTTGTCTACAAGGCCTTTCTCAAGGATGATTCCCTTTTGTACCAAGTCTGAGAATGAAGTACAACAGTGTACCCTCACATCACTTCGCAATTTAGGGTTGATGTTCTCTAGGAATATTGTGACCTTTTGTTTTTTGAGTATTTCAACTGGACATCTACTAGCTAGAATTCACCATCTCTGGAAGAAAGTGGTGAAAGTTTTGCCATCTTCTTGTGTCATGTGGCACAAGGTTGCAATTTTTACCTCATTGTCGATGTTAAAGTTGAAATGTTCGATAAAATTCTTAGTTAATTCACCCCAAGATCATATACCATATGGTAATTTAGAGAACCATTGTAGTCCTATCCCGACAAGGGTTCGTGGAAATAGTCTCATCAAATATTTGGGGTCATACGCAATGTCCATGCATGTTTTTGAGAACTCTCTACTGTGTTCTAAAGGATTCTTTCCCATTATACTTAGGAAAAATTGGTAAAATGTATCCATGGGGGAAAGGTGTCATGTAAAGCACTTTGTCAAAGGGACATGGACATAGGTCTTGCACTGAGATAGTTCATTTTTTGGACATAGACATGTTGTCCATCTGCTGTTGAAGAGTTTGCATCTTTTTTGAAGGACATCAACTTGTGTCAAGGACATGGTGTTTGTGATATTTGGATCAATGTAGGTGTTTTGATACACCATGTTCTGTGATGGGTTGTTATTGGGTGATGGAATATATCCTTTCAAGATATTCTAATTCGGTATAGGGATATTCCCTGTCTGAATGGTTTGAGTTGGTATAGGAATGCTTCCTGTCTAAATTGTCTGGTTTGGAATAGGAATGCTTCCTATCTAAATAGTCTGACTTGGTATAGGTATATTTCCGCCAACTTTAGTTCTCTTACCAATCGTGTTGGTGCCAAAGGGGTTGGAGGAAGTTGCCCCCGCAGTGAATTGTAAACCTCGTGTTATGTTGAAAGGGTTTGTGTTTACAATTGACGATGTTTGACTTGGTATACCAGTTGGTATCGCTATGTTTATTTGAGGAATAGAGACTATTGACGTTGCAGTTTGGGATGGTTGAGTTGACTGTGTTTGCAAGGTATGAATATCAAATCCTATGGGTAGTTTGGCACCTTCTGCTAGCAACTTTTCTAGATAGCGCTGAGGATCATTTAGCAAACATTCATCCATAAAGGATGCAAATTCAGGATCTTGTACTGCTACGTCTATGTCCTCTATGTAAATTTTCCCATGTGTGTCTCTAGTGACATGTTTTTCTAGCAAAGGTTGGTGTGGTCGTTTACTTCCTGACAGTTGGTTTTCGAAGGGATTGATAAATTCATTGGGGTCTATCATTGCTTTGTGTTTCTTTTGGGACCTTGTTTCGACCATTAAAAACTTGCTCAAAATGGGTAATGCAGACTATGTGTAAAAACCGATATGACCTATGTCTATGTTTTTTGGATTTTTTCTGACGATGAATAATGTAGCTAAAATGGTTTCTAAAAGGATGTATACTAAGATGACATTTGACAGGATAGACAATATGCAAAATGCGAGTAGACTATGATGATAAATGAGTTTAAGACGATATAACCGACCACCTATGGAATAAATGCATGCAAAGACTTGTTTTTGACCAAGGAACCTGATTGTATGACAAGGATAGTTGACAAGGTGAATTTTTTGAACTAGACTATTGAGCTAAAAAGATCCACTAGATGCGACTAAAGTGACAAGGTTCAATGATTGTGACAAACCGATACATGAACATTTCCAATGACAAGGAAAGTTATCTATTCCATGATATGCAATTTCCTAGGGAGTATCTATATGCATGCAACTTAGGATGACTATGACTAAGATGTTTACTATGAATAAGATGTATATGATACCTCATGATGGTAACTAAGACATATATGACACCTAATGATGGTAACTAAGATGTATATGAAACCTAATGATGCAAGGTTTTGAGCAAAATTTACCAGTTTCGAATCTAAGGTTGATCTTAAGAATCTAAAGCAAATTGTGACAATGATGTTTTTGGACTCAGCTCGCGGTTTTTGATGTTTTCTGTTGACAAAAAAATGTGGTTCACCTAACAGTTGCGGTTCAGATTTTGATAGATGTGGCTTTTTACAGTGCATGCGATGTTTCTGATAGTTACGGTTTTTCCTATGACAAATGCGGTTTACTGATACACATGCGGCTCGAAAATTGATAGATGCGGTTTACATGCACACATGCAACTTAGAATGTGACAGTTGCAACTCGTGAGATGCAGACTATGTAAAGTGAAAATTTTGACAGATAGATATGACGTTTCCCCTAACAGATGCGACTCGCTAATACACATGCGGCAATTAAACTGACAAATGCGACTCGGTTTTTTGATAGTTGAATTTTTTTCTGAAAGTTGTTGACTGAGTTTGTTTGTTTGATCAAGATTTGGATGAATACAACAAAGAGAAAACACAACAATCAATGTATTTTCAGTTTTTGTGATGGGAGGACTATTAAGACTCGAAAATCAGTTACAACCTAGGCTTTTAGGACAATACTTGTTGAATTCTGATTTGGATTTCTCCAACTATGCATATTTATGGCGAATGACTAGTAGCTTGACCCCACTGGCTCCCCTCCACGACACTCACTTATACGGGGCAGCCAAGCTACTGTATACATGAAACTACCATGGGATACATTTCATTTCCACACATAAATTGTAAGAATATAAGATGGGTTCACAGGGCTGACCCTGCTGTGCCAACAGGTAGGTAGGATTTTGGTAACTCTACAACAAGGTGTTTAATAAGGGAATTCCGTTCATAGGACACTATCCAACATCGACGAGAGTCCATTTCTATCCATCTCATCAGAATAGTATGCATGATTCATGGGTTTTCCCCAAGAATCCACTTTTCTATACCGGTTAGAAGTCGCTTGGCTTTAGCGTGCTACCGATCTGAGTCATCTTGGGGTGAGTACTTTTTCCCACCAAGACAGGCCCAAGTTCTAGAGTCAGCAACCGTTTCTCTTACACCTAGAATCGCATGACTGGGCAAGGGGAGAGGATACTTCGGTGTACTGAATCGTAAGGTTTACAAATACGTGCAAAGCACCAAGCAAAGAAGACAATGGTTCTTTTTGATCCAAATGACAATTTTCTATCTATCAGCCAAAAAATTCATTTTAATCCCACATGACAATTATCTATCTACCAAACAAAAGCTTGCTTAAATAAATGAATTAACACAAAGGAATTAGGTCCTACATGCAAATTCATCAGTAGTTCATTGTTTTTTAGCTTTCATCCTGCAGAAAATTGTCTTAGGTTTTTAAGTGTCTTCTATGCTTTGTCCTGCAAACACTATGTTATTCCCCCTAAACAAAACTGAAACAAACATTAGCGAAAATCCAAACAGCCTAAAAAGTGAAAAACAAAAATATGGATGCACGAAAATCGATAAAAAAATGAAAAAGTTTTACCAGCCAGATGCGGCTTTTGGAGCCATAGATGCGGTTCGACTGTTGACAGGTGGATACGGTTCACAAATTTGTTGATAGGCGGATGTGGTTCATGAATTTCATTGACAGGCGGATGCAGTTCGTGAGTTTTGTTGATAGGTGGATGCGGCTTTTGATGGAAGATGCATCGCTGTTTTTCACAGATGTGGTTCGTGGATACAGATGCGTCATTTTGCGGAATAGATGCGGTGCGCCATACAAAAAACCTACAAAAAAGAATAGAAAACAGAAAAATGGAAAGAAGAAAGTATGTGCAGATTTTGAAGCTTGTTCATGTTGGGTTCACCAAATGTAACATGATAGATTTTCTGCAAAACTAGAATAACAAAGTTAAATCCTATTCTAAACAATAATCTAAAATCTAACAACAAAGAATGAGGAAATAAACTAAACTAATAAAACCAAAATGATCTCACCTAATATACGTTCATCCCTTCGAATTATCTCTATTGCTCTTCTCCATTTTTCCTTTTCAGTATTCTTGCCCTCAGATTTCTATGTTTTGAATGCAAGTATAATTCTGGCGAGTGTCTAATAAAAATATCGAAGAATAGTCTCTTCTCAAAAATGAATGATTTTGGGAGGAGGAGTAATGATAATGATAGGCCATTTTATAGATTTTGGGTTTTTGAACAATCGACTCAGATTGAAAGAGAGATCGACAAATGAGATTGATGAATGCCATGCGATATGAGTTATGTATTAGATAGAATGTGAGTTAGAACATGAGTTCAGGAAAGACTGCAGATAGAGACTAAGTTAGAATGTGATTTAGAACAAAAGTTCAGGATCTTAATCTCCAAAAATTAGAAGAAATAGACTTTGTATGCAAAAGCCAAAGTTAGAACTTGAAGACTAATGCATTCGAATGCAAACATGAGTTAATTAATTAAATAAAGATATTTAATTAATAAAACAGATCATGCATATGAGTTGGAACTAGTTAACTACATTTTCGGTATCTATATTTCGCAAAAGAGAATTTCTCCCTACAAGACCATTTCAATTCTATGTAGGAATGCTAGACATTCCATTTCATTGATTTTGTGAGTGCCATGGATTCTGCATTTGTCTACCAATGCGAATTGCTAAAATGGTCTCCTCAATCTCCTATTTAAATCTGCTTACAATTGAGTGATGTTGATTTGCAAATGCTGCTCCATCTTGGCTTAGATGTTTCCTTGTCTTCAAATTTATAATTTTAAAATTCCAGCATGTAATGAGATATTTCTATCTCAGATTTCAGTTGAAGGTGCTTACAAATTCTAGCTTTGCAACCTTGTGCTCAGCCAAGCCCTCCTTCTAGCACCAGTTCTGTTGATGGGTGTTTTTACACCTTCTCAACATAGGCAACACACAAGTATGGTACCTCTCTTAAAAGGCAATCTCAGCAACTAAGTTGGAGAAATCAGCCCAAGGTCTCTCGAGTGTAAGGTCATGACAATCCTTGGAATAGTTCAATTGGTTGATGTGATTTAATGGTAATCACAGGGCGACCTTTATGGTTTATAAATCATGGGAAGTTGGTTCTGCAAATGGAGTTTCATGAATGCTGGAAGTGAATAAATAGTGGCTGCCCACTCAAAACAGCAAATTGAAACTCACCATAGTCATCAAATTTAGCATTGTTGTGATGCTTGGAATCCTACTCTAACAAGGAGTAAAATAAATAGCAAAAGAGAAAGGGTTAAGAGAGTTATTCTAAATCTAAGCTATGAATGAATAGTAACAATTGAGGGTGTTATAGTAGACCTTCCCAGATGAACTATATTTTTCTTGATCAAGAGAAACCTACAGCTACACAAAATTAGTGCTATCTCCTAGGGTCTGCTACTTTTTTATATTTTGCATTCACTTCATGAACATAGAATTGATCTAATTTGCAACAATGGAATAAAGAAGCCCATACTAACTTAACATAGCAGTTTGTCATCAACAAATGCTAAAAGTATGGGTTGGAAGTCCATCAAATACCATAACAACAACCATTATCAAAGACATTCAAGAAACTACAAGCTAAATCTAGCATGGAGGTTGAACCATGCATGGATAATGAACAAAATCAAAGAAAGCACCCAAAATACTACAATGCTTCTTTTTATTACTGCAAAATGCCCTTTACAAAATTTCACCACCACTTAAAAATGAGGAGCAAGCCCCTATTTATAGTTTTCCAAAAGGAGAATGAATGGCCAGGATTTAATTACAATGTGGCCTAGGTTGAATAAAAGTTAGGGTTTCACCTACCCAAAATATCTCACAATTTAAAATAGACTATTTTGTCTTCTTCCTTCTTTTGTCTTGTAACCTATTTTGTCTTTTAGTGGCTGTAGTTGTTTTGTCCTCTAGTTGTCTCCTTTGCTATGGCTGAAAACCATTAAAGTCTACCCTATGTCTGATGTATTTGAAACAATCTTTCAGTCAATCAAGTGTATCCTTTTACTGATTAGTCTTACTGAGAATCAGATGTGCTACTCCTGATCTTGGGTGGATGACTCCTTAATCATAATCATCATTTGGTGAAATGTAAGACAACTCCCTCTTGCTCCCTTCAAGGCCACCCTTAGTAGTTTTTTCATTGACTTCCTTGACATAGGCCTCCTTCTAACACTAACTCTGTTGATGGGTGCTAGGAGGAGAGGTGAGTATAAAATGAATGGTGACAGGAGAAATTTGATTTTTCTTTGTTCAAATTTCTCAATGGGCCTCCGCAGCAGACCCATAGTAGGTTTCAGAAATCCCACATACACGAAGTGAAGTAAGTGCTTTCATATGTGAATCAAGGGAAATGTTAGTCAAATCCTAGAAACTCATTGTTAGATCCATCCATGCATCATTAAAAGATCATAATATTCATCATTGTTCCACATTTGGAGCTCATTTGGACCATAAATATAAATACGGGTTTCCCTAGGCTAGAAGTCGTTCAAAACACCTAGGAGTAGGACAACACCAAGGACACAGAGATCCACAGGCAACTGCATATAGAAAATCTTCCACATGATGAACTTGGTGATCAAATTCCATGTGAGGCACTTGGGCACGTTGAAAAATAAATTGTAACACTTGAAGTTACCAGGTTAAGCTCGATGCATTTACGAGTCCGAGGCATGTAGGTGTAGGAAGGTCAAAGGACATTTGAAGTCTCCACTATTAAGCAACATAATTGAAAGCACAGTGACCTGCTGAAAAAGTCCACACTACGGGACCCGTAGGTGCCTTAGATGTTAAGGGCTATATGCAAAATTTTGACCAATTTAGGTAACGTGGGAGGGAGCTACCAAGCCACCATCGTATGTTCACCATTAGAAACAATTTTGTAGGGAAAATGACTCATAGGTGGTGGTCTGTTTAGGTGAACTCATAATGAGCCCATAGACATAAGCTTTCCCCATAAAGGCTATTGGAATGATGGATGCACAGGGTCCCTCATGAAGCTACAGTCTTCAATGGAGATTATTTGCTAGGAAGAAATATTCAACCACATAGAAAGTATGAAATAATGGCATTCAAATAGGAGATTCTATTATAATGATCTAGATAATTTACAAGAGTACATATGCCTAATTATATAGGCAAGAGAAAAACCTAGAATCCACAAGATGTTGCCAAGTGTTGAAATCACACTACATGTGACAACATGAAAGCATAACTACCTACCTAGGGAATGATAACAAGATAGAGATAAGTTCTAGAAAAGATAACTCATCTTCTAGAAGGGAATCTTATCTCAACAACATTATTTATGCTTTATTTAATAATGCAACCTAGGACTAAATGATTAAATGCTGACTTAAGTTAACTTATGCTAGTGTAATAATTAATTAATTACACTAACACCCCCCATAAGTGCAACTTATGGAGGAAATGAAAATGCAATGATTATGCAAAGATGATGATGGGTCCTGATTGATGGCCATTTTAGGTACCCATGTACAAATGAGAATGAAAATGCAACTAATCTCCCACAAATGGAAAAAAGGGGAAAACCTAGTGGGAAGAAAACCCCTCTCCAAAAAGGAGATGAAATGCAAATAAGTAACGAAGGATGGAGGACTCTGAAATACCCCCCAAGAACACCATCCATCACATGGATACAATATAATAAAAATCCCCACCATAGGAGGGAAATAGAGAGACTATGTAGCCCCCCCCAAGAACATGTGATCAACTACAAAAAAGGTAATTGCCTCTAGATAAAACATGATCCAATGTCGACAAACAACTTGTCTCCCTTTCAAAAGAAATAAAACCAAGTAGCAATGTAGGGATGCATCCCATTCTAGATAGGAATTAAAGGAAGGAAGGATGTATATGAATACTGATGATGTCTCTGAAAGCTGCTAATGTGTCTCCTTGCCTGATGAAGATGAAGATGAAGATGAAGATGTCACAATCAAATTAGGTACATGCCCAATCAATGTAGGATGATGTAGAAACTGATGTTGAACAAGATCCAAAGACTGCATTACTAGATTTCTCTCGCATAATGAAGTGTCCTCAAAACCACTGAGAGAAGATTGAAGCCAATCAACTGGTGGATGCTGAAGAAACTCCAATCCTTGAATGGAATGAGAGGGAAGAAGTCTCATGAAGAGAAACCAAGTGCCTCCAAAATAGTCGCTGGATTCCCAATAGAGGTCGAGACAAAGGGATGTGGAGACTCAAGAAAAATCTCCAAAGTGGAATCTGAATAGAGGAGTGATATCCCCTCAAGAATTTCCTCCAAACCTGTAGAAATAACCAAGTCAACAATCCCTGAAACAAATCCATCCTATGATGTCAAGTCTGGAAAACTGAATGTGTCTTGATGAATGATGATGGAAGCCTCAGTCAATGATTCTAGACAAGGAATCATTGAGTGTGAAGGGATGCTAATAGTTTCTGATGGAGAAGAAGGATCATCTAAATCAACCTTGTCAACCTCTTCAGAAGATTCAAGGAAATCCAAACAAACAACCTTATGCATAACAATATCATCATGGGGTATCTGATCTAAGGAATGATAGTCTGAATCATGATCATCGGGGAAAGGTGGAGTATCTGAATCTCCATATAGCTCCCAAATATTATTCCAAAGGATATGAGGACAATCACAATTATCAATAGAACTCAAAACATCATAATCAACATGCATTGAAATGATCTCTAAGATAGTGCATCTGCTGCAAATCCAAGCAAACTCCTAAATACCTTCACTTGGATGGAGAACTATACCATACAGATGTGGAAATAAATCAAGTGATTGGAGATGGTGTCTGATCCCATCTCCCCATTGTTTATAGTTTCCCATGTGCAACATATTTAGAGAAGGATAATATGCAAGCCCCATAATGTACAATCAATTTTTTCCTAAAATACAAAGACAATGACCTTCAATAGTGAATAGAAACTTCCAAAGATGATATGCAACTGAAGTGATGCCACCCAAAACAAAAATCCTTTTCCCAAGCTTCAGGATATCTAAGTTATTGAACAAAAACACCAAATTGAACAAAACCAATGCAAGAGTACCTGGAGATGAAACTGATCAAAGTGGCTGAATTGATGAAAAAAACTCCGAATCACCTTCCTGATGCCATTGGAATCACTAAATTTCGATAAACGGTTGCGAATATATGAGCCTTTATGTCCAAATTAGGGTTTTGACTTCAATTAAGTGTAGAATTTTCTAACAGAAGAATACTATAAAATAGATGTCACCACTGGAAAGTAGACCGAATCCTCTTTTTGATGGTATCTCGTTTGTCAATTTTTTGATACCCTAGGTGAAAGTTATGAAAAAATGAAAAAAGGGCCTATATTAGGCACTCTGTAGGCTAACAAGGTGCAAAAATAAAGCACCCGGGGCTTAAAAAAACCCGCCCTTGGTCACTGATATGATTGCAGGCATAGGTGAGGCAAAAAAGGGGCGGTCCCTCTTGGAGTAGCATGGGGGCAGAGTGGATAGCTCGGGTGTGGCACCACTTATATGAGTAGACTCGGTCACCAAAGGAATAGGGGGCCAAAATTTCACAAATGGGAGCTAGGAAAAAGAGATGCCCAGCACTGGTGAACAGAGAACTGGGCGTGGTGTTGACGATAGGAGAAATATGTGTGGGCCAGGGTTTTAAATGGCAGGCGAAAATTATGATCGATCAGTGGAGATTGTAGGGGCCGGTGGAAGGAGAAGCCATTAGAGAATGGGGAGGTGATGTTGGTGGTAGGCCTAACAACAAGTACTCCTACCTTAATGTAGTCGACCTTAATATATTTGTCTGCAGAATTTTTGAATCAAGCCGACAAAACAATTTTTTTTTTTAATATTGCCTTTGGCAATTCAAAAAAAAATGTCGACTGAAGAATTTTAAAGCCGATGATTTTAAAAATATCAAACCCCATAAAATACCGATGGAGGAAAAAAATAAACTATAGTTTACAGATACTAAAATTAAACCTCATATGCCAACTAGGAATTTAATTGTAGTTGATCTGATTTTTGTTAAAATTTTCTGCAAACTATAGAAAAGCCCGAATAATATTTGTTTTCCAAATAAATGCAGAGAAGCCCAATTTTTGCTAAAATTGAAAATGGCCTACGACAATTTTTTTTTGCCTCAGAGGACAACTGACATGGGTGATTTTTTATTGAAAATCGTACGAATCGTATAATTGATTTTGAAAACCCTAAAAATACCTCTGATGGCTCCTAGGTTGATGTGCCTGATTTTGATGAATGAATAGATGATCCTAGGGTTTCAAGGCCTTCTGAAGACAATGGTGAGCTCATATCTAACTCAATCTACTCCAGAAATCAGCTTTGTCCTTGGGTGGAGTGAAGTAGCCTGCAATGAAAACCTTCAAGCCTGCAATCAATCTCTGTAGCCCAAATTTCTTGATCGTGGGATGAATCTTCACTGGAATGGCTCTGATACCATGTTGGAATGATGGATGCACAGGGTCCCTAATGAAGCTATAGTCTTCAATGGAGGACCTTTTCCAGGAAGAAATATTCAACCACACAAAAAGTATGGAATAATGGCAATGAAATAGGAGATTCTATTATGATGATCTAGATAATTTACAAGAGTACATATGCCTATCTATATAGGCAAGAGAAAAATCTAGAATGCACAAGATGTTGCCAAGTGTTCAAATCACATACATGTGACAACATGAATCACTAAATAATTGCCTAGGGAATGATAAAAAGATAGAGATAAGTTCTAGAAAAGACAACTCATCTTCTAGAAGGGAATATTATCTCAACAACATTATTTATGATTTATTTAATAATGCAACCTAGGACTAAATGATTAAATGCAGACCTAAGTTAACTTATACTAGTGTAATAATTAATTAATTAGACTAACATAGGCTTCAAAAGAGCAAAGGGAAACCACCTTTGTTGGATCCATAGTGTGGACAGAAGTGAGTGCTTGGATGTTAGGGAATGCCGATGGAGTGGGGGCGACCCGTACAAGATGACCCGTAAAGGAATTCACATGGACGATGACCCAGAAAGGAATTCCTGTGGATGGTGATGGAGGAATGATGACTTGGAAAGGAATTCCTATGGATGACGATAGAGGGATGACGGTCCACAAAGAAATTCTCACAACTTCACAAAACTTAGTAAATTTGAGATTTTTCAATTTTAGCACATGGGAAAAGAGGTAGAAAGAGTGCCAAGACATATTTCCTTAAGATTTGACTCATTTTGAAAAATGCAAAAATTTGGAATGTAGAAGCCAGAGGGCCCACTGCCCTTTATAATGACATTTCTCAAACGAAGTTCTGTAGATAAACTTCCACAAGTGGACTTCTACAGTGAAATTTTTGCAATGTCTAAACACATAGAAAATTTGATGCAAACCCCTTTACGCATGTGAAGACACTCATTTTATGGGCTCTAGATGATGAAAACTTGAAGTTTGCACCCTTTTTTTAAATGTAGAGAGTTGGAAGGGGGAAGTCGGAGGGTCTGTCACCCTTTACAAATGACATTGAGCACATGGAAACCTGCACACAAAATCTCACGAACGGTGACCTATAAAGGAATTCCTGTGGATGATGACCAATAAAGGAATTTCCATAGATGATGATGGAGGGATGATGACTCACAAAGAAATTTTTGTGGATGGTGACAGAGGGACGGTGGCCCATAGAGAAATTTTGACAAATTCTCAAAACTTAATGAAACCTTGGTTGTTCACTTAGGAACAATGAAAATATCCTAAATCCATAGGAAACTTGTCAACAGAGTTGAAAATGAAGCAAAAAGTGAAGCAAGAAAGTAGGGACCAAGTCAACAGGAGAAAGGAAAAAGCAAAAAAAAGGTATCCCTATCTTTGGTGGGGTGTGTGTGTAAAATATGCACAACAAAGAGCAACTCACTAGTGAAATAATCCAAAGCATTTTGATGAAAAAATGGAATGTCGAACCCAAAATCTTTGGTTCCAACCTTCATGCTAGGGAAAACAAACCAGACACTCAACCAAAGGATCAAAACCACTACTCAACCCAACCCTCAGTATGCTGAAAATCAAAGTGTGTGAAGATGCGTTCATTCCCATCCTTAAGTTGCTAGAAGAACCTAAGCTCCATCAAGTTAAGCTACATAATTGATTCTAACTTGAAAATCATCCTAGACATTGCCTCGCTACTGGTCAAGCATCCATAGTGTCAACAAGGTTGTCGTCGTGATTATTTTGAACATTGCTCTACTATTGGCTGGGCGTCCATAGTCTTGGTAGAGTTATTTGTATCCCCCTAAAAGGCTGAATTTATTTTCTTTTGATTCTCAATGTTTTTATTTATTTATTTTGATAATTTCTTTTTATTTTTACTTTCTCTTCTTTCTTTTGATTTCAACCCGCATGCAGTGAAGCTAGCACTCAGGGCCAAGAATCACAATAGTGCTGAAGCAAAATTTTAGATTTTTCAGTTAACTCAACTTCACAAAAGATCTACAGTGACCTTAGGATTCTTAAGATTTGTAAGAGATATAAGATTTCAGAATAAATCCAAGTCAAACCAAACAATGACTTATCCCCTTAATACCAAATATCTAGGTCACTTGACACTAACAAAAGACCTTCACCATCCATTTTGAAAACTTTATTAGAGTTTGTCGAAGAAATACATAGAACAACCCTAGGCAATAAAATGATGGTTGTGCATGTAAACATGCGCAACAAAAAATAAGGGGACCTTGAGCAAAATAACAAAGTGGAAGCAAAGCAAAAAAAAAGAACAAGAAAACTACTCTAAAGCAAACGAACTAAAGCAAGAGAGCGAGACTATATACACGAAACCTACACTACCCAAAAACAACAATGTATAGAGATATTTACAAAGGACCATGTTCAGGCAAGGAAAATTGACACTCACGCCCATTGGATTTCGTAACAAATGCACAAGAAGAAGGGAAATCATTACATTTTTAAGACATGCAATATCATCCTTATATTAAAAAAAATGAAGCTTAATATTGCAACCTTCGAACGCAATAACCACATAAAGAAAAACTAAAAGTTGAGGTGATTCATCAAGTTAGTGATCAATCTACAAACAAGTATTTATTCCTGCATTTCCATAATCAAAATAATAAGCGTGAACATCCATTAGAGCAGGGAATGATAAAACTTGGATGTTGTTGCATGAGGGCAACTATATTAGATGGTTGAGATGGTGTGTGGCCTTGTTGGTTGCTGCATTGATAGCCTCAAGTGGACGCAATGGATGGTGTAGCATCCCTCTTGCATTAAAAATTTATAGATCACAATCAAATTGATTAGGTAGTACACATTGTGAAGAATTTTTATCAAATGCAAGGAACCTTGTACCTGATCTTGGGCTTGCATAAGGCTGGGAGAACAAGACAAAAAACACCCCTTCCAAGCTACCAGTGGGACCCACAACCTCCATCAGCTATTCTTCAAAGAGATACACTTTGTATCATTGATCTTCCATAGTCCATGACCCTTCTTGATTGTTGTCCTCAAAAGGAAACATGCTGTCCCATTTCAATTCCCTCGTGCCGATCTCATTTTGTTTATAGTTTATGTCATAAAAGCATGACATGCACGAATCTATCCTAATACAACTCTCAAAATGTGTAGGAGGATTAGCAATGGTCAAGGTGGAAGAACTCCTAGTTGCATCTTGTAGTCGACCAGGCTGATCATCTTTGTGGGAGGCTACCAAGACATCATTGCCTTGGTCTTCTTTTCCTTGCAAGTCATGTAGTTCATCAAGATGTTTACTTGTTTCTTCTTGTTCACTAGCACTCTAGATGGAGAGGGAGTTCTTCTCCCAGTCTAGGAAGTCTAATGCTTCGGCATGTGAAGGCTCAGGTAGTATTTTCTCATCACTACCTTCTTTTAAAATGTTCTCAGTGTCACTATTTCGTTGTGGCATAATTCTTAGTGGGAAGAATTAAGCAAGTGATATAGGCCCATCAAGGGGATCGATGTACGATGTATGATTTCCTTCTAATATTCCTCCATAAAGCCTATCATCCATCACGTATAAATGTTATAAAAGAGGGAAGGACTCTTGATGTCCTATGGACAACCTCCCCATCTTTTTTTCTTCATCGTTTGGAGGCTCAGAATGTCATCGTTCTTCTTTTGTTGTTGTCCCAAGATCCTCTTGATGGATACCTTTAGCTAAGTTGTCACTTGGTTTTGGCTCTTGGTCTTCTAGTTCAATCCTTGAAGCAACTACAAGAAGCGGTGCACTTGGTTGCTCCACTTGTTCTCTAACTTGCTTGATGGCTTCTTGGTATAACTCACATGTGAACTCCAAATGTGCTAGATCATGGAGCCTACACCAACCTGGTAGTAGCAACACCTCCAAATCCACTTGGTGTTAGCTCTAACAAATCCCTTTTGAGCCTTGAGACATGTTCTTCATATCTTTCCACCACTAGCTCTTCATCATCAATTGGGAAGGAGGTTTGATGGTGGACAACCACGAGATGTGGTTGTTCCCACTCCTCTAAATCTTCTGTTTCAGACACCTGATCAATCTCATTTATGAAGGAGAGGTCATATAGTTTTATTTCACTTATACTTTCATGATCATTTTATGTTGCCCCAAGGATTTCAACCTCTTCTTCTTTCTGATTTTCAACATGTACATTGGTTGTCCCGACATATACTACTGCAAATTCTACTAATTCATCTTTTGTGTAGGGCCTTTAAACCACTGGCCATTATTGTTGCCAAGTGGAGGATTATTCTTCATTGATGGAGAAAGGATTTTATAATCCCATTCCGACTTAACTTTCATCAAGTATCTTTTCTGTCCCAAGGAAGTAAACTCCTTCCTTTGGATTTTCAGCCTCTGTGTTTGCTGTCCCAACACTTATTCCTAGAAAATTTCTTGATCCAGCCTCATTATGCTGCCCCCGACATGTTGACAACTCTCTTGCCTCTTGGGATGACTATTCTTCATTAAGACTTGAATATTCTAAATTTTCCAAAAACTCTTATCTTGGGTGATGATTTTTGCACATGAGGGGCAAGAAAATTCTGAATGAGGTGCATTCTGGAACATGCACTACCCAGACATTAGTATTTCTTCTCAGTTCAGTCCATCCTGAATGCTCAAGTATTCTTGGATCAACTCTTTGAAGGCATTGGCTGCCATGTCAGTCTATTATTCTTCTAGGTTTGGTGGAGCCAAGGGCTGGTAAATTTCCCAAAAGGGAATTTCTCCCTGCAAGACCATTTAAATTCTACCCAGGAATGCTAGACATTCCATTTCATTGTGTTTGCAAGTGCCATGTATTTTTCATTTATCTACCAATGTGAATTGCTAAAATGGTATTCTCAATCTCCTATTTAAATCTTCTTGTAGCTGAGTGATGTTGATTTGCAAATGCTGATCCATCTTGGATCAAATGTTTCCTCGTCTTCAAATTTTTGATTTTAAAATTCTAACATGTAATGAGATCTTTTTATCTTAAATTTCACTTGAAGGTGCTTACAAATTCTAGCTTTGTATCCTTGTGCTTAGCCAAGCCCTCCTTCTAGCACACGTTATTTTGATGGGTGTTTTTTCCCTTTCTCAACACATGCAACACATGAGTATGCTACCTCTCTTGAAAGGTTATTTTAGCAACTAAGTTGGAGAAATCACCCCAAGGTCTCTTGGGTGTCAGGTAATGGAAATGCTTGGAATAGTTCAATTTGTTAATGTGATTTTATGGTAATCATAGGGCGGCCTTTAGGGTTTACAAATCATGGGAATTGGGGTCTACGAATGGAGTTTCAAGAATGTTGGAAGTTAATGAACAGTGGCTGCCTGCTAAAAACAACAAGCTCAAACTCACCATGTTCATCAAATTTAGCATTGTTGCAATGCTTGGAATCCTACTCTAACAAGGAGTAAAATAAATAGCAAAAGAGAAAGTGTTAAGAGAGTTGTTCTAATTCTAAGCTTTGAATGAACAGTAATAATGGAGGGTGCTTCAGTAGATAGACTCACATGAACTAGATTTTACTTGACCTAGAGAAATCTACAGCTACACAAAATTAGTGCTATCTCCTAGGGTCTGCTGATTTTTATATTGTGCATTCACTTCATGAACATATAATTGAACTAAGTTACAACAATGGAATAAAGAAGCCCAGGCTAACTTTACACAGTGGTTTGTAATCAATAAATGCTAAAAGTATGGGCTAGGAGTCCATCAAATACCATAACAACAACCATTATCAAATCCATTCAAGAAATTGCATGCTAAATCTAATATGGAGGTTGAACCATGCATGCATAATGAACAAACTCAAAGAAAACACCCAAAATACTGCAATGCTTCCTTTTATTGCTGAAAAATGCCCTTTACACCAATTCACCACCATTTACAAATGGGGAGCAAGCCCCTATTTATAGTTTTCCGAAAGAAGAATGAATGCACAAGATTTATTTACAATATGTGGCCCAGATTCAATACAAGATAGGGTTTCATCTACCCCCAATATCTCACAACTTAAAATAGATAATTTTTTCTTCTTCCTTGTTCTGTCTTGTAGCCTATTTTGTCTTTTAGTTGCTGAAGTTGTTTTGTCCTCTAGTTGACTCCTTTGTTGTGGTTGAAAACCCTCAAATTCTACCCTCCGTCTAATGCATTTGCATCATTCTTTCAACCAATCAAGTGCACCCTTTTGTTGATTAGTGTTATTGAGAAGAAGATGTGCTACTCCTGATCTTGGATGGATGACTCCTTAATGATCATCATCATTTGGTGAAAATTAAGAAAAATCCCTCTTGCTCCCTTCAAGGACACCCTTTGTAGTTTTTTTAGTAACTTCCTTGGCATAGGCCTCCTTCTAACACTAGCTCTGTTTATGGGTTCTAGGGGGAGAGGTGAGCATAAAATGAATGGTGAGAGGAGAAATGTGATTTTTCCTTGTTAAGCTTTCTGAATGGGCCTCCTGACGAACCCGTAGTAGGTTCCATAAATTGTGCATACATGAAGTGTAGTAAGTGCTTTCATACGTGAATCAAGGAAAATGTTAGTGAAATCCTACAAACTCATTGTTATATCCATCCATGCCTCATTAAAAGATCATAATATTCATCATTGTTCCACATTTGAATCTCATTTGGACCATAAACATAAATGCGGATTCAGGGGTGCGGGTTTCCCCAAGGTGGAATTCATTTGGAGTAGCTGGGAGCAGGGCAACACCGAGGCCACGGAGACCCGTAGGCAATTGCCCGCAACAAAATTTCCACATGATGAACTTGGTGATAAAATTCCATGTGAGGTGCTTTCGCATATGGAAAAATAAATTTTTAAGACACTTGAAGTTACCAGGTTAAGCTTGATGCATTTGCAGGTCCAAAGCATGTAGGTGTAGGAAAGTTGAAGGAAATTTGGAGTCTCCACCATTAAGCAACGAAATTCAAAGCACAGTGACTTGCATGCAGAAGTTCACACTGTAGGACCCACGAGTGCCTCAAATTTTAAGTACTATTTTATAAAGTTTGACCAATTTAGGAGATTCGAGAGGGAGCTATTGAGCCACCATCATATTTTCGCCATTAGGAACGACGTTGTAGGGATGGTGGCCTACAAGAGGTGGTCATCTTAGGTAGAATTTTAATGATCCCATAGACTTAATATTTTCCCAGATGGGTTTCAAAAGAGAAAAGGGAAACCACCTTTATGGGATTTGCAGTGTGAACGAAATTGGGTGTTTGGATGTTAGGGAATGACGATAGAGGAGGGGCGACTTGCACATGATGACCCATAAAGGAATTCCTATAGACGGTGATGGTGACTCACAAAGGAATTCTTGTGGACGTCGATGAAGGGACAACGACCCACAAAGGATTTCCTGTAGACGGTGATGGAGGGACAACGAACCATAGAGAAATTCCCACAACTTCACAAAACTTTATAAATTTGATAATTTTCAATTTTAGCACGCTAGAAAAGGGGTAGAAAGAGTGCCAAGACATATTTCCTTAAGAGTTGACTCATTTTGAAAAATGCGGAAATTTGGAATGTAGACGCTGGATGGTCTATTGCCCTTTACAATGACATTGCTTAAATGCACTTTTGCGAATAGACTTTCGCAAGTGGACTTCTATAGTGAAATTTTTGCAATGTCTAAACACATGGAGAATTTGATGCAAACCCCTTTAGGAATGTGAAGACACTCATTTTATGGGCCCTAGATGATTAAAACTTGAAGTTTGCACCCTTTTTGGAAGTGTGGAGATTTGGAAGGGGGAAGTTGGAGGGTCTTTTGCCCTTTACAAATGACATTAAGCACACATAAACCAATAGATGAAATTTCATGGATGATGACCCGCAAAGGAATTCTTGTAGACAATGACGGAGGGATGATGACCCAAAAAGGAATTCCCACGGACAATGACAAAGGGAGAGCGGCCCACAGAGAAATTTCAAAAACTTACCAAAACTTAATGAAACCTTGGCAGTTCACTTAGGCACCATGAAAACATCTCAAATCCATATGCAACTTGCCCCCAAAGTCAAAAATGAAGGAAAAAGTGAAGCAAGAGAACAGGGACCAAGTCAGCAGGAGCAAGGCAAAAGCGAAAAAAGAGGGTCCTTGCCTTTGGCGGGGCATGTGTGCAAAATATGTACAACATATTGAAATAATCACAATATTCTCATAATTTTATAATCTTTTCTCATGTAAATCACCTAAAAAATTAACTTGAAATTATTTAACAATTTTGCGAACTATGCTCAAAATTGTAACTTAGCCAATTTTAAACTATAGTAAAACATGCACTAAATTTCTCCATCATAGATTTGTAACCACAAACTCATAGACCAAAAAAAAACTAAAATAGATCATAGAACCATTAGCCTCAGAACAATGAAATATTTCCGTTGAGGGATGCTCTTGCATTTGAAGCCATTACCCCCGTAAGAAAAACATTGTTGAATATTATAACCTACAACCAGTGATGTATGAAATTTTGTTTCAATCTCATTGAAGGAAGTAAACACTTAGTCTTATATAATGAACAACTAACAAATGATCCAAAAAATGGGGTTCAAGAAATTATAAATCTTGTCACTATATCTAGGTATAAAAAATTAAAAGGGATTCCACTCCATAATCCAATCTCACTTAACTATAGAATTGAAAAATCTAGTCACTTTAAATTAAAAATAGTAATATAACAAAATATTAATCATCCACATTATATAGAGAAAAAAATTTCAATTTAATTTAGTTTGGAGTCCTAGAATTTGTGTAAATTGTTCAAGTACACCTATGACACATCATGTTATTCAAGCCAATACAATTGGTTCAGATTGCTCTTCATAACATGTAGTATTCTCTGATGATCATTGCTATCTAGTTTCCACTTATGATGTCCACGTGCATGTGCAATTGGATGAAGGGATAGGGTAATATAAATTACTAGGTGGCTATATTGACATAACTTATTCTTGGGTTGATAACAAATAAGATAAATCCCATGTTGAATAATTTTGACCTGTTTGAGATATGTCCTTTGCACTACAACAGAACCTGTGGGGACCAACATTCAAAGGTAAGACATAAAATTTATAAGTTCTATACGAGTAGAAAATTAAAAATATACATTCAATAGATAAGTCTTGCAAGAATGTCTATTTATTTTGTCAGACCTGTGGGGAACAACATTCCATCACTTGTTTATGATTCTGCTAGCTTTTACCTCTCTCATGTGCAATGCAATAGAGTGTAAAGAACACCTTCTAAGTTTCCAGGCTTTGCTATGACAAAAAACATCTCCTGCACCAAATTTACAAGGAAAATTTATAAAAAGTTAGTTACACTATCATTTAAGTATATATAAATTTACTTAAAAGAAGTAGCAAAAAATTATTAAATGATTAAGTTAAAAATTTACACAAGCTCGTACATGTATAATATAAATATATATACATATATACTCTTTTTAATCAGTCCTAAAATATGGTCATAATCAATTGAAATCAAAGGAATTTCTTCAAATCTTTCATCTTCATCTTCATTGTATGTGTCACTAACATCCACTGGCACCAAATTTCATCCACTAATATATCCTTGTTGTTGGTTGTTTCATTCATCATAGTTTTCTAAAATGCAATCATAACAAAAACATGAGTAATCCCTTGGATGAAATATCCATGAGAAACTATCTGTACTCATGATATAATGCAAAGATCCTGTTTGCTCTAACCTCTTGCATCCATGCATTGATCTTCTATCCACACCTTCAAAAATAAATTTTGCATTAAAAAATAAAATTCAATATAAATATATTCAAACTAAAATAAATAAACTTGAATGTACACGTATGTGTATATTTAAAGATTTAAACTCAAACAAAAACATACTTGATAT
Organism: Sequoiadendron giganteum; assembly: GCA_007115665.2. NCBI lineage: Eukaryota > Viridiplantae > Streptophyta > Pinopsida > Cupressales > Cupressaceae > Sequoiadendron > Sequoiadendron giganteum. The sequence continues at coordinate 442,975,172 of CM021103.1, read as the reverse complement.
CTCCCAAAACACTCTATGTGGAATGTATCGGTTGGTTGTTGAAGATGTGTTGACCTTATTTGATGAAAAGTGTTTGACACCATTCAACAACATCATGTGCATCTTTTATGCGATCTCCCTCATAATTCATTTGATGGTTTCTTAGAGCACGTTTGATGCAAGATATTGCACCATCATGTTCAACCTTTTCGTGCCCACTCTCAAAGAAGCTCCAAATATGTGGTATGTTGTCATTTTGATGATATATACATAGTGCATAAAATTTCCTTGAAGATTTGAACTGTGAAGCACATCCATATGACCATACAAAATAGTTTTCAATTTTGACACCCTTGATTGCCAAATATTCAAAAATCTTCTTGAAGCAATGTTGTACAAATAGTGTGTCATGGTCTTTGTCATCGCTAATATATAAGTGATATTGTTTCTTAATGACACATGCCTTAGATGTACTATCAAAACCATCCAAATCCATTCTTGCATGTCAATAAAACACATGCACCATAATAGTGATCTGCTCTAAAAAATAACATTGTGATTGAATCTCTTTTTGATGTACAAAAGATTAATTCTTTGCAAAGTCAACTACTGATAACATTGTTTAAAGTGGGAACGTATCTCTTAATGTTTGATCCTGATCACCTTTGGTTTCAGTTGTGGGTTGTTGGTTTTTTTTGAAATAATCCATATTTGAGTGGGAGCTTGTGTAGAAGATACTTTGTGATCTTCTTGCAAGAATTTTTCAGATGGAAAATTCATCAGGTAGAATAGAGGTGGATAAATTGTTTGGAATTTTTTTTGTAATGTGGAAGCTGAAGATGGAAGATTTGTTGATAGATCAAGATTTGTGGGATGTTGTTGATGAAAATGTTTCAAGGCTTGTAGATCCTACTCAAGCTGCTCAATATGATGTTATGAATCTTAAAGCCAAGGGTCTAATCAAGATGTGCTTGGAAGAGTTTATACTAATCAATGTCCATGTAGAGACCTCTACACAAAAACTATGGAAGAAGCTTGGTGTGATGTATCAAGCCAAATATTTAGTGAACAAGATTTTCTTGAGGAAGAAATTATATTCCTTGAGAATGTAAGAGGGTGGTTGAATTACATACCACTTGGAATCATTCAATATGTTGGAGGCTTAGTTGGCATTAGTTGGTGTCAAGATGGATGAGGAGGAGAAATTTTAGATCTTTCTTTGTTCTTTGCCCAATTAATGGGATTCTCTTGTTATGGTTATTGGGAGTACTTCTATTATATTGAAGACTGAAGATGTGGTGGGTTCTTTGTGACAGGTTATTGTTAGGTCCTATCACTTTAGTTAAAAAATGCATCAAAGGTATCAAATGGGCAGTGTTTAGAGGGTATATGCAATAGGAAACATCTTGACTAAATATCTTAGATTTTCTAAATGCTTGGAATAGTTGGAAACAAAACTTAAACTAGAAGGGCATTAAACTAGAAAGCATAAAATTGTCTAAACTAGAAAGCATTAAATTATTAAGCTAGAAAGCTTAAAATGATTAAACTAGAAAGCATGTGAATTACTTGAAAATAAATGCTTGCAATAAAACTATAAAGTTTAAATGACAAAAAAAATTAACTAACATCTAACTGTTAACAAAAAAAAAAATTAACAACCTACAACTAATAACTAGAGTGGGTGCTCCATAATTTTAGATAAATATAACTAAATATTATAAGCTCAAACTTTGAATTGTTGGAAAGGGCATGGCTATTATAGGTAAATTAGTTGCATATGTTATCAACCTGCTTTCAAAAGGTTCATAATAGTAGCTGTGACTAATTATGATTCATGTTTTATACTTATGCCAAGGTATTGTAAATGTACTTGTGGTAGTGGTAATAGTTATAAATCATTCTATATGTTGGACGATAAAAAGTTAATTGTTTCAATCCTTTAGATTGGACCTACATTAGCTTCATATATTTCATTGATCTTCATTCTTAATTTTTGATTAATTCAGTGGTTATTCACTAATTTACATACTTTATTAGTGATTAGTTGGGTGGTTGTTACTATTGTGCGTATAGCACACACACTCGGTTCAGAATGGGGACCCTCTTTCTTTTACCCTGCCGGGCCATTTTGTTGCCACCTCATTTTGCATGCCCTCGTTTTGGTGTCCTTGGTGGTCAAAATTCCTCTCAAGTCTCATCTTAGGTTGGCCATGTAGTGACCCTCAAAATTTTCTGAGTCTTGAGGCTTCCTTAACATTTCACCTTTCGCTGGCGTCCATGGGGCCTCCCGGGCCTGGACTGTCAGAATTCCCCTCTCGGGTTTCCCTGACTGTTTTTCTTTTTCTAATGACTTTTGGTCTACACCTTTTCGGCTCTCGAGCCCTGGCTTCATGTTTTTCATTGGGTGAATTGCATTAAAACTAGCATTTCGTTGCGTCTTTTGGGCCTGACCCTTCGAGTTTCCTTCTGGTCTTCATCGTTTTGGATGGCCGTTGGTGAATGTCGTTCTGGTCTCCGGACCCCAAAGCCTTCTTAGCCATTGGATTCTCACTCGGTGAGTTTTTGGATAGAATTTCCCTTAAGTCAATCCGGACCTCGAGCTTCGGACTTCTCGCCACCATCCTTAAATTGAATCCACCAACCTCACTACCTACCGTACCTGCATTTATTAGGGACATTAATTGTGATTAGGGGTATAAATATTAGGTCTAACATGTCATTTTCACATGTTAAGAATGGAAAAGTGCAGTGCCATCACCGCCTTCACGCCTGAGCTATCCCTTCTCCATTCTTCGAGGGTTCAACTTCGCTATTCATCGGGTCTTCAAGGTATGCTCGCTGTCCAAAAACCTACTTCATCTTTTCATGATTTAATGCTTAAACAATGGAAAATAAGGGAAACCTTTGTATGTATCTGATAGAGGGAACACCATGCCGTAAAAACCATATGTTAAAATTTCCTAAACATCCCTCCAAAACTTAAAAAATCAAACTTGGAACCCTATCTTCCCGTCGCTATTTTTTGAATTGAGCGACCACGCCCTTTAGGCTCGAGATCTTTGGCCACTGTAGCCGTTCAAACTTTAGACTTAACAAAGTTACCTCAATGACAAAACGCCCCTTGGGTTCTGGAATATGGGACTTCACCTCTGGGTTGCCGCTTTGCCTCTGCTGTTTCAAACGACATTCTCGCCCTACCCATCCGGGTCTCAAACCCCTGCTTGTCATTTGACGCGAGACCTTCGACAAAAAGTGAACACCTCCAAGCAAACCTCAGGCCCTAGTCTGTAGAGTTCCGTTCATGAGTTGACGTTGACATTCTGCTATTTCAAATCTCCCATCTGGCAACCACCTTCCGGCTCCCGGTTCCGAAGTGCTTCCCTGCCGAAACATTTTTAACAAAAATCTCCAAGTCCTTTCCTCCGTCGGGCCCCGCCCACTGGAATAATACTATTGAGCTTCCATCCCATTTTGGCCACCCCGAATAGAAAACCCAACCATCCTTTCAGCCGTTGAACCTTGACATCTCAATCTTTTCCAAGTTTTAATAGATGAAGTTGTGAGGAAAAATCCTTCTTCAGGTCCGAACCACTAGGTTGCGGGTCCCGAATTTTCATCCCCACTTTACCATTTCTTACAGCTATCATGCATTGGCCTCCTAGCCCCCAAATGACTAAAATTGTGAAATTATGGTTTCACGGCCTTCCACCTCCTAGGTTTCGAACTCCGAAACTACTCCTCCAAATTTTCGTTTCTCCGAAGCTTTTCAAATAGCTAAGACTTGATAGCCTTCCCTCGGTTTGACCCCAAATGCTCTAATGGTGACCTAAATGACCTTCAATATGAAAACGAACAATGACCCACGTGCTAAAATGTGATCACCTTCCTCATGGACCCTTCAGTATCCAAACCCAAGATTGGGAGAAATCGTCTGGGCCTCCCTGGCCTGTTCGCCCTTCAAAAAAACATTCTGATAGGGGAAGTTCGGCCTCTGGAGCCCAGATTATCCAATTTCCCTCTAGTGAAGCTCAGAAGATAATTTTGACTAAGTGTTAGACATTTGAATGATGGATTATTCGATCTAACCATGTTTTGCAGGGATTTAGCTAACCGTTTATGTGAACATGCTAGATTGTACTTAACCCCGCCTGTATGTGCAGGATATATGGAATCAAGTGCAGAAACCTCGGGGGAAGCTAAAGACAAAGGAAAATGAACTGCCAAAGCTCCTCGAGGCAAGGAGGATAAAGATTAGATGAAATACCAATTCCAGGGAGTGTCGTTGGATTGGGCATGTCAACATTGATGAGTTCATACAAAGGGTTAGAATAAGCCCCAAAACAGATAATACGAGACTCATCAGGAGGAATGGAATAGCCAAGGCTACAGGTTTCCCTCTTGCCTTGATTTCCCTTGAGGTGGTAATGGCCCGCAGAGAGGCATGCCAGCCTGAAACAAGGACTATTATCGATAGGGATGGAAACATATTGGCCAACATGTCATCATCAGGAATAAAAAAAACCTTCCACATTCCTATCTTTAGAAGGATGGAGCTTCCCACTATCCAGGAATGCAAAGAAATGTGGGATGAAGACCACATAAGATGTAAGAAGCTCATAAACCAGTATTAGCTAAAAGACAAACGGGGTAGCGTTGCAAAGGTTCCCCAAGAACTCTTTCACAGTGACTTTTTTGAGGACTATTATGATTTAGTCACCTTACTAAGCAGAGTAATGGGCCTCCCCACTGTGGCATATTTTCAGGAATGGATGGTGTACTTCACTGAGCACATTCTTCATGGGAAGGATACCGCATTCTGCAGGGGAGGAATACTCAATGACCGCTTTCATGACCAATTCATGAACGTCAAGAAAAAATCCAAGTTCTACATGACCTCTTACCTAGTATACTCACTGGCCAATAGGAGGCATTATAATGGGTTATTTAGAATTCCAAACAAAGTGCCTAGTAGAGAACTCAAGGCTTTCAACAAGTACCCTCAGCTACAATTCAGGAACTTCAAAAAGGATTATTGCAGAGTAAATGGTGCATTCATCGCTTATATCATCAGGCTTCTCTACAGTGATTTTGAGAGAAGAGTCTCCCATAGTGATTGAGCCTTTCTAAAAAATTATGCCTTCTTATTTATCCATTACCCCAAATTAACATACATCCATGCCTAGGGCTTCTCAGAATATCCAAAGAAGCTGCCCCAGTACCCTAATGACCGGATTATATTGTTTGAGCTCTCTTGGCAGTTGCGACACATTCACACCATTCTGAGTAGCAAGCGTCTGGTGGGGATCCCTTATCCCCTTACACTCGGCCAGGGGATGTATGAGCTTTATACTTCCCAATGTGTAGACAATTTAGAGAAGGAACTGGTGGAATATCACTTCAAATCTCACACAGCCAGGCCATGAATGGACCCATACAGTCATGTCAGAAATGCGATTTGATAGGAGTATTCCCACCTCTACAATATTGAATATTTCTTGGCTAATTGCAAGGATGACTTGGAAGAGCAGCTAAGGCACTATATGTGGATGGCCACATACTTTGTGAATAGAGTGAACTTGTTCCCGGTGCCTGATCAACTTGAGAAAGATGAGAGCACCATGATCGACCCCAGGTACAATTCCAATCCAAACATACCACTGCCACTAATTGATTAGAATGAGCTAGAGGTTGATGAGCTCAACATACTTACCAAGCCTATTGAGGCTCGAACAAAGGCATGGATAGATGAGAAAATTGCTCAAATAAAGCAACAAAGGGTTGTCTTAACATTCAAAGGGCTCGAGAGTGAGCCAAGTGGTTCAGGTGGTGGGGCAGCCGCTACATCGATGGGAGAAACATCTAAGTCCCCTCCATTAGTTCATTTAGAAAAGAGAAAGGAGATGGAAGAGCAGCAGTCCAACCCAAAGGTGTACACAAGGAAGGCCTCAGATGGTGAGCCTCCTGAAAAACATAAGTGAATGAGCAGCATCACCGAAATGCTAGTAATCCAAGAAGATCCGCTCCATGAAGGAGAGGAGATGGAGATTGATCAGCTGAAGTCTCTGGCTATTTCATCTACTTTAGTAACCACTACTGTTGTTGTCTCCATTCCACCTATCAGACATGTAGTATTTGCATCCTCTCTGCCCATGATGGATATTTATGTCCATCTTGCTTCTACTTGTCCTATCACATGGATAATATCTATTCATTCATCCTCCGCCACTATCTCCCCCATTTATTCATCCTCCATGTCTCCTTCCTTTTCTCTTCCAGCTACCACTACTGCAACTGCAATGCCTGCCCTTATCCTCTTGAAATCCTTTATGAAATACATGCAAAATGTTCCCTCCGAGCTCTCAGGAATGTTTGAAAATTCGGTAGTACAAGCTGCTATAGTTCAGGCAATAATTAGTACTCCAGTTCCTCCTCCTCCTACCGGGCTACAAACAATGGAAGCCATCATCAAAATTTCTGAGGAATTAGACCATCGAAAAAAAATGGAATCAACTAATAGATTGGAAGAGGAGGCATAAGACTATCTTGAACACCCAATATACAAGCATTGAGTAATCGACGAGGTCACTTATGAGTTTTCCAGTGATGAGAGTCAAGGTGCAAAGATAATTGAAGAGATAGCTGATCTTGAGCTCGATGTTGAGTGGGCTAAGCAACTGAAAGAAATTGAAGATAAGGAGGCTAAAAAATAGCCTATTAGTGAAAAAGATGTTGCTATGATAGGGATGGAGGATGATAAGTCTCCAATAGAAGAACGGGACCATGCACCTTGACATAATGACGAGGTTTTCCCTCACAAAGGGCACAAAGATAAGGGAGAGGATAAGCCTAAAGAAGAGGCTAAAAAATTATGAGCATTTAGAAATATAGTAGCTCGAGGAGCATGAGTATGATGAGGAAAAAGAATAAAAAGATGCTGAAGGGAAAAGCAACCTCGATGAATGCTTACCCATCAAATCCTTTGTTAGACACTTAGTGTTCATTTAGTACTCTGATGAAGAAAAGGAGGATGTAGGGACAAAGCAGGAGCCACTCGATGATAGGGCCATTGTGTTCAGAAAAGATGAAAGTGAGGGTGGAAAGGAGGATCAACAAGAATCACCTAGGGGAAAGCTCTCGATGCCCGTTTGGTTGGTGAGACAGCTAGAAAAGAAGGCTCCCACTCCAAAGGACCCAAGGGCAAGGCTGGAGGCTATATTGAGTCGATCCCAGATTGGCACCAGGAAGGAGAAGAAGACAAAAGTTAGGTCAAAGGTAATGATGGATGGCAGCAGATCCAGATCAGTACAAATAGCTACGCTAGTGGTGGGAGAACAAGGAATAGGTTATAACATATCCACCATTGACTTGGGAGTGGCCACTAGGGAGCAGAAGGTTGATCATCTCCAAGAATCAGTCAGCATAGTGGTGCATGTTATTCAATAGGACAAAGTTTCCAAGGAGAAGCTTAAGGCATAGGTGGCTGATTTGATAGTCTCTATCCAACAGTGGTCATCCATAGAAGAACAACCAACCACATCCTCGGCCCCACCATAGTTACTGTTGAAAGAGTAGATTGACAAGATAGAGAAGAGAAATAACTTGGACAAGACCATGGAAAATTGGTTCCGATAGGTTTTGGATGTTGGGAACATAGGTATCAATCATGTTGTTTGAACAAAAAACAAGTTCTTAGAAATGCAAATTTCTCTTGAAGGTACGAGGAAAATCTGCATTGAGTTCACAAAAAATTAGGGGGCTGCTTACCAAAAATTTGAGGCTATCCTCAAGTTGCCAAGTGAAATTTGGGAAAAAGAATTTTCCTTCAAGGATGATGATCATTGGCTGATAGATGTGTGAAATGAGACTTCGATCATCAGAAGGAAAGGCTGGAACGAGTAATTGAATGGGTAAATCTAGATGTTGAGTGGGCGAAGGAATCTAGAGAATATTGCTTTCGATATCTGAAGCTGATGACAGGGTATGAAATTCCCATCGTCTAGATCAATTCGGAAAATATAAAGCCTCATTTCCAAAAGAGGATGGAAGATGGGATGTCGGCCGAAATTACTACAAATTTCATGAGCTTTGTTGCCTGAGCTTTTTCCCAATCTGAGCTGTTCAAAGAGCACACTGCTAAGTATGAGGAGGCCTGGGAGAATCTTGTTAATAATTCCAAAGAGTGGAGCTAGCAAGTGCTGAGATCCAATATCATGGAGGTCGATAATCTCTAACTGGTGATCTTTAAATTCATGGAGTATGCAGCTTTGAGGAAGCAAGAAGGCAACCCTGTTATTGATGAAGAATTCCTAAAGTAATTGTTGCAGCAAAGAGCAATAAACAAAAGGACGAAACGCTAGAGTGCTGCCACTAGAAGACAAAAGAGGGATATGGACAAAAGTGTATTCTAAAATATAATATATTGAGGGGTAGGTAGAGTGCTAGTTTACAATGAATTGTGGCCACACAAATGTAAATCAATCTTGGCCACATGTTCTACTTGTGGAATACTATAAATAGGGGGTCTCCTCTCATTTTTAAGGAGAGTTGAGTTGTTGTAAAGACATGTTGTAGAAATTGCAATAGAAATAGATCGACTTTGGTGCATTTTTGGATTTCTTCTCATGTTTCATGATTCTTCTCTCATAGTTGGATGATTTAGTTGAATTTTATTTTCTGTTTTAGTTTCCTTTCAGTTAGCTTTGGTAGATTTAGTAATGTTTTACAAGGTTATGAAGATTTCTGCTGTGTAGATGCCTTTCTTGTCCATACTTTTGGCTATTTACTATTGGCAGATAGCTATAAAAAGTTAGTCTGGACCTAGATTTGAAGTGTCTTTTAAATATTTATCTTTATTCATGTATATGTTTGGTGGATGAATGATAAAAAAATTTGCAGTCCTTAGAAGATAACACATATTTCATGACATTGTGAAATTTCTGGTTAAGTGGAATTTTGTTTTAAGGAAACTGTCTACAGTAGAAACCTCCATGATCATTGCTCATTGGTAGTTGCAAGTCCAGGAACCCTCTCTCTTCCTTGCTCTTTTTTCCTTTTTTTTAATAAGTAACCTATGCTAAGGTTCATTGCACATTGTAAAGCCAAATCTTAAAACAAAATTGGAGTTCAAGACTGTTGTTTGAACCTGCAGCAAACATGAAGTAACTTCCCCACCTCAGAAACTCTATTTGTAAATTTGATTCCCTTTCCAACTTAACTCACATAAGTCTGCCCTGTAATTACCAAAAAAATTAGATCAAACATCAACTGAGATATCCCATGCAATTCATGACCTGGCACCTGAGAGAACTTGGGGATATTTTTAGCAACTTGTTGGATATTTTCTTTCAATAGAGGTAATGCACCTATGCTTTACCTGTGTTGAGAAGTGCATAAAAACACATCAACAAAACTGGCACTAGAAGGAGGGCCTTTCACGAGCTAAGCTGGATCAAATTGGGTCCTTCTCCCCTAAAATATTTCATAGAATACTGTGGTCTATGGCAAAATTAGGGGAGTTCCAAGAGCTACCACCCCCTACCCGAGCTAAGAGAGCTAAGAAAGGGGAAGCTTCCGCCTCCAACACATTCGACTAGCCCATTTTGATTTCACCTTCATCCTCTTATTTTACTCATTTGTCGTGGTCTTCTCCCTCAATCTTGGCAGAATATTCTCCTACTCATCCACTTCAAACAACCTTCTAGGCTGCCGCTTCCCAAGGGCTTGACGTTGCTTTCTAGCCCAATGCAACCCCATTTTCAAGAGTTGATTCATCAATTGCTGCTGCCCCTTTGTAGCGACAAGTCAATCGGGCACAAACACCTCCACCGCCCCTTCCGATGGCATGGTCGGACAACAATCCATCTCCTTTGGCCTTCAACCTCTATCATGACATGCCAAAGAATCCTGAGAGATTTTGCATGAAGTTCAATCCCCGGGATCTGTAGAGGATAGTTGAGGAGCATGCCAAGATCTTTGAAATTGTTTTGAAGACTATGCATATCATACATGAGGATGTGTCTTGCTGACTCTTTCCCTACTCCTTGGGGGAGGAAGCCTTCTATTGGTATGTAAAATTACTAGCAAGAAATATCAACACGTGGGACCTTCTAAAGAATGCTTTTATGCATAGGTTCAAAACTCTAATCAGCCTTGCAGAGTCGTATCAACATTTTCTGTTGGTTCAAAGAGAGGTCAACCAACCAATCAACTCCTTTAATGATCAATTCCATAGAGTGTATACTTGACTGTAGGACCCATGCATGTTCAATGATGCTGCTATTTTACCTATCTATTATGCAACATTGGACAATATTACTACAACATTAGTAAAGGGGATGCGACCACTACCTACCAGATTGGTAGATGCATATGCGGAGGCCGTCATCACCAACATCGAGCTGGGACAAAAAATTTCTAGTTTGTTTCCTTCTTTGGGGTAGGTTGTTCATCGTTTGCATATTCAAGGACTTGCTCAAGCTCTATAACATCAGATGCCTCTCATGAATCCAGTACTATAGCTGCCCATAGTACAACACCCCGGACAACCAATGAATCAAGCACCTCCAGTTAATCACTATTTGCTTCCCTAGCAATAAAAATTCATTCTCAGCTGCCCCAATGACTGAAATATCTCAAAGCATCTGAATTTTTGCCTGCTCACCAAAATCAGCTAGTGGCTCAGCTGGTGTTCCTCCAAAATGCAGCCCCATAGCCGAAGAACACAAAAAAGGATCGGATTGACGAACTCATGAAAATGATCAAGAAAATGTCTATGGAGATGATGTATTTGAAACAAAAGAAATCAGCTGCAAGCTTCATAGAAAAAAATCCAAGCCAACCTCTATCATGATAGTCATGATAGTTGTGAGAACCGAGATAACCGTGATGCCAACACAACGTTTGGTCAAAATTATGAAAGGAATCATAATTCAGGGCAGAACTTCGACAAAAGGCCTTTCCTAAGGTAGAACCAGACATGGAACATGAGGCACAACAATGGTGGTGTTCCCACTCCCCTCAATTAGCCCAACAGCAATGAAAAGACAAGTGGAGTCTACTTGGCCAAGGCTGCTTTATTCGGCTGGTGCCGCATACACAAAACGAGATGACATTCCGAATTGGATTGTCCAAAATTCTAGATGGCTACTAAATTTTTTTAGGTTGAAGTCCAAAATGTTGTGGATAGCTCAGGATTTAGAGACATCATTCCTTCCAAACCATACAATTCCTTTGTGCTGGTGGTCAACTAGGTTCCTTTCCCGACGACTAAGTGCAAAGTGCTGGAGCAAGAAGGTGCCAATACTAGCAGCAATGATAAGGAAGAAGAGGTAAGTTATGAAAGTCCTTTGCCTCAAATTTTTGATTCAGTAGACAATGGTCCTAAGGATGAGGAAGAACCTAGGGAAGATGAGGTCCAAATGTTTCACCAAAGGTCTACCCCTTACGGCCTCAGGAATAGAAAAGCTAGTGATCCTTTTATGACCTCCACTCTGCCTAATAATTTCAGTACCCATCCTGACCCAAATGCTAGAAACAATCTGGGATATCCTCAATCACCCATGTGATACTTTAACAAGAATAGATAGTAGAATCAAAAGAAAAACCATCCCACTAGCTCCTCCCAAAATATTGCTTATGATGAAGAAGTTGAACAAATGGGAGAATATATTGTAGAAGAATTTAAGAAAGTTAAGCTAATTGTGTCCACCTTTGAGCTACTTAAGGTCCTAATTATGATAAATGCCTTCTTTAGAATGATGAAAGGGACCCCGTCATCCAAGTCGACCCAAGAGGCGCCTTCAAAGATGGTTTCCTTTGAGGATCATCAAAATAAACTAGTTGTGCAATAGATTTCCAATAAAAGGGTTGACCCACCTACCAAACAACAACTAGATAGGTAGCCCACCAAAGAAACTGATCAGACACAAGCCCAAAATAAGGGTAACGATAAAGATAAGGGCTAGGTTGCCCAAGTGGATGTTTCTAGAGGACTATTTTAAGGGAGATTCAAAACTCCTCCCTTCCTAACCAATATCCGAGTGTCTGGGAAGAACCACCACAATTGCCTACTGGATTTGGGAGCTTCCGTTAATCTCATGCCCCTAAACATATGTAAGGCCTTGGGGATAGTTCCAACTCCCTCCTAGCATAAAGTGACCTAGCTTCATAAGACATAGATCAACATAGCTGGAGAGATTAACAGAATACCCATATAGATTGCTACTGATCCCAAAATTCAACAAATCATTGACATCTAAGTTGCTGATATCCCAGACACCTATGGCATAATTTTAGGAAGGGATTTCACAAAGGCATTGAATGGATACACTGCAACCAATTAATCTCATTTGTGGTTTCCATGGAAAGGGATGGGAGTTGAGATTCAAATAGATCGGGAGCCGTGCATGAGGTTCATGATCACATAATACAACAATACGAATGAGGTGTTGTTTGCTGAAATCGAATTGGGGAATTATTCTCTGGTGTCATATTCAGATGAACAAGAATGCTGGGGAGAAGATGAAATGAGAGAGGTTCTTCTTCTATTATGCAGTCTACCTGCTAACCTAGCTCGTATCCCTTAGAGCACGAAAATGCTAATAGAATCAGATGATGAAGGATTTTGCGAAGGTGATAATATGGGATTTTTGGATGGTTTCTAGGATTTTATGTCAAAATGTGTATAGGACCAACTTATTTTGGGAGCTAGAATTAATTTGCAAGAACTCTTGCTGCCCATATCAAAAGACAAATCAATCCACAAGAGGAGGTTCAGTTGACACCACTGGAGCAGACAAGTTCGAAACCTACGCCTCCTCAAAAGGTTGCTGAAATGAGGCCCCCATCAAAATAAAAAATTAGGCCCGATTCTAAGGTCAAGGACTATCCAAGGTTTTGGATGCTGTGCTTCAACGGATCCAAATCAAAGCATGGGGCTGGATCCAGCTTTGAGCTAATTAATCTGAAAGGTAAGTCATATTTTTTTGCTCATAGGCTTCAATTTTATTGCACTAATAATGTAGTAGAATATGAGCCGTTGGTCTTGGGACTCCTTATGGCATTAAGGAAAGGTGTCAAAATGTTGCAAGTCTTCAAGGATTTAGAATTGATCATAAAAAAGGTAAGAAAACTCTATTCCTGTTATTATCGAAGACTCGCCTATTACAGACATAGGGTATGGGACCTATTGGAAGGTCTCGATGCATTTAATATACAGTTGATCCCTCATGCTCAAAATTATACTGCTAATTCACTAGCACAAGCGGCTGGTACTATGCAACCCTTATCATTGTCTGGCCTTAAATGGTTCATGGTTGAGCTCATCTCCATTCCATCCATACCAGACAATGTAGCCAATTTTCAGGTGTTTAATGATGAAAAACACATCCTAGATTTCATTACCAGTTCTAATGTGTTTGCTGCCCAGATAATTGATGAGGCTGAGCTTGAGGATGCCAAACTTGATATAGAAGGGGTCATCAATCTCAAGACCAACTCTATCCCAAGAGGGATGGTCCAACTCGAATGCATATTTGATCTAGATCAGATTAGAGATCAAGATCAACAGGCCAAGAAATATGCCATTAGTGGCTAGTGTGACACCTAAAACCTCAGAACAACTGACGAGGCGAGAAATGTGTTCATTGGAAAGGTGTGCACATTGAAAGAAAGAAAGGGTATAGTGGATGTTTTGTGAAAGTACCATGATGTCATTGCTTGGAGCTATGAGGATTTGAAAAGATATGACACCTCAATAATCATGAAGACCATTCCCCTTAGACCAGATGCAAGGTTGTTTCGACAGCTCCCTGTCAATGCTTTACTAGAGACAATCATATACAAGGAGGTGCAAAAACTATTGTTTGCTAGAATTATCTTTCCAGTCCAGCACTCTACATGGGTTTCCAATTTGGTCCTAGTTAGAAAAAAGAACGAAGAAATCAGATGGTGTGTGGATTTCTGCAACCTCAATAGAGCTTCAGAAAAGGACAACTGTCCCATGCCATCATTGGATGAGGTATTGTAGTTAGTGAATGGTTCTTAGATGATGTCCTTCTTGGATGAGTATTCAGGGTACAACCAAGTCATGGTACAATATGAAGACTGACACAAAACAACGTTCACCACCAAGTGGGGCACATTTTCCTATAGACGGATGCCTTTCGGGCTCATCAACTCCCGTTCCACCTTTCAATGCATGATGGACATTGCATTCAAGGATTTGATCAAAAAGTGTATAATCATCTACAAGGATGATTTAATAGTGTTCTCAAAACAACAAGGTGATCATGTTGCCAACTTATGTAGACTTTTTCAAAGGTGTCGTGAGTTTGGGGTTTCCCTCAATCCAAAGAATTGCATCTTCGGGGCGACTGAGGGAAAGCTATTGGGGCATGTCTTATCAGAAAAGGGGATCTCCATTGATGCTGAATGTATTCAAGACATCATGAAGATTTAGTTTCCAAGAAACAACAAGGAGTTAAAATCTTTCTTTGGAAAAATCAACTTTGTCTGTAAGTTTATAACTGGCTTTGATAAAATCGTCAAACCACTCAATGCTATGTTAAAGCAAGATGCCAAGATCGAGTGAACTCTTGAGGCGAAAGAAGAATTTGGAGAAATTAAACAAGAAATTGATGAAGCACCGATGTTAGTAAGTCCAAATTATCTGAATCCTTTCTACATCCATTCATTTGCTTTAGATCATTCGTGGGACAACATCCTGATGTAGAAGGCTGATGAGGGAAATGAGCTTCCAGTCACCTTCATGAGTACCCCTTTGAAAGACACTGAGTTGCATTACCAAAATGTAGAAAAAGATACCTATGCCCTTGTTAGAGGAGTAAAGAAGTTTAGGCATTGTATCTTGTACAAAAAAGTGTTCGCCATAGTTCTTGACCCAGTGGTAAATATGTTGCTTATGTAGAATGAGCTGGGAGAACGAAGGGAAAAGTGGATTACGTTGCTGTAAGAATACGATATGGAAATCCAACCAATGAGGTTGGTGAGAGGAAAAGTGCTCAATCAAACGATTTCTGAAGTGGCATTGGATGTGGGGCCTGAGCTTACAGTGCAACAAGACCAGCTGGAGGATGTCTCGCCAAGAGAATGGTAAGATGACATAGTGTATTATTTGCTGAATCATAAATGTTCACCCCACTTGTAGGGATTTCGAAAGCATGCACTTAGATTGAAGAGCAATAGTTATATGCTGCAAGGGGCCATATTGTACAAGAGGAATCATGAAGGTATCTACTTGACATGTCTTAGCAAGGAAGAAGTAGATCATGTCCTGAAGGAGTTTCACAATAAGTTCGAGACTGGTCATGGATCTGGCTTTTCCACAACACATGAAATACTAAGAGCAAGATACTATTATCCTATGGTTTTCAAAGATACCCACAGCCATGTCCACACCTACCATGTATGCCAGACCGCAACAACTAGAGAAAAGAATGTTGCTGTCCCATTGTAACTAGTCCTGGAGGTAAGACCATTCACATAATGGGGTCTCGACTTCGTTGGTCCGGTAAGCCTTCCATCATCTATAGGACACAAGTAAATTCTAACCGCTTTTGATTATTGCACTAGATGGGAAAAATCAATTTCATGTAGGCAATGCACAACAAAGGTAGTAACTAATTTTGTGGAAAGTTTTATTTTGAATCATTTTGGTTGTCCTTATGCATTGCTATCTAACAATGGTCCCGCATTTGTGTCCCTAAAATTTTCTGGTTGGGCCTTTGACTATGGCATCACTCTCAAATTTTCCTCCAACTATTATCCCCAAGGAAATGGTCCTGCAGAATCTACCAACAAGAACCTGATTACTGTGATAAAAAAATTGCTTGATATAAACCCCAAGGATTGGCATACCCAGCTCTATTTTTCCCTTTGGGCAGATCACACTCATCACAAGGTTGCCATTGGAGATTCCCCTTACCACCTCATTTATGGCTTGGATCCTCTCTTTCCAATTCACTTGAAAATCCCTACCCTCCAGTTCATTAATGATTTATACGAAGGAGGGGAGCGTAGAGAAACTCACATGGCTAAGTTGTTACATTTAGAGGAACTAGGAGAACATGCAATAGAATTTTTTTCCAAACATCAGGGTGTAGTCAAAGATGGTTCAATTTTTGAGACAAAACCAAGGCCTTCCAAATTTCTTATTTAGTCCTATATTGGGACAAGGCCCATGAAAAGAAGGGGGGACATAACAAATTCGACAAGCTTTGGCTTGGCCCCTTTTAGACTGCTGAAATTCTCGGAGACAATGTTTTTCACTTAAAGACCTTCACTGGTGAGAATGTCCCGTTGCCTATCAATGAGAAACAAATTAAGCATTAATTTGAAGCCTGAGCTCTCCTAGAGCTGATCAGGTAAATACTTGTAAATAGGTTAGGGTAGGTTTCCTTGCTTTTCTTTCCTGCTTTGTTTTGTTTTGCTCGCTTCCCGACAATTTTTCTTTGACCTTGATGAGAGTTTCCCCTTTGTTTTTGCTACAGTGGCTATGCTTGACTTGATAAATGATTCACTCTACCACCCACTCTTGTATTCCTCTTTAGATAAACCTTCATTCCTCACTGCCGATCCGTAAAAGGCCCTAAGCATTGGTTTCCTCTTTTGAACTCTGGACTAATCCCAGATTGTATCCTTGTTTGAATCTCCTGTGCTTGTCATGGATTGTATATGAAACACACCTTAAAGGTTTCTGAAGAATTGTGTGGTGATTACTGGGACGGCTGGACAACTAAAAAATCTAAAGTCTACTTCAGTGACCACTGTGATTCCCAAACCCATAGTGAGCTTCAATGCTTGCACAATTGAGCAAAAGAAAAGAAAAGGACTGCAAAGAAATATTAGAAAGAAAAGAAAATAAAAAATCCTATAGCCGTATGGGTGTATGAATATCTCTACCAGGGCTATGGATGCTTGGCTAGCAGTAGAGCTATGTTCGTGGGGTCGAAATGACAACTCTGTTGGGGCTATGGATTCCTAACTAGTATCGAAGCAATGTCCAGGTTACATTTGGGGTTAGACAAATTATGTAGCTTGTCCCTCCTGATCAATAGTTGTTTACGCTATTTCTGAGGAAAGGAAATGAACTGACCATGCACACACATCCATTATGACGCTGTGGTGTGATTTAATGTCATTTCTTCTCCTTAACTTGTTTTTAGTTCAGCCTTGGAAACTGGTTCTTGGTCTGTGTAAATAGAGATTCTCGGTTCAGAATGAATGTTTATCTTTAGAATGCTAGGAGCGTTCTCCCAACGAAGTCACCATTTGTTGTGCCTATAGCACAAACACCCCGTTTGGAACGGGGACCCTTTTATTTTGCCCTATCTGGCCATTTTGCGTTCCCTCGTTTTGGTGTCCTTGATGCTCAACATTCCTCTCAAGTGTCATCTTAGGTTTACCATGTAGTGCCCCTCAAAATTTTATGTCTTGAGGCTTCCTTAACATTTCATCTTTTGCTAGCGTCCATGGGGCCTCCTGGGCCCAGACCGTCAAAATTCCCCTGTAGGGTTTCCCTGCCTGTTTTTCTTTTTTTGAGGGCTTTCGGTCTACGCCTTTTCAACTCCCAGGCCCTAGCTTCATGTTTTCCATCCACTGACTTGTATTAAAACTGGCATTTCATCGCGCCTTCCGGGCTCAACCCTCCGGGTTTCCCTACCCAGGTTTCCTTTTGGTCTTTACTGTTTTGGACGACCATCGGCCAACGTCCTTTCGGTCTCCAGACCCTGGTGCCTGCTTGGCCGTTGGATTCTTACTCAACAATTTTTTGGATGACATTTCCCTCATGTCAATCTAGACCTTGGGCTCCGGACTTCCAGTCGCTATCCTTAATTTGAATCCACTAACCTCATTGGTCGTCATATGAGCATTTATTAGGGACATTAATTATGATTAGGGGTATAAATATTTGGTCCGACATGTCATTTTCACATGTCAGGAACAATGGAAAAGTGCAGTGCCATCGTTGCCTTCACGCTCGAGCTATCGCTTGCCCGTTCTTTGAGGATTCAACAGTGCTATTCATCGGGTCTTCAAGGTATACTCGCCGTTTGATAGCCTAATTCATATTTTCATGATTTAATGCTTAAACAACGGACAATAAGGGAAACCTTTATATGAATCTGATAGAGGGAACACCATACCAAAAAACCCATATGTTAAAATTTCCAAAACATCCCTCCAAAACTTAGAAAATTGAACTCGGAACCTTATCTTCCCATCTCTGTTCTTTGAACTGAGTGACCGTGTCCTCTGGGCCTGAGACCTTTGGCTGCTGTAGCCATTCAAAATTCAGACTTAACAAACTTATCTCAATGGAAAAAAGCCCCCCAAGTTCTAAAATCTGGGACTCTACCTCCGAGTCGACACTTTGCCTCTGCTATTTTGAATGAAGTTCTTGCCCCACCCATCTAGGTCTCGGGCCTTGGCTTTTCATTCAACGCGAGACGTTTGACAAAAACTGAACACCTCCAAGCAACCCTCAGGCCTTGTTCTATGGACTTTCATCCACAGGCTGTGGTTTCAAATCGCCTATTGGGTGACTACCTTTCACGTCCCAGGTCTCGAGTACTTCCCCGTCCAAACATTTTTAATGAAAATATTCAAGTCCTTGCCTCTGTTGGACCTCACCCACCATAATTTTTCTATCAAGCTTCCGTCCTGTCTCGGTCATCCTGAACAACAAACCCAAACTGTCCTCCCGACCCCCAGACCTCCATATATCAATCTCTGCCAAGTTTTAACAGATGAAGTCGCGAGGTGAAATCCTTCTCTAAGTCCAAATCGCCGGGTTGCGGGTCCCGAATTTTTCTCCCCACTTCGGCTTTTCTTATGGCTATTATGCAACGGCCTCTCGGGCCCCACGGCCTAGGCCTTTGGATGAATAAAATTGTGAAAATATGGTTTCGTGATCTTCCGCCTCCTAGGTTTTGAACTTGGGAAATCCTCATATAAAATGTCATTTTTCCAAAGGTGTTTCAAATAGCTAACGCTTGACAACCTTCCCTTGGTTTGACCCTGGATGCTCTAATGGTGGCCTAAATTACCTCCAATTTGAAAATGAACGATGACCCACATGCTAAAATGTGATCACCTTCCTTAGGGACCATTCAGTATCCAAATCCAAGATTGAGAGAAATCATCTGGGCCTCCCTAGCTTGTTCGCCCTTCAAAAAAACATTCTGATAGGGGAAGTCCGGCCTCTGGGGCTTGGGTTATCCAATTTCCCTCTAGTGAAGCTTAGAAGATAATTTTGACTAAGTGTTAGACTTTTGAATGATGGATTATTCGATCTAACCATGTTTTGCAGGGATTTAGTTAACAGTTTATGTCACCATGCTAGATTGTACTTAAAATCACCTCTATGTGCAGGATATATGGAATTAGGTGCAAAAACCTCAGTGGCAGCCAAAGACAAAGGAAAGAGAACTGACAAAGCTCCTCAAGGAAAGGAGGATAAAGATCAGATGAAATACGAATTCCAGAGAGTACCATTTCATTCGAAGGTCATAACCAAGTGGAGGGATGTCCCTGACACGAGTATTCGGCATGCCAACATTGATGAGTTCATACAAAGGGTTAGAATAAGCCCCAAAATAGATAATATGAGACTCATCAGGAGTAGTGGAATAGCCAAGGCTACGGGTTTTCCTCCCTCCTTGATTGCCCCTATGCTGGTAATGGCCTGCAAAGAGGCATATCAGCTAGAAACAAGTACTATTGTCGACAGGGATGGAAACATATTGGTCAACATGTCACCATCAGGAATAACAAAAAGCTTGCACATTCTTGTCTTTAAAAGGATGTACCTTCCTACTATCGAGGAATGTAAATAAATTTTGGATGAAGACCCGATAAGATGCAAGAAGCTCATAAACTAGTATTGGCTAAAAGATAGATGGGTTAGTCTTGCAAAGGTTCCCCAAGAACTCTTTTGCTGCGAGTTTTTTGAGGACTATCATGATTTGGCCACCTTACTAAGTAGAGTAATCGACCTCCCCACTGCAGCCTATTTTCAGGAATGGATGGTGTACTTCATTGAGCACATTTTCCATGGGAAGGACACCATTTTCTATTGGGGAGGAGTAATTAGTGATCACTTTCATGACTAATTCATGAACATCAAGAAAACATCCAAGTTCTACATGACCTCTTACTTGTTATACTCACTAGCTAATAGGAGGAATTATAATGGGTTATTCAAAATTTCGAATGAAGTGCCTGGTAGAGAACTTGAGGCTTTTGACAAGTACCCTCAGCTACAGTTCAGGAACTTCAAAAAGGATTATTGGGGAGTAAATGATGTACTCATCACTTATATCATCAGGCTGATCGGGGGTGATTTTGAGAGAAGAGTCTCCTATAGTGCTTGAGCCTTTGTAAAAAATTATGCCTTCCTGTTTATCTAGTACCCCAACTTCACATACATCTGCACCCAGGGCTTCTCAGAAAATCCAAACAAGCTACCCTGGTACCCTAATGATTGGATTTTGTTGGAGCTCTTTTGGCAGTTGCGACACATTCACACCATTATGAGTAGAAAGAATCTAGTGGGGATCCCTTATCCCCTTACACTCGGCCAGGGGATGTATGAGCTTTATACTTCCCAATATTCAGGCAATTCAGAGAATGAATTAGCAAAATATCACTTCAAATCTCACACGACCAAGCCACGAATGGACCCATTAGATCATGTTAGAAAAGCGATTGGACAGGAGTATGCCCGCCTCCACAATATTGAATATTTTTGGCGTCAATAGCAAGGATGACTTAGAAGTGTGGCTATGACACTATATGTGGATGATTGCATACTTTGTGAAGAGATTTAATTTGTTCTTGGTGCCCGATTAGCTTGAGGAAGATGAGAGCACCGTGATCGATCCTAGGTACAATGCCATTGCAAACATACCACTTCCACTAATTGATTGGAATGAGCCAGAGGTTGATGACCTTGACATAATTACCAAGCCTATTGAGGCTCAAATAAAGGCATGGATAGATGAAAAAAATTCTCAATTAAAGCAACAAAGGGTTGTCTTGACATTCAAAGGGCTTGAGAGTGAGCCAAGTGGTTCGGGTGGTGGGGTAGCTGCTACATCGACAAGAGAAACATCTAAGTACCCTCCATCAGCTCATTCGAAAAAGAGAAAGGAGATGAAAGAGTAGTAGTCCAACCCAAAGGTGTATGCTAGGAAGGCCTCAGAGGGTGAACCTCCCAAAAAATAATAGCGAGGGGGAAATGTCACCGAAATGCCAGTAATCCAAGAAACCCTGCTCCATGAAGGAGAAGACATGGAGGTTGATCAGCCGAAGTCTCTACCTATTTGATTTGCTACCGCAACCACTACTGCTGTTGTCTCCATTCCACCTATCCCACATGTAGTAGTTGCATCCTCTCTGCCCGCGATGGAAATTTCCACCCATCTTGCTTCTACTTCTCTTATCACATGGGTAATATCGATTGATTTGTCTCCCGCCACTACCTCACCCATTTCTTCATCCTCCATGTCTCCTTCCTTTTCTCTTCCAGTTGCCATCACTACAACCGTAATGCTTTCCCTTACCCTCCCGGAATCCTTCATGAAATACATGCAAAATGTGCCCTCCGAGCTCTCAAGAATGTTTGCAAATTTTATAGTAGAAGCTGTGATAGCTCAGGCAATAATTAGTACTCCAGTTCCTCCTCCTCCTATCGAGCTACCAAAAAGGGAAGCCACCATGAAAATTTATGAGGAATTGGACCACCAAGAAAAAATGGAATCAGCTAATAGATTGGAAGAGGAGGCAAAAGACTATCCTAAACACCCAATATATGAGCATTGAGTAATCAACGAGGTCGACTATGCATCTTCTAGTGATGAGAGTGAAGATGCAAAGATAATTGAAGAGATAGCTGATCCCGAGCTTGATGCTGAGTGGGTTAATCAACTCAAGGAAATTGAAGACAAGGAGGCTGAAAAATAACCTATTAGTGAAAAAGAGGTTGTTGTCACAGGGATGGAGGATGATAAGTCTCCAATGGGAGAATGGGACCATGCACCTGGACATAATGAAGAGGTTTTCCCTCATAAAGGGAAGGAAGATAAGGGAGAGGATAAGCGTGAAGAAGAGGTTGAAAGTTATGAGCATCTAGAAATAGAGCAGCCTGATGAGCATGGGTATGATGAGAAAAAAGAAGAAAAAGATGTTGAAGGGAAAAGCAACCCCGATGAACACTTACCCATCAAATCCCCTATCAGACGCTTAGTGTTCATTCAAGACTCTGATGAAGAAAAGGAGGATGTAGGGACATAGCAGGAGCCTCTCGATGATAGGGCCATTGAGGTCTGAAAAGATGAAAGTGAGGGTGGAAAGGAGGATGAACAAGAATCACCTAGGGGAAAGCTCTCGATGCCTGATTGGTTGGAGAGATAGCTAGAAAAGAAGGCTCCTACTCCATGATGCAGAGGTAAGTGACAACCTTATTTGCTATGCTAAAAATAGGGGTTCCTACACAATCTCAATCACCAATACCCCAAGGTTTACCATCTAGCAACCTACACATCACCCTGCCCTTGTAGCTTTCCCAAAACCAGAACAGGCCAAGTTTCACCCAATCTTTCTAAAGCACCCAGTAATTAAAGAGGAGATTAGGATACCCTCTTCAGGGTTACACAACATGTATGAAAATCAAGGGTCACTGTTTTGGACCAACCTGAACTTTTGATACACTTACCTGGTTCGAGACTTCACCACTTGGTCTATTTTCCAAAGGAAACACCCTTCCAACAATGGCCACCCACCAAAGCACCTTGGACAGTCTTAACAAATGGTCTCAAACCTCAGATTACAGTGATGTTTTTCATCTATAGGGATTCTAACCCTTTGTTCTAAGAAACCTTCTCATGCACTCACCAAAACAAGGGTTTAGGGGTAACTCCCTACTCCTGACCTTCCCCAATCCTTCCAGGGGTCCAAAGACCACATATTAGCTCTGCCCCGACTCAAGAAACTCTCACAGTCCCTTCTCACTCACTAATTCTCAGAATTCATCCTTGGGTTCCCTATTTTCATGGTCTAACTACCCCTAATCAGCACTAGATCTCACACCATGGTAGAAATATCTCCTTCTCCTTCTTCTAAGGTATGTACACACTTAACCAGACATGGTATAGACCAATCCACCAAGCCACAGGTCTGGAACAGTAGGTGGATTGGTTAGTTGATCATGGTGCTGTCCTCAAAACTCCAAACACAGAAAATAAGGTACTCTTGCAGTTTGCTGATCCTAGTCACACAAGCAAAAGAATTAAGCCCCCAAGAGAAACATGAAAGAAGATAAACACATGAACTAAGCAATTCATTCAATGCCTCAAGGCATCTTGAATGATGTGACGGGCCTGGAACAAGAAGCAAAGTTCAGAAAATCAATGGAAAAGATGGTGATCAGCACTTGCCAAAGTGTAGGTGGATTGGTTAGTTGATCATGGTGCTGTCCTCAAAACTCCAAACACAGAAAATAAGGTACCTTGCAGTTTGCTGATCCTAGTCACACAAGCAAAAGAATTAAGCCCCCAAGAGAAACATGAAAGAAGATAAACACATGAATAAGCAATCATTCAATGCCTCAAGGCATCTTGAATGTGTACGGGCCTGGAACAAGAAGCAAAGTTCAGAAAATCAATGGAAAAGATGGTGATCAGCACTTGCCAAAGTGTATTTTCTTCTTACTAACTGAACAACAACCCCTCCTTCGAGATTACAATGAACATATGTTGATTCTAACATCCAACTACCTTCTACAACTGACCAACTACCCTATAACCAAAATTTGAAGCACTAATGACCGTTTGGAGGTCAAGTCATACATTTTACATAGTTTGCTTAATGAATTGCCTTACATACTTTGCAAGTTTGACCTTTTTGATCCCATTCTCACCCAACCTATTGGAAAATGGTCTAATGAGACCTTATTTGCATAAAATACATGGCTTAAAGCCATCTACTATCTATCTACCACCCCCTGCCACAAGACAGACAAGACAACTGAGTACAAAGTAACTTAATTTGACATATTTTGCAACTTCCTCGTTGCATAAAATAGAAAAACCTTTAAAACCTTTGACGAATCTATCTTCAAATCCCTTGGTGAACCTTTAAGGTCCATTATTCTCTCCATGCTAGGGTCAGGGTCTAGGTGCCCTTGCACCACTCTAAAGGACCCAAGGGCAAGGTTGGAGGCTATATTAACTCAAGCCCAGATTGGAACAGGGAAGGAGAAGAAGCCAAAAATTAGGTCAAAGGTAACCATGGATGCCTCTAGATCCAGAGTAGTACAAATAGCTATGTTGGTGGTGGGAGATTAGGGAATAAGTTATAACATATCCACCATTGACTTGGGAGTGGCCACTAGGGAGCAGAAGGTTGATCATCTCTAGGAATTAGTCACCACAGTGGTGCATCTTATTCAATAGGACAAAGTTTCCAAGGAGGAGCTTAAGGCATAGGTGGTTGATTTGATAGCCTATATCCAACAGTGGTCATCCATAGAAGAAAAACCAACCACATCCTCATCCGCTCAACAGTTGTTGTTGAAAGAGCAGATTGACAAGCCAAAGAAGAGAAAGAACTTGGACAAGACCATGAAAAATTGGTTCCAATAGGTCTTGGATGTTGGGAACACAGGTATCAATCGTGTTGTTTGAACAAAAAACAAATTATTAGAAATGAAAACGTCTTTTGAAGGTATGAGGAAAATTTGCATTGAGTTCCCAAAGAAGTATGGGGCTTCTTACCCAAAAATTGAGGCTATCCTCAAGCTGCCAAATGAAATTTGGGAAAAGGAATTTTCCTTCAAGGACGATGACCATTGGTTGATGGATTTGTGGAAATGAGACTTCGATCATCAGAAGGAAAGGCTGGAACAAGTACTTGAATGGGTAAATCCAGATGTTGAGTGGGCTAAGGAAGCCAAAGAAGATTGCTTCTGATATCTAAAGTTGATAATAGGGTATGAAATGCTCGCTATCCAGATCAATCCATAAAATATAAAGCCTCATTTCCAAAAGAGGATGGAAGATGGGAGGTCAACTGAAATTACTATAGATTTCATGAGCTTTGTTGCCCAAGCTTTTTCCCAATCTAAGCTGTTCAAAGAGCACATTGCTAAGTATGAGAAGGACTGGGAGAATCTTGTTAATAATTCCAAAGAGTGGAGCTACCAAGTGCTGAGATCCGATATCATGGAGGTCAATAAGCTCCAATCAGTGATCTTGAAATTCATGGAGTATGCAGCTTCGAGGAAGCAAGAAGGAAACCATGTTATTGATGAAGAATTCCTAAAAGAATAGCTGCAACAAAGAGCATTCAACAAGAGGACAAAATTCTACAGTGCTACCATGAAAAGACAAAAGAGGGATATCGACAAAAATGTATTTTAAAATTTAATATATGGAGGGGTAGGTAGAGCCCTAGTTTACAGTGAATTGTGGCCACACAAATGTAAATCAATCTTGGCCACATGTTCTACTTTTGGGACACTATAAATAGGGGGTCTCCTCTCATTTTCAAGGAAAGTTGAGTTGTAAAGACATGCTGTAGAACTTGCAATAGAAATACATTAACTTTGGTTCATTTCTGGATTTCTTCTCATGTGTCATGATTCTACTCTCATAGTTGGATGATTTAGTTGAATTTTCTTTTCTATTTTAGTTTCCTTTCAGTTAGCTTTGGTAGATTTAGTAATGTTGTTCATGGTTATAAATATTTATATTGTGTAGATGTTTTTCTTGTCCATACTTTTGGTTGTTTACTGATGGTAGATAGCTGTGCAAAGTTAGTCCGGACTTAGATTTGAAGCTGCTTCTAAATATTTATCTTTATTCATGCATATTTATGGTGGATGAATGATAAAACATTTGCAGTCCTTAGAAGATAGCACATATTTCATGACACTGTGAAATTTCTGGTTAAGTGCAATTTTTGTTTAAGGAAACTGTCTACAGTAGAAACCTCCATGACCACTATTCATTGGTAGTTGCAGGTCAAGGAACCCTCTCTCTTCCCTACTCTTTTTTGCTTTGTTTTAATACATAACCTATGCTAAGGTTCATTGCACATTGTAAAGTTAAATCTTAAAATGGAAATGGAGTTCAAGACTGTTGTTTGAACCTGTAACAAATGTACAATAACTTCCCCACCTCAGAAACTCTGTTTATAGATATGATCCCCTTTCTAGCTTAACTCATGTATGTCTACCCTGTGATTACCAGTGAAATCACATCGAACATCAACTAAGATATCCCATGCAAGTCATGACCTAACACCCGAGAGATGTTGGGGAGATTTTCATCAACTTGCTGAATATTTCGTTTCAAGAGAGGTAATACACCTATGCATTACCTATGTTGAGAAATGCATAAAAAACACATCAACCGTTATAGATACCAAATGTAACAACAGATACCCAAATTGCAATAAGAACCATACAAAGAGTTACATACGATTGATTTGCATTTCTCATATTTATCATCATAATGAGTAAGGAATTACTCCAATGGTTATATTCATAAGAATGAAACAAATAATTGCATAATGAGGCAACACTTGCTAATAACATTGCATATGAACATTCTATCATAACACTTAATCTTTCATAGTGTTAGGGCACAATAATATTCATGAATTGAAATATGAATCACACATCTCATATTCAGTATCATACTGGGATTAGAATTCAAAATTAAATAAGAATCATATACTTCTTAACCAATAAAAAAATGAATTTAGATTCTAAATTAAAATAAAGAATTTAAGACAAACCTCTTCCATCCTTTCTCCTTAACATAGGTCAACACATACACATAAAATTCATTCACACTTATCATGTACAAAATTAAAATAACATAAGTGAAAATGAAAATAATTATTTATCTACTCTAAGATTTCCTCAAGTGGCCAGCTCTTGGGTACTACTACGCTTAACTCAGATCACATGAACTTCTATATCTTCAAAATTAATCCATCCAAGATAATTCCATTGCATAGTACAAGTAATTAAGAGTAAGAGTAGCAAAGATTATTTTATTCATATTAAAAAAAAGTGTATCATAGAGAGAATTCGAAAGCACATTATGACAGCATAACGATATCTAGTATGCATTGTTTCTGGTGATCACATATTTATACAAAACTGCTAACAAAATCCTATATTTTAGAAGGTGAATATTATCATTGAAAAAGTATAATATAATTCAACTAACCAATAGAATTAGGTCCATAACAGAAAGCATTTAAAATTCTTGGAGTGAGCCATAAAGTCTTTAAATAGAAAGCATAAAAAGACTCAATCCATTACGCACTTCCTAAGATTTTGGTGCCTAGACTTTCGATGCCTATCTTCAACTTCTTTTAAGTCTACTTTAAATCCACTTCATTGTGCATAATGAATTGTACAATTATAAAATCAATACCATTATGTTAGCGTGAGTCAAATTATGTCAATTGATTTTAGGAAATAAAGATTATATATCTTTTTACAAAAATTAAACAATTATTAATACTAAAGATAAACAATTGGTAGGGTAAAAGTGATTGGGAGAAATAAGGAATGTATTTGGCTTATCAAATTCATGAGTTTATTTATACCTCATCACTTTTCTTTCTATAGAAATGAGGAGGAAGGTATCCATCAATGCTAAGGAGGCCCTAAATGTTTGTGGAAGACCTCAGGAAAAAGGAAAGAAGAATGAGAAGCATGATAAATCTAAGTCCAAGGGGAGATTCAAATCTCCTGGAAAGTCCAAAGTTATTTGTTGGAATTGTCTTAATCTTGGACATGTTCATAAGGATTGCAAAGAAGAAAAGAAGAAGAAAAAGAAGAAATTTGATTCTGATTCTAAGTTTGAGAAGGAAGATGGTGATGCATTCATTGCATCTTTAGAAACTTGTGGAAGTAATGATGCATGGTTAATTGAATTAGGTGCATCTTTCCATATGACCTTTAATAGAGATTGGTTTTTTGAATATGAAGAATTTGATGGAGGTAAGGTGTACTTGGGTGATTATTTTTTATTTAAATATTTTTGGTTTTCTTAAATTTAAAATCAAGTTTCCTGATGGTAGAAGAAAAAGGATTAGTGGTGTGTTGCATAACCCTAGATTTTCACAAAATTTTTTATCTATAAGTAAACTAATAGATGTAGGTGTGTAGGTAGTATTTGCTGATGTAGGATGCAAGATGGTGAGAGGTGCTATGGTGATTTCTACAAGTGTTAGATATGGGAAATTGTATAAGTTTGATTCATGCACTATTGAGTGCAATATTACTTTTGTGAAAATCAAGTCTATGGAAGAGGTGAGGGCTTCACCTTCAATAGATATTCATGGATTTTTGTTACCCAAGGGTGCTCTTTCTTCTGAATAAAAGTTACCTACAAAGAAAACTATGTTATGGCACCATAGACTTGTCCACATTGGAGAGAAGAGTCTAAGGACCTTGAAAAATAAAAACCTCATTGAATTTTTTTCTAATTGTAAACTCTTGAAATTGATTTTTGTGAGCATTGCATTTATGAAAAACAAAACCATGTTGATTTTTACTCAAGTCCTCATAAATCTTGTGGTATATTGGATCTTATTCATTCTGATATGTTTTGTCTTGTAGATGTTCCTTCAATTGGTAAATCCAAATATTATGTTTGATTTATTGATGATTATAGTAGAAGGACATGGATATATTTTCTAAAGAGTAAATCTGAAGCTTTCAATCAATTTAAAGAATTTAAAGCAATGGTTGAGTTGTAGATTGGAAAGAAAAAAATGTTTGAGGACTAATAATGGCGGTGAATTTTTCTCTAAATATTTTGATAGATTATTTAAAGTTTGTGATATTCATAGACAAAAGACAGCTTCATATTCTCCACAACAAAATGGAGTTGAAGAAATAATGAATATGGCACTAATGGAGAAGGCTAGGAGTATGTTGAGTGGTGTTGATCTAGAATGAAGGTTTTATGCTAAAGTTTTTCCCACTTCTTCTTACCTAATTAACAGGTCTCCTACATTGTCTATTGTTGATAAGATGCCTATAAAGGCATGGTCAAGTCAGAAGCCTTCATTAAGAAATATTAGAGTTTATGGTTGCAAGGCATATGCACATGTGCCAAGGAGAAGTGAAAAAAGTTCGAGAATAAGGTTCTGAAATGTATCTTTATTAGATACAGTTATCATTTGAAAGGATATAAGCTTTGGGATCTTGTTGTACAAAAGGTAATACATAGTAGAAGTGTTATTTTTAGAAAAATTAAGCCTTCTTCTATTACAATGCAGCCATAACAAAGTAAATAGGAAGATGCGATTGAATTTCCTGCTACATGTAAGAAATTTGAATTGAGGCCCATGAATAGACAAGAAGTTGAGGAGAGCTCATCTAGCTCTGAATCTTTAGAAGAGGAGGAATAAGCTCCAACTCAAATTGTTCATCGATCTACAAGGCATAGAAAACCACCTGAAAGGTATTCACCTAATTATTGGAGATGTATTTTTTCTTTGAATACTAACATGGATGAACCCAAATCAATTGAAGAGGCATTAGGCATGAATGATGCATAATCCTAAAAGATTGCTATGGATGAAGAAATGATAGCTTTGAAAAAGAATGATACATGAAATCTTGTACGATTGCCTAAAGGATGAAAAACTATTGGTTGCAAATGGGTGTTCAAGAAAAATATTGGTTTATATGGAAGTATTGAGAAATAAAAATTAAGGTTGGTTGCAAAAGGTTTCTCTTAAGTTGAAGGTTTTGATTATGGTGAGATATTTTCTCCTATTGCAAAATGACATCCATTACATTTTTTCTTTCTATTGTTGTTGCTTATGATTTAGAGTTTGAGAAAATGGATGTGAAAAATGCTTTCCTTCATGGTGACTTAGAGCAAGATATTTATATGACATAGCTAGAGCACTACATGGTGAAAGATAAAAGTAAATTGGTTTGAAAATTGAGGAAATCTTTTTATGGCTTAAAACAGAGTCCTAGGATTTGGTACCAAAAATTTGATACATATCTGTTGAGTTTGGGATTTGAGCATTCAAAATTAGATCATTTTGTTTATTATAAAACTGATCGTGATTGTTTCCTATTTATTGCGTTATATGTTGATGATATGTTATTTATTGGTAGAGGGAAAGGTACGATTTTAGAACTGAAATCTCAACTTGTTGCTAAATTTGAAATGAAATGTCTTTGTTTAGCTAAACACATTCTTGGGATGGAAATTAAAAGAGATAAATTGAACAGAAAGCTATGGCTTGGCCAAATTAAGTATGTCAACTCAGTTTTACAAAGGTTTGATATGTAGAATTGTAGACCATTGTGTGTTCTTGTTTTACCTAGAATAAAGTTATCTATTTTAGATTGTTCAACATACCTATCAAATATGGAAGACATGAGTCGAGTGTCTTACCAAAGTGTAGTTGGAAGTTTGATGTATGTTATCGTTTGTACTAGACCAAACATTGGCCAAGTAGTGGGAGTTCTTTCTAGATATATGTTTAATCTTGGTAGAGTTCATTGGGATGTAGTTAAAAGAGTCTTCAGATATTTGCACGGTACCTCAAATTATTCCTTGTGCTATCATAGTAATATGTCTGAAAATGAGATTTTATGTTGATAGTAGATGAGAAACTAGTGCATATATGTTTACTTTATTTGGTGGTGCAATAAGTTGGATGAGTAAGCAAAAATCTATGGTTACTTTGTCCACTACTGAAGCAAAGTATACGATAGCTACTCATGCTTGCAAAGAAGCCATTTAGTTTAAGAGAATATATTCAAATATTTGAATTAAAAAAGGTGCAGTGGAAATTTATTACAATAGTTAGAGTGTGATATGTCTAGTTAAGAACCTGACATTTCATTCCAGGACCAAGCACATTGATGTGCAATATCATTTTGTTAGAGATATGATCGAAGATGGTAGGGTGAAGTTGGTTAAGGTAGAGAATTTTATTAATGTAGTTCATTCTTTAAATAAATCTATGAGCACAAAGAAGTTCATATGGTGTTTAGAGACTGGGCCTTTTAGCCCCTATTAATTAAGAGATGATTTTTATACACCCTCCTGTTGCTTTTACAAGATGTTTGAAAAGTGGGAGATTTGTTGAAAAATGTCTCTCAATCTTGTAATTACATAAGTTATTGTTGATACATAAGGCAGTATTCATTTGATGATGATGAGGGGTCAAGAGGCAACACACCCTAGTGGGGGTTCGAGGGCAGCACCCTCGAAAGAAAAAAATTATTTATATTTTATTATTGTAAATATGGGTTGTTCATCATTATGTCTCATATTTGATGACCAATATTTAATTAGCTTGGCTTACCCTAGAAGGAAACCCTATTTTATGAGGGTCTTGTATTATTGTTGTGTATTGTGATGTATTTAAGAGTAATATAGCAATCATGTTACCTCTGGATCTCTGGTTGTTGATACTCCTGTGAGAAGCTTGCTCTACAAGTATATTGTAAAATTTCTGATTTTTGAATAATATATTTGGAATATTTTGGAGTGTGGGGTTTTTTCTCCCGAAAGGGTTTTCTGCATGTATATCCATATGTTGTGGTATGCATGATATTTATGTCTATTTCTATTTAAGTTCATGTAACTATTAAATATATGTAGAATTTTTGCATTATTCTCTTCTCAAGATTAGTGTAGGAAGTTGTTCCACTACCTTAGATTCATTAAAATAGGGAGTGAATAGGAGACACTCAACAAAGGGGTATTATTATAGTCATAAACATAACAATCTCCATTCATATGCTCCTCTGTAAAAATCCATGTCACAACTCCAATTCACCCATACACTAAATTCCATAACATATTGGGTACTCATACCCATACTAGTCTCCATGAAAGAGGATACCCTAATGAACATTCTCCTTATCTCTATCCCTTGGAATAGATCTCAAATTATGAGAGACTATTTCCACCATAACCCATCGAACATAACAACTCAACAAAATATCAATAATAATATTTTAAAAAACATTCACATACATTTACACCATTTTTAAATGACAAAAGGGCTTCAAGCCTACCTTATTGAGAAAATTTTCAAGGAATAGTTCTTGAAGGAGAGCACCAATATTTTTTCTCCAACTCCTTTAAATCTCCCAAAATTAAGAAGCCCCAAATTCATTCTTTTGTGCTTGATAAATAGGAGTTCAACTTTGGAATCCTTGAACGGGGAGGTGGCATTTGTCACCTTCCCATTCACTTTCCAAGACAAACTCTCCCAAAAGTTCTCACACATGTGTGAGACTTTAGGAGATGGGGAGTGTACTTGTACACTCTATCCAACAAGCCTTACAAAGGTGGCTCACACGTGCGTGAACAGATTGTGGGCTTACAAAATCTCATAAATGATCTTGGAGGAGTGGGAATGGGATGTGACAAGTCTCCATCCTAATCTCCAAAACCTTAAACTCATTAATACTTATTAAGGAATCCAAAAAGGTGTCATATCTAGGGATTTTCTCAAATTTTTAGGCTAAAAAGGCACCCAAATCATAGGTACCTACTCCAAGACCCTATAATCCATTGAAATATTTTAAAAAATATTTTTCAACTCCTCAAAAAGACTAAAAAGGGTAAATCCAAGTTTTTCCATCAAGGATGCCAAATCGCAACCTAGTGGAGGACGATGAAATAAAAATCGACAATAGCACATCATAAAATTACACTTTAGATTTACAAGACTATAGTCCACCAACATGGACTATAGTCTAGTTTGACATGGTAATTCACATTGGGTTCCTATGAATACCTCTGATTCCACTGGGCATGGAAAATGTACTTGCACAATTTGATCACACATTAATCCATCTAATTAAGATATATATAACCAATGAAATTGAATAAAACACTCACATTTTGTTGGTGTTGATAGTGAATCCCACAGCTCCCAGAAATAAGCTGCAACCAAAACACTATCACAAATGAGAGATCAAAGCAACAAATTTTCTACGCAACCAAGAGAGAAAATATTGACCCACAAAAGAATTATATATAATTTCTATATTGAATAATTAATACCTAGATCTTATTAAAATGAAAAATCAATCCTTATAAAAGGAAAAGACAAACCTTAGATGAAAATTTGATTAGACCATGAAAAGTATCTTAATATCATGCAATGAGACAACTTAACCTATAAATAGCCCAATCTAATAATAAAAATCACTCATAATTTAAGCTTAAGTGAATAAATTAATAAGGGACCTAATAATTAATTAATGATTACTTAATTATTAAGTAATGTCCTAATTACTCCAATGCTCCCATTAAGATCAACTTAGGGATAAGCTAAAAACACTCATGAAGAATGTAATGATGAATGCATAAATGGGTTCCAATTATAAGGCTTCATGAGGTACCCATATAAAATTAAATGAAATATCTCATAAGCAGAGAAAAGGAGAAAATCACATGGTAAAAAATCGTCTCTAAAAGAGATAAAATGAAGTAACTACATTTGTGAAAGAAGGATAGAAGGATGACTTAATGTGACCCCTCAAGGACTTCTCCTATCATGCAAGTGCAATAGATGTCTCCCTAGTAGGAGATAGAAAATGAGGATAAGAATCCCACCATAAAGAAGTAGCTCTTGTACCAATGATGAATGTTTAAAGATATAACATGATCCACTGCTTGCAAACAAATTTTTTCCCCTTAAAAAGAAACAAATCCATTGGTGATCAGAGAATCCAATCCAATAAGATGGGTGAATTAAGAATCCAAATCCAAATGATGTGTGCCTTTAGAAATTTCTCAAGTGTCTACATTTTAGAAAGAGATGATTTCAATCTAGAAACCCATGAAGACTAATGTAGAAAAAGATAGAAAGATGATGAAGATGATAGTGGGCCAACAACAATGGTGTAGCTATCAAAAAAGAGGACATGAATTTCCTCAAAGTAATACTCCAAGTCTGTAATTCAAGACTCTAAAAACAAGGATGATATGTTTGCAAGATATGAATCCTAAGTAGTGTTTGGAAGAAGATGGATGTCCTACTACACTAAACCAATAGGGGAAAAAGATGTGGTGATGCCAAACTGATCCTAAACAATAGAAAATGGTGATGTATTCTTGATATAAAAGTGGGAATATAAAGAAAATTCACTAAAGCATCAGAACATGGAAGACCTATGATATACTCAAACTCCTCTAAAGTATCATCATCAAAGGGTAGTTAATCTGCATCTACAAGAGGAATGTGAAAATATGTATTAGGATGCTCTAGGTATGGAGAGATATGAGGGTCTCCATGGATCTCCCAAAGTCGAGTAAAAGGTGTGTGGGGATAATCTATATCTAATAAAACACACATAGTGGACCATCACCACAACTAGAACTGTAAGTGTGTAATAAGTGAATAAGCACAAAAGACACTTCTTAATATGACATTATATCAATAGACAAGTTAAATGAATCAATTCAAAGGAATTATCTATCAAAAGTGTCATATTGCTCTCTATCTTCAAAGATTTATTAAATTTAAATTGCTCTTAAATTATTTAAGCAAATAAGACTGTTAAAATGATAATTCAAAGAACGAGATGATGATAATGCAATGCTAAATGATAAATAATTAAACTAGCATGATATGGATATGAAATAGATAATTGCAGCTACAGGAGGCAACCATGGTTGAAAAACTTGATTGCTTGATGTTTGATGTGTGAATGCTTGATGCTTAATGTATGGATTCCTGCAGAGTAAGAGTGCAAAAGTTAGATTATCTGGATCCTTTTCTTGGTCTAATGAGGCTTTATTTATAGATTTCCTGGCTGTAGAAATGCACAGGGAAAGCTTTGAGAGGCTTGGATTCAATCTGGAGAATTGAATGGTGAGAGATGGAGGAGATTGAGAGAAAGATTGAGATTGTCTCTACCCATGAAAACACCAGGCAAGAGAAGAGGAAGAATTGATGGAGGAGGATTGAGAGATCAAATTCCAAATTATCTCCAATTTGTCTCCAAAACTTCCCATGAAGTTTCAATCAATTAATTTTGACATATTTTAGACATGGATTTAGACATAGGAAATCTAATTCATTTTTGAGGAAATGTAGATTGGAATATTCGTTATGCTCTAATTCAAATATTTTTGATTTATTTAAATTAGGAAAAGGGAGATAAATAATTTAATAAAATGAACTATAGGATAGTTGTTTATTAAATTAAACAGAGGAATATGGCAATTAATAAATAAAGTGTTTTGATCTTTATTTAATTAATTTGAGATCGATGTGATAGATTGATATAGGGATTTGATAATTAAATCGAACAAAGTATTTAATTTTGTTTATTTAATTTAGATGAAATATTAGAAGAATTTAAATGTGGACTATATTAAATAAATATTTCTATTTATTCAAATAGTAGAGGAAATTAGGATAATTAATCAAATAATTTGTATTTAATTAATCAGATGCTCCAGACCAATTTTAGGTGTATACATTTTGCCCCTCTTCGAAGTGATGTGTTTACACGTTGCTTCGAAGAAATATTTCGCTGCTACCGCCAAGATTGATGATATATAAAAAATAATTCTGTATGCCCTAGACGTGCCCTAGACATTGATTTTCAGATGATTAGATAAAAATATGCCCCCTCGGGAGATAAATTAAGAATTTTTTATTTTTATTTTTTTCAGTTTTTTTTTTAATGATTTTTTGATGATTTGATGTGATATGATGAAGAAATAATTTATCTCCTGACAAATAATGAAGAAATCTAGCCTGCAGATGAGTTTCTAATTAATTTCTTGATAAAATTAAATAAAATTCAACCAAAATACCTTTCAAAAATTTATAAATAGTGCTAAAAGGTCATTTTCCATTTCATTTTCATTATTTGATTTCAAAAAACCTTTGATAGAGACTTTTCTGCCAGCTAGAGCAAGATGCCTATCCCCTTCCACACTCACTGAATCAAGCGTGTTTGACATCACCACCGACCAACTGCGTATGGACCTCTGGTATGTACCCCTTGACCTCGTCGTAATTCGTGATTTTCTATTTTTTTATGCTTTTTAGAGATTAGGCATCATTTTACTGTTTTAGCGCTTACAGTCCGATGTAGCGCTTCAAGTAGGTCAGGTAGCACTTTGAGTTTTAGCGTTTGTGTTAAAAACTCTAGCACTTCGATTTTGTAATGTAGCACTTTTGGTAATTTAGCGCTTAGGAGTCTAGAAATAGCGCTTTGAAGCCGGATTTTAGTGCCTCGAATTGGTGGAGTAGCTATTTTAGTGTCTGTTCTAGCGCTTCTGATAAAGTGGCACTTTGACGGACTATTTTAGCATTTTGACATAAAAAAATAGCGCTTCGAGAGCCTGATTTAGCGCTGAAATAGTGCTTTTGGGATTTAGCGCTTTGGGTCCCTGATTTAGCGCTTTCGTGTCAGAATTATAATTTTTGACTTTGTGAACCCTGATTTCATCAATGCCGATCATGTCCATTCTTATGATTGGTATGATTGATAATCCAAATTCTTGATGTTGGATTTGGATGATGTAAATAAAACTAACTCTCATGATAGGCAATCTTATTCTTGATGATCCTCATGATAGGTGAGGAAATGATTCAATATCTGATAAATCTCATGATAGGCGAGATCTAGATAATGTTTTGATGAACCTCATGATAGGTGAGGTTTGTTGATGTTTTGAGAACCCTCATGATAAGTGAGGTTTGATGCTTGCCTATGAATTTTGATCAAAAATTCATACCAATTTTGTGATAGACTTGATAGTAGATTGACTTTTGCTTTCTGACATAGTTCACTAATTTATGGATTTTTTTTGTTGTGATGATAGGAGCATCTGGGTACTCTCCAAATGCGAGAGAGATTTCCACAGACTACAAACTTGATACCTCATCTGACACCAAATGAGTTGTAGGTGATAGACCGATGTGGTCTTATGAGCTTGCTTGATATGCTCGAGATTAGGATTAATCGGGGTCTGTTGACTGAATTGGCTGAGAGGTGGCATAGTGACCACAACACCTTTCACCTACCTACTGGTGAGATGATGGTCACACCTGAGGATGTGTGGCGAATTCTGTGGATTTCGTTTATGGGCGAGATAGTCGTGTATGATGCTGACAAGACAGATAGTAGAGATGCTCTCCATAGAGTGTTTCATGATTAGGACATCGTAGGTCTGAGCGTTCGGTGGAGGAGGATTGCCGACTCTTATGCTACACTACCAACAGTGTTAGCTAGATTCATTGGAGGTTTCCTTTGCCCTAATTGCAGGTCAAAGGAATTCCTCGTTGGCTGGGGTAGGACTCTCGAGAGCATGATGGTACACGGTACCATATATACATGGGGGATGTGCATGCTGGCACATCTTTATCATGATTTACACTTGGTCGTGTATCTTGGAGCGAGGAGTTTGTTAGCAGGGATGAACCTATTACAGGTGTGGGCATGGGAGCACTTTGCTATTGCTCGACCTTTTCCAATTGTAGACAGACCAGCTGGCAGACTACATTTTTTTTTTGATATAGTGGTTGGTTTACATAGGTCCGGATGGGAAAGTTAGAGCATTGGAGGTGGGTGTTCGATGATACAGAAACTGTTATCTGGCACCCATACTTTGACTATGAGGAGTGGGATGAGGATGGTGTAGTATTGGGATTCCTTTGTGATTTTATGTATCTTATCGGCCGTACTCCATTTGTTCTCGAGAGATTTTTGCTGCGTCGAGTATACCGATAGTATGACATTGTACAGTGTATGCCACAGGGAGTTGCTCACTATGCGAGGTGACAGGTGGATATTCTTGATTGGGGTCCACATCTATCTTATGATGTGATAGTAGAGGGGTATCGAGCACTACAGCCATCACCCTGGGACATGTGGAGAGACATTGCAGTGGCGCCGATTACTGAGGATTATGTCGCATTCTTGGCCTTGGTTCCACATGCGTGTATCACCCTTCCTGATGAGCCGGTACTTTTACTTGTGCAGGAGGATGTGGTAGAGGGTCTTGCAGATAGTGGTGGTGGAGAGGATTCTTCGTCAGGTAGTAGCTCAGAGAGCAGCAGTAGTTTAGGCAGCAACAGTGATGATAGTGACGATGGAAGTGGAGGAGACAGAGGGGCAAGGCCAGCCATCAGCAGTGCACCATCTTCCAGCAGGCCTCAGAAGAGGCAAGTAGTGACAATGCCTTCAATGGATCAACAGAGATAGATAGCTGGGCTCCAAGCAGAGGTGCAAACTTTGGAGGGGCAGCTGGTATAGGCTCGGGGTTAGCTTGTGCAGACCCAGACTCAGATGCAGGCACAGGCTCAAGCTCATGCCCAGGCTCTATCATAGGTGCAGGGACAGTTGACTGTCGTACAGATACAGGTGGCCACTTTGACAGCTGAGAGAGACAGTGCTTGGCAGATTGCCAAGAGGGCATAGGAGACAGTGGAGACTCTCCAGAGAGTGGCCGATGGCACATCCATAGGAGATTATATGAGAGAGGTTATGCGGGTTGTTCGAGAGGCAGAGTTCTATAGAGGCCGATATCATGATGTAGTGCCTACCGAGTGTTGAGTCAGTTATGCCGCATTAAGATCTAGGCGAACACATACGTAGATAGTGAGTGAGGGGGTTACATAGCCTCCACGCAGAGATCCCAGAGATCTTGGTCCTTCTGGGGGTGGTGGAGGTACAGGTTCGATTGGGCCCACACACTCTGGTTGTAGCAGATCATAGAGGCTATTGATGTATATTATGATGTACCTCTTTGTTGATGATGTATTTTTATTCTCGACTTCATTGTATACTTGACATTTGTGATATGATGATGGCTTTATGATTTCTATGTGATGGATGCTTTTATTATATGATTTTGTGATGATTTAATTCTAAATGTGATGATGTATATGAATAATTTTCTTATTTTAATGTAATGATGTAATGATAAATGCATGTGTAGAATATATGATATATGGATATATGATGTGATGTATGAATTTCTAAATGTGATGATGTATATGAATGTGATCAAAATGTATGAATGGATGGATAAATGCTTTTGTTATTTTTCAAATGTGATAATGATAAATGATGATCTTATGATGGATGGGTAAATGGTTTTGTTATTTTTCAAATGTGATAATGATAAATGATTATCTTATGATGGATGGTAAATGTATGGATGATGAAATGATGATGCTATATGTTTTTGATGATTTTTGGATTTTATGTCAAGTATACTCAGTCTCTTTTGTAGATTAGATAATCATTGAGTGGAACTCTTTATGCAACAAATACTCTACAGATAATCATTTTATTTATGAATGCAATCTAATTCAATCATGCAACAATATGCAACCAGATGTCATTTTAACAGTCTTTTTGTGCTTGGTATCATCATAGAGCTTTTATTGGATATTGAAAGTTAATACAAGCGTCGATGGTTGTGTTATCCAATGATGACCTTAGTATTACTTTCATGATTTTCGATATTGCAATTGAACACAAGCATCTAGGTATAATTGAACCGAGATGACCTGAGCATTCATTGCGTAAATAGGCAGAGATAATCATTTAAGTGTGTGAATTCTAAATGTCATCAGTGATACATTTTCATAGCACATCCCCCGAAAATTCACACATTTATATGATCAACATACAAATAACAGACAATAAAAACATCATTCTTTTTCCTTGTTCCTCTAGTGCAATACATCATTGAGTAACTCCAAAGTAATGATAATTGAAAAGTACAATTTATCCATTGTTTACTTAGAGTGTTCCATTCATTATTTAGATTTTAGATCATCCATCTTGATGTTGTGATGTTTTTGTATTTTTGAGATTTTGACGAAAGACCTAACCTACTAACCTATCATAGGGGTCTCGGGGGCTGATTTAAGATTAGCCTTGCCTACGTTACAACATAGAGACCACGTAGTTCAACTGACACAGACCTATGTTTTTGGATTTTTGAAAATGATACGGATGGTTGATGCCTTTCTGATGATAATTGATGTTGCGCTTTGATCTTGCTTACAGTTTCATGCCATACTATTGTGCTCCCAGATTGGTGAAATCAATGTTATATGTTTCCCCTAGTGATATCCAGATGTTTCCCCCAAGCTATGGAGTGATATGTTGACCATGTGACATGATTTTGATAATGGATGTAATGATGTAATGATGGCCATATGAATGATATGATATGAATTGATACTGACTTTCAGACGAATGATCCTGATATGTTCATAATAGATGGGAAGGCTGATCTTAGAATCACATACGATGGTTGTTTCCAGGTTTTCACCATATGCTTTGATTACACCCTTTGTGTTTTTTTATTTTTCTCATTTTTAAATTTTTCTTTCTTTCTTTTTTTTTCTTTTTGTATTTTTTGTGTTTGCCAAGATGCTTGTTTGCCAGGTTTTCACCAAGGAAACAATTTTCAGAAGTTTGCCCCGTGCACTAGGAGATTTAAGCATAGAATTTTCTGAGATGAATACTATTGATTGGTTCATCAAATAGATCCCCTTCTGACATTGATAGTTGATATGCTCCTGATCCATACACTGATATGACAACAAAGGGACCAAGCCAGTTAGGCTCAAATTTTCTTTTCTTTTCCCTGTCTTGCTGATTCCTAGGGTTTTCCTTTAGTACTAAGTCAGCAACCTGAAAGACCCTCGGTTTTACCCTATGATTGTAAATTCTTGACATCCTTTGTTGATAAGCTGTTAGATGATTAATAGCTTGTTGACGATGCTCGTCCAACAATTCTAGTTCCTGCAGTCTAGATACCCTGTAGTCTTCATCTAAAATGATACCTCTAAGTGATACACAAGGGGATGGGATTTCAACTTCAATGAGAAATATGGCTTCTGATCCATATACCAAAGCAAATGGTGTGGCTCTCATTGGTGTTCTGATGCTTGTTCTGTAGGCCCATAGTGCAAAGTTGGGTTAAACATTACAATCATGTCCAACATCATTAACCGTCTTTTTAAGAATTTTGAGTATGGTTTTGTTTGAGGCCTTTGCTTGGCCGTTCCCTTGAGGATAGTACAGT
Source organism: Sequoiadendron giganteum (assembly GCA_007115665.2). Classification (NCBI taxonomy): domain Eukaryota; kingdom Viridiplantae; phylum Streptophyta; class Pinopsida; order Cupressales; family Cupressaceae; genus Sequoiadendron; species Sequoiadendron giganteum. The sequence goes on along the minus strand of CM021103.1, from coordinate 442,934,076 downwards.
ATGGAAAAATGATGTTGGATGTGGAACTTATCACATAGCTCTTGGACATCTTGATTCTTGAAAGGTTGTCCATTATCTGTGATTATAGATTGAGGGATGCCATAGTGACAGATGATGTAGTTCAAGATGAAAGAGGAAATCTGCTTCCCAATGATGGTAATAAGAGGTACTGCTTCTATCCACTTTGTGAAATACTCTGTAGCTGTAATAATGAACTTGTGTCCATTAGATGAAGATGGATTTATTTTTCCTACCAGATCTAGGCCCCATTGAAAAAAAGGCCATATTGATGTAAAAGGATGTAGTTCTTGTGTTGGTGCATGAACCAGATTGCTGTGAACCTGACATTTTTGACATTTCTTGACAAATTGATATGATTCTTTCTCCATGCATGGCCAATAATATCCCAAACGGAGGAGTTTCTTAGCTAGAGTTATTCCACTCGAGTGATTACCACAAATACCCTCGTGAACTTCTCGTAGGGCCATTCTAGATTCGTTGCGTTCTAGACATCGGAGTAGGGTACCATCAAGACCTCGATGATAAAGGACATCTGTGATCCAAGTATATCGAGCGGATTGGCGAATAAAGTTTCATTTTTGGTTCTTGGAAAGATCGAGAGGAAGAATATCATCTTTCAGGTAAGCATAGATTTTTTCATATATAGAGGTTTTAGTTATTTCTAGATGACATATGGTAGTGGATTCTGATTTATAATGAGAAGGACATGATACTTGTTGTGCCATAAACTCATAACAAACACGCTTCTCAGGCAATTGTAAGCATAGTGTCTGTAGCTTTGTTCTCTGCCCTTGGAATTTGATCAAACTTGATACTGACAAAAGACTATTTCAGATTATCTATTTGCTACTTGTAGGGCATCAATTTTTCATCTTTTGTTTGATACTCATCATTTACTTGATAAATGACTAGTTGAGAGTCCCCATATACCTGTAAATCCATGATTTTCCATTGAATTGCTATCTTGACCCAAATAATCAATGCTTCATATTGCCACATTATTTGTACATTGAAACATGAGTCTATATGATTTTGGAATTGTGTGTCCTTGGGGAGAGATGAACAAGATCCCTGCTCCTGATCCTCGTTGTGTATAAGATCCATCAAAATATAGTATCCATTGTTGGGGCATTTCTGTCATAATATCTACATCTAGAAATTCCATTGTCATTGGGTGATCATCTGGTAGAGGAGCTTCAGCTAGCTGTTCAATGATTACTTGTCCCTTGATTGCCTTTCTCTCGACATATTGAATGTTGAATTCACTTAGGAGCATAACCCATTTTGCCAGTCTACCTGTTAAGGCAACTTTACTTAGTAGATACTTCAAAGGGTCGATCTTTGCAATTAACCTTATTGTATGAGTCAACATGTAGTGTCTCAGCTATTGAGTAGCAAACACAATTGCTAAGCAAGACTTCTCTATGAATGTATAATTTATTTCATAGCCATTTAAAGTTCTATTGATGTAGTAGATGGCGTGCACTTTTCCTTCATAGTCCTCTTATGCTAATAATGCCCCCAAAGAGATATCTGTCATGGCAATGTACAAAATGAGAGGCCTTCCTTCTGGTGGTGGCATGAGAATGGGTGGTGACATTAGATATTGCTTGATTTGATTGAATGTTGTTTCACACCCCTCATCCCACTTGAAAACTATATTTTTATGCAATAGATGATTAAAAGGATGACTTTTGTCTGCCAGCTGGGAGATGAATCTTCTGATTGATTGGAGCCTTCCTTGTAATGATCTCAGTTGATTGATATTTTTAGGAGATGGAATTTCCATTATTGCCTTGACTTTTGTTGGATCCACCTCACTGCCCTTTTCCAAAAAAATGTATCCTAGTAGTTTTGCTGATGTAACCACAAAGACACACTTCTTGGGGTTTAACCTGACATTGAATTTCTCCATCCATGTGAAGATTTTGTCTAGGATATGCAAATGTCCTTCCCTTGTAGTAAATTTTTCCAAGATGTCATCCACATAATCTTCCATGAAAGTGTGCATCATATCATGGAAGATTACCGTCATTGCTCTTTAGTAAGTGGCTCCTGCATTCTTTAGACCAAATGGCATGTCGTTCCAGTAGAAGGTTCCCCATGGACATGTAAAAGCTATCTTTTCCTGATCTTCTGGAGCTATTCTTATTTGATTGTACCCAGAAAAGCTGTCCATGATTGATAACATGGCATACCCTGCCATCAAGTCCACGATGATATCTATATTTGGTAGTGGAAAATCATCCTTCAAGCATGCTTTATTGAGGTCCCTGAAATCCATGCAGATTTTGATGCTGTTGTTAGGCTTTGAAATAGGTACTATGTTTGATATCCATTCAACATATTCTATAGACCTTATGAATTTAGCATCCAATAATTTCTATAATTCTGTCTTTACCATCAATGCGATGTGAGGATGCATTTTTCTTAATTTTTGCTTAACAAGCTTGATTCCTGTTGGCAAAGACAAATGATGCATAAGCAGATTTGGATCTAAGCCTGGCATATTGGAATATGACCAAGCGAAGTTGATGCTTCTTTCTTTAAAGAAATTGATAAATTCCAGTCTCTCTTGATCAGTCATTGATGCTGCTAGATGTAGAACTTTTGTCTTCTCCTTTATGCCAATGTCCACTGATTGTGTAGGTTCGACCAGAACTGATGGTCACTCATGATAATGTTCTGGGAGAGTGTCAAATCTTCCATCCTTCAGTTCCTCAGAAAGGTTTTTACCGTTGGATGCATTCTTTATTTTTACTTTTTCTAGATCTAATGCTGCCATAGAATGGTTTTCACCATTAGATCTATTTTCCTTGTTTTCAATTTTGCAACTCGAAGATTTGAAACCCTCCTACTGAGTCGTATTGTTATGAGTATTATAGATAAAATTTGTATCAGGTTCGATATGACATAGGAAATGCATGATGGCATCATCATATACAAATTTTGGTACAGTCAAAGGTTCGATAGGTTCCCAATCAATAAGTTCTGGATGGATTAATTGCATGGTATCATCAGATTGATTTAGGTCAATGAAAGTAAGGGTGAGGACAGCAATATTGCCATAATTTTCATTTGGGATATCGAGATCCATGATGGCACCCTCTTCAAAATCATCTAGTTCAGTCAAATTCTATTTGTCTCCACTAGAGTCATCGATATTCAATGATCCCGCGACGAATGGTATAGACCCAGAGCCTTGGCCCTCCTCATGTGTAGGTGTATATCGTTGGATAATATCAACTTGAATATCAGTAAAAGATACTTCGAAACCCACATCCCACTCATATTTGTTTGAATCTCTCTCAGAGCTATCTCTAAGTTGAAGGATCCTTTCTACCACTTTCTTTTCCAGTTCTTGTTTTTCCTCTTCAAAGTATCCTAGTCCTAGTTTCTCATTTGTGTGGAGTGTGAGAGGTGTGATAGGTTCTATGATTCCCTCCTTTCTTAATCCCATAGGTCCTTGTCCTTCATAACCCATATTTTCAAGAATAGCCTTTCCTTTTCCATACTTGTCTGTGTTGATGTTAACATTTTGGATACCGATCTCTGATGTTGATGGTTCTTCATCCTTGTATAGCCAATCCAGGATTGCTTTGTTGTCTGTTTCTTCTGCTATGGTTCTGGATTTTATAAATGTTTCTTGAAGAACTGTGCTAGGTAAAGATGTTGGAGGTTTGATCATTGATGGTTGACCATATGTCCTAGGAGATGGCATTAACTATGATAAGTTAAACGATTGCTCCATTGAGTATTGTCCCATTCATTTATTTGTCAATTGAACTTGCTTTTGAAATTTGTCTGATAGAGATTTTGTGGATCTAGATTGTTTGTTTCAACATGATTTGTTTCTTTTTCTTTACCTTTCTTTTCCACCCACTTGGTAGTGATACTTGGATGTTGTTCATCTATTGATGATTTTGAACTTGAAGCTTCCCTATTGTGAGGGACAAAGGTGTTCTGAGATATTCTCAATGTGTCACAATCTTGTGGATGATTATAATCAGCAGCTATAGTCACCTCTTGTCTGTTTACTGAAAAATTTAGGCATTGATGGTATGTAGAAGGTATGGCCTGCATTTCATGAATCTAGGGTCGTCCTAAGAGTATGTTGTATGTCAACTCTATTTCCAATACTTGACATGCTATATGCTTCATCATGGGCCCCACTTGAATGGGCAATACAATTAAACCTTTGGATGATCTTTCTTCCTCATCATATGCTTTGAAGGTAATTTTCCATCGAGCATCAATAGCGTCATTGGAATATCCTAGTGCATTGACTAAATTGAGGGTGAAAATGTTCAAACCAGCTCCCCCATCTATTAGAACTCTCTTAATGCGATGATTATGGATAAATACTTCGATATGCAATGTTGTATTATGCTGATGGTTTAATGAGACATCATCCTATTAAGAGAATGACAAACAATGCAAGGTAGTCAGATGTCCCACCATAGCTTGGAATTGATAAAAATCCAGATTCTTTGGTATAGTTGTGGCAACTAATGCTTGTTCGAGAACTTCCTTATGTGATGGTGACAATTTAAGGAGTTCTAGTATCTATATTTGTGCGGGGATGTTTTGCAACTGAAAAACAATATTATAATGAGATTGAGGTGTAACCGCACATTAAGATCTCACTCCTTTTAATACTACCTTGGCTTGCCCCCTAGTCATGACGTTTGCCGGTTGATGTTCTTGATTCTCTCGAGGGTTCTTTTGCAATTGATTGATAACATTATAATGTGATGGAGGTGGAACTTCATGTGTGGAGCCTATTCCCTTTAAAATTACCTTGGATTTTCCCCTAGTTATCACATTGGCTAGTTGATGTTCTTGATTTTCTCTGATTTTTAAGACATTTATTTGATTATCTGAGTTTTGCACACTTGGGAGTAAATCCAAAGAGGCAATGTTGTTGGTTTCGTTTTCATCAATGTTATCACTAATTGTATGATCATTTTTTACCTCAGATAGACAAAGGATTGTTTTGTCATAGATATGATTGATGTTCTTTTCTTTGTTGTTCAAAGAGGATGATGCTCCCTTGTCATAATTTGGAAAAGGATCCTTGAATGCGGAATGATCGTTATTATTTTGAGGTTCCTCCACATATACTTTGTTGCTGTCCACCAAATCTTGTACTGCGTGTTTCAACTCCATACAATCATTTGTTTTGTGACCCTTGTTGTTATGAAAGTGGCAGTAATCAATGTCATTTCACCATGATGGTTTGACTTTTGGATCCCAGAATCTAGCTTCCCGTGCAGTGAGAAGGCCTCTGGTAACTAATTCTTTCATTGTTGATTCCATTGTTTGACCCAAAGGTGTGAACCTTCGCCGATTTGACAGTTTTTTATACGACTATGGTTTTATGATTTCATTGCTTTGTATGGTATTTGACTTGACATTTTGTTCATTTTTTTGATTCTTCGATGTGGATGCGGTCAAGTTGAAAACCGGTTTGAAGTTTTAGGGATCATTTGTTGTCTCATTTGTGTTTTGGTTCTTTTGCCAAAATTTTGGCTTCTCACCGCTTGAGTATTGATTTGAGGAGTTACTTGTGTTGTTTGTTTTATCATTAAAATGCTTGATAACTCCTCTCTTGACTAACGCCTCTTCAATTTTAAGACCATTTTCTATCACTTTCTCGAATGTTGGAGGACATTGTAGTTCCAGTCTATAACTCATTTCTTCCGTCAAGTTTTCAATGAACAATTCCATCTTCTCTTCTTCAGGAATGGATCTAGGATATCTAGCGAACAAGCGTTGCCATCTTTGGAGAAAAGACAAGAACGTTTCTCCTTTGTTTTGTTTTAGATTGTAAAGATCTTTGATAGTAACATCATGTTGGATGTTGAATGAGTATTGAGAGATAAATTTGTTGACGAGTTCCTCAAAAGTTCTGATACTTGGTTTTAATTTCGGAAACCACTCCATGCATGATCCTCCTAGAATCCTTGGGAATAATCTCATTAAATAAGTTTCCTCTTGGGAAAACTCAAGACTCATTGTTTTAAATTCTCTGGTATGGTCTATTGGATCCGTTCTTCCATTATAATTATCATATTTTGGGATCTCACAATGTCTAGGAAAAGGTATCAAGCCGACCGTTGCATCGAAAGGATAAGGACAAATGTCCTGTATCACATATCTCTTGGTAGTCCCTTTCATCATATCTTGTATTTGTTGTTGTAACATTTGCATCTGTGATGTTAAAGCAACAAATGGATCTATTATTTGAGTAGGTTGTGGTATCTCAGTCTTATTCATTTCTGGTGTTTCCATCAAATAGTTTACATCAAAATCTTTTGGAAGTTTTACCCCTGATTCGGCTAACATTAAAAGATATTTTTCCATGTCTTGTTCTAGAGTTTTTTCCATAAATATATGAAACTTGGGATCTTGTTGAGATGCTTGGATATCTTCTGGAGTTATTTCATTTTTATCATTTCGGTTCAAATTGTTCCAAGGATTTTCCTCTACCATTGCTTGGGATTTTAAAATTTCTTGTTCTAAGAGTCTCTGTTTTTGGGACCTAGTGAAGATTGGCATACAAATTTTTGCCCTTTCTTCTAAAATGTTGATCTTATGTGCTAGATAGTGTCAATTGAACTTTTTTAAACAAAGTCGAATAAGATGACTAATCTTATTGATGAGACAATGTTTAAAAAGTTAATTACTATACTTGGTTTCGTGATGAAGGATGATAGTTTCCTAATAATGAAACTTGAGTGTAGTAATTGGTTGTGTATTTGATTTTGACACTTGTGATTTGCAAGATATTGTTTCAGTTGATAAGTTGGAAATTTGTATAAACCTTTCTTGACTTTGGTTCCTAGACAGTGATTCTGATAAGAAGAAATTTCATTCTGATGAAAAAATGTGGATAAATGACAGACTGATGGACTGGTAAAAATTTTGAACTCTTTGTTTTGAAAGCGCTAAAATAGAGGCCAAAAGCGCCTTTTCCTAGAAGTGCTGGAACAGAGTCTAGAAGTGCTGAAACAGGTGACCGAAGTGCTACTTCCCAGAAGTGCTGAAACAGAGCCCAGAAGTGCTGTAAAAAGTGATAGAAGCACTATTTTGACAGAAGCGCTATAAAAATGACTTTAAGAGCTAAAATAGTGCCCAAAAGCACTACTTCATGAAAGTGCTAGAATAGTGACCCGAAGCACTGAAACAGGTTTTCCAGAACGCTAAAACAGGACTTTTTAAGACTTTCTACTACAAAATTCTATCTAGTCTTGTGGCATACTATATCAGATATTATGGAAGATAAGAAGGATGAATCCGTTGACTACGGTTGTGGAATTGTGTGAGAGCTCTCCTCTAGAAGAAGGCTCGTGAGTAGAGTGGCTCTACTGCATAATCTAATGTGTGACCCCTAGCAAAATCGTGATATCTATGGATGAATGTTCTATGTCGTAAAAGGAGTTTCCGATTTTGATATAGAAAATGTTGTTTTCTCAATTTATTTCTATAATCGAGAGGTTTCTTGGGTTTTCTGACTTTGATTTTTCTCTTGAGAAATGTGGTGGACTTCCACTTTTGCAGCATGGATTTTCTGATTTGTTTTGACTTGATGTTTTCAGGATGATCTTTAATCTGATTTAAATGAATTTGTGAAAACATGGCAAGCAATTTTGAATAAGTGTTTTAAAACTAAAAAGATAGTGTTTGTTCAAAAATCACGAATGATCTTTATTGATTTTGATGGGTTGTTTTGACAATTGTACACAAATCAAACAAACTCACACTTAAGGACGAGTAGGTCATTATTATATTCACAACCCACATCTTGAATTATGTTGACTCACACAGCAGTGTCACCCCCTAGAGGGCGCCCATGTTTTTGTCATTTCCACGCGCGTACTCAAAGTGACGGAAGTGGATACCGAATCCCTTGAGCAAGCGGTCCTTGGTAATTATATGGTGAGTGTCTTGGGGGTAGATTCTTCCCTCCCCTCGCACCATGAGTATGACAATGTATGGATATTGACTCGGCGAGAAACTACTCTATGGTTCGTAGATAGGGTTCCGTTCAGTGTGGCAAATAGATAAGCTCTCTTAAGAGACCTCCCAATCTTTAGAACAAAGATTTTGGGGATGGTTATCTTGCTCACTAATATCAAGTTGGACTTTCATCAACAACTTGCATTTTTATTATAGTGGGTTGGAAAACCTGGCTTTGGTTGTTCCCACTTAGGTCGTTCCCATAGGGTGAGTACTTTTTCCCACTACGACAGGCCTACTAAAGGATTTAATAAAGCATAAATGACATGAAGTAAAAGTGAATCTGGCACTTTGATCACCCAGTTAAGGGGAGAGCATAAGCCTAATCACCACAAGCACATCATATAAATTTTTCTTGTTTTAAGCCCAAAAAGAAATTTTCAAATCCATGTGAAGGTGTTGCTCCACATAAATCATGATGTTCTTTTTAACTTCTACTATAAGAATGTGATGACTATCCTAGGATTGATAGATTTTCTTTAAGAAAAACAAGAAAGTGACTATCCTAGGATTGATATATTTTAGGAACTTTGAAGTGACTATCCTAGATTGATCAATTTTAGACCAACTATGAATAGAAATAAAATCTGGCCGCAGATGCGTCACATCCAGATTGATTTTACAAAAGCATTGGAATATTACCCCGAAGCACTAAAACAGTGACTAGATGTGCTAAAACCAGAAAGCGCTGAAATAGGACCCCAAAGCGCCAAAGTTTTCCCTGGAAGCGCTAAATCACCCGATGTGCTAAAACAGTAACTAGATGCACTAAAATCGAAAGCGCTAAAACATCGACCAGAAGTGCTACAAGAAAAACACGTCGAGAACCTGTGTGAAACTTTCCAGAAAATTGATAATTTTGATAAAATTGGGGTTAATGCCTCATGGTGTGCGCCAAATTGTGTGTAATAAGTGAATAAGCACAAAAGACACTTCTTAATATGACATTATATCAATAGACAAGTTAAATGAATCAATTCAAAGGAATTATCTATCAAAAGCGTCATATTGCTCTCTATCTCCAAAGATTTATTAAATTTAAATTGCTCTCAGATTGTTTTAGCAAATAAGACTGTTAAAATGATAATTCAAAGAATGAGATGATGATAATGCAATGCTAAATGATAAAATTAAACTAGCATGATATGGATATGAAACAAATAATTGCAGCTACAGGAGGCAGTCATAGTTGAAAAACTTGATTGCTTGATGCTTGATGCTTTATGTTTGGATTCCTACAGAGTAAGAGTGCAAAAGTTACATTATCTGGTTCCTTTTCTTGGTCTAATGAGGCTTTATTTATAGATTTCCTTACTCTAGAAATGCACAGGGAAAGCTTTGAGAGGCTTGGATTCAATCGGGAGAATTGAATGGTGAGAGATGGAGGAGATTGAGAGAAAGATGGAGATTGTCTCTACCCATGAAAACACCAGGCAAGAGAAGAGGAAGAATTGATGGAGGAGGATTGAGAGATCAAATTCCAAATTTGTCTCCAATTTGTCTCCAAAACTTCCGGTGAAGTTTCAATCAATTAATTTTGACATATTTTAGATATAGGACATCTAATTCATTTTTGAGGAAATGTAGATTGGAATATTCGTTATGCTCTAATTCAAATATTTTTTATTTATTTAAATTAGGAAAAGGGAGATAAATAATTTAATAAAACGAACTATAGGATAGTTGTTTATTAAATTAAACAGAGGAATATGGAAATTAATAAATAAAGTGTTTTGATCTTTATTTAATTAATTTGAGATCAATGTGATAGATTGAAATAGGGATTTGATAATTAAATCAAACAAAGTATTTAATTTTGTTTATTTAATTTAGATGAAATATTAGAAGAATTTAAATGTGGACTATATTAAATAAATATTTATATTTATTCAAACAGTAGAGGAAATTAGGATAATTAATCAAATAATTTGTATTTAATTAATCAAATGCACCAGACCAATTTTAGGTGTATACAAGAACATATAACCCTTACAATATAATCACTGATAATAACCCATTTTGAATAACTCCCTAATGTATTTGGTGTGGGTATGAGTCCATAAAGATAGAGGAAAAGATCAAACCACCTAATATGTATTAGAATGTCATTTCACCAAGACTCATAGTTATCCCTTTTTGAGATGAACACAAAAGGATGAATATAAAAACCCATGATACTTCCTCAAAAGATAAAATTAGAGATTTATATCCTCAATACATATAAATCATATCAAATAAATTCATCACACACAACTAGATCCTTTCTAGGTACCAACAAGTCCAACTAATTGAAAAAAAATATGAGATCAAAAAAATTAAGTAAAATGTACCTAGGGAAGATTCTTGAAAAGTGTATGAATGGATTTGAAGATCTCTAAAATACCTTTCCAAGGCCACTAAAATAGAAAAAATTAGAGATACATCTGAAACATTATGAGATCAAGAGCAAAAAATGAAGATCTAAATTTGACAGAGGATAAAATTAACTAGCAAACAATTTTGATGATGAGACCTACACCACTAGAAAGTTCTGAAAATTAGATTTCTAATGATATCTTGTTTTCCCAATTTTGACACCATATTCCCAATTTATGGTAGAAAGAAAAAATCACACGTTTTGGCCAAATGGGGCCTAATATTTGTTCGTACAATGTTGAAATCACACTAGCATTAAAAAATAATTATCAAAATATACCATTTTGTTGGACTCAAGTGAACATTGAGAGGGGGGGTGAATCAATGTTCAACAATTTTAAACTCCATCAATCTAAAACTTGAAACTATTTCATCATTGTATTCAAAGTAAACATTCATAACACCATAACACACAAATTTTTTCATGGAAACCCTATTAGGGGAAAAACCATTGTGGAGGTTAATCCATAATTTGAGTACTCAAAATATAATTGTTTACAAAGGGAATGCACTTGCATTCAGGCACACTCTCTAGAGCTCATTGCTCAAGAGAAAGGCTCACCGCCTTACAAAATTCAGATTAAGACCATCTGAAGGGTGAACTGAGATAGTAGCATATATTTATGCCAAGTTACTTTTCTGGTGAAGCTCATAGATTTAGTTTTGGATCTGCTTTGTGATTCTATACTTCGCTCTGCTCAGTTCTTCTCTTTTCTGCTCTTCGCATCATTTATGATCAAATTCTCACTACTGCACTACTGAATCTCACACTACATAATGATATATTACACATTCACACATATACATACACACACACTTCCATTCACACTCTAAATGATAAAACCAATCTCTTATATATCCAGAATCAAGGATTTATTCATCCATCAGTCGACTTTATAAAGTATTGAGTTACTTTTATCTTATTGGCCAAGTCCACCACTAAATCTTTATGTGAATCTGCCAAAGTCAGTTAAGACAAAGATAGGACCCAAATAACACTTAATCGAGCATGAAGACTTATAATTATTTATATCTTATACATCTACAGTTACTATCATTGCCGGGTCGGCCTTCTAGCGCAGATAATCAACAAATTAATGCACGAAATCTTCCAGATCACGTACCAGTTAGCGCACATCAAAACCAAGATATTGCAAGCATAAAAAAACCTTCCTTAGAGATCCAAAACCCAAAATATTTGTCCGGTAAGGTGTTTAGACTTGGGTTGCCATCAATGAAAACACTTACAAGCCATATGCTAGCAATCTCCCTAGCCATATGCCAATAATCTCCCCCTTTGGCATTGATGGGAACACTTAGTGAAAAATGACTAAGTGTAGGAATCATTATAGGTACACTACCAAAAAATTTACTGCACTTTTTCCCCCTAATATTTATAAGGCATTCTCTCCTCCTATACTGCTTTCTTTTATACCTCTATGGGAAATTTTTCACTGCACTCTCTCCCTCTTTGACATCAATGACAAAGTATGGATGCCATATGCGAAAAATACAAAAAGTGATATTGACAAGATAGAGATAAAACATGTGTTCAAAATCCTCAAGGCTTCAAAAATTTAACACATATATGCCTATAGTTCTCCTCCTTTAATCAAAATTTCAAAAACTTGGAAACAATTAATTGCTATCTTTAGAAGATTATCTTATGTTTTTTCTTCACTTTCAAAGGAAACTCCTTCCAACCATCTATTGTAATTCCAATAATAATGATCAAGCTATTGTTTTTGGAAGTCTTGTTAATAATCTCAATGAGAGATTCAGGAATTGTAATTTCTTCTTCTAGTTTCTCACCATTCTTCAATATTTCCACCATCTGCTCTAGCCTGCATTCAATTAGATCCTTTACCTTCCAAAAAATATCCACAATAAAATTCTTGGAGAGTTGAATTTTTGTGTGTTCTAACTATAGCTCTCATATTATTTTCCTAATGATGCCACCTGGATCCTGAGATATGTCAAAGCTTTTGCCAATGTCATTCAATTTTGTTTCAATCTGATCCAACTTCTCTTTGTAATTGTTGGCTCTATGGGGTGAATGGATGCAATAGTTGTAGATGCATGTGGTTGAGTTTATGCATTGCCATAACTCATTAATTTTATTCTTTAGCTTGGAAAGGGATAGTCTGAATTGTTCCTTCAGGTGAGAGACAAGTTTGCCTTCTTCTTTTCCTTTGTCCTTAGAGACCATTGATTCTTAGCTGCACTCGATCATCTCTTTAGGTAGAATGTCCTTCAGAATTTCCAATATTATCCCACAATGCTCAACATGAGAATTTAGAACTTCCAGAATATAGTCCTGATCATATGATGGTCTGATTGACCATAACTTCACAATTTTCTGCATGCCACCTACACCTTGAATAGGATGTTGTAGCTTTTCTTTTGTCATATTCTTCTTCCTCACTACCTTTTTCTAGTCCAGATTCATTTTTCAGTGGATTCTTAGTTTCTTCATCAGATTCTTCATTTGGAATGTCCACAATTTATTTTTCTTTTCCTTTTCCATCAATCCTAGGAACTTTTCTTTCCGGAGGGTTGTATTCATTAATTTCCTTTTCTCTTTTCTGTCCTTTATCAATGCTATTGGAAGAGGAACCAAATTTCATTGTTCTTACCGGAGGGGAAATATTGAATGATCCAAACTTTTCAAGCACATTCTTAGAGAAATTTTCAAATTCTAAATCCTAGTTAGCTAAGCTCTTAGAATAAGAGTATATCTTATTACATACCAGTTTTTTTGATTTCTATACTACATTGCCGATTTTTGATAAGAAATTCAAGAAATAAATTACTAGACATATAATTAAAGTGCTAAACCTGTATGGATAACCTAATTCCTTTGTCAGTTGAACATTCTCCATGAGATGATCCTTTAACAACCGGCATAGGTCAAAGTCCTGACCTTCAATTATCATTTTGTGAGCAATGTACATTGCACCAACTGATGTAGCTCCTTCTCAATTTTTGTAGATTATTTTATATGTTATTCCATGTGCAATGTACTTCGTAACAAGATTCTTGATTGTTGCAATCATCAGAGCTCTCTGATCTCTGATTATTCTGGTTAGGGTTTTGACCTCTTTGTTTTAGATAGATTTCTTCCTGGGAACATCTCCAACTTTGCAAAATCCAGTTAAGTTCTCAATTGCCTCTTTTGAAATGATGTAAGGTTTGTCCAAAGTTAAAACATCATTATGTAATCTACTCAATATGAATTTGATGAATTCCACATTCTGAAAGTACGAAAACTTACTCCACATATCGCAATTTCCATGCTTAGCTTCGCTCAATTGCTTTGATTCATTACAGAGTAACAAATTCCTCATGGACATGGACCTAATATTTGCACTGTTATATTCATCTAGAGTGATTGAGCCTTTGGTTTGTTCCATTTTTCCTTTTTGTGTTTAGGGTTCACAACCACACACTAAATTGTATGAAGAATTCAAGAATGATTTGAAATACCTAATAGATTTTAATATTTGGTGATGAATCAATTTTACTGCTTTGTAAACCTCCTATCGAGTGCTCTACTTCTTCTATTCTTCGATGCAAAATGATAAATGATGGTTTTGAATTGGATTTTTTAGCTCACACATATGTAATAAATGCATTTGCCCTAAGTTTTCTAGAGACTCTATTTTCCCAAACAGGGATAGAAAAATCTTATGCCGACCTATCAATTGTTTGAGTTATCTTTGCTAAAGTCATCCAAAACTTCTGTACACCTTCTTGACTATTCTCTATGTTTTAGTACTATCTAGGACAGGGGAGGAAGGGTTTTCTTGAAAAACCCCCCCTAGGCCAGTGGCCTGAAATTAATTACCAGAAGAGTTACTAGAGGCAGGTTCCGATACAAAACCATTTCCAGCATCAAAATCATTTTTCCTTACCCATGTCTTCTTCATCTGATCTATGATTTCATCCATAGTTACCTTTTCTTTCCCTTTATGATTTTTCTCTATATTTTTGCCTTTGTATACTGGACCTCTTTTGTCTAAAGTTTTGTTTCTATAGAATCTTGCAATATGACCATACTTGTTCAAGTTGTAACACACAATTCTTTCTTGTCCTGACCAATCACTCTAATGAATTCTTCTATATTTGCATTGACTAGAAATTTACCCAAGTTTCCCACATGTATAGCATTCAACATTTCTTCTAGAAACAAAGTAACTTGACACATTTATGCACTTAGTTGATTTATGTCTGAACTTTTTGCAATTGAAACACTGACCCAGAAATGATGAGACTCTTGAATTTATATTACTTCTACACTGATAAATCATATGACTGAACTTATTATAGGAAAAACAATACCCATTAAAATTTTGTGCATTCGGTTGTCTTACCGTATATCTTCCATTTTTGTTTTGTCTGAAATTCTTTTGTCCTGGTCTAGAACTTTCTCCCTTTTCATATCGAAGACCTCTCTTATCCTTTCCACTGTTCTATCCTTGAGTCAGCTCATCAAGTTTCACTAAAATGATCTTAATATTTTCTCTATATTCATTTGCAATAAAAAGATCATTTCTAAGAGTAAAAATTTGCTTACCAAGTTCTTCTTCATTGTTTCAGGTTCTTTGAAGTTCACTTTCCAATTGAGTGAGTTCAATTTTTATTCTATTGCATTCATTAGATTTCTCTTTCAAGGTTTGAGCAATATTTTCTTCATTTCTCTTCCTTTCTTCATTTTCTTTAGTCATCTTCATCATCATCGATTCCATCTGATGTTTAAGGTTTGTATTGTCTCTAGCAAGATTTTCACATTCTTCAGTTATTTCCTTCAAGGTCTGATTCAAGTGAGCATCGTCCATGTTTTCACTTTCTTTTTTTTAATCTGATCACATAGATATTTCCTCTTCACCCTATATTTAACTATCCGATCCTTCAATGATTGGATGAGTTTCTCAACATCTCTAAGATTTTCTTTCAATTCTTGAGCTTCTGCTTTAGAATGATCAAGGTCATCAAGTGCCATCGAAAGCTGCTATTGAAGACTACCAGAGTCCATCACATTCCAAGATCCACCTCAAGCTGCAAAACTTCTTCATAGGAACTAGCTCTGATACCAATTTTTGCACTAAAGGGAACATTGAGAGGGGGGTTGAATCAATATTCAACAATTTTAAACTCCATCAATCTAAAACTTGAAAGTATTTCATCATTGCATTAAAGAAAAGATGTATGCATTTGAAGTCAACATTCATAACACCATAACACACAATTTTTTTTCATGGAAACCCTCTTAGGGGAAAAACCATGGTGGAGGTTAATCCACAATTTGAGTACTCAAAATATAATTATTTACAAAGGGAATGCACTTGCATTCAGGCACACCGCCTAGAGCTCACTGCTCAAGAGAAAGGCTCACTGCCTTACAAAAGTCAGATTAAGACCATCTGAAAGGTGAATTGAGATAGTAGCATCTATTTATGCCAAGTTACAGTTTTGGTGAAGCTCATAGATTGAGTTCTAGATCTACTTTATGATTCTGTACTTTTCTCTACTTTGTTCTATTGTTTTCTACTCTTCGCATCACTTATAATCAAATTCACACTACTACACTATTGAACCTCACACTACACAATGATATATTACACATTCACACATCTACATACACACACACTTCCATTCACACTCTAAATAATAAGAAAAATCTGTTATATATATCCACAATCAAGGATTTATTCATCCATCAGTCATCTTTATAAAGTATTGAGTTACTCTTATCTTGTCGGCCAGATCCACCACTAAATATTTATGCACATCCTCCAAATTCGGTTAAGACAAAGAGAGGACCCAAATAACACTTAATCAAGCACAAAGACTTATAATTAATTATATCTTATACATCCGTAGTTACTATGCTTACCGGGTTGGCCTTCTAGCGCAGATAATCAACAAATTAATGCAATAGATCTTCTAGATCATGTACCAGTGAGTGCACATCAAAACCAAGATAATGCAAGCATAAAAAAAGCTTCCTCAAATATCCACAACCCAAAATGGCTATCCAGTAAGGTGTTTAGATCGATTTTTATGGCTTTAACCGGATGCCATGTTCTTTACTCTATTATGCCAGTAGGAACCGAAATTATACTACACATTCAGATGCAAGACTTAAGTTGCATGACTTGGGTTGCCATCAATGACAACACTTACAAGACATATGCCAGAAATATCCCTAGCCATATGCCAACACATTTATCATTAAACTTTGTCATATTCCCTAGTCTTCAAGAATATTCTTTATTTTACTTGAGATTCTTTTGTCAAAATTGTCGACCTTGCAAGAATATTCTATCAAAATTATTAAATATTTTGTTCCTCTATCGAAATTTTGATGGGTGTTGGAAATTAACTTGTTAGTGACAAGGTTTATGCAACCGAGTGTGGTTGTCAAGGACTACGAATGCCATTGGTGACCTTTTGTGGGCCGACAAGTGACAAGTGGGCCTACTTCATCGGCTTAAAGGCTTGTGATTGGTGCAAGGTATTGTGTACCCTACCCAATCAAATATATTTGATATTTGATTTTTTTAAAACTTTTATAAAAAATCATGTTTGAATTTTTTTGAAGTCAAGAATTATTTTTTAAAACCTAGTACTTGCGAATAAACCCATGCGCATTCACCGATAGAGATCTGAGACTATATAGAGCCATACATAATTTTGGCTCTATTTTTTTTTCTTTTTTCAACTTTTTTAAATTCAACAAAATGAAAGGAAATCCTTATGGTTTTGGTCATTCTAGATTCAACAGTGATGCCCATTTTACTCTAGGATGAGCCGATTTATCTCTCAAGGCTAAATATCTTAGAATTTGGACAATAAGTTACAAGTTTGGTGCTCTGATACCATGTTGGAGTTGATAGTGAACCCCATAGCTCCTATAAATCATTTGTAACCAAAATGCCTATCACAAATGAGAAATTAAAGAAACTAATTTTCTATGCAACCAAGAGAGAAACCATTGATCCATAAAAGTGTTTGATATGTTTTTTGTATTGAATATTGAATACCTAGATCTTATTAAAATGAAGGATCATTCCTTATAAAATGAAAAATGTAAACCCTATTAGATATGAGGATTTTATTATATTGTGACAAATGTCTTAGTCTCATGCAATGAGACAACTTAAACTATAAATAGCCCAATCCAAAAATTAAAAACACTCCTAAGTTTAGCTTAAGTGAATAAAGTAATAAGGGACCTAATAATTAATTAATGATTAATTAATTATCAAGTGATGTCCTAATTACTCCAACAATTCACACAGTTTTTCACAATTCAAATGTCATAGATATTTCACTAGGTATCCTTGAAAATAAATTAACAACCCAATTATCCATTGGCATAAAGCTAAATTCATGAACTCATAGAAACTGAATCCTAATTCATTCAAGGATCACATTTCATCTATTCAAGATTGAATTTAAATAATCAAATTAAACATCATCTATTAAAATAGCATGCAATTTAAATCAAATATCATCAACTAGTTAAGAATGTAGTATAAATCATAAATAAATTATCATGTAGAGGCAAATTTATAAATCATCATATCATCAATGGTATCAAGTATCATTAATAACTAAAATTAAGATAGTCTAAATAATGGGTCTATCATAAGAGTGGGCCTGAAACAAGGAAAACCAAAAAGATGAATTATAAACATGGGTAACCACTAATACTTTAGAACAAACCTTAACATTTTTTGTAAAAGAAAGAGGTTTGGTTTCCCTGATAAAAGGAGGTCCAAAAATATATCTTAAAATATTCTCAAGGTTTTTATAAATGGTTTTGAGGGAACCTAGAAAAAATAGTAATAAACATAGGTGGTCACGAACACTTTAGAGAAAGCCTAACATTTTATTTCCAAAGAAAGAGGTTTGGTTACCCCAATTGGAGGAATCCCATAAAAAATCTCTTAAAATTATTTTAAAGGGCATCAAATAAGAAGAATAATAAATGTGGGTCATCAAGAAAACTTTAAAACAAATCTAAATTTTCTTAAAAAAGTAAGAGTTTTCGTGCTCCAATAATCCAACTTCTTAAAAACATGGGAAATGAACATTAGTTTAAATATGTTTATTTCATATCTAGTTAGCATATCATCAATTCTATGTTGACCTATTTTCACTAGTTAAGTTTCCAATGAGGGACTTTTATTTTTTTGTTTGACTTCATGTGGTTGAGATACATGTACTCACTTTTCAAGACACCTATTTCATGCACACCTTACACATGCTCAAACACTTACCAAATGATGCAGTCATGATGGGAGGGTTCTCAAAGTGAACAATCCATACTGTGAAATAGGATTAACACAACATAAAAAACACAAAATATGGAGGAAAATGCAGTTACAAACTTTATTATTATCAAAAATCTCGATTACAAATAGTCGGCCACATCCAGGCTTACAGATTTGATGCACAGGCCTGATTACAACATGTTCAAAATACAATGCTCTTACATGTGAGTGAAAATCTTATAGATCAAACTTTATATACATCCTAATCTAATTTATCTTGATTCTCTCCCCATTCTAATGATCCATTACAAGCTTTATATCACATCCGTAGGTCTAGAAACATCCACTTCGCCCAAAGATCGTTACAGTCTCCAATGAAGAGAATGTAACATGTGCAAGAATAGGTCGGCCTCAAATATGAATTTCTTCCATGGTAGATGCATATGATGAAGTGTGGACCCAAATTAATAGTTAAGGAAACTCGAGGAATAAATCTAAACACACCGTGAGGATTCACAAGCTACAGGTGAGATCCACGATCAATCTAACTAGTCGTTAGGTTTGGAATTATTCTGGGGCCAGTTCCCAAAACTATCACCCAATTCAAAAGTGATAGCTTGCTGGAAAAAGATCTAATCAAGCTAGAAAATTGGAATAAGGCAACTGAACACATCCACAATGAAACCATAGGTACACGAGATCTGGTGAGAAAACACAAAAAAACACCAGATCTAGCAACTTGAACTAGAAAATAATTGAATAAGAACAAAAGCTAAGTGAAAATATTTTTGGTTGATGCAAGATTGCCAAGAACCAAGGATGCTCCTACATTAGACATCTGGGGTCACTCAAAAGTGAGTCCCTCACTTTTCTAGGGCTAAAGGAAAACCAGGACGATCTACCTCAGCCCGAGAAATCCAAGAGGAATCCTCCACTGGTCTACCCTTCCATTTCATAAGATATTCTTTGTATTGTCTTCCCTAAATTTTTCTTCCATCCGTGACATCTTAAACCTCTTCTATCTCATCTGATTGTTGTTCAGGAAGCTATTCTTCCAGTTTCAATTTACTATCTTCACTGAATTCTACTTCATGGTACTGAAGAAGATCTGCAACATTGAATATAGGTGAAATACCCATGTCCTCTGGTAGCTCTAATTCATATGCATTTCCTGAATCAAATTTCCTTAGAATCCTACAGGGTCCAAACTTCCTCATCTTTAGCTTACTATATGTGCCAACTGGAAACCTTTCCTTCGTCAAATAGACCATCACTTCTTCTCCAACTTCAAACTCCTTATGTCTCCTCATTTCATCTACCTTCTCCTTATACTTTTGGTTCATATCTTCCAACTGTTGCTTCACTTAAGTATGCACTTTCATCATGTATTCTACAAATTCCTCTACTTCTGCACTCCTTTTATCTTCCATACAGATGTCTTACAACTTTGATATACCTCTAGGGTGAACTCTAGTAATAATCTCAAAAGGTGTATTTCCAGTACTCGTGTTCACTGAATTATTCTAGGCAAAATCTACTTGTGCAAGGGCCAAATCCCAACTTCCGGTCTTCTCTCCAACCAAACATCTCAACAAGTTTCCCCAAATCCTATTTACTACATCTGTCTGTCCATTTGTTTGTGGGTGAAAAGTAGAACTAAACTTCAAATCTATCTTCAACTTCTTCCAAAGTGTTCTCCAAAAGTAACCAACAAATTTTGTATCTCTGTCTGAAATAATACTCCTAGGTAATCCATGCAATCTGATCACTTCCTTGAAAAACAAGTTTGCTACATGTACTATGCCTATTGTCTTCTTACAAGGTATGAAATGTGCCATCTTCAAAAATCTGTCAACCTCCATAAATACTGAATCATTACCTCTTTGTGTCCTAGGCAAACCAAGTATGAAATCCATTTTGATATCCTCCCAAGGTATTTTTGGTATTGGAAAAGGTTTATCCAATCCAACATTTTGACTACTCCCCTTTGCAACTTGAAAAACTCTACAACTCTGCACAAATTTCTTAACATCCTTATGAATCTGTGGCCAAAAGTAATTCTCACTCACCAATGCTACTGTCTTATCAATTCCAAAGTGTCTTTCCAATCCTCCACTATGTTTCTCTTTTATCAAGTTATCCCTCATTAAAATTTAGGGTATAAAAAACTGATTTCCTCTAAACAACATATCCTCTTGAATGAAATAATCCAACCACTGACTCCTATCCTCCAAAACTAGTTCTTTACATGATCTCCAAGGCTCTGCAAAATCTAGGTCCTCCTTATATAGGTTCTTCAATTCTTCAAAGCCTAATACTTCCACTCTCATCTGTGCTAGAAAATTACTTCTCCTACTCAAAGAATTGACAACTCTATTGGAATTTCCACTCCTATGCTTTAGTAATGAAGTATAACTTTGCAAGAACTCTACCCATCTCATGTGTTTCTGATTCAGCCTACCTTGACTATTCAAATACTGCAAAACTTGATGATCTATATACAACACAAACACCTTAGATAACAAGTAATGTCTCCACTTCTTTAGGCTTGAACTATGGCATAGAACTGCTGATCATACACTGAATATATTTTCCTAGCATCATTCAAATTTTCACTGAAATAAGCTACTAGTCTTCCTTCTTGACTTAATACTGCTCCAGTTGCATTTCCACTTGCATCACAATATACTTGAAATAAATTGATGAAATCTGGTAAATCCAACACAGGCTGCTCAGTCACCTTCTGCTTCAGTAACTTAAAATTTTTGTATGCTCTAGATGTCCATTTAAAATCCTTCCTATCTCCTCTCATTTTTTCTGTCATAGGGCTACAAATAGAAACTAAATTCCTAATAAAATTTTGATAGAAACTAGCCAATCCATGAAATGATCTTACCTCTTCAATGCTTTCAGGTGTAGTCCATTCAACAATAGATCTTACCTTCTTAGGATCCATCTTCAATCCATCCAATGATATCACAAATCCTATATATACCAACTCTTCCTTCATGAAAATACACTACTTAATGTTTATTGACAACTTCTCTTCCCTCAACCTCTGCAAAACTTGTCTTATGTGCAACAAATGTTCTTCTCTAGTCTTATTGAAAATCAAGATGCCATCCAAATAGAAAATCACAAACTTACCCAAGAAAAATTTTCAATACCTCATTCATCAACCTCATGAAAGTGCTTGGTGCATTTTTCAGTCCAAAAGGCATCACCAACCACTCATACAATCCTTCATTTGTCTTGAATGTTATTTTCCACTCATCCCCTTCTCTGATTCTAATCTGATGATATCCACTCTTCAAATCTATCTTTGTAAAGTAATTAGGTCCACTAAAAAAATCCATAATGTCATCCATCTAGGGCAAAGGAAATGTATACTTCACTGTGATGTTTTTTATGGATCTAGAGTCTATACACATCCTCTATTATCCATCCTTCTTAGGTGCCAATACATGTACTGCACAAGGAATCAAACTTTCTCTGATCAAACCTTTTCTCAACAACTCTTGCACATGTCTATTCAATTCTTCATTTTCTGTCGGTGTCATCTAGTGTGCTACTTTGTTAGGAAAACTAGCTCTAGGAATCAGATCCATGCAATGACTAATACTCCTCATAGGTGGTAATCCATCAGGTACATTGTCTGAAATGATAGCTTCATATTCTATAAACAACTCTTTTATCTCCTCAGGTTGTTCTTCTACATGCTTCAGATCTTCCACCTTCTTAGGAACTAGGGAATATCACATGTTCTCACATCTTAGTCCATCTAGGAATCTTCTCCCATCAACCAAAAAATTATGGAATACATTCATAGGCATGATATTGCACAAAAATTCATCATGGTAATTCCCTATCTTCAATTTCACCAAACATTGTTGATTTATCAAAATCTTATGCTCATATTAAATCCATACTATTGAAGACGGCTTTGGGTGTTTCAATATTTCTAACTTAAACTTGGTCACCATTTCTTTAGAAGCCATCCTCTTTGAACTTCCATTGTCTATGATCTCTTTGCAACATTTACTAGCTACCTTGCATCTGGTCCAAAACAAATTCTTTCTCTACAATGGTTCCTGCTCCATTTCACTTTGACATAATCCCCTTTTGTTCACCAACACTTCTCCTTCTTCCAGTTTGTTAGGTGATCCATCATGGTCCTCTTCGAAAATTCTGCTCTCCTATTGTTCCCTATTCTTTTACTTGTCTCTCCTTGATTACATTCAAATGCTCTATGTCCTTCTTCACCATACTTATAACAAGTTCCTCTAAATACTCTTCTCTCTTGTCCTTTTTCACCTTTTCTATATCCTTCAGTCCTGTAACCACCATATCCTCCTCTTCTATAAGAGTTTCCATCATCTCTATGGTATGAACTATCATTCTTACTAACCTCCTTATCTTTATTTTGATCTATAAAAGGTCCTCTTCCTCCTCTAGTAAATATTTTTCCTCTTTGAAATCTCTGACCTCTTCCTCTTTGTCTTTGATCAAGTCTTTTATTCAACTTATCTTATGATTTTAGGGCACATTAGTATGCCTCTTCCACACTCAAAAAAATAATCAAACTAATCTTATCTTTTATAGACAACCTCAGACCATTCATATATCTAGCTACTTGTTCGGTCTCATTTTCTGAATGTCTAGATCTGATATTCAACTTGTAGAACTCTTCAGAATACTCTGTCACACTTGATTCCTTTTGCTTCGGATTCTGCAATTTTGGAACAAACTAATCTGATAGTCTAAAGACATGAACTTTGTCTTCAATTTATTCACCATCTGATCCCATGATCTTATTTTCTAATTTTATTTTCTTCGTTTATCTGTCTAAAAATGTTCCCACCAAAGTGATGCATGTCCTTTCAATTTTGTCACTAACTCATTTGTCTGCAAAATCCGATGAAAATTTATGAAAAAAGATGTAAAATGAAATGATCGTTGGGTACTTGTGATATTTGATGTGTAATTTTCAATTTTTTTAAATTTTATCCCCGACGTTCATCAAAATTTTAACGAACTTGAATTTTCGTCGAAAATAAGTAAAAGTGAGTTTGACAAAAATAAATAAAAGTGAGTTCGACAAAAATAAATAAAGTGAGTTTGACTATTTATTGCGATAGTGATGAAGGAGAGCCACTGATAGATTTTTAAAACAAGATGATCAACGACCATAATTTGATCTCAAAGGTCTAAGTGTCAGCTTGCTTGCGTGAGATTTCTATAAGAAATTAATGGTTATATGCTCCATTCCTTGGCCATAAAGAAGGTTGTTGGCTCATTTCCCCCCATAATTGCAATTGTTCAAGAGCAGAGAAAGTGATCGAGTTTGAGGAAATGATGTGAAGAGCTCTGACGAATAGTGGTAGAAGGCATTAACATCAAATTTCCATATAGGTAAGAAAATAATCACACTTCTTTGTGTCAATTGCATTGAATTAAGCTGGTATGGAGAGTTAGTGAAAATTATAAAAGCTCTAATATCCTAGGGTTTACTAGGGTTTGTATGTCATGCATTTTCAATTGGGCTGGTGAGAATTGTATGAAGTCTAGGATGGTTTTTATTCTATGGTTTGTTTCTTAAGAATTTAAACTAGTAGGTACTTTTCCATCAATTGAAAATTTGAAACCCTAGCTCTGTCACATTGTAAAAATAGGTGAACCTAGTGATTCTAGTGCCAAACTAGAAAGAAAACCTAAACATAAGAGAGTTAAGAAACCTAAAACCCAATATGAAACACCTAAACTTAATCCAGATGTACCTGAAGCATTTGCAAAGTCCAGAGGAGAGAAAATAACTCATGATAGGTTCATGGAGGGTGCATCCAAAGAAATCAATGAAGGAGGGTCACAAATTGGAAAAAGACCCATAGGGCAGGCTGTTGTGAATAGTAGGCTAATTGATGTTGCTGGTGGGATTGGAGAGGTTGCTTAACCACATAGTGGATGAGAGCTATTCTTATATAATTTTTCTATTATCGCCAGGTTGAGGGTAGTCATTGTATTTTTCTAGAATTCATTTGTGAATGGTACCCTCATCAAAAAATACCTTGATTGACTTGGGTATAACTATTAATGTGATGACTAAGGAAAAAATTATGATATTGTTGTTAATAAACCTTAGACCTACACCAATTGTTCTACAGTTGTTAGATAGGTCAATAGTGGAACCTGAGGGCATCATTGAGGACTTGGTCATAGCATTCAAATTTGTACTTCTAGGTTTGAAAATCATATTTTAAAGCAACATCTGATCAGATTTCATTTTTAGACTTGTGCATTTTCAAAATTTCATTTCCAGATTTTGTTGTGCAAGTTCAATATTCTAATTTAAGGAGTCTAACGGTTGGAAATCATAGTAAAATCATAATTTAATAAGTTCTAGAACTAGCATTTTAAAGTGTTTTTTGGGGTCATTAACTTCAGACTATCTTCTCTTTTGCATGGGTGGTTGCATGCCGAATTTGTTTGGTGTAAAATATCAGAATTATTATATTTTGTTACTTGTCTATGATTAAAAATTATTGGAGTGTGAGTATGATATTTTTTGAAGATCTAAATATTCAAGCTTGGTAAATAAAAATCATGTCAGATAATATTAGTCCATAACAAAATGTAGAGACACTTGATAGACTGTAGGTTAGATTGAAAAGAAAGGGTGATGGGAAATGGTATTGTCCTTTCAATAATTGCAAGGGATTAAAGATGAGAAAAATTTTAATCACAACAACTGAGAAACATTGTAGGTAGCATGGTCACATTGAAGGGGGGCATGATTATTGTTCATTGGTAAGTTGTTCATTATATGTGTTTATATTGATTGAATTTGTAAATGTTTATATCGTTTTAACATTTTATATATATATATATAAAATCACTTGATCATGATTATGGTATTTATGTCTATCATTATTATAAAGGTGGGGTGCCCTAGGGCACATGATATGGATTATCATGGCCCAAAGAATGTGGTTTTGCAAGTAGAGGAACATGGAGCTATGAATATCGAAGATGAAGTTAATGATACTATGGAAGAAGATGATCATGTACTAGAAAAAATAGTTGAAGATGATGGTACAAATACATTGATCCATAACACATTTAGTGGCACAATTGATCATGATGATTGAGATGACTTTGATGATGTTCATGATTTACCTGTACTTGAGAAGGCATACAAGCCCCTTTATGAAGGCTCTCAAAGAACTCTTCTCTCTGTTGTATTGTTGCTGATGAACTTGAAGGTTATGAATAGTTTATCCAACACAACAATCTCATGGATGTTAAGGTATGTCATATATGTCATCTTTTTTCATCTATTTTAGTTGTTGTTAGTTCATCACTAGTAAATAAAGGATGGAATATGTACCATTAATATGATTTATATTAACAAATTAATTTGTTTTGTAGATTGATTGGTGAATTTTTGTTACCACCATCAAATATTTTACCTCGCTCATACCGATATTTGTCTGGAATTATTAAAGATATTGGAATGGAGTATCAAACAATAGATGTATTTCCCAATGATCATATTATATATCATAAAAAACATGAATTTGCAATAGAATGCCCATAATCTCATATCAGTAGATATCAAACAAATCAACTAACAATAAAGGTGCCTCACAAGGTTCTTCGTTATATTCCCATTACTCCATGTATGCAACGATTATTTAGGTGCAAAAGCTTAGCACAATTTATGGATTACCATGCATAGAATAAAAGTGGAGATGACATTCTTCAAATGCTTGTTGATGGTTCTGCATTTAGGGACATAGAGAAAAAATGTCTAGAGTTTAAAGAAGAACCTCATAATCTTAGGCTTTCATTGGCAGTGGACGGTGTTAATCCATTTGAAGAGCTAAGATCTATTTACTCGGCGTGGCCTATTTTTGTTATCAACAATAACATTCCTACATGGATGTCAATAAAGAGGGAGGACATAATGTTGGCAATGATTGTTCCAGGTATTTGTTTACATGAATTTTCTTTAACATAGTAGCATCTCATTTGTCTTATTTATTGCATATTGATTTACATTTTTTTCATTTAATAGTCATGTACATTAATTTATATATATTGCAGTAAAATGGTTATAATAATTATGTAATTGTTATGTTCATTGAACTAGGTAAGTACCAAGTTAAAGATATGAATGTATATATTGAGCCTCTTATCGACGAGTTACTAAAGTTATGGAATGGCGTCACTATGTATGACGTATATAGATCAATAGGACAAAGACAATTTCAATTCCATGCAATGCTTGTATGAACAATTCATGATGCCCCAGGGCTAACACATTTTTCTGGTATGTTATAACGTTTGACTGCATGACTTTAATGATATTTAATTGTATGAAGTAGATATCATGCATTTTTTTAAAATAATCTATTCATTATATATGATTATAAAAATAAACATATTTAATCCAATTATATATGATCTTGTAGGTCTTCAAACAAAGGGAAAATTTGCATGTCCAATTTGTGGTCCAAAGATGAAATCTCGTTGTTCAACAAGTTTAGGAAAGTAGGTGTTTGATGAGTATAGGAACTTCCTGCACAAAAATCATAAGTATCGTACTACTACAAAACATCTTTTCAATGGGAAAGAAGAGACTATATCAAAACCACGAAGAATGAAACCTCGCCTATGGAAGTTGGAATATAATAGAGTTAATCATCAAGCTTATACATCAGATCAAATTGTTTATCTATCATATATGATATAATTGAAATTTATATTTTTATATTGTTTTGTGTTTACTCATGCTATAATTGACAATGATTGTCATTGTTAATTTGTTTAACTTATATGCTTCATGAAGTTCGTTAAGGCATTAATGGCTGGTTTCCACATGGACTGAAAAGTTATCCCAAACAATTTAGTAGGTTTCCCTACTATGAGCATCTATAAATTGTGCATTTGTTTGATACAATGCATATCGGAAAGAATATAACATAAACATTATGGAAAATATTGGATGGAAGGCATGACAAAGAGAAAATTGTCAAAATTTGTAGTGACATTCAGGAAGCCAATCATGCAATGAAAAATTTCATTCAATTAAATAGCGATGGAGACCAAATTAATATAACTACCCTTCCTTGGTTATTAACAGAGTAGCGAAGCAATGCTATAAAAGAAGTCATACAAAAAATTTGATTTTTGATAGGATTTGCTGCTTACATAAAAAATATCATAACAAAGAAAGGTGAATTTGGGTCAGGGATAAAAATGCATGATTGGCATACCTTCATTAAGGTAATTATTTTGGTATATTTTAGATATATTTGTATACTGTATGTACTTTTCAGTGTATTATGTTTACTACTTTTGGAAAAATAATGAAAAGATCATTTTATAAATATTGTAGTATGTTCTACCTCTATCTCTCCCAGACAACTTTGATAACAATGTCAAGCAAGTTATATATGATCTTGGAAAATACATGAGGTAAGTAGCAATATTTGTTCAATTTGTTGTATAGATCTTATAATTTCCATTTGTTTTACTTATGTAATATATTGTATATTTTTGTTAAATCTCATTAATATATTTGTGTCTTGAATCACTTGTAGATGGCTGTCATCTAAACAAATCCATAAACAAGATATAAATTATTGGAAGAGAAAAATTCCTCGTCTAATGTGTGAAATACAAAAGTGTCTACCTTCGACATTTTTCAATGCACAGGAACACTACCTCATACACCAAGTTGAGGAGATTGAATTGTGTGGACCTATACACATAAGGTCAATGTGGATGGTTGAGAGGAATTTGAAATTTTTGAAGGCTTTGGTTAGACAAAGAGAACATCTTGAGGGTTCTATGGTATACCAGACCATGGTGTACATTATTGAATATCTTCCTAAGTTTGCAGCAAAGATCCATGTAGATCACATTTGAGATCCCAAATCCATTAACAAATTTGAAGGGGAGTACTTGATGGGGAAAGGTAGATTGATGAAAGTGAGAGGTAAGTATAAGATGGTCATGGAGATTAATTAGAATAAATTTTACATTTGGTTTTTATGTATATTGTACTTATTTTATTATTAATCTTCAATATACATAAATTATAAATTAAGGTCGTATACCATGGTAATTAACTAATTATACGTCGTTTGTGAATTTCAATTTTTTTGATACAGTTGGTCGAGAGTGGGATGCACTACATTTTTACGTCGCAAACAATCTTGATTGGATGATGGTAGGGATTGAACGATGTCACCAATCTGGTCGCGCATTAACATGGGAAGGTGTGGCTTCATTGGTTAAAGAAGCTCATTGTAATGGAGATTCCAATGTTACACCAAGGGAAATTGATTTAACATATGGTTTAAGAAATAAATAGGTACGAATAAATATATTAATCGCCCATATTATTTAGTTATTTTCAATTATATTGATGTATATATATGTTGAGATTTTTTTCTTTGCATACATTCGGCCAAGAATATATATGTTAAGATTTAATAATTTTTACATGTTTGACATATTGCAGGTGAAACACCACAAGGCTATGTGGTGCAATGGTCATAAATTTCAAATCAAAAAGTTGGATGACATGAAGAAAACTTGTGATTCTGGGATAATTGCAGTCTTTTAGGTGACTAATGTTTCATCTAGAAGTGACATACATCCATAAGTCTCAGAAAATCGATACTATGGGATTTTGGATGATATACTTGAGTGTGACTTTAAGTCCTTCAAATTAGTTTTGTTCGTCATCCTATGGTATAGGCTATGATTGAATGAAAATGATCTTGAGAGAATTATTATTGAACATGATAATAGATTTACCATGGTTAATACAAGGTATTTTGAGCGAGCTGTAAATGAGCCCTATGTTCTTCCAAGCCAATCTGAGTAGGTATTTTACTCAGAGGTTCCAAGTAAACTGGGTTGGTCATATGTTGTTAGACATGATTCAAGAGGAAGGCCGGTAAATTTTAATGTGGTGGAAGAAGAAGATACTAAAGAACTAGAAGATGATGTAGATGATGATCAGGATCAATAGTTAGTTGATGATGTGCCTGAAGAAGATTTTGAAGAGGAGGAACTAGATCATGATGATGTAGGAGTTAATGTTCATGATGATGATATCCATGTGGATGATGACATTATCGAAACTGATATCAATGATGATGATGATGATATGACCAATCCTTACAATGTCGAATCTAGATCAGATGATACAGACAAAGAGTTGGATGAAGAATAAGATCAATGACATTGAAATTTAAGAGTTATGTGATTGTATTATCTATTTCATATTAATTTATTGATAGAATTATATTTGACTTATGTGATTACATAATTAATTCATGATGTACTTTTTAATGTTTAATTGTAATTCATGATGTTAAAACTAGTGTATCTCTCCTATAAATTTCTATATTATCATAATGAATAGAGTTTCAATACATTTGAAAGGTCAAAAAATCAAAACATTTCAATAGTGATGTTAACAACCTTGAAATCAGTATGTTTTATGTTTCATGTGATCATAAAAGAATAAAAAGTTAGTTGTAGAGGTGGTTGTTCAGTGGTTGAGGTTTAAAGGCCTTTAAAAGGAATAAAGTGATCATTGTAAAGGTTTTTTATGGTTGAGGATTTAAAATACGAGCTCTTGATATTCCAAAATTTGTGTTTTTCTTCAAAATTTCTGTATTTTTCCTGTTTTGCAGCATTGTACGGTCACATACAGCCATATTTTAATGTGAAATCAATTCCATGTTGTGAATATATGTGTTTGATTTTATTTGAATCTTATTTGAGGGCTTAAGGTGTTGATTTGAGTTAGAAAGCTTCATTTCTTTGCATACAACCCAGTTACCCTATTTTTGAGGGTTTTGTAGTCCAAACGTGATATAAAGGGGATCTTACAATTTTTGTGATTACTGTAGCTTGTGTAAGACGCACCATCGATACTATTGTAATTTTAGGATGAGAAATAAAGAAGGTATAGTTGTTGTCCTCAAGAGTTTTGTGAAGAAAAGCATGTGAAATGAGAGGTTCAAGCCTAGGTTTCAACAAAATATGTATGGGAGATATGATTTTATGAATTTTTATGCATGTGCTGACCTAATGGGTTGTGTCTGAGTTGGTTTTGAGGTCTGGGAGTTTGTGGAAGTACAAGATTCAATAAACCCTCATGATTTTGGCCTAAAACAAGAGTTTTTGGGTTTGGCAAGAATTTGGCCATACAAGTGGAATATTTTTTGTGGGTTTGGAGGCTGTTAGCTCTCAAAAAAGTAGGTTAGAATACCTCAAGAAGTTGAAAATCTCTTGATATGTTTTACGGTAACAAACAAGGCTAAATGATTTGAACCTTCTTCTCTTCAGGTACTGCCAAACCTAGGTGGGTCTAGCTTTGCGAACTGAGTAGACTTAAGTGATGTGATTTTGTTTACAACAATCTATTCACAATGGAAATATTATAGTGAACATATATAATCCTAATAAATTTATATGTAATATTAGAACATGTTCAGTTAACAGATGTAAAAAATAAAATGGACAAACAACTTTTCCAATTTAACTATATGTATATATAACTTTAAGTTATTTTTATTTTAACTAAAAGTATTGAAGTTACAACATACAAATTAAATGATATTTATGATTGTAAAATTTATGATTAAATATATCTCTAAGAATCCTTTTTGTCCCAATTTGAAAATAATTCTATATTATAGAATACATTTTTTAAAATTTTAAGATGAAAATAGCAAGGAAAAATCAAACAAATATCTTTATGAAAGAAGTATATTGGTATGAAATTAAATACGATTTGTATTCCAATGTAAAAACTACAAAGAATGGAAACAATTCTTTCAACACATAAACTATTATGTAGTAGTCAGTTAAAATGATCTGAATAGTCTAATAATTTGACCATTAGCATATATAAATTTCTATAGAGTTGTAGATCTCTTCCATTTCAAAAACCTAAAACAATATTAGGTAGATAATCAAACATCTTTCATTTATACAGTGACTTATTTATCCTAGAGGAATTAAGTATATAGTATACAAAGAAAAGCAACAAACCCACAACTACCCCTATTTTGAAGGAGTTTAGTTTTCTCCCCTTCCTGATCTCCCTAAAATTGTCTAATTATTTTAAAGAGACCAAGGGTCATAACACAACTTTATTCAAGCCACTAAATAGCTTGGTTAATGAAACTTGACAAAAGTAACAAAATAATTGCTACATTTGGCATTTCATGTGGAATGAAGACTGGTGACGATAATCTACTTATAGTTTAATAAAACATTATTTTTATAAGAAGGCTTGACATTAGAAAGATAAGTGTTACTTATAGTTTAATAAAACACTATTATATTTTTACCAACATATACTATTGTATGCTTGCATAGCTTCTTAGTTAATATATGGGGAGATAGAGATAGATGGGGAGAGAAAGAGAGAGAGGTAGAGATATATTGGAAGAGAAAGGAAGAGAGGTGGAGATAGAGATTTGATGGATAGGGGGGATAGGGAGGGAGAGATGGTGAGAGAGAGAGGGGGGGAGGGAGAGAAAGGGAAATAGATAGGTAGAGGAGGAGAGATAGAGAAGAGGGGGAGAGAGGGAAAGATAGGTTGAAGAGGAAGAGAGAGAAGAGAGGGAGATATATAGGTAGAAAAGGGAGAGAAAGAAGAGGGGGAGAGGGAGAGTGAAATGTAGAAAGGGATAGAGAGAGAAGAAAATAGGGGAGAGAGGGAGAGATAGCTCAATATATATAGAGGGAGAGGGAGAGACATAGAAAGGGGGTGATATAGAGAGATAGAGCTAGGGGGATGGTGAAAGAGATAGAGATATCATGATAGAGGTAGAGAAAAATATGGATAGAAAAAGATAGAGAGAGGAGTGAGAGGGAAATAAAAAGATAAAGAGAGATAAAGATATAGAGTAGGAGAGATGGAGGGAGAGATGGAGTGAATGAGAGAGAAAGGGGGGAGAGGGAGAGATAGCTCAATAGATAGAGGGGGGAAGAGGGAGTGACATAGATAGTGGGAGATATAGAGAGATAGAGAGTGACAAGGAGAGATATATCAATCACCCTCCCTATATCTCTATCTATTCATCCTTATCTCTTTATCTATCTACCTCTCTCTATCTCTTTGTCTCCCTTTCTATTTGTATGTATCTCATTATCTCCCTTTCTCTATATTTTCTTCCCTATATTTATCTTTGTCTCCTTAAGTGTGCAATGGGTACATTGAAGTGGTCTTAAAGGAGAATTATCATATCTTTAATCAAATGTAATTCTACCTTGATCATAACTCCCCAAGGACACATGCCATGCTTGGATTGTTGACATGAAACAACCAATAAAAATTTAGCTTCTCTTTTCCCTCTCTCTCTTTTCCTTTGTATCTCTTATATTTCTCTCTCTCATGCTCTCTCTCTCTCTCTATCTAAATTCATCTCTTTCTCTCATTCTCTATCTTTTTAGTTTCTATCTCTCTTTGTATTAGCCAATAGGCTACATATACTGTGAGATTTAAGCTTGAAACAAATCTCATGCCTGGAAACCACTATTGTGTCATTGGAAAACAAGTTTCAACTGCCATTTAATGGTAAACCATTTATAGTGTAATGGTAAAATCCTCTAAAATATCAGGTAAAATCCTATATATACTATTATATAATAATAAATATAATTATATGATATATAATTTAATCTAATATTACTATTATATTAAATATATATTATATTAATTATATTTTGTATTATATAAAAATATACTTATTATTAATTATTAATTATAATAATTTTATATGTATTTAATAATTTTGTTAAAGAATATAATATATAATTATAATAAGTCGAATAATTATATTATTTATTATGTAAAATATAGCTAATATATACTTAACTATATTGTACAATATTAAAACCTAGCTAAATGGTGCTATAATTTTGACAATATTAAAACCTAGCTAAATGGCGCCATAATTTTGAATTTAATTAACATACTCTAAAACCTAATGAAACCGGGTTGTAGCTCGTCAAATTGGAGAAGTGAAAGGTAAATACCAACGCCGAGGAAAAGTTTGGAGGAGTGAAAACAAGGTCAATACCAGTGTCAAGGAAGAGTTTGGAGTTAAAACAAGGTCAATACCAGCGTTGGTGAAGAGTTTGGAGGAGTGAAAAAAAGTCAATACCAACGTCGAGGAAGAGTATGGAGGAGTGAAAAAAAGGTCAATAACAACTCCGAGGATGAGGTTGAGAGAACTCAGGGAAAATCGACTACCAAGGGACAATGAGTACTGTAAGTTTGGCACCCCCATTCTCTTTAACCTGCAATTTTCATGCCTAGCATGGAATTACGCTTACATAACATAAACTCAAACAAATGGAAGTTTATAGGGGAAAAGGAGCCCAAGTATATGCTAGGCTAAGCTAGATCTAATGAATGGAAATAGAGGTATACAATTCTTCTTTAATACCTCCACCACAAACATATGCGAGGAAAGGTCTCCTCCCTTCTTGGTAGTGATAACCTCCTCCACACACAACCCTTAAAAATTATGAATAGCTCGGAATATAATCTTTGAAGAACTCAAAGTTGATTCTCACATACCTGATGCAATATTTAGTCATTTTATCCTTACAAACATTTATAGTGATTACTAGAGGCGCATAGACCAATTCTTCATAATAGAAGAATTTGATCATACTTTTCCAATGATGGCATTATGAGAAAACCTTAGGTTAAATGAAGAACCTTCATTTGAAGGTGATGTCATCATGACCTTTGAATGAAGAACCTTCATTCAAAAATGATGCCATGTCAAGACTTTCAAATGAAGGTATTTTTTATTTTAAATATTTCATGTCCAAAATTCTTTATAAAAGGAACCTTTGCATGAAGGACCTTCAAATGAAGACCTTAATTCAAAGGTCCTTCATTAGAAGATCCTTCATATGAAGGTTCCTTTAATGCCATCCCATTATAGCTCTTAGAGTTGTTAGAGATATTTTTGTTTCGAAGTAGAGATTGGACCATCAAATAGTGTCACCATGACTCTACCAAGATATCCATCAAATTGATAAACCCTGACTTAACAACCACAAATTCACAAGAAAAATGCCCCTATCAGCCCTAGGGCATCAATTCAATGCCAAGTTTCTTGCTTTAACAGACCCCTAAATGCAATGAACCTCTATCATACCATGTTTCACACCAATCCATTGAGTTACAGTTCCAAGACAGTGGGTGGATTGGTGGATGTCATTTCTATTTAGCCCTCAAACCCTTACACAGGCAAAACAGGGCAGTCCTTGTATTTGATTGTTTTCTCCCATAAAATAGTGATTTAGCACTTCAAAACAAATGAAAATGAAAGGAACACATATATTTATCTACACCAATGATCTTAGAGCATTTCAAGCTTGTACGGATCCATACAACACAAAAGAACTTCAGAAAAATAGTAAAAACATAGAAAATTGCTTCAAGAACGTGGTATTTGATATGAAATTTTGGTATCAACTCCTCCAACAATTGCAACAATTACAATGGGATGGGAATACAATATGATAGAAGTGGGATAAGAAATGCATCATTTGAAGCATCAAACCAATATGCAAAGATGAAAGAAAGTGCTAACCCCTTAAACTGAAAAAGTTTCTTTTAACTTTAAGTTTGTTGGGTAGCCAATTCTTTTAAGTTATCAAATCCTACCATCATACATAATCAAAATTTTGTTGTTTCAAATGACTATGAGCACTAACTTTCACTATTTGAAGATGTTGAAACATTGTCATAGAGAACTAGAACATTGATGCAACCACTCATCCTACCTTAAAACATACCAAAAGTCTCCTAGCAATTAGACATAGGAAGATTTAAGATGACAAACATTTTTTATTGCAAAAGCATAAACTTATGATAACTTAACCAGGCCTAGTACACACTCCCTCCCCATAAACCACTTAGACATATGGCAATTAAATGTAAATTTTCTGCTATTTTTAGTCATGTAGGTGTCTAATAAACCAATTGGTGGTGTTTCCCTTCAAGTTTATTTACTTGAATGAAGAGAAAAAGTCCTTTGATTAAAATTAGAGAATACATTTGAGGCCTTGGTTGTGTAACTGGTGGACCATAGTCACATTTAACACTTGTTACAAAGTTTTGGAGTTAAAACGTTAAGTAGATTTGATTTGTGATGGACACATTTGGACGGTAGTAACAATAAATTGCAATCTATCAAGACTTGATTACCTTATAACCTATCAAATTCTAGCGATGAAATGATGGATTAATCATAATGTCACCTTGGGATCACATTACCATGAAATAACTTTATCCAACATCCTTATGAGTGTAGGTACCACCAAACAAGTATTTTCTAGATCTGTCTTCCTTGAGCGAGGGAAATTCAAGAAGAGAAGAGGAAATCGAGACATGTAGTAGTTCTAAAAGAGGGAGATCAACTAGAGGTCAAAAGATTAGAAAAAAAATCCGTAAACACATGGAATTTTTTCTTGTTGAAGGTGGGGTCATGTTGTTATGATGATGAGAGCATAGGAAATATCGAGGTGCCCTTGAGGTACAAACATCTATGAAAACAATGGGTACCAAAGTTAATTCCTCCAATAAACACTGATATTTGTGTCAACGAGAGGATATATCACATATCACCATCGTCATTACATGGTTTGGGCCTATTTTGCATGGACGACATAAAGGTCAGTTATGAAAAAGTTACTGAATTGATGGAGTATGTCAAAACCTATTAAAGCTACAAATATTGGATGCAGCTTGTTCGATATACACAAAGTATGCGTAGGTATGTACTGTCAGCAAATTATATACAACTAAAAGATAAGGATCAAAATAAATGATTGGCTAGGTACATTGATAGAAGGCCAAAAGCGTCAGGGAATATTGTAGGGGTTATAAACAGTACATGACCTGGGTCAACAAATAAGCAACCCAATTGCATATTCGAGGCATGCGAGGGAAACCATTTATTTGTATGTGTGATAAAATCAATAACTACAGAGGAAGAGTTGCTAATCAATTAAAATTTGAATCGCTTAGATACAAACACAGTTACTATGGGGGTGGTATGTACTATATACCATTTTACCCAACCTCCAATTAATGACTCCAATATACCATTTTATTATTATGTTTTTTTTCATAAGTCTATTGGTTTCATTTCGGTAAATTTTTTTTATATTTAATTTTTGTCACAACGGGACATTTATCATATGGGAAAGGCTCTGACCCAGAGCATAGATCATGATGCATCTTTAGGTGCTTCTACCTGACAGGTTTACCTCATTGTAATTGTACAAATTAGATACAAGCAAAATGTTTTATTATTATGTTTTTTTCATGAATTTATTGGGTTAATTTCGATAATATTTTTAATATTCTTGTTGCAGTTGATTGATCGGGGAAAGGCACTAGCAGTAGAGGAGAGCATCCATAGGTAGGTGCAGTCACTATTATGCAATGATGACATCGCATTTTCTGCAAATCTTGTGGATATGATGAGGAAGGCCCAAAAAAATGCAATGAAGAAATCCTTAAGTTGGTATTCATAGTGCCTCAAACAGATGAGATAAGAGAAAGGGTTAAAATATTGACTAAGAGAACACAAAACTTGCAAGTAAGTTGTCATGAGATCTTTAATTATAACATAAGTTCATTGATGGTTTTATATTTTGTACTCTTTTATGTCATGAACTCAAATATATGTTGTTTTTATAGGATTATTTGCGTCCTCATGATGTTGTTGTCCATGATCAAGGTACTGCAAGTGTTTCCTTGGGAGTAGGGGTTGGTACAAGTGCCAATCTTGATCTTCTTGTGCATACATCACATCATCCAACCCCATTATCCGT
The DNA here is from genome assembly GCA_007115665.2 of Sequoiadendron giganteum. Classification (NCBI taxonomy): domain Eukaryota; kingdom Viridiplantae; phylum Streptophyta; class Pinopsida; order Cupressales; family Cupressaceae; genus Sequoiadendron; species Sequoiadendron giganteum. The sequence continues at coordinate 442,896,433 of CM021103.1, read as the reverse complement.
GCCTATATCGTCAACTGAAATGCCAAAAACACATACCATGCAGGCATCCAGTAGTGCACCCTCTAGCAGTGAACACATGCTAGAACATGCATCAGGACATGTACTTGGGGATGCATAGGCCACTAGTATTGGTGATGTTTTAGTAGCATTTCCTAGATCTTCCCATATTAGTAGTATGGGAACATTGCCGATCACATTTGTGGTTATCGAGGATTTCATTCCCATAAAGATAGAGAAGTTTCCAGGTACTTTAAAATGTTTTAATTATTATTATATATAATCCAATTGAAATTTACTTATTGATCACTCTTTTTAGACTAATGATCCCATGATCATTTTGCAGGAAATGATTTTTTTTATAAACATCTAAGTGATATTACATTGAAGCTCTTCAGGCCCACCATACATAGACGGTGGAATTCCCAAAATCAAGATTTAAAAGATGGGCTCATTAACCGTTTAGTTGTGTTGTTCGGTGATAAAACATTCAATCGAACCAAGGTCATTAAGAAAGCTGGTACCTATCTAAATTTTGTGAGGGACCAATATAGGTCACATTTAGAGAAGAAAAAAAAGTATGAGCATCCCCCCATGATTTCGAAGAGGGAGTGGAAGGACCTGACCTAACAGATGGAAAGGAGAAGGCTGAAAAGAAAAAATGAAAGACACCATCGGGCCAAGGGAGGTATGTGATACTATCAACAATGTAATTATATACTGATTACTCTTTCTTTTTACATAATCTAACGTATTTCAAACTTTTCGTAGGTTGCCCGACACATCAAAGGCAACAAAGGCAAGACTAGAAAAACATGGGCAGCACAAACTTTGCTTTGGTGGTTATATGAAATTAGCGGCATGAATTGTAAGTATCAATAAGTGAAATATTGCATCCAAATAATAAATTGCAAACAATTTTGGTTTTATCACACCATAGAAGCAAAATTCATGATCTTATGCAAAAATACAGGGCTCTTAATTCAACATAGTGCCCACAGAAGAGGACCTGAAGATTTCTTTCCAACAAGGCTATGGAGCCCTGGTTGAACCCTTAAGAGTCTCAACTGGGAAAACACAATCTTCCACTGCATCCGACACATAGGTAAATAAATGCAATAAAGTTTATTTAAAATTGAATACTTGTGCAATCTATTCATTCAACTTACTGTAATATAATATCTAACAAAAATATCCTTTTCATTATACTTAGATGGATTTTCATGCCCTATTCCAAAGCACATACTTTAGAATAGGCAAGAAGGATGCTGACAATGGTTAAGAAATTTGGCTTTACACGTGCCAATTGCATAGTTTACTTCATTCATCTAGCATATTGCCAATGCATTTCAAAATTGTTGGAATCATATCCTATAGTTACATAACTAGTAAAATTAAAATATGTAAGTTTCAAATATGGAATTACATATCTTTCTATGAATTTTTGAAAGAAAATATCATAATGGTGAAGTGTTAAAAAAATAATTTGCATAATTTCTAAGAAATCAAGGACTTTTTTTGCAGATTTATCTTGAATATATTTAAGGAAAAAGTAACTTATAGAGATTGAAGCAGAATATTGGTAGTCTAAAATCATCAATCAACACATTTTAGTAGTATCTCAATTCAAGAGAACTAGGTCCACTATCCATTATCTAGTAAAACAAATAAAATCAATTCATAAGATGATTTTGTTCTAATAGGGTTGACTGGTTTCTTGTTTCATTTTGATTGTTAGGAAGTCATCAATATACACTTTGTTTTCCCACCTTCTCTTTCCTCATGGCCAAAGAGTTTCTGCAGAAGGCATCAAAGTAACCTTCAAGATTGACAATGGAAATGAGTACAATGTCAGTATAACTTAATGTTAATTGGGTATGATTTTATTTGTTCAAGACCAATTTAGATTCATTTTCTGCTCACACTACTTTTATTTACTTTTATGTTTTACTAATATCCATTTTCCTTTACATTAATATTCTTCTATACATATTGTGTTTACAATAATGTTTTCCTTAATTTAATCTAGGGGAGAGGACCCAGTACCTGAGCATGTTTCAATAGTTGTGATAGTAGTGGTTTATATAGTGCCCAAAAAAAATTTTGGGCCTCAATAAGCCTTTGAAAAGGCACATGCATACTAGGTCATAGAATCAACTCACTACCGTTTGATTTATTAGCTAATTGATGGGCTTGCCAACTTAAACCTCCGAAATCCCCCTATAACCATTAGATTTAGAAATATCAACAGTAAAGAATTTTGAAATTTTAGACCGAAGACGATTCATTCACCGATAGCCACCCTCTCCACCGATGGACACCTATCCTTCGTTCTATCAGTGGGATGTCAGATAATGTTTCCCCGATGCACCATAGTTCCCCCGATATACTTTATGCATTTGATAATTCATGCCCATGGTTATAATTCATGGTTACTGTTGTTGACAACTTCACTCTATCGGTATATCGGGAGAGCACCTTAGGATTCAACCTGATAGAGTATTGTTACACCGAAACTAGGTTGTGAGCTATTTTCATCAGGCCATCAACAAGATTGTGATGGGGGTTCCGTCGATGAAGAATTGTTAGGCCGCTGGTATTGAATTTTGTTTGATCCCACAAAATATGATCCAAATTAAAATATTTAGTGTAAGGAAATTATTCCATGTGGTTTGGAGGGGAAATGTTACCACATAGGTACTATGCAAGGGGATTTAATATAAGGGGACCTAAATTGTATCAATTTTCATGCATGAGAAAATCACTACTCTAGAATGGTGAGAAAGGGCTATTTTGGGTTGTTTATAAATGGAAGAGGGGATTAGATAAAACCACCCTTTGATCAAATCCCTTTAGATTGAAACCTCCTTCAATCTTAGCCTTACCTTAGATCAAAATCCACTTTTTTTTCTTATTGTAGGTGTTGCCATTGATGTCAAAAAAATAGAGATTCTTGTAAGTGTTGTCATTAATGGATGGTTGCATGTGATGAAATCAGTGTGATGATCAAAAGTGTTGTGAAGTGTTGTCTTTTGGTTTGTTTTACTTCAACTAGGTTGATCTTCTAATCTACCTATGGAATTTCCAATTCCAATTAAGGGTAGCTCAAAGGACCTAGACCAACTGACGAGGATTTTGAGGACCTCCTACACTTTGGGCTCTGCAAGACTTAGGAGGGTGATCCCTTAATGTGTTTATAACCTCTACACTATAATTATAGACAGCATTAACAATAATAGATAATCTCACTCAATAGCTCAAAAAAATGGGATAAAACTTAATAGAATTACCTGTTCATCAATAATTATCAACCATTTGGAGCGTGAGATAATCACAACAATACTTCAAAGTAAAAGATACATTAATTTTCAATTTGTAGCAAGCTCTGGGTGAACACAAACAAATACTGAACCATAAAGAATAGATTGAACTTAGATCAATGCCTTATTTCTATTGGAGTTGTCAAATTCACAAATACCTAAGTGTTTACAATAGATTCAAGCCATATCATATAATATCTTTGATAATATCAGCATACAATATCACCAATATGTAACCCTAACTCAATACTACTTATCGAATCCTTGTACAAAACATATCAACCTACAATATCATTTAAGCATTTTAATTAATTCCTTGAATCGAAGCTAAAATAAGAATTGCACACACCACAACAATGAGATGAATAAAATAACCCTTGATCACTTTAATCAAAATTTAAATACGCTTGTACACAAGAGAGACATGATCTTGAATTTATCAATCTGATTCAAATGCTAGTACTATTATACAACATTATATCTCCATGAATTCAAAACCTATAACAAAAATGACTCAGAGCCTAATTTTCATTTCCTCTGTAACTATCAAACTTTACGATTACCCTATAACTTCACCTAGACGTGACCAAAAATTTCTAAGTTGCTAACCTGTACTTCTAGCCTTGAAATTCTTCTTATAGATAATGAAAGAGCAAACAAGCATTGGGCTAGAAAGTACAGATGTCACTAGCCAATTGGACCGCTTAGTGACCTCTCAAAATTCAGTTACAATTGATATTCCCTTTGGAGAATCTTCTTTTTCTTTTTCATTTTCTCATTGAGGATGATTTGATATTGAAGTGAATCTTCAAATGCCCATGCATTTAGACTGCCACTATTAAAAAAAACTTGAAATTATTATGACTGCAACAGTTAGTTAATTAACTATTAGCAATTTACTCCTACTCTAATTCTTCTTCAGTTAAATATGTATCCACCCATCGCTTGTATTCCTCATTACCTAGCCAATTGAATTTGAATACTTCCTCTACCTTGGCTCTATAGGGTGTATATTTAACTGCTACCTGGTTTGCCTCATTTTCAAAAGACTCAGAAAATGAACTAGTGCTAATGATTTTGTCCATTTAGCTCTCTAATAGATCTGAATCTAGGTCATCACATATTAAATCAATTTGGGCATCAATGACCCTGCTAGCCTGATCCTTCCATTGTTGAAGAGATCTGATATTACTTTTCTCATCAATCATATCATGCAATAGTGTATCACTCTATTCATCAAAACTTTTCACCAATTCCCTTATCTTCCTACTCAAATTATTTGGTAAGGCTTGAAAACGTTGCAGTGATTTAACCAATATTTGAGTAGGTATAAATGACTGTGGCCTATTATTAACATCAAATCTTGAGGCTTTATACATTATATCCAAGTCATTGGCCCTAGAGATCCATTTCTCAATCAATGGTATTTCTACTTCTTGATCCTTGTCAAAATTATTTATTGCACCCAATAATAAAGCGTAAGAAGAATGTATACTTGGAAATCTATTATAACCTTTTTAATTTAAATGCTACAAAACCATGGTGACAATTTCCTTTTTCTTTAGAGCTACCCTCTCCTCATTATTCTTCAAAGAATCTTCTAGCTCTATGATTTTTTGCATTAATTTCTTCTTTGTTGGATCAATAGAGTAGGTTAGCTCCTTCTCAATTGGTTCTAATGTGGGACTAAGGGCAGGAGTCTCAATGGGAGACTTTGGTGTGGAGACAATGGGGGTAGTAGGAAGTGATGACTTTGATGGAGATGGTAATGATTGAACCACATGAGCATTTGGTGTTGCCTCTATCTAATTGTGCCTTAGCCTTTCCACCTCTGTTTGTAGCTCAATATTCCTTTGCTACACCTTATTATATTCTCCAATCATAAAATTGTATTTCTTCATATAATTCTTTTTTTCAGCTTCCTCTCTTTCTGCTATTTTTTGTGCCAACTTGGCCACATCCACAGTCAAACTTGTAGCCTCCACTGTTGAACTTTTTGAAACTCCTTTTATTATTAACCCTCCCCTCAAATTAGGGTTAATATCTATTATGCTTGGATTTCTTCCTCCTAGGGCCAAAGCCCATATTTCCAAGGTCTCATACTCCTCACTGAATGCAAAGCCTTGTAGTGCCGACCTGACTTCTTCTTCTGAATTATGGGGGGGATGCTTGGATTTCAAAACAACATCAAAGGCCACTACATTAGGAATGTCCCATTCAGGTAAGATCAAGACACCAGCTTGATCAATCAGTTTTCTCCCTTCTTCTAGAGTGATTTTCTTAAATTCACTCATCATTTCAGCCTTCACTTCACCATCATTCTCCTCATCTGACCTGTCTAGCCTCTGACCTCTTCTTTCCTTGCACTTTTATTGGTACTCTCCTAATTTCATCCTCCATACCAGTTGCAAGAAGGCTGGTATTTTCACAAAAGTATCATCATTTAAGAATTCATTACAAACCTGCATTCTTGTATCTTGTACACACTTTCCCTTCATGTCCAGGTCTAACAAGACCAATTCAGTTGGTCGTGGAGGGGATGGCATTCCTATCTATAGGTCTTGGTCTATAACAATAATTTCATCCCCTAGATCCTCTTGGGATTGCTCAATTATTTTCCTTTTGGGAGTTGGCGGTGATGGTGGTGGTGAGGGACTCCTTCTTGGTGATGAATCAAGATCAATTATCTTTATGGTTCTTGGTGGGTTGAGATGTGATCTTGGTGGTTTTTCCTGCTGCATTATCTTTTTTCCTTTTCTACCCTTCTCTTCTTCTTCGTCACTGTCATCCCTTACCCTCCTGTAGATGGGCCTATCTTTTGTAAGTTGGTAAGTTGGCCTTTCTTCCAATGGCCTTGTAGCTTGTTCCTATTTTCCAAAATTCAACTCCAGATTGATTTTCTTTGTCATTAAACTATCCATGATTTCCTTGAAGTTTTTCATCAAGAAATCAATCTTCTTGTGGAAAGGGGTGAATTCCATCAATGGATCATATTTTGGATCCATTTTATGTACATTAGCCAATAATTTTTTTATAGGAAACCCATTTTTCCTTATTTAGTTCTTGCCTATTCAAATCAAATTCATTCCTGATTAGGTCTTCAAGAAAATTGAGCTCATGAAAAAAATCTTGCTCCTTTTATTCTTTGTCTGAACAAAGCAAAGAATCCTTTAGGTTCACACTGCCTCCTAAAATTGAAACTTAAATTGTATGAATCAAAGAATTTCCCAAAGTGTACCCATCCTCCCTTTGTAATAAAAAATCCATAAATTACTATGTAATCTAGATAGAAAGTCCCTTTGCCTTTTCCAGTGAGATTGTCCTCATGAATGCAGCCAATCTGCCACATGACCTCAACAAATGCAATCCTTGGTGGCACATTGTAAGGTAGGTTGTGTGGATTCCCTTGAAATCCATACACTCTCAAAACAGTTCTGACTGGATATGGGATGATATATCCCCAGTTGTGGCAAACCTTCAAATCAGGTCTCCTCTCCTTGGGCCTAAGAAAATCATGCAACTCCATAGGAACCTTGGGTGGATTTACTGTCAGCCTTGCTCTTAATATTGATGCAAAATAGTTATCAAACTATACATAATTAGCACTTTTTCTGTTATATGAAAGGTCAGCAGTCCAAATTTGTGCTTGCAACCTTTTTCCATAGCCAAATCTATTTAGTTTCATCTTCTTAGAGAAAAAATCTGCATTCTTGAACAAAAACATATGCACGAGCATAGAATACCAGTAGAAAGGTGTGCTTGTATCATTCTATTGTAGCTTCACCAACCCTTCATGTATTTTATGGGCTAGGAAAGGAGAAAAATCATAAACTACAAAGAAATTTGGATGTTGTATTTGCATCCCCATGAACATGAATTCTATTGGCATCGTAGTGCTAGGGCTAAATTTTAATATTTGACATAGTGAGTAAAAGGTAGCCAGGAAGTGTTTGGAAAAATATACATTTTGAAAGGCTCCTTATCATTATGGTTAATATGAATTATTGAACCTCCTGCCTTGGCCAAATGAGATGGGAGCATCTTAACTCTAAAGAAAGGCTTACTTTTTTCATATTTTTTCTCTATCTTTTCAAGCTCAATAGGAACTATGAAGTCACTGGGTTCATGCAAATCAAAAACTTGTTGGATTTCTTCTTTGTTAATACTCAGTAAAACCCTTCCATCTTATCCTTGACCACCTTGTGACAGGATCATACCTTGTAGCCACTGCCTTGAGAAAATCCACATCTAGAAACACATTGGGTACCACCAATTTTCCCATATCGTAAACCCAACCATTTGAGAATGGGTGGGGAAAATTCCTTTGTGCAAACCACAGTTTGAACATCTCCAAACCCTTCATCAACACTTTAGCATCAATTATATTGAAGTAATTATATATTAACCCCTCCCCAAAGGTTTTTCCTTGCATTAGGGCCTACCCTTTTCTTCTTTCAGTTGTTGACAATGGAAATTGGTCCAAGAAGTCGTCATATAGGTTCATTTTCAAATAATCAATTTGGTTGGAGTGGTGCTTTGATGGTGCCATTTTGGAAAAACTAGGGTCTACTTGAATTACAAAATTTAGAACAAACTAAGGCTTTTCAAGGATGCGGAATTACAAACATGTAATTTGCAATTTTCAAACAAATTTCAACTTCACTTACAACCCTAATACAATTTCAAACAGTTTTCCAACAATTACACTACAAATTCTCCTAAATTTAGACTAAAAATTTCACCAGGAAACGCAAAATTGAACTTATGAATTTTGACTTGCAGAAACCCTAATTATTCACTACAACAACTCGTGATTTTCTCTTTAGATTTAAAACTGCTTTGCGAAGTTCCTTGAACGCTTATGTGACAATAAAATAGGGAAATAATCCTCTTATTCCACCAAAATAGGCAAGAATATGTCCTAGTTGCCATTACTGCTTGCTCGTGCACCTCACCAATAGCTCCAATCGCATTTGATGCAGGTTTGAATCTTAACCATTGATCTTCATCTAGGTTGGATCATCGAATGACTATGCTTCAATCAATCTGACATTGAATTCCATCATAGAAAATTTCCCACAATTCCTCGAATCAAAACATTCCAGCTCAGGAACCCTTACAACTCACTTTTTTGGCCCCACCATCTCCTACATCATCAAATAAATCCACGTGTCAAAATTCCCTTGATATCACGATCATTAACCATCTTGCAACTCTTGATCACGTGATAGCTAGCAACCGTAGATCTTGATGTTCAACAAACTTGCTCGTGTGGATGGTTGACAACTTTAAATGTCGAGCACCTTTGTTGTTTAGATTAAAACATCTCCGCTAATTTTAAGCATGTGCATTTTAGATCCGCTTTAGTAGCTTAACAGTTAATATATTAAGGTCGGCTTAATATATTAAAACATTAATAATTTTCCTTCGGCCTCGCCGAGTGTGACAAATGGAACCTTCTAGTGATATCACAATCGTTCAACCATAAAGTATTGATCGATCACGATATCATGGGAAGACACCATCTGTCACATTTAGAGAGGTCGAAGGAACATTATGAATGTTTTAATATATTAATCCGACCTTAATATATTGACTGGCGAGCTACTAATTTGGATGTAAAATGCACATGCTTAAAATCGGCGGAGATGTTTTAATCTAAATGGAAAAGGTGGTCGACATTTAAAGTCAAAGTTGTCAATCGTCCACACAAACAAGTTTGGTAAGGATCAAGATCTACGATTTCCCGCTATCACGTGATCAAGAGTTGCAAGATGGTTAACATTCGTGATATCAAAGGAATGTTGACACATGGATGATTTTAAAAAAAAAACTACATTATTTTGTCGAACTTTTGACGAACCTCCAAAAACGTCTGATGAATTTGCAATATGTCCGATGAAAATTTCATTGTATCGACTTGCATATTTTATTGCACTTTTTTCCAACTTTCGACGAACCTCAAAAAAGCATTTGATGAATTTGCAATATGTCCGACGAGACTTTCGTCGTAATGTCTAGCCTATTTCGTCGCAAGTTTGATGAACTTCTGTTGTTGATCCAACGCTTTGGCAAAAGAATGCCACTTGTGTTTTGGCTATGGTTCATCACTAGATCGATAAAATGTTCGTCGATATTCCGACGAACACCAGGGCCCTTTTTTCGTGGTGGCAATCAACGAAGCTATGTCGCGATTTTGACGTTTTAAAGCTAGTCAAGAAAGCGATGAAAATTATTTTAGTGGTTCATTGGTATACAGACAATATAAGGTCGATATTCTAACAAACGTTCATTAGAAATTGGAGTCAAATACAGTATTGATTCAGAGAAACTTCACCTTATTATCTTCTGTGGTACCTTCAAAATCAAAGTACTTTTCCATCTCTATTATCTAATGAAGCAATTCATCTGAATCTAATTTACCATTATAATCCAGTGGATTGAAATGTGGTTTAGTGTTCACTCTAGTTAGGGATATTATGAACCTCTCTTCCCATTGATCAAGACCAGGTTGCTCTTCTCTTGCAACTTCTTCTTGTTCTTCCATTTCTTCATCACTTACATCATCAACTGGTCGACCTCTTCGCTGGGCCGTTTCAACTGCTTCTAATTTGGCAGCAATTCCTCTCAACATTTCCATCACAACTGGGTTTGCATTTCCATGTGCTCCATTTCCTCTACCATTTTTTCTTCCCACCATCTTTACAAAAATTCTTTGCAACTGCAGGTCAAATCTTCTATAGGACTGCGCAACCTCTGACGATCTCGCAAGGAATGAATCTCGCTCTGATACCAATTTGGTGTAGTCACGATAGGAGGGTCCTCAAGGAGAACAGTATGGACCATGCAGCAAGAGTAACACAATAGAAGCAACACAAAATATGGAGGAAAATGTGGATACAAACTTTATTATTATCAAAAATATTGATTGCATATAGTCGGCCACATCCGTGCTTACAAATTCGACTCATAGGCCTGATTACAACATGCTCAAAATATAGTGCTCTTATATGTGAGAAAAACTCATACAGATTGAAATTTATATACAACCTAATCTACTTGACCTTGATTCGCTATGCTTCTGATGATTCATTACAAGCTTTATACCACATCTGTGGGTCGAGAAACATCCACGTCGGCCAGAGATCATTACAATCTTCGATGGGGAAAATGTAACGTCCAAAAGAATAGGTCGGCCTCAAATATGAATTTATTCCACAGTAGATGCATATGATGAAGTGTGGACCTAAATATAAGGCTGGGGACACTCCAAGGAACAAATATAAACACACCGTGTGGATCCATAAGCGTCGGGCGAGATCTACGATCGATCCAACTATTGGAAAAACAAGTATAGACAACTGAGAGGGGGGGTGAATCAGTTGTTACCAAAATAAAACTTATTCAACATTAATCAAACTTTAATCTTAGATCTGATAATTAAAAGTGCAAGCATAAATCAATAACACATCAAAGACACATGAACACCAAGATTTTATATGTGGAAACCCTGTTAGGGGATAAACCACGGTGGATGTTAGTCCACAGGATTATACTCTATTAGAAGTATAATGAAGTATAAATAAGGAATGCACTTTTATTCATGGACACTACCTAGAGATCACTGATCAGAGGAAGGCTCACTTCCGTACATACAAAAATAAAATTAAATCCATCTGATGAGATTGAACTGAGAAATTAGCTTCTACAAAAGCCTGATGATAGTTTTGGTTAAGCAGATAAAAAATTTTACACACTCTTCCACACTTTGCTCACTCTCTTTCACACTCTCCTCTACTCTTGAATGATTTAATATTTATTCACACATGTACATTACATACACACACTGAGCATTCCTCAAAATAAGGAAAACAACTCCTCTTATATATCTGCTACACGGATTTACATCAATTACTCTGGCAGCCACAAATAAAGAATAAATTACAACTATTGGCCTCAATACATAAATAAATCTTAATGTGCACTAACACAATTAGGTCACAACATAGTGAGGACCCAAATAAACACCTTTGAACACACCAAACAATAAAATATTAATCCTCATGGATCCGCAACACACTACCACCATCATGTCAGCCAAGAACATGAAAACTCGAGCACATATCAGAAAAATATCCAATCACAAACACTCTGATCAATGCGAACATACAAAACTGATAGAGAATGATCTAGACTCATCCATGAACATCATAGGAACATGAAAAACAACTGAAATTTCCATAATTTCATCCTCTTCTTCTAAGAACACCTAGTACAATAACAGAGAGACTATAGGAACAAGCGCAACTTTTGATTATCAACTTACAACACTTTTCACCACTCTAACCTTCTCAGCTTCATTAGCTACCTACAATATATATTTTATAATTTTCTCAATCTCCTCGACATATACAGCCTTCAAAATCACCAATTCTAATAGTGTTGACATCAATGACAACCACATATCAGCAACATAACCACAACATCCAACACCAACTAGTCGTTAGGGTTGAAATTATTTTGGGGCCCGTTCCAAAAAATGTCACTTAATCCAAAAGTGATAACTTGTCAGAAAAAGATCCAATCAAGCTGAAAACTTGGAATAAGGAAATTGAACATGTCCATAATGAAACCTTAGGTACGCAAGATCTTGTGAGGATACATGAAGAAACATCAGATCTACCAACTTGAACTAGAAAAGAATTGAACAAGAACAAAAATTGAATGAAAATATTTTTGGTTGATGTAAGATTTGTAAGAACCAAGGATGCTCCTACATCAAAAAACTTCTTGAACATGTACAATTTTCATATTGCAATATCAAATAAACACCCATTCATCAAACACAATGGCTGCTCATTTGACAACAAATTTCAAATCAACAACTGGCGATGAATTTTCCCGTGTAGCTGTGAGTGTTGTGAGTGCTGCCTTTGAACCAATAAAAAGAAATAATTAAACTTGCTTTGAATAAAAAAAAATGGAAGTGCACTTTATAATTACCCTAAATGCCTCATTTGTCCTTGCACAATATTTAAAATACTCAAAATATTTAAAATATGAATATTTGAAACATTAGTCATATAGATGTATGCAAACAAAAGGGAGCGATGTTGACCGTCGGTACAATGGGTGAGAGTTCATGCAGGGTCCAATGGGAGTGATTTTGAATGGCGATGCACTAGGTGTGGGTGGAACTTTGCTGCAGTCTAGTGGTCAAGTGGCTTGTGGGGATCTGGTGGCTGGGGCTCCCATGTTACTATTTTTTGTGCTTCCTTGTAGGTGAATGATGGTTGTGTTCCCTTTGATCATTTTCTCTTAGATTTATCACCTTTTGTTCTTCTTGCTGGTAGTCCTGCTACTGGTGGTAAATGGAAATCCTTTTTTGATGCAGCTTCAAAGGATTGTGTTCGATCTATGCTTGCTAAGGCTTCAACTAGGGTTCAAACTTTTCCTTGTGCTTGGGCCTCCCCTATTGTGGTCAGTGGGACTAAGGTTGTTGAGAATGATTATTAAATGTGCATCAGGGTGTGGTCTATAGGTTTAATGACTTGTGGCCCTCCATTCCTAATCTCCATGAGTGGGTTTCAATTTCTTGGAAGCCTATTATTTCTGGATAGATTGACCTCTATCGCAGTGCTAGAGGTTTTTCTTTGGAACATTTTCTTCCCTAGAGGATCATGATAGAGTGTTGGATAGGGTGTGGATGTGGGGTGTTCATTCGTTGTTCATCCAACCTCAGTCTTGCTCCTTTAATCCTCTTAGGAAGCCTCTAAATATCAAACCTTTTCTCAATAACTCTTGCACTTGTCTACTCAATTCTTCATTCTCTGTCAATGTAATCCAGTGTGCTGCTTTGTTAGGAAAAATAGCTCTAGGAATCAAATCCATGCAATGACTAATACTCCTCATAGGTGGCAATCCATCAAGTACATTGTTTGAAATGATAGCCTCATATTCTTTCAACAACTCTTTTATCTCCTTAGGTTGTTCTTCTACATTCTTCAAATCTTCAACCATCTTAGGAACTAGGGCATAGAACATGTTCTCATGTCTCAGTCCATCCAGGAATCTCCTCCCATCAACCAAAAAAATTCTTACACTCGTACAAACTCTAGTTCTAGGAGCATCTTCTAAGGGAAACAAAGTTTGTTTCATCCTATTAGCAACAATAGTATATATGTTCTTATTTCCATCATGAATATCTTGTCTCTCATACTACCAAGGTCTTCCCAACAAAATATGGAATACATCCATAGGCATAATATCTTACAAAAATTCATCATGGTAATTTCCTATCTTGAATTTCACCAAAAATTGTTCGCTTATCAATATCTTATGCTCATCTTGAATCCATGCTTTCAAATAGAGTTTTGGGTGTTTCAGTCTTTCCAACTTCAACTTTGTCACCATTTCTTCAAAAGCCAGGTTCTCTAAACTTCCACTGTCTATGATCACTTTGCAACATTTACCAGCTACCTTGCATCTAGTCCGAAATAAATTCTTTCTCCGCAATGGTTCTTGCTCCATCTCACTTTGATATAATACTCTTTTGTTCACCAACACTTCTCCTTCTGATTTGTTAGATGATCCATCCTGATCCTCTTCAGAAAAGGTTATTCTCTTATTGTTCTCTATTCTTTTTCTTGTTTCTCCATGATTACATTCGAATGCTCTATGTCCTTCTCCACCACACTTATAACAAGTTCCTTTGAATGTTCTTTTCTCTTGTCCTCTGTCACCTTTTTTATATCCTTCGTTTCTATAACCACCATATCCTCCTCTTCTATAAGATTTTCCACCATCTCTATGGTATGAACTATCATTCTTACTAACCTCATTATCTTTATTATGATATGAAGAAGGTCCTCTTCCTCCTCTAGTAAATATTCTTCCTTTCTGAAATCTTCCACCTCTTCCTCTATGTCTTTTCTCATGTCTTTTATTTAGCTTCTCTTCTGCCTTTAGGGCACACTAATATGCCTCTTCCACACTCAACAACTTAATTAAACTGATCTCATCTTATATAGATGACCTCAAATCATTCATATATCTAGTTACTTGTTTGGTCTCATCTTCTGAATATCCAGATCTGATATTCAGCTTTTAGAATTCCTCAATATACTCTGTCACACTTGATTCCTTCTATTTCAAATTTTGTAATTTTTCAGAACAAACTAATCTGATAGTCTACAGGCATGAAATTTGTCTTTAACTTATTCACCATATGATCCCATGATCTTATCTTTTCCTTTCCTTTTCTTTACCTATCTGTCTGCAAATGATCCCACCAAATAGATGCATGTCCTTTCAACTTTGTACAAGAAAATTTCACTATCTTATCTTCTGTGGTTCCTTCAAAATCAAAGTACTTTTCCATCTTTGTTATCCAATCAAGCAATTCATCTGAATCCAATTTACCAATATAATCTCATGGATTGAAATGTGGTTTAGTGTTCACTTTGGTTAGGGCTCTTATGAACCTCTCTTCTCCTTGATCAAGGCCAGGTAGCTCTTCTCTTGCAACCTCTTCTTGTTCTTCTACTTCTTCATCACTTACATCATCAACTAGTCAACCTCTCCTCTGGGCCATTTCAACTGCTTCTAATCTAGCAGCAATTTGTCTCAACATTTCCATCATAATTGGGTCTGTATTTCCACGCTCTCCATTTCCTATACCATTTCTTCTTCCCGCTATCTTTACATAAATCCTTTGGAATTGCGGGTCGGATCCTTAATCTGTGACCCCACAACAAATCTTCTCTAGAATTGTACAAACTCTGATGATCTCACAAGGAACATACCTCACTTTGATACAAATCTGATGTAGTCACGATGGGAGGGGCCTCAAACAGAACAATCTAGACTGTGCATCAGGAGAAACACAACATAAGGAACACAAAACATGGAGGCAAATCTAGTTAAAAACTTTATCATTATCAAAAATCTCAATTACAAAAAGTCAGCCACATTCGGGCTTACAAATTTGATGCATAGGCTTGATTACAACATGCTCAAAATACAGTGCTCTTACATGTGAGTGAAAATAATATAGATCAAAATTTATATACATCCTAATCTACTTTATCTTATTTCTCTCCCCATTCTGATGATCCATTACAAGCTTTATACCGCATCGGCCAGAGATCATTACAGTCTCCAATGAAGAAAATGTAACATGTGCAAGAATAGGTCAACCTCAAATATGAATTTCTTCCATGGTAGATGCGTATGATGAAGTGTGAACCTAAAGGAAAGGTCGGGGACACTCCAAGGAATAAATCTAAATACACCATGAGGATTCACAATCTACAGGCAAGATCCGCAATCAATCCAACTAGTTGTTAGGTTTAAAATTATTCTAGGGCCAGTTCCAAAAACTATCACCCAATCTGAAAGTGAAAACTTGCTAGAAAAATATCCAATTGGGTTGAAAACTTGGAATAAGGAAATTGAACACGTCCAAAATGAATCCATAGGTACATGAGATCTTGTGAGCAAACACGAAGAAACACCAGATCTACCAACTTGAACTAGAAAAGAACTAAACAAGAACAAAAACTGAGTGAAAATATTTTTGGTTGATGCAAGATTGCCAATAACCAAGGATGCTCCTGCATCACCAAATGAGAATACATGTGTTGCACCTTTGGAGGGGTAGTCAATTGTTCAATCATACCTTCCTAACTCCTCTACCTTGCCTATACATGGAAGTTTGTATAATTACACTCTCATAATATATGATAGGTATGCTTTTGTGTTCAATATTTCAATAGTGGAAGATATCAAGCAATTATGCTTTCAGATCTTGGATTCTCCAACATGGTATTAGAGCCATGATTGCATGTTCCTTCCTAAATAAAAATTTCTCTATCACTTATCCCTATCATTGAAGCATCATGGAGCCAAATTAACATTACCATTGAGTCTAGAAGGCCTAAGAAATAAAGAATAATCTTTCATTTGGAAATAAATTGGTACACCTATATCCTATTGTATGGTATACATTTTGTATAAATCCATATGGAACTATACAATTCTATACTCTATGGATTTTTTTTAAAAATATATATAATTTTTTTGTAGAGGGTTGAATCACCCTCTAGACATTTTCCATTTTAGGTTGAATTTTTTTTTGTAGGTTTTTGTGGCCTATTCGTCTTGTTTGCATGTTAAAATCTATATTTGAAGGGTTTTTTAGAAACTTTTTAATCAATTTTTTTGTAGTTGGTAAGGGATTGGCATCTTGCTCCAGCTGGCTGAAATGTCTCTATCACAAGGATTTTTCAAACTCAAAAGTGCAAATGACTTTGAAAATGACCTTGTGGACTATATATAACTTTTGAAAAGGGAATTTTGAGGGATTTTATTATATTTTGATTAATTTTATTCATGAAATTAATTGAAATTCATCTCTGGGCTATATTTCTTCATCATTTTGTCAAGAGATAAATTATTTCATCGTCATATCTTCATCAAATCATCATAAATTTTTTCAAAAATTCTAAAAATCATCAAATTATTAATTTATCTCCTGAGGGGGCATATTATCAACAATCATCTAAAAATCAATGTTTGGGGCATGTCTGGGGCATACTAAATTATTATTTTTATCCTAGCAGGAGCAACAAAATTTTCTTCGAAGCAACGTGTAAACACATCACTTCGAAGAGGGGCAAAATGTATACACCTAAAATTGGTCTAGAGCATCCAATTAATTAAATATGAATTATTTGATTAATTATCCTAATTTCCTCTACTATTTGAATAAATAGAAATATTTATTTATATAGTTCACATTCACATTCACATTTAAATTGATCTTAATTAAATAAATAAAATTAAATACTTTGTTTAATTTAATTATCATTTTCCTATTTTATTCTATCACATTGATCTTAAATTAATTAAATAAAGATTAAAAAACTTTATTGATTAATTGCCATATTCTTCTATCCAATTTAATAAACAACTTCTATAGTTCGTTTTATTAAATTATTTATCCCTCTTTTGATAATTTAAGTAAATCAAAATATTTGAATTAAAGCATAAAGAATATTCCATCTATATTTCCTCAAAAATGAATTAGATATCCTATGCCTAATTTATGTCTAAAATATGTCACAATTAATGCTTTGAAGCTTCACGAGAAGTTTTGGAGACAAATTGGAGACCAATTCCAAATTCTTCTCTCAATCCTCCTCCATCAATCTTTCCTCTTCTCTTGCCTGGTGTTTTGATGGTTAGAGACAATCACCAAATTTCTCTCAATCTCCTCCATCTTTCACCATTCAATCCTCCAGATTGAATCCAAGCCTCTCAATGCCTTCCCTGTGCATTTCTACAGCCAAGAATTCTATAAATACAACCTCATTGAACCAAGAAAAGGATGTAGATAATCTAACTTATGCACTCTTACTCTACAGGAATTCAAGCATCAAGCATTCAAAGATCAAGCATCCAACATCCAGCAATCAAGCTTTCACATCATGGCTGCCTCCTGTAGCTACATTTATCTATTTCCATGTCAATTCATGCTAGTTTAATTTATTTATCATCTAGTATTCTCACATTTAGATCCATATCATTGCATTAGCATCCATCTCATTCTTTGAATTGTCATTTTAACAATCATAGTGCACTCACAATCTGAGAGTAACAGTGGTTTAATAAATCTTTGGAGATAGAGAACAATATGACGCTTTTAGTAGATTATTGCTTTGATTTGATTCATTCAGCTTTGTCTTTGATATAATGTCATATTAAGAAGTGTGTTTTGTGCTTTACACCTTATTCACGCTTACAATTTGGCACACACCGTGGGGCATTAACCCCAATTTTATAATTTTTTCTGGAAAGTGTCATGTAGGTCCCCAACGTATTTTCTTTTAGCGCTTTCGTCAAATACTATAACACTTCCATGGAAAACTACAACGCTTTCGTGCTCTATTTCGACACTTCCATGTTACTACAACGCATCCCTCAAAAATTTCAGCACTTTCAACTTTAGCGCTTCCATGGTAAACTTTGGCGCTTTGGTGTCCTGTTTCGGCGCTTTCATTTTTTAGCACATCAGGTAAGAGTTATAGCGCTTCGGTGGATTGTTCCAGTGCTTTTGTAAAATCAGTCTGGATCCGACGAGGCTATGGCCATATTTTAATTTTTTCACATTTGGACTAAAATTTATCAATCCTAGGATAGTCACTTCTGGTTTTCTAAAATTTATCAATCCTAGGATAGTCACTTCTTGGTTTCTAAAATATATCAATCCTAGGGTAGCCAATTTTTATTTTCTTAAAAGAAAATTTACCAATCCTAGGATAGTCATCACACTTTTATAGTACAACTTAAAAAGAACATGATTTCTATGAAACAACACCTTCACATAGATTAGAAAATTTCTTTTTGGGCTTAAAATAGAACAACTTATATGTTGTGCTTGTGGTGATTAGGCTTATGATCTCCCCTTAACTGGGTGACCAAAGCACCAGATTCACTTTTAGTTCATGCTATTTATGCTTTATTAAATCCTTTAGAAGGCTTGCCGTAGTGGGAAAAAGTACTCACCCTACGGGAACGACCTAAGTGGGAACACCTAACACCAAGGATTCCAATCCACTATAATAAAAATGAAATTTGTTGATGTAAGTCCAACTTGATGGTAGTGAGCAAGATAACCATCCCCAAAATCCTTGTTCTAAAGATTGGGAGGTCTCCTGAGGGAGTTTATCAATTGCCGCACTGCACAAAAACCCTATTTACGAACCATAGAGTAGTATCCCACTGAGTCAGTATCCATATATTGCCATACTCATGGTGTGAGGGGAGGAAAGAATCTACCCCCAAGACACTCACCATATAATTGCCATAGGCCATTTGCTCAAAGGACGAGAAATCCAACTCTGAGTATGCACCTAGAAACGACAAAAACATGGGCGCCCTCTAGGGGGTGACAAGGTTGTGTGCGTCAATGCAATTCAAGATGTGGTTTGTGAGTATAATGATGACCTATTTGTCCTTAAGTGTGAATCTATTTGATTTGTGTACAATTGTCAAAACAACCCATCAAAATCAATAAGAATCATTCGTGGTTTTTGAAAATACATGATCTATTTAGTTAAAAACAATTATTCACAATTGCTTGCTATGTTTTAACAAATTCATTAAAATTAGATTAAAGATCATCCTGAAAACCAACAAAGTCAAGTTAGATCAGAAAATCCATGGTATGAAAGTGGAAGTCCACCACATTTGTCAAGAGAAAAATCAAAATCACAAAACCCAAGAAACATTTCGGTTATCGAGATAAATTAAGAACACAACGTTTTCTATATCAAAATCAGAAACTCTTTTTACAACATAGAACATTCTTCCACATATATCACGATTTTGCTAGGGGGTACAGTTTAGATTACGGAGTAGAACCACTCTATTCATGAGCCTTCTTCCAAAGAAGATCTCTCACTTAGTATCACAATTGTAGTCACTGCATACATTGTTCTTATCTTCCACAATCCATGATACAGTATGCCGCAAGGCTAGATCAAATTTTACAATAGAGAGTCTTAAAGTCCTATTTTTAGTGCTCTAGAAACCTGTTTTAGCACTTCGGGTCACTGTTTTAGTGCTTCTATGAAATAGCACTTTCAAGCACTATTTCACCACTTAAAGTCTATAATTTAGTGCTTTCATCAAACAACGCTTTCATCAAATAGCGCTTTCATCATATTTTCCAATGCTTTTGGGCATTATTTCAGCGCCTCTGTCAAGATAGTGCTTCCATCAATTTCTATAGCACTTCCGTGCACTGTTTTAGCGCTTCTATCACCCGTTTCAATGCTTCGGAACTCTGTTGTAGCACTTCTATGAAATAGCACCTCTATCCTCCATTTTAGCACTTTCAAAATAGAGAGATCAAAATCCTACCAGTCAGTCTATCTATCATTTTATCAACAGTTTTCATTAGAACCAAGTTTCTTTTTATCAGAATCATTGTCTAGAGACCAAAAATAGATAGGTTTATACAAATTTCCAATCTTATCAACTGAAACAAGATCTTGCAAATTAGAAGTGTCAAAATCAAATACATAATCGATTACTACACTGAAGTTTCATCATCAGGATACTATCATCCTTTATCACGAAACCAAGTATAGTAATCAAATTTTTAACATAGTCTCATCAATAAGATCAGTCATCTTATTCAACTTTGTTAAAATTTCAATTGACATTTTCCTAGCATACAAGATCAACATTTCAGAAGAAAGGGTAAAAATTTGTATGCCAATCTTCACTAGGTCCCAAAAATAGAGACTCTTAGGGCAAGAACTTGAAACATCCCAAACAATGGAAGAAGAGAATCCTTGGAACAATCTGAACCAAAATGATAAGAATGAAATAACTCCAGAGGATATTCAAACAACTCAACAAGATCTTAGTTCCATAAGTTTATGGAAAAGATTTTAGAACAAGATATGGAGAAGTATCTTTTGATGTTGGTTGAATCAGGTGCCAAACTTCCCAAGGACTTTGATGTGAATCATTTGAAGGAAGCACCTAGAACAAGTGA
Source organism: Sequoiadendron giganteum (assembly GCA_007115665.2). Taxonomy (NCBI): domain Eukaryota; kingdom Viridiplantae; phylum Streptophyta; class Pinopsida; order Cupressales; family Cupressaceae; genus Sequoiadendron; species Sequoiadendron giganteum. The sequence goes on along the minus strand of CM021103.1, from coordinate 442,875,547 downwards.
GACTGAAATTCTGCAACCTACACAAATAATAGATCCAGTTTCCATCTTGACATCTCAAATGCAAACGTTACAACAACAGATACAGGATATGATGAAAGGGATTACCAAAAGATATGTGATATAGGACATCTGTTCTTATCCTTTTGACACGATGGTTGGTCTGATACCTTTTCCTAGACACTGTGAGATCCGAAAGTATGACAAGTACAATGGAAGAACGGATTCGATAGATCATATTAGGGAATTCAAAACAATGAGTCTCTATTTTTCCCAAGAGGAAACTTACTTAATGAGATTATTCCCAAGGAGCTTGGGAGGATTATGTATGGAGTGGTTTTCAAAACTAGAACCAGGTATCAAAACTTTTGAGGAACTAGTCAATAGATTCATTTCCTAGTACTCCTTTAACATCCAACATGATGCTACAATAAAGGATCTTTATAACCTAAAGCAAAACAAAGGGGAAACATTCTTGTCTTTTCTACAAAGATGGCGACGATTGTTCGCTAGATATCCTCAATCCATTCTTGAGGAAGAAAAGATTGATTTTTTCATTGACAACTTAACGGAGGAAATGAGTTATAGGCTTGAATTGCAATGTCCTCCCACATTCAAAAAATTAATAGAAAACGGTCTTAAAATTGATGAAGCATTAGTCAAAAGAGGAGTTATCAAACATTTCAATGATAAAATGAATAACACAAATAACTCCTCCTATCAATACTCAAGCAGCAATAAGCCAAAATTTTGGCAAAATAATTGAAGCACAACTACCAATGAAATAGGAAATGATTCCCAAAATGTCAAACCAGTCAAATGTCATACAAAGCAGCGAGATCGTAAAGACATAGTCATATCAAAAACTATCAAATCGGCATAGGTTCACACCTTTAGGCCAAATGATAGAATCAACAATAAAAGAATTAGTCACCAGTGGCCTTATCACTGCATGGGAAGCCCGATTTTGGGATCCAAAGGTCAAACCACCATGGTGGAATGACGCTGATTATTGCAACTTCCATAATAAAAAATGCCACAAAACCAACGATTGTATGGAATTGAAACACACAATACAAGATTTGATTGACAACAATAAAGCATATGTGGAGACACCCCAAAACAATAACGATCATTCGGCCTTCAAGGACCCTTTTCCAAACTATGACAAAGGAGCACCATCATCTTCAAACAACAAAGGGAAGAATATCAACCATGTCTTTGACACAATAATCCTTTGTCTATCTGGAATAGAGAATGATCATACAGTTAGTCACAATATTGACAAACCCAAAATCAACAACACTACCCCTTTGGACTTACTCCCCAACATACAAAACTCTGATAATCAAATCAATGTCTTAAAAATTAGAGACCGTCAAGAACATCAACCAGCAAATGTAATGACTAGGGGGCAAGCCAAGGTCATGTTAAAGGGAGTTGGATCTACACATATAGTTCCACCTCCATCTCATTGTAACATCATCGATCAACTGCAAAACATTCCTGGATAGATATCGATACTAGAGCTCCTTAAAATATCACCATCACATAAGGAGGTTCTAGAACAAGCTTTAGTTGCCACTACAGTACCAAAGAATCTAGATTTTTGTCAGTTCCAAGCTATGGTGCGACATTTGGATACCACACATTGTTTATCATTCTTCGAACATGATGATATCTCACTAAACCATCCCCATAATACTGTACTCCATATTGAAGTCTTAATCCACAATCATCACATCAAGAGAGTCTTAATAGATGGGGGAGCTGGTCTGAACATTTGCACTCTCAAGTTAATCCGTGCACTAGGGTATTCAGATGATAAAATTGATTCTCAAAGAAAAATGACTATCAAAGCATATGATGAGGAAGAAAGATCATCTAAAGGCTTGATTGTGCTACCCATTCAAGTGGGGCCAATGATGAAACATATAGCATGTCAAGTGTTGGAGAAAGAGTTAACATACAACATTCTCTTAGGACAACCATGGATCCTTGAAATGCAGGTTGTACCTTTGACATATCATCAATGTTTGAAGTTCCCAATAAATGGACAAGAGGTGACTATATCTGTTGATTACAATCATCCTCAACATTGTGACACCCTTAGGATCTCTCAAGATACCTTTGTACCACACAATAGGGAAGCATCATGTTCAAAATCATTCAAAGAAGAATAATGTCCAAGTATCACTACCAAGTGGGTGGAGAAGAAGGGTAAAGAAAAAGAGACAAGTCCTATTGAAACTCAATCAACAGATAATCCAAATCAACAAACTTCTTTATCACAAAAATTCCAAGATAAATTCCAACTGACGGACAAGGGAATGGGAAAATATTCTATGTTGTAATTGCTTAACCTATCATAGTTAATGCCATCTCCTAAGACATATGGTCAACCATCTATGATCAAATCTCAAACATCATTACCAATCACAACTCTTGATGAAAGGTTTGTCAAAAAAGGTACAATAGAGGATGAATCAAACAAAAAAGTGATCATGGATTGGCTATACAAAGATGAGGAACCCTCTGCATCAGATATTAGTATCAAAAATGTCAATATTAACACTGATAAATATGGAAAGGGAAAAGCTATTTTAGAAAAAATGGGGTATGAAGGACAAGGACCCATTGGATTGAGAAAGGATGGAATCATAGAGCCTATTACACCCCTCACTCTCCGCTCAAAAGAGAAGCTGGGACTAGGATACTCTAATGAAGAAAAACATGAATTAGAAAAGAAGGTTGTAGAAAGAATTCTTCAACTTAGAAATAGCTCTGAGACAGATTCAAATGAATATGAATGGGATTCATGTTCCAATGTATCTTTCACAGATATTCATATTGATATCATCCAACAATATACACCTACGTGTGAGGAGGGCCAAGGCTCTAGGTCTAGACCAATCGTAGGAGAGTCACTAAATATCGATGATTCAAGTGGGGACAAACAAACCTCGAGTGAGCTAGATGATCTTGAAGAAAGTACCATCATTAACCTCGATGTTACCATAAACAACTATGATGAAATGGTTGTTTGAACCCTTACATCCATCAACCCAAATGAATCTGATGACCTCATGTGATTAATCCATCCTAAACTCATTGACTGGGAACCTATTGAACCTTTAACTATACCAATATTTGCAGATGATGATACCATCATAAATTTCCTATGTCATAGCAAACCTGGTACAAATTCTATCTGGAATACTCATAAGAAAATGACTCGGCAGGAGGGTGTCAAATCTTCTAGTTGCAAAAATGGAAACAGGGAAAATAGATCTAATGGTGAAAACCATTCTATGGCAACATTAGATCTGGAAAAAGAAAAAATAAAGAATGCATCTCAAGGTGAAAACCTTTCTGAGGCACTGAAAGATGGAAGATTTGACACTCTTCCAGAACATTATCATGAGCGATCATCAGTCCTAGTGGAACCAACATAGTCTGCTAATATTGGCACTAAAGAAAAGACAAGAATCCTACATCTGGCGGAATTCATGACAGATCAAGAAAGACCGAAATTCATCAAATTCTTTAAAGAAAGAAGAATCAACTTCGCTTGGTCATATTTCGGTATGCTAGGCTTAGACCCAAATCTGCTCATGCATCACTTGTCTTTGCCCGCAGGAGTCAAGCCTGTTAAGAAAAAATTGAGAAAAATGCATCCTCATATCGCATTGATGGTAAAGAAAGAGCTAAATAAATTATTGGATGCTGGATTCATAAGGTCTATAGACTATGCTAAGTGGATATCAAACATTGTACCTATTTCAAAGCCGGACAATAGCATCAAAATATGTACAGATTTCAAGGACCTAAATAAAGCATGCCCAAAGGATGATTTTCCATTACCAAATATAGACATCATCATGGACTTAACGGCATGGCATGCCTTGTTCTCAATCATGTATGGTTTCTTTGGGTACAATCAAATAAAAATAGCTCTAGAAGATGAGGAAAAGATGGCTTTTACATGTCCATGGGGAACCTTCTGCTGGAACATCATGCCTTTTGGTCTGAAAAATGTAGGAGCCACTTATCAAAGAGCAATGACAACAATCTTCCATGATATGATGCACACCTTCATGGAGGATTACATGGATGAAATCTTGGAAAAATCTAGTACAAGGGAAGGACATCTGTATATCCTGGACAAAATCTTCACATGGATGGAAAAATTCAATGTCAGGTTAAACACCAAGAAGTGTGCCTTCAGGGTCACATCAGCAAAACTATTAGGGTACATTGTCTCAGAAAAAGGAATTGAAGTGGATCCAGTGAAATTCAAAGCAATAATGGAGATGCCAACTCCTAAGAATATCAGTCAACTCAGATCACTACAGGGAAGGCTCTAATTGATTAGAAGATTTATGTCCCAGCTAGCAGACAAGAGTCATCCCTTTAATCATCTATTGCATAAGAATATAGTTTTCAAGTGGGATGAGGGGTGTGAAACAATGTTCAAACAAATCAAACAATATCTAATGTCACCACCTATTCTCATGCCACCAACAGAAGGAAATCCTGTCATATTGTACATTGCCATGACAAATATCTCTTTGGGGGCACTATTAGCGCAAGAGGATGATCAAGGAAAAGAACATGCCCTCTACTATATCAGTCGGAGATTAAATGGATATGAAATCAATTACACTTTCATAGAGAAATATTTCCTGACGATGGTGTTTGCTACTCAATAGTTGAGACACTACATGCTAACTCATACAATCAAGCTAATAGCAAAGATTGATCCTTTAAAATATCTACTCAGTAAAGCTACCTTAACAGGTAGACTGGAAAAGTGGGTCATGCTATTAAGTGAATTTGACATTCAGTATGTAGAGAGAAAGGAAATCAAGGGTTAGGAAATTTATGAACAATTAGCCGAGGCTCCTTTACCAGATGCAGACATTCTGACAATGATGCCCCAACAATGGGTATTATATTTTGATGGATCATACACACAGTACAAATCAGGAGCAGGGATTTTGTTTATTTCTCCACAAGGACACACCATTCTAAAATCATATAGGTTGATGTTTCAGTGTACAAATAATGTGGCAGAATATGAAGCACTAATCATTGGGGTCAAAATAGCAATTCAATGGAAGATCACGGACCTATAGGTATATGGGGACTCTCAACTACTCATTTATCAAGTAAATGATGAGTATCAAATAAAAGATGAGAAGTTGATGCCCTACAAGCAACAAATAGATGATCTGAAGTAGTCCTTTGTTAGTATTAAGTTTGATCAAATTCCAAGGGCGGAAAACAATGTTGCACATGCTATGGCTACAATTGCTTCATTATTACAATTGCCTAAGAACCATGTTTGCTATGATTTTATGGTAGAACAAGTATCATGTCCTTCCCATAATAATCCAGAATCCACTACCATCTGCCATATAGAAACCACTGAGACCTCCATCTATGAAAAGACCTATGCTTACCTGAAAGACAATATCCTTCCTCTTGATCCATCCAGGAACCAGAAATGAAACTTCATCTACCAATTTGCACGACATACTTTAATCATTGACATACTTTATCATCGAGGTCTTGATGGTACTTTACTCTGATGTCTAGAACATGACGAATCTGAAATGACCCTACATGAGGTTCACGAGGGTATTTGTGGCACTCATTCGACTGGGATTACTCTAGCTAAGAAACTCCTTCGTTTGGGATATTATTGGCCATGCATGTAGAAAGAATCCTATCAGTTTGTTAAGAAATGTCAAAAGTGTTGGATTCACAGCAATCCGATTCATACACCAGCACAAGAACTGCATCCCTTCACATCAACATGGCCTTTTTTCAATGGGGCCTAGATCTGGTAAGAAAAATAAATCCATCTTCATCTAATGGACAAAAGTTCATTATAACAACTACAAAATATTTTACAAAATGGATTGAAGTAGTACCTCTTACAACAATAACTGGGAAGAAGATCTCCTCTTTTATCTTGAATTACATAATATGTTGATATGGAATCCCTCAATCCATTATCACTAATAATGGATGACCTTTCAAAAATCAAGATGTCCAGGAGCTATGTGATAATTTTCATATCCAACATCATTTTTCAACACCGTACTATCCTTAAGGGAATGGCCAAGCAAAGGCCTCAAACAAAACAATACTCAAAATTCTCAAAAAGACGGTTGACAATGTTGGACGTGATTGGCATGTTCAACTCAATCCTACATTATGGGCCTACAAAAAAAGTTTCAGAAAACCAACGGGAGCTACACCATATGCCTTGGTATATCAGTCAGAAGCCATATTGCCCATTGAAGTTTAAATTCCATCCCTTTGTGTATCACTCAGAGGTATCCTTTCAGATGAAGACTATAGGGTATCTAGACTGCATGAACTGGAGTTGTTGGATGAGCATCGTCAATAGGTTGTTAATCATCTAATGGATTATCAACAAAGGATGTCAAGAAGTTACAACCACAGGGTAAAACCGAGGGTCTTTCAAGTTGGTGACTTGGTACTAAAAGAAAACCCTAGGAATTAGCAGGACAGAGAGAAGAAAGGGAAATTTGAGCCTAACTGGCTTGGTCCTTTTGTCATCATATCAGTGTATGGCTCAGGAGCATATCAACTATGAACATCTGAAGGGTATTTTTTTTGATGAACCTATCAATCGTATCCATCTCATAAAGTTATATGCTTTAATCTCCTAGTGCATGGGTCAAACTTCCGAAAATGGTTTCCTTGGTGAAAACCTGGCAAATAGGCATCTTGGCAACGTAAAAATACAAAAAAATATAGAATATACAAAAAGAAAGAAAAAAAGTAAAAAAATTAGGAAAATACACAAAAACACAGAGTGTAATTAAAACATATGGTGAAAACCTGGAAATAGGCGTCGTATGATTCTAAGATCAACTTTCCCATATATTTTGATAAATATCAAGATCATTAGTCTGGTAGTTAGTACCATTTCATATCATGTCAATAGTCTTGCCATCTTTGCATCCATATCAAAATCATTCTCAAATAGTCAAATCTCACTCCAAAGCTTGGGGGCAATATCTAGATATCACTAGGGACAACAAAAACATCAATTTCACTGAAGGGCACACAAAAGTATAGCAGAAAAACCAAAAACAAAGATCAAAGCACAACATCAATCATTGTCAGAGAGGTATCAACCATCCGTATCATATCAAAAATCCAAAAATATGTGAAAAAGTTAAATCTGAAAAGGCAATATCCAAAAACATAGGTCTATTTCAGTCAAACTATGTGGTCTCTGCATGTGTAATGTAGGCAAGGATAATCTTTGATCAGCCCCTAAGACCCCTAAAGATAGGTTAGTAGGTTAGGTCTTTTTTCAAAAATCTTGAAAATCCAAAAACATCAGAAAATCAGGATGGATGATCTAAAATCTAAATAATGAATGAAACACTCTAAGTAAACAATGGATAAATTATATTTTTGATTATCATTTCTTTGGAGTAACTCAATGATGTATTGAACTAGAGAAACAAGGAAGAAGAATGATTTTTTTATTATCTGCTGTCTGTAAATTAATCATATAAATGTATGAATTGTCGGGGGATGTGCTATGCAAATGTATGACCGATGACATTTAGAATTCACACATTGAAATGATTAACCACTACTTATTTACACAATGAATGCTCAGGTCATCTCGGTTAAATCATACCTAGATGTTTGTGTTCGCTTAAAATATCAAAATCATGAAAGAAGTACTCAGGTCATCATTGGTCTAGCACATACCATTAACGCTTGTACTCACTTTCAACATCCAATAAAGCTTTATGATGACAAAAAGCACAAAAGTACTATTAAAATGACAATCGTTTGGCATATAGTTGCATGTTAAAATTAGATTGCATTCATCATATTCATTTATCTATAGAGTATTTGTTGCATAAAGGGTTCCAATCGATGATTATCTTATCTACAAATAAGACTGAGTATACTTGACATAAATCCAAAAATCACCAAAAACTTGTAGGAATCATCATCTCATCATTTGGTTTCATCATTTCATCATTCATGCATTTCATCATACATCAAATAAATTATGAATTAAATTGTGCCATAAGTACATCATGTTCATTTTACCATAAAAAAAATTCATTACATTATCATTCATCAACATCATATAAATACATCATTTTCATTCATACATTTTATCACATATAAAATAAATGCAAGTCATGTCATTATTCTCATTACATCCATCCATTATCATTCATCATAAGATAATCATTTTTATCATCATCGCATTTAAAAATAAAAAGCATACATCCATCCATCCATACATTTTATCACATTTTTGAACATCCATATAGATCATCATTTAGAAATTCATACATCACATCATACATCCATATATCATATATTCTACAAATACATTTATCATTGAATCATTACATGAAATAAAAGCACGTATCATTACATCATCACATTTGAAATAAAATCATCACATATTTTGCATAAATCACATAATAAATACATCCATCACATAGAAAGTCATAAATCATCGTAAAATAACATCAACTACATCTCATATATATATCATCAGTGTACAATGAAGTCTGAAAATACATCATCAAAAATGAGGTCCATCGTAATATACATCATGTCTCAAAAAAGGAAAATCTCAATGGCATCTATGATCTGCTACTGCCGGAATGTGTGGGTAAAACAGGACCAGTACCACCACCACCCCCAAAAGAATTAGGATCTCTAGGATCTCTGCATGGAGGGTGCATCACCCCCTCACTCACTATCCATGTATGCATCCGCCCAGATCTCGATAGGGCATAGCTGACTCTACGATCAGCAGGCACTGTATCATGATACCTACCTCTATAAAACTCGGCCTCTTGGCCAGCCTGTAGAACCTCTCTCATGTAGTCTCCCACTAAGGTACCATCAACCACTCTTTGGAGGGTCTCCGCTATCTCTTGTGCCCTCTTGGCAATCTGTTGAGAACTGTCTCACTCGACTATTAAAGTAGGAACTTGCATCTGTATGGTGGCTAACTATCCCTGAACCTGTGCTAAAGCCTGAGCATGAGCCTAAGCCTGGGCCTACATCTGAGTCTGGGTCGGAATGAGCAAACCTTGAACCTGTACCAATTACCCCTACAATATTTGAACCTATGTTTGCAAACCTGCAATCTATCTCTCATGGTCTACAGGTGGTACTATCACTGCTCACCTCTTGTGAGGCCTACTGGATGATGGACCACTGTTGACTGGCCCTACCCCTCTGTCCCCTCCACTGCCACCATCACTATCATCACCGCTATTGTCATCACTACCACTCTCTATGCTACTGCCTTCTAGAGTACCACCCTCACTCTCTACGGAACCCTTTGCCACATCCTCCTCTATTGGTAATGGTGCTAGCTCATTTGGAATAGTGATATGCAAATGTGGAACCAAAGCCAAGAAGGTAGCATACTCCTCTATGACTAGTGCCTCTGCAATGTCTCTCTGCATGTCCCAAGGTGATGGTTGCAGTGCCCTGTATCCCTCTACTAAAGCATCATAAGACAAATAGGGCCCCCAATCAGGAATATTGCATCACCTCCTAGCATAGTGGGCTACCCCCTGTGGCATACATTGAACAATGCCATACTGTCTATATACTCGGTGCAACAAAAATCTCTCTAAAAAAAATGGTGTCTGGCCAATTAGATACATAGAATCATAGATGTATCCTAAAACTACATCATCCTCATGCCACTAGTCCCAATCTAAGTAGGGACGCCAGGTAATAGTCTCTGTGTCATTAAAAACCCACCTCCAGTTCTCTAAATTATCCATCTGGGCTTGGGTAAGCCGACCTCTGTATCTAAACACATAGGGTCTATTTGCTAGTCTATCTGCAACTGGAAATAGTCGAGCAATAGAGAAATTCTACCATGCCCACACCTATAATAGGGTCACCCCTACTGGTAAACTACATGCCCCTAGGTACACAATTGAGTGAAGATCATGATAAAGATGTGCCAGCATGCACATCCCCCATGCATATCTGGTACTGTGTACCAACATGCTCTCTAAGGTCCTGTCGCAACCCACGAGGAATCCCTTTGACCTGCGATCAGGGCATAGGAAACCTCCAATAAATCCAGAAAGCACTGCTAGTAGTGTCGCATATGAATCGGCGATCCTCCTCCATCGGATGCTTGGACCCTCAATATCTTGATCCTGGAATACTTTGCGAAGAGCATAGCTACCATCGGTCCCATGGGAAACATACACTACAATCTCCCCCATGAATGGAATGTGTAGAATCTGCCACACATCCTCGGGTGTGACCATCATCTCGCTAGTGGGTAAATGAAAGGTGTTGTGGTCACCATTCCACCTCTCAGCCAAAGTAGTCAATAGATCCTGATTAATCCTAATCTGGAGCATATCAATCAAACTAGTCAAGTCGCATCGACCTATAATCTGAAGCTCATCTGGTGTCAGATGAGGTATCAAGTCTGTAGTCCAAGGAAATATCTCTCGCATCTAGAGAGTACCCAGACGCTCCTATCATCACAATGAAAAATCCACAATTAGTGTACTATGTCAAGAAATGAAAAGTCATTCTACTATCAAGTCTATTCCAAAATTTGGTATCAATTTTTCGATCAAAATTCATGGGTGAACATCAACAAACCTCACTTATCATGAGGTTCATCAAACATTATCTAATCTCGCCTATCATGAGATTTATCAGATATGAATCATTTCCTTGCCTATCATGAGGATCATCACAAATAGGATTTCTTCTCGCCTATCATGATAATTCAGTCTTATTTAAATCATCAAACTCCAACATCAAGAATTTGGATTATCAATCATACCAATCTGAAGAATGGACATGATCAGAAGTTATGAAATCAAGGTTACCTAAGTCAAAAACTCCAATTTTGACATGAAAGCACTAAATCTGGCACCCAAAGCGCTAAATCCCAAAAGCGCTACTTTATCGGTCAAAAGCGCTAAATTAGGCACCCAAAGTGCTACATCTCCAAAGCACTACTTCAACACTCTGATGCACTATAATAGGCATCCAAAGCGCTATTCTACTCTAGGCATTGTTTTACCCTATCAAAGTGCTAAAATAGTCTGTCAAAGTGTCGCTTTACCAGAAGTGCTAAGACAAACCATGAAAGCGCTAATCAACCAAATCAAAGCGCTAGAACTCTCTAAGCACTAAAATCCGGCATCATAGTGCTAAAATTCACTACCTAACTGCTATATCATTGAAAGCGCTACATTATCCTATGGAAGTGCTAGAGAATTTAACGCAAGTGCTAAATCTCAAAGCACTAATCGACTTATTGAAAGCGCTACATTGGAGTGAAAGGGTTATAGCGCGGCTTGAAAGCGCTAAAATAGGAAAAAAACATGTAAAGTGATAAAATGCATAAAAAACAAATGTACATGAAATACGAGGAGGATAAGGGGTACATACCAGAGGTCCATACGTGGCCAGCGGTTGGTGACATCGAACACGCTCGAAACGGTGAGGGTGGTAAGGGATTGGCATCTTGCTCCAGCTGGCTGAAATGTCTCTATCACAAGGATTTTTCAAACTCAAAAGTGCAAATGACTTTGAAAATGACCTTTTGGAGTATATATAACTTTTGGAAAGGGATATTTGAGGGATTTTATTATATTTTGATTAATTTTATTCGTGAAATTAATTGAAATTCATCTACAGGCTATATTTCTTCATCATTTTGTCAGGAGATAAATTATTTCATCGTCATATCTTCATCAAATCATCATAAAATTTTTGAAAAAATTCTAAAAATCATCAAATCATTAATTTATCTCCTGAGGGGGCATATTATCAACAATCATTTGAAAATAAATGTTTGGGGCATGTTTGGGACATACGGTTTTTATTTTTTTATCCTGGCAGTAGCAGCAAAATTTTCTTCGAAGCAACGTGTAAACACATCACTTCGAAGAGGGGCAAATTGTATACACCTAAAATTGGTTTGGAGCATCCGATTAATTAAATATGAATTATTTGATTAATTATCCTAATTTCCTCTACTATTTGAATAAATAGAAATATTTATTTATATAGTTCACATTCACATTCACATTTAAATTGATCTTAATTAAATAAATAAAATTAAATACTTTGTTTGATTTAATTATCATTTTCCTATTTTATTCTATCACATCAATCTTAAATTAATTAAATAAAGATTAAAACACTTTATTGATTAATTGCCATATTCTTCTATCTAATTTAATAAACAACTTCTATAGTTCGTTTTATTAAATTATTTATCCCTCTTTTGCTAATTTAAATAAATCAAAATATTTCAATTAAAGCATAAAGAATATTCCATCTATATTTCTTCAAAAATGAATTAGATATCCTATATCTAATTTATGTCTAAAATATGTCACAATTAATGCTTTGAAACTTCACAGGAAGTTTTGGAGACAAATTGGAGACCAATTCCAAATTCTTCTCTCAATCCTCCTCCATCAATCTTTCCTCTTCTCTTGCCTGGTGTTTTGATGGTTAGAGACAATCACCAAATTTCTCTCAATCTCCTCCATCTTTCACCATTCAATCCTCTAGATTGAATCCAAGCCTCTCAATGCCTTCCCTGTGCATTTCTATTGCCAGGAATTCTATAAATACAACCTCATTGAACCAAGAAAAGGATGTAGATAATCTAACTTATGCACTCTTACTCTGCAGGAATTCAAACATCAAGCATTCAAAGATCAAGCATCCAACATCCAGCAATCAAGCTTTCACATCATGGCTGCCTCCTGTAGCTACATTTATCTGTTTCCATGTCAATTCATGCTAGTTTAATTTATTTATCATCTAGTATTCTCACATTTAGCTCCATATCATTGCATTAGCATCCATCTCATTCTTTGAATTGTCATTTTAAAAATCATAGTGCACTCACGATCTGAGAGCAACAGTGGTTTAATAAATCTTTGGAGATAGAGAACAATATGATGCTTTTAGTAGATTATTGCTTTGATTTGATTCATTCAGCTTTGTCTTTGATATAATGTCATATTAAGAAGTGTGTTTTGTGCTTTACACCTTATTCACGCTTACAATCATATGATTCTGAGTGATGTAATATTTGTAGGTTTGAGTCTCTATCATCTTTCTCATGTAGTAGATATTTCCATTGGTAGAGTGAGGGAGAATCCTCACCAATTCCAACTCTATCTATTAGTTTTTTGTATTGGTGGATTTACCACCACATCTAATCACTAACACTTTGCACTTGACTCGAACAAAAAATTCACATGGCCCAAAATTTGACTGCATGTATCTTCCACACAATATGTGGTCTCTACCTTCTTCCAATGGTGACCTCCAAGAAATATAGGTCCACCTCCAATTGTTTCAGTAATGTGGTCTACTTACTAACAATTAGTAGCTTACTCTTTGATTTTAGTTTCATCTTTCCAATTCAACTTCTCTAGACCTATTCACAATATCGCCCCATCATGGTTAGTAAATTACTAGTCACTTACTAAATTCTAGAGGTCTCTTTTAACCAACACGTCAAATATAAACCACTAGTGCAAACTGCTAGGTCAACATCCTAGCTTCCAACTCGCATAAGAGTTTGTGAAAAAAGGGTTATTTTTCATTTTGTAATATCTTGCAAATGGGGAGTTATTTTTTTGCATTCAAATAGTCAACAAAAAACTAGTTCCATCAAGAATGTAGTGGTTTCATTAATTTTATCAAATTATGCTATTTTGATTAGTGTTTTTGCCTCTAAAGTCAACTTTGTATGCAAATTTTGATGGGTCCTATCTTTTGAACCCTAGTTATTAAAATTTTACATTTTCTTTTACACCAAAATTTCATAGGAAATTCACTTGTGTATGTAATTTTAAGATTTGAATAGTCCATTTTAAGAACATTTGTAAAATTCACCATGCATTGTAAACAATCAATTTAGACATCTAAACTTTATGACATTGCAATTTCTCTTGCACCTCCTTTTGTGAGGTAAAAATTTTGTTTCTATGTTGATCTTTCTCATCATTAGACCATGTATAAAAATTAAAAACTAAAATATACATATTTTGGGAGAAATTAGCATGAGGATGCATTTTTTTCAGTTCTTGCATCATCTCCTCAAATTCTTGCTCAAAATCAATTCTTGTCAATCAGTCAATGCTACATTTGAATCTAGAGCTGATTTCTCCATGGCTTCCAGTTATTTTATGCACTAGGACACATATATCATTTTTATAGTCCTGCCACATTGGGATGCATTTCTACCACACATATCATCATTGTTTGTAGAATCCCACATTGTACATTTGGGTGAAATTGTTAAAAGGACATTGGTATTGTAGACATGGAAAATGTACAATTCGGTTTGACACATTGAATCCTGATCTATTAACACCATTTCATCTTGAATCATCTCTTTTGCTAGTCATTTAATCGAACAATCTATATTTGATTAAATTCATCACTCTTCATCTCCTATTAATTAAATAAATCAATTTTATTTAATTATTTCTGTAATTCCTCTTTTAATTAAATAAATCATTTTATTTAATTAATCCCTAAGTCTTCTCATTAAATTAAACCTTGTTTGATTTAATCTAACATTATTCTCTTTGGTTAAATAAATCAAATCATTTATTTAATAAATCATTTCCTCTCAATTTCTGACTTGAATCAATTCATAAATCTAAGTCTAAATTGTCACATCACTTAATTCTTCATTAAGCTAATCAAATCCATGATTAACTTAATCCCTCTCACTAAAATCCTCTAGAGAATGCAACTTGCACAATAAATCAATTACTTTGATTTATTAATTCTCCTATTTTCCCTCACAAAGCATCAAAAAGAGAATATTCCTCTTTTGAATTCAAAAAGGCCAAGTGGATTTGTACATCCAACAAGGCATTCATTCCTCTTACATGTCCTTGTGCATTGAGCCAAGTGGCATTTATTTCATTCCTTTTTCCCTCTCACATGTCATTTCTCAAATTTCAAATGCCACCTAATTGCATTTATTGGCACTTTGGCCAAAATGTGCAGAACCTTCAACCATTCACATCTTGACAAATGGCACTTGGCCATTGGATGTTGAATGATCCCACATTGCTCTATTTTACTCTCTTTTCCAGTTTAGAAATCTATAAATTGGAGGCTTCTCTCCTCATTATCCATCCACAATTTTTAGTAGACTTACTATACTCAAATTTAGTTCAATATCCCCATCTTCATGCAAGGTTATTCTCTTCATTTGAGAATTAATCTTACTCATACCATCATTTAGCTTGTTCAAGGATTGGGAAAGAGCTGCTTACTACACAACAATGGTGGCACCAATCCACTATGGGATGAAGGTTTAATCGTGTTTTTTATATGCTTTTGTTTAACCTACGTTTATGCTCATTAGTTGCATATTTAGACATGATTGAATATCTCATAGGGATGTTAAATTTGTTGTTTTAAACTAACTTTCATGCTAACAACATGAAATGTTTGAGATGATTTCGTTTGCAGATTTTTTAGCATCCACATTCTGGCGCTAGAAGGAGGGCCGAAGTCTTGAGATTTTATTCCTTTTACAATCCGATCGATATCTCTGTCTGTAGGAAATATTGCTCAAGATACTTTACTGTCATGCCGACAGTAACCGTTGCTTTTCTTTTATATATATGTTGAACATCATCTGGTCTGAGTAAAGGAAAAAATATTTATTTGATAAGGGAAAGCTTTAATTTTGTTTATTCAAATCTTTCGGTCTAACTGTGAATTTTTCCTCCTCCCTTTTCTCTCCTTTCTCCTCATGGTTCTCTCGCACCATTGCCTCAGCTCTTTACCGCACCCCTGCGCAGACATCCTTTTGTTGTTGTTATCCAGCCATCTTTCGCGCTACCATGCCTCTCAGTCCGTTCACCCACGGTATAGTGGTGTCAGGCGTCTTTCTCAGCCTTCGTTCCCATCTTCCACCACTCTATCGTGCCCCCACGTCCACCTCTCGCAGTTCTGTGGTGAAGTATCCGTTCATTGTTTACCTCTTCCCACCGTGTTATCACAGTCTATGATGGGGCCCCCTGCGGTTGTGCGGTAATTCACACTCATGCCTCACAGTTTCCTTCACCACTCCTTACCTCTCCACAATGCCCTTCATTCCATCTCCCTACGGTATTGCTCTTCGGTTGTCCTCTCACCAGATTACCGCGGCTTACTCTGCCACCACCCGCGGTATCGCTATCATTGCCACTTCCTTTGTTGTCTGTCGTCTCTTTACCACTTAGACACCACCTCATCTACATCTAACCATGGCAGAGTAGTGTTAATCGCATTACTGCCACCTCATCCCAGCCATTCACGGTAGAGTGGTGCTCACTGCATTACCGCTGGGTAACTCTCCTCGACCGCGGTGGTGCGGTTAGCCGTGCGCTACCGGTCTGTTTAACTATCACCACCATCCCGCGGTCCGCCATTCGATCCTTTGCTGTACCACAATAAACTCACTAATCGTGACTCTGCGTGTCATTTGGCCACACCTCATCACCGCCCGTTACCCCTCCCTTACCCGCGTTAGCGCGGTAACTGCCTCGCTGTCTGTCCTCAACCATCACCGCATTCCCACGGTCTGCCGCTTAACCGCCAGCGGTCATGCAGTAACCATTACCCGCCACCGCATTACCGCAGTTGTCCACCTGGCTGTCAGTGGTCATGTGGTAAAGCCTGCTACAGACTGCCTTTAAGCCACCAACCATGATACCGCAGCCTGCAGTAAAATGACAGAGGATTTAATTTCGGGAAATAAACAGTGAGGAAGGAAAAATTTTTTAAAGGGGGTTAAGTTAAATGGCAATTTTTTTTTTATGATTAGGGCATTAATGCATGAGATATTTTTATGAAATATTTTTAGTAACTTTGTATTTTCTCTTGAAGGTTGAATATTGGAGTTAAATCAAGGCAAAAACAAGATTGGAGAAATTCACAAAAGCATTTTTTAATGCTTGTTGAGCTAGATCTTTATTTTAGTTTTAAAACGTCTCACATCTATTTTTTGGGGCTTAAAATTAACCATTTTGACTTCATCTTTTGGTTAAAATTGAACCTTAGAAATATACTAGATTTCAATTTGGACTTAAAATTGAACAAGGCAAACTTCACATTTAATCTTGGTGCTCCTAAAATGAACTCATCATTGCTTTGAAGGTTAAAATTGAACATGTGTCTTTTATGTTTTGCAAATTTTTTTACAAATTAATATCATTAAAATACGTATGCGCTTCTCTCGCGTTTTATAGCGATCTTGAGAATCAAAAGTATTTTAGTGATATTAACTTGTCGAAAAAATTGCCTCCACATTTTGATTTGGGCACTTAAAACTGAACAAACATGTGAGTGTGAGCACGATATATTGTGGAGGTTCTCCCCTTTGTTTTTCAACAAGGGTTGTGTGAACGATGGGATATGTTAGCTCGCTTTTGTTAACTTAGAGGGCTTGCCTCATGGGAAAAAGTAATCACCCAAGGGAATGACCCAACCAGGAACACGCTAAAGCGAAGCGACTTCCACCCGGGATATAAGTGTGGATATTGGAACAAAGGCCAATATCATGAGGATTATTTTGATGAGATGGACAGCAATGGACTCTCGCCGATTTTGGATAATCCCCCATGAACAGAATGCCCAAATTAGAACCCCTTGTTTAGAAAAAGTCCAAAGCCTTGTCTATCTTGTTGGTGCAAAAAGTTATGTCCTTTGAAGCCGCCCCACATAACATGCAGTCTTGTTGTGGAAATGGAAAGTATGCCATGGGAGATTCATGGGTATTAATGCTTGGCTGACCTGAATAAGTGAGTGCCATGGAGGGGAGCTAGTGTGGTCAAGCATTTAGCCATTCGCACAAGATATGCGCAGCTGGATTTATCCAAGTGGGAACCCAACAACGTATTGTCTCATCAACCTAGGAGTGTAAAAGTGCTTGGAAAAAACACATTGCTTGATCTTGGAAACATTTTGAAAAATGAACATACACAAAAACATTGAAATTTCAAACACCTTGTGGGAAACAAATACCTATTGACGAACTTGCCCACTCTTGCTTTCCCTAGGAATCACATTCCTAGAGGTTTCTAAGTGCACAAGTTCTACCATCATTTGTTTCCAATAAGGATAAACATAAGGAACTTTTTCCCCATTTTCCTCGATTTTCGCATAAAAGGCATTATGGGATGAGAAAGAGAATGGGACACTAGACATATAGTTGAAAACCTAAGCAAGCAAGTGTCTTGGATAAAAAAAAAGAACTTCATTTAACCAAGATAAAGAGACAAATTGAACTTCACACATGTGTTTTCCAATGATTTCCCGCAGGACTAAAATCCCAAAGCCAAAGTTCAAAAAGCTTAGTCTAAAAGCTTGTGAGGAGCGTCTTGAGAGACTTTTCAAATTTAGGGAAAGATTGGTTTATAAATTTTATAGAAAAGCCTCAAGGAACAATCCTGCATTGTATGCATTTTATTGTCAACAAAATCCTGAACTTTTTCAAAGGTTTGCATTTCTTCCATAGGAAGTCAAGTGTGTTCTTCAACACCGAGTTTTTGTAGAAAGAGTCACATCTAGGTTAAGGTTCAAGATCAAAGTTGTCATTCCCATTCATTCCTCCATCAAATCAAGTCTCATTTCCATCATCAAACCGTTTGAGAACTCTAGAATCAATCATCGTGCTAAACTTAGAGGGCTAAATAAACAGCATCATACCTTGGCTTAACACACTTAGCCAACTTAGTCTCAAACCATTGAACAAATTTTCTTTGAGATAACAAAACTTCTTAAAGTCTATTAGTTCTCCAAAACATTAGCATAACACACTTTTTCAATTCATCCACTTTGTACAAGTTCCCTTAGGATAACACAACTTCCTAGGGAAAACAACTTCACAACAATCTTGTTTGACTTAACACATCTAGTCAAATTATGACAATCAAATCAAATCAAAAGCCCTTTCAAATTTCAGCACATACATTCAAAAAGTTTTCCAAAGGTTTCATTCACTCCTTCCATCCATTTTAACCCATCACCATCATCACCATCTTTGATCTTTTAGCTTCCCTAGTTCTTCTCTTTTGGACCTAAAGGATTAGGATCGAACAAATCCCTATTTTTTATGGTCCAAAAAAGATCTCAACACAAGAAGGACATGGAGAATATTAGAGAAATATCAGCTTCTATGGACATGAGTCATCTAAATATTGAAGTGAACCTAGCAGGATCAAGCAATCCCCCAAGCAACTCTCCCTTATCATCACAAAATCCTCAAGAGGAGAGTCATCCAGGGGACGACAAAAATAAAGACATGGGGATGACACCAAATGAAATTATAGAAATGGTTCAAAATCCTAAGAACCACAAAATTGTTAGTGCTATGTTCAAATACATAAATTCAATGGCAAGAGGAGGGATCATGCCACCTCCCGACCTTAACACAAGCACTAGTGCAGATGCATCCCCATTGTCAAACATCAATCAAGAAGTACCTTGCACCACATCAATCATCACAACAACCTCCCTGATTGTGAACAAGGGGAGTGCCATGTTCCAGGAATTGCAAGAACACCTCCTTGTGGCTAATAAAGAAGCAATCATCACCCCCACACTAGCTACATTTATTTCAGAAAACTCATCTCACCCATATGTCCCACTTACATTTCATAATCCCGTTGGTTCATCCTCATTTTACGCCACACCAGCCTATCAATTGAACATATCAACTGCCCCACCACACGAGGAAGTTGGCTTGTTTGGAATAACAGAAGCTATCAACCCTTTCTCTTTCCAAATAGGTGCATCATCCCTTCCCCCACTTCTGTTTGCATTTGCATCACCTCTGGAATAGGTCTTCCACCATTACCCATCGAAGTTTTTGCCAACCCAACCAATCCAACCACCACTTTGAACCCGCTTCTTTTTCCCATATCTTCACAACAAATCGCAACTATTCCTGTCACCATGGTTAATGCATCTATTGGTCCTCAAGTCTCCCAAAGCATGCCTCATCAAGGACCAATCATCTTAAACACCCCTCCAACAACCCAAATCACAATCACAAGCACAATCCCTCCACCCACCATGACAGTTGGCATGATTCTTGCTCCACCACCAATCCCACCGCCAAAGCACAACATGACCAATTCATTCTCCATCATGTTGCAAAATGCACAACAAGCTGCCCGCCAAAAGGCACTCCAAAAATAACAAGCCGCACAAGCACAAGTGCAACCTCAAGCCCAAGCACAAGCTCAAGCACAAGCTCAAGCACAAGCTCAAGCACAAGCAAAAGTGCAAGCACAAGCACAAGCACAAGCTCAATCCCAAGCACAAGCACAAGCGCAAGCCCAAGCACAAGTGCAAGCCCAAGCACAAGCGCAAGCCCAAGCTCAAGCCCAACAACAAGCACAAGCTCAATACGAAGTGCAATTGCAAGTGATCCACCTACCAGCCTACCAACAAGCCCTGCAAGAATTTCAAGCACAACACCAAGCTAAACAACAAGCTTTATTGGCACAACAGCAGCTCGACCAACAACAAGCATTGTTGGTGCAACAACAGCTAGACCAACAACAAGCGTTACTAGATCAATAGCAGATTGACCAACATCAGGCTTCATGGGAACAACAACAAGATCAACAACAAGTGTTGTTGGCACAAATGGAGGCTTACCAACAAGCCTTAAATGCACAACCAAGCTCGCGACAAATGCCGACTAGTACTCTCCCCACCCATCAAATGCCTCCAACACCTCACCACTCATTTATCCCACCTCCCGATCCAAGCAAGGATGTCGCAACATAGATCAAATTGCTCTCACAACAAGTGTTGGACCTACAAGCGGGAAAAACCACAAGGACACTAGGCAACTTGTGCCCTTATCCGTTCGATATAAGTCTCACCATGGTACCTTTTCCAAAGGGATTCGAGATCCCCAAATTTGATAAATACAATGGAACGGGCAACCCTGAAAACCACATCAGGGAATTTCAGGTGCACTACATGGAAGTCACATATGATGACACATATCTAATGCGGCTCTTCCCCCGAAGCCTGACTGGTCCAGCTATGGAATGTTTTTCTCACCTACCCATGGGCATTAAAACATTCGAGGAAATTATGGAGGCTTTCCTTAAAAATTACGCTTTTAATATGGGTGTAGATGTCAGTTTGGAAGAACTATCTACACTCAAACAAAGAAGAGGAGAGTTATTTGCATCCTTCTTGCAAAGATGGTAATCCAAGGCCAATCAGAGCAAGTGGACCATGCCAGAGGAACAACAAGTTTGCACCATCATAGCCAACCTGGATGAAAACTTGGTGTTCTACCTAAAAATGCAGTGCATCACATCTTACGATCAACTAATTCCAAAGGCACTCAACATCGAAAGAGCCCTTACTACGTGAGGAGACGCACCTACATTCACTCCACCATAGGATAACCACCCATCCAACAGCTACAATGATAAACCTCGAACATGGTTGAGGAACAAAATATCACGAATGATGGCATGGTCGATGCTAAGGTAGTCATTAGTGCTCCTAAGCAAAATACCCAAAATCATCATCAACCGCAAAATCATAATCACAACAATGTGCAGGCTAATGCGGTAGTAGCATAGTCACAACCACCTTCCACCAGTCAAGTCAAAAATGTGGGTAATCAAGGAGGACCACCTCCCCGCAACAAGTTTCCCCCCAAGAGGAAGTTCACAGCCCTTGGCGAATCGATTGAGTCTATCATGAAGAAATTGGTCAAAGAGAACCAAATCAAGATCTCTAACTCTGAACAATACACGGAGCCTATGACCAAACCGCCATGGTACAACGAGAATCTCCTGTGTGACTTTCACAAAATCAAAGGACACACCACTGCCAACTGCATGAGACTCAAGAATATCATCCAAGACCTCATCGAGGATAAGGTCATCAACATCGAAAAACCGACCGAAAACCAAGATCTGAAAATCTACACGAATCCGATGCCGAATCATAACCAAGGGAACAATCAGGGAAATAACCAAGGGAATAATAAGGGTAAGAAAAAGTATGCTAGTGCTAATCTAGTATACGAGGAGATAGTCAGATGTGTCGATGAGTTGGTCACTGTCATAAATATCAAGGGAGCCAACAATGACTGTGGAGTCACCACACGAGGCAGAAAAGTTACCATTACCGGGGCACCTGCTAAGGCCCCCATTACCAACACAAAGGCCATCCCCTATGATTACAATGTAATTGACCAACTGAAGAGAACACCCGCATAAATATCCATCATGGAATTACTAAAAATCTCCGCCGCTCATAGACAGATCCTGGATGAAGCACTAGTTGCCTCTACCGTTGCTGCCACCCTTGACACAGAGCAATTTCAGGCTATGGTAGGTAACATCATTACCTCGAATCTCATCACATTTTTGGACCAGGATTTCCCCCCATAACCATCTCATAACCATGCACTCCACCTCCAAGTCCTAGTCCATAAAAAGAAAGTCAAGTGAGTCCTGGTAGATGGTGGTGTAGGTCTTAATATTTGTTCTCTGAAACTTATAAAGAAATTGGGATTCGTCGAGGATTTCATCAATAAGAACAAAAGTATCACCATAAGAGCATATGATGACCAGGAAAGAGTGTCTCAGGGAACTATCAAGATCCCCATCCAAGTGGGGCCAGCAACCATGGAAACAACTTGTCAAGTTCTTGACCTTGATTTGCCATACAACATCCTCCTAGGATGCCCATGGATACACAGAATGAAGGCAGTGGCCTCAACCTATCATCAATGCATTAAGTTCTCATATCAAAATGAAGAGGTTACTATACATGGGGATCCCGAACCTTTTGCCTATTGTAAAAAATTGGAAGCCAAGTTTTACAAGATCCCTCAAGTACCTAAAAATGATGAAGGACCATCCACTTCATACATAGACCCAGCTAATCTCGCCTCCACTTCTGCGATAGAGACACCCGCCATCCCCGACATATCGAAAATCGAAAACATGATATAGGACAATGGATGCGATGATTACATAATGAGGAGAAATGATTTTGTTGTGGGAGAGTTACCACAATCTCCTAGGTCACATGGGCAACCACAACTGATTCAAACACCTGATCACACTAGAATGGAACCCACTGGATTCCACAGTTGGGGCGATCTCAGTCAGGAGAATGTGGATGAGGAGGACATCACAAACACCCTATACCAAGATGAAAGACCCACTCCCACCCTACCCATGGAGGAAACAAACAGAGGATTACAAATGATGTTCGGCATGGGCTATAATAGGAATGAAAGCCTAGGAAGAAATAGTGATGGACAGTTGGAACCCATCATGGTGGAAAGAAGGATACGAAACATTGGCCTCAGCTATACCCCTCTAAGTATAACCATACATGGCAGAGGTACACCCATAAGAGTAGTCTGGTCCTCCCCTCAGGTAACAACAACAATCCCTAGACCACTTGTTTGCTTAGGGATCCCACTTGACAATTACACCTTTGACGTTACCGATGTGTGTGCTAGTAGTGATGACGAGAATACCATAGCAAGTCTCCCTAGGCTTTTAGAGGAGTCCACCTTGTTAATGATTAGTGCCTCACCCATTGAGCCAATCCAACGAACCCACCAAATCCACTTAGTGTACCCCCAACTCATCGATCATGACCAAAGAGGACCACCAATTCAGACTCATTCAAAAATGATGAGGCTCTCTCAGAATTTATGGGACTAAGGGATACAATCCCATGCGGAGATCACAAGGCTAGATTCAACATCACACTGGATACACAAGCATACTATGGGGAGATGATTGAGTCCTTCAGTCGCAAAAGAAAAAGATCGAGAATAAGCTCGGAGTTATTGAGTGAAAATCACACTGTGGCACTGTCTAACCATAAAATAGTAAAAATAAAGGATGCATCCAATGGTGAAAACCTCTCTAAGGCACTAGAGTATGAAGGATTCAATCTCCCCCCTACTGCTCTACATCAGGAGAAGTCAATAGTATTGGCAGAACAGTGCAACCTAGTGAACTTAGGAATAGAAACAGAGCCACAAATCATCTTCTATGCAGAATCCCTCCTAGAAGAAGAACAAGAACTATTGGTAGCTTTCCTAAAGGAGAGAAAGGTAAATTTTGTGTGGACCTATGCAGACATGCCAGGCTTGGACCCTGAAGTGGTAGTACATCATTTGGCCATTTACCCTGGAGCAAAACCAGTTAGATAAAAGCTAAGGAAGATGCACCCTCAAATAGCCTTGCTTGTAAAGATTGAGCTACAGAAACTTCTGGATGTTGGCTTCATACGCCCGATCAATTATCCAGAATGGGTATCAAATCTCGTACCAGTCTCAAAACCAAAAGGGGGCATCTGCATCTACACTGATTTCAGAGACCTAAACAAAGCATGTCCCAAGGATGACTTTCCACTACCTAACATTGACATGATAGTGGATATGACGGCTGGACATGAGATGCTCTCCCTAATGGATGGCTTCTTGGGGTACAATCAGATAATGATTGCAAAAGAAGACCAACACAAGACAACATTCACATGTCCTTGGGGCACCTACTACTGGAACATAATGCCATTTGGGTTGAAAAATGCAGGAGCTACATACCAAAGAGCCATGACATTAATCTTCCACGACATGATCCATAAAATAGTCGAAGATTATGTAGATGACATACTGGCTAAATCAAAGAAGAGACAAGACCATATAGCAACTCTAAGTGCTATCTTTGATAGGCTTGAACAGTATAAGGTTAGACTTAATCCAAAGAAGTGTATCTTTGGGGTACAATCGGGAAAGCTGCTAGGATACATAGTTTCAATGAGAGGAATAGAGGTGGACCCTACAAAGGTAAAGGCAATCCTTGAAATGGAAGCACCAAGGACATTGAAACAACCAAGAGGATTGCAAGGTAGACTCCAGTCCATCCAAAGATTCATAGCACAACTGGCAAACAAGTAGATTGCCTATTCACACCTACTTCACAAGGGAGTAGCTTTCAGATGGGATGACAAATGCGAGCAAGCATTCAGAAAAATAAAAGAATATCTACTTACACCACCTGTATTGATGCCACCAATTGTGGGGAAACCATTAATCCTATACATCTCTGCAACAACAACCACCCTAGGGGCCCTTTTAACGCAACATGATGAAAAGGGAACCGAGCGGGCTATCTACTACATTAGCAGAACAATGGTGGGACATGAGCTCAATTACACGTCAATAGAAAAAGCTTGCCTAGTACTGGTATTTGTGGCTTAGAAATTCAGACACTACATGCTAGCACACCAAATCAAGTTGATTGCCAAAATAGACTCTCTAAAGTACCTATTGTCAAAAGCAGCGCTTACAGGTAGAATGGCTAAGTGGGTAATGATATTATCTGAACATGATATCGAGTATGTAGAATGAAAAGCCATAAAAGGACAAGTCATTGTAGATCAACTGGCAGAAGCTCCCCTCTACACAGATAAACCACTCATATGAGAATTCCCAGATGAGTCCCTTTTTAACCTTGGTGCAGCGGACCACTGGAAATTATACTTTGATGGCTCTCACACACAACATGGGTCAGGAGCTGGTCTATTTTTCATCACACCGCAAGGAGACTGCATACCTAGATCATACAAGTTGGCATTCCCTTGCACTAACAATATTGCAGAATATGAGGCTTTGACCATAGGCCTCAAAATTGCAGCACAATGGCGAATCATGGTATTAAAAGTCTATGGGGACTCACAACTTATCATCCACCAAGTCAATGGTGAATACCAAACCAAGGATGATAAGCTCGCACCATACAAGAAGGTTGTAGAAAGCCTCAAGGAATCTTTCATCAACATTACCTTTGAGCAGATACCAAGGACAAACAACAAAGTGGCTGATGCAATGGTGACAATTGGATCCTTACTCGACATCCCTTGTAACGTCTCGAAACATGAATTCCTTGTAGAGCAGCTTCTCGTACCCACATTCGAGGTACCAGAGTTAGAATACACATGTGAACTCATTGGCCCCAGTGATCTTTGATATCATGATATATACACCTACCTAAAGTTAGGAATCCTCCCCACTGACATCACCCCGAACCTAAAACGCACTTTCATAAAAAGGACTTCATGATTCATCATCCTAGGAGAAACCCTCTTCTATAGGAGTACCAACGAAACCCTGCTACGTTGTTTAAAACCCGAGGAAGCCCTGACTGCTCTAACTGAGGTACACAATGGCACATGCGGGTCACACTCAAGTGGTATGACCTTGGCTAAAAAGTTGCCGAGAACAAGGTACTACTTGTCAACAATGGAAAAAGAGGCACACAATTTTGTCAAAAAATGCTTGCAATGCCAACAACATGGAGATCTTATTCATGCACCAACTCAAGAACTACATCCCATTGTTACACCTTGGCCCTTTTCACAATGGGGGCTCGATCTCATTGGTAAAATATCACCCACCTCATCCAATGGCCATAAGTTCATCATCACCGCCACTGAATATTTCACAAAGTGGGTCAAAGCAATTCCCATGACCTACATCACGGGAAAACAAATATCCAAGTTC
Organism: Sequoiadendron giganteum; assembly: GCA_007115665.2. Taxonomy (NCBI): domain Eukaryota; kingdom Viridiplantae; phylum Streptophyta; class Pinopsida; order Cupressales; family Cupressaceae; genus Sequoiadendron; species Sequoiadendron giganteum. The sequence goes on along the minus strand of CM021103.1, from coordinate 442,848,897 downwards.
ATCTTGAATTACCTCATTTGCTGATATGGTGTTCCCCAATCCATTATCTCTAATAATGGGATGCCCTTCAAAAATCAGGATGTCCATGAGTTGTGTGAAAAATTCAAAATCCAACACCGTTTTTCCACTCCATACTATCCACAAGGCAATGGACAAGCAGAAGCTACAAATAAAACCATTTTGAAAATCCTCAAGAAAACAATCAATGACTCTGGTCATGACTGGCATCTACAGCTAAATCTCGCCTTATGGGCCTACCACACCGGCATACGTATGCCAACAGGCACCACCCCCTTCTCCCTAGTCTACGGGTCAAAAGCCATCCTCCCCATTGAGATCGAGCTCCCGTCATTGAGGATATCACTACAAAACCTCATCACAGATGAGGAATACAGGGTCACAAGAATCAATGAGCTGGAATTACTAGATGAAAGGAGCATGGATGCCCTTAATCATCTACAAGTGTATCAGAGTTGCCTAAAAAGGAGCCACAACAAGAAGATCAGACAACGCACTTTCCAAGTTGGTGACCTCGTGCTGAAAGAAAACCAAAAGAACATGCCGAATCCAGATACAAAGGGAAAGTTTGAGCCCAACTGGTTGGGACCCTTTATCATCACTGCAAGCTAGAAATCAGGGGCATATTAGTTATCGACACCAGAAGGTGAGCCCTTGCAAGAGCCCATGAACAGTTCACACCTCAAAAAGTTTTATGCTTAAATCTTGCAAGGTATAGAACCGAAAACACAAAAACAATCAGAAAAACTCCTAAAAAAATGGTTACCTTGATGAAAACCTAGCAAACAGGCATCTTGGTGACAGCAAAAAAATCAAAAGATCAAAAAATCCAAAAAAAAAATCAAAAAAAGGATTGAAAATAGTAAAGAAAAAAATTGTCCTCTAGTGAAAACCACTTCAGTGGCACTTTGGGCAAGTACCTTGGTGAAAACCTGGCAAACAGGCATCGAGTGTAAATAAAGCACCTTCCCCATCTATCAGGAGCTGCATGACTCATCCATTCCATCGCATTCCGCTCATCCACTCACATCCATACCATAGCCTATGTTGGTATCTGCACCGTATTCCACCATTGGAACTACTTGGCATTTCAAAGGTCAGTTTGTCCTGCCTTTATCGAAGTAGTCTATCACACCACACTGGGGGCACATTTTTGCAACATCGGATCAGATTCGTGTATATTATGGTGATCTTTTTAAAAATTTCATCAGAAAATCCAAAAACATCCAAATCATCAGAAAATCCAAAAAAATCCAAATCATGCAAAAAATCCAAAAACATGTCAAATATCGGAAAATCTTCAAAATTCATCATTGAGTCTTGTCAGTCTTTCACCTTGTCGAACTACATCGTCTTTGAGCTTAAATGTAGGCAAGGTTGATCTTTGATCATCCCTCGAGACAGTTAGAGTCAGTCCTTAGGCGTCCGTCGCATTGGCAATCCGTTTTCCCATTTAGTCTTAGTCAATCTTTTAAGCAATAAAAAGGGGGGCAATTCCTTTGCCCATCCATCTCTTCATTAAGTCAAATGTGTCATCAGTCAAACTACGTGGTCTCTGCGTATATAACGTAGGCAAGGGTAATCTATGGATCAGCTCCCGAGACCCCTAGGATAGGTCTTTAAGTTAGTTTGTTCATCTTAAAATCTTGAAAATACCAAAAACATTTGTAAAACATCTCAAAATTCCAAAAAAAATAGCCTCAAAATATATGAAAAACCCAAAATGGTGCATCCATTTCATCTCGCTTTCACCCGTGATTTTCATCACTCATAATAAATCATCATCGCTTTCACCCTTTGGTGAGTCAGTCAGAAGCAAGTTTAGCAGGTTCTAAAGTGAATGCCTTATCGTCAAAGTCTCAAGCCTAGATCAATAAGCAAGCAAGTTGGTCAACTCGGAGTATCAATAGCTTATCACCCAATCGGTCCCACCAAAACCCTGATCACTACATGTCCTAGGATGAAGCTTTCCCATGATGGACATAAGCATCAGGTACCCCTCACAGTAGTTAGCCTTGGCTAGCAGTATGAAGAACATTAGCTTGTTTTTTTACTTTATCTTGGTCTTGTTTTGACTTATTTTATTTTGCGCTCATTCCAAGGACCTCTCAATGATGCCTAAACAAAACAGGTTCAGAGAGAAAGGAATGGGGCAACGATCATTATCTTTTTATCTATTGTACTTGTTGGATATTCTTGTAAAATAAATTCATCATGCATAATTTGTTTTGTTTGTAGGAAGGATGTTTTAGGTATCTTGTTGACCACATAAGAAGGCTTGCCTTTTTATGTTTTGGCCCGAGATGTCTGGAATATCTGAACTACATTCTGAGTAAGGTTATGTTTGTCAAGTGTGAACAAGAGTACTCCTATCTGATTGTTGAGTCAAAGTCCATCACACTGGGCGCAACGCCATCCTGGTCCTTTATACCTTGATGCATCGTACCTATGTGTGTTATCAAACATAAAGTAATTGGCCCTTTGAAAATCCCAACTCCTAGTAAGCGATGCATCATCATCATCGGTAATAATGTGAACTTTTGTGGATCCTCTTTCCATCATCTTATTCATCTTATTCTTCTATCTTTACTAACATGTCTATCTAAAATCGGTGCACTGTATCAAAATATACACAAGGCTACCCGTGGCCGATGACTGTCTATACATCACCAGATTTGTCTACATCAAAGAAATTTAATCCTCTGATCAAGAGAACCACTCCTCTCGCATTTTATCATGATCTTGATCGAAAAATTTAACATTTTCGCTCGATCTCTCGAGGGGGAAATATATCTAGCATTATCCTTCCGCTGGGGCAATAGTGGGGCATTCGAAAAATTGAGAAATTTTTAACTTTTGATCATAGCAGTTTATTTCTTTGAATCAATGCAACAAGTACATTGCTTCAAAGAGGGGCAAAATGTAGACATGGAAAATGTACAATTTGGTTTGACACATTGAATCCTGATCTATTAACACCATTTCATCCTGAATCATCTCTTTTGCTAGTCATGTAATCGAACAATCTATATTTGATTAAATTCATCACTATTCATCTCCTGTTAATTAAATAAATCAATTTTATTTAATTATTTCTGTAATTCCTCTTTTAATTAAATAAATCATTTTATTTAATTAATCCCTAAGTCTTCTCATTAAATTAAACCTTGTTTGATTTAATCTAACATTATTCTCTTTGGTTAAATAAATCAAATCATTTATTTAATAAATCATTTCCTCTCAATTTCTGACTTGAATCAATTCATAAATCTAAGTCTAAATTGTCACATCACCTAATTCTTCATTAAGATAATCAAATCCATGATTAACTTATTCCCTCTCACTAAAAACGTCTAGAGAATGCAACTTGCACAATAAATCAATTACTTTGATTTATTAATTCTCCTATTTTCCCTCAAAAAGCATCAAAAAGAGAATATTCCTCTTTTGAATTCAAAAAGGCCAAGTGGATTTGTACATCCAACAAGGCATTCATTCCTCTTACATGTCCTTGTGCATTGAGCCAAGTGGCATTTATTTCATTCCTTTTTCCCTCTCACATGTCAGTTCTCAAATTTGAAATGCCACCTAATTGCATTTATTGGCACTTTGGCCAAAATGTGCACAACCTTCAGCCATTCACATCTTGACAAATGTCACTTGGCCATTGGATGTTGAATGATCCCACATTGCTCTATTTTACTCTCTTTTCCAATTTAGAAATCTATAAATTGGAGGCTTCTCTTCTCATTATCCATCCACAATTTTGAGTAGACTCACTATACTCAAATTTAGTTCAATATCCCCATCTTCATGCAAGGTTATTCTCTTCATTTGAGAATTAATTTTACTCATACCATCATTTAGCTTGTTCAAGGATTGGGAAAGGGCTGCTTACTACACAACAATGGTGGCACCAATCCACTATGGGATGAAGGTTTAATCGTGTTTTTTATATGCTTCTGTTTAACCTGCGTTTATGCTCATTAGTTGCATATTTAGACATGATTGAATATCTCATAGGGATGTTAAATTTTCTGTTTTAAACTAACTTTCGTGCTAACAACATGAAATGGTTTGAGATGATTTCGTTTGCAGATTTTTCAGCATCCATAGGTATTTTATTTGATGTTTGTCAGATCAACACTGTTGTCTCTCAATATTTAGATCCTTCTCTTATCTTTCCTACATCATCTTTTATAGTGAATAATTCTATAAATGTTCATGAGTTCACATATTTGACATAGCTATCATTTATTTTTGGCATCCTCTACATCACTATTAGATTCTCATTGGTCCATTTTCCACCATACATACATGATTTTTTTACTTGAATCCTATATGGTACTTGATTAATCCTATCAATTTTTTTCATAATTTAGCATTGGATTGGAGATCTTTTAGAACAATTCAAAGACATCAACATTATATTTGGACGATGTGTATAATTCAAAGACATTCATACTTCTTCCTACATATTCCTATCCAAAATGGGAAGTCATATTGCATATATTTATGGTGTTGTTTCTTCATAAGGTGAGAAATGTTCAATATTCATGGATTATATTCAACATCTAGTGTTGAGCATCTACCAACACTACATGTATTTTGAGGGGAGGTTTATGGTTTCTCTTCTCATCTCAATTTTGGGAGGGAGAATTTCATCACATGGAGTTATTTCCTTCTCACCTTTTGGGGGACTCACACAGACCTTTATTTTCTTTGCTATAGGGGGACCATTTATTTTACATAATTCTAGAAGTTGTCTTTGGTGGATAAAGATGAGCCCTCTTTCTCATTCAATGTAATCATATTATTTTGAAAAATTAATTTTCATAAAAATGGATTGTTTTTGAGATTTTTTGGCTTGTTCCATATCATTCCACAGTTGCCTAGTCACAACCAAACCTACCTTTTATGATTGAAAATTTTGACCTAATTAGTAGGAATCCCTTCGAGGAATAGGGTCCCCACTTGAGGCCCCTACTCTACAAGGAAAGATTTATAAAATTGGCTCCACCCTTTCTTTCATCGTTGATAAAAGCCATGATGATATTTTCAAAATTATGCTTTGATTTTTTGAATGTTTTCTCAAGAATAAAAATGAGAGGAAAGAAATGAAACAATTAAAGAGCTAGGGCCTTGGAAATAATTTTTTAGGAGACATTGAGTAAAGATATTAGCCTCTAGTTGTATATATGTTCAAGATTTATAGATTTAAGTATGCACTCGATATTACCTTCATTGATAATATTACCTAAAATGATTGAAAGGTAGACTTCCAAATAGACATTGAAAAATAATTGCTAGTTATATCCAATAAAAATTATAGTATAAAAAATGTATCATATTCTAGAACTTTGTCATTAACCATAATAAAAATTCACACAAATATAACCCTACTCCCTCTCTATACATATTCACATAAAAACTTGTTGAAAAATACAATTAATATAAAACCATATTAAAGCCATCTTAAAAATGTCATTCTCTTACTTTCATTTTCTTAATGATTATATATATATATATATATATAACATGACCATGATATATAGAGAGAGTATATGACCATGATGAATTAGTAAGTACCATTGACCTATACTCCATAACACATAAACATAAAAATAATCCTTTTTCTAAAGATAAAATTGATATACATAATTCTTGAATTAGACAGATGCTCCCAACCATATAGAAAAGGTCATCAAGATATTTGAACCGACACTTATCAAGTGGTGCAGAAAATTACATGGCCTAACCCACAATTCCAAATTTATTTATTGCCTTGGTTTTATTAAAACAAATTATAGGTGAGGGACATCAACTCAAAAATAAATTAATATCTTTTCCTATTTGCTCTCATCTTATCGAAATCTCAAATTATATATTATTTGATTAATTTGGTTCCACCCAAAGGAATGGTATTAATATCCCATTCTAGTTGAATATTACAATATTCTATCCTTTCCTTTACTTTTTATGTTATTATCAATGTTTCATGGATTCAAACTCAACACCTACCTTCATTAATTTCTATATATCTCCATTTTGTATTATTTCCTTACACATATTTGTGGGGTTTTAGTTCTCTTAAAACAAATTTTATTTACATGTTTCCCAATTGACAATTAGAAGGACTATTTAAAACTGATTTAAAAAAAAAAAAAAATCATAAAGAAAGATAACAAATAATTTGATTCACTAGTAGAAATGATTTAATGATTAAATAATCAATAATAAATGCTAAATAATGGAATGAAATCAATTTAGACAAATCTAGATTTTTTTCTTAAAGAGATTAAGTATTATCTAATTATAAAATATTTGCATACAAATTTAAAACATAAAGCAATGCAAATGAAGAAAGAAAGTTGCCATCAAATTAACAAAAAACACTATAAATGGAAAGAAAATGTTCCCATCCAATTGTCAAATCAATATTTATCTGGCCTTTATGTGATAAGTGAGATTTTGGAGGCTTTTACCTAATATTTTGGAGGATTTTACCATTAAATGGTAAATGGTTTACCATTAAACAACAACTAAAGCTTGTTTTTTGACAACTGAATAGTGGTTTGTAGACGCAAGACTTGTTTCAGGCTCAAATCTCACACTATATGTAGCCTATCATCTAATTAATTAATATTTCAATTAGAATTTATAGAAATATAATTGAAATGATTTATTAATAAGACACAAATTCTTTATTAAATAAAAAACAAGATATTTATCTAGTTCTTTAATAATAATAAATGTAATTGAATTAGACTATTAATACATTAGCAAACCACTTTTTGATTGCAAACTTAAATCTTAAATGCTATTTTTGAAGTAGATGAATTTTGTTAGAGCTGGCTATGTACATACCCAAGATCTAGAGGCCAAATGGAAAGCACAAATAGATAAATATGCAATGCTCAAGATTGCAATAGAATTGAGTATCCAAGAATTCAATATAATTTACATATGAGACCACCTAGTTATATAGCCAAGGTGAGAAATAAGATATCATAAGATTATGACAAATGTCTTAATCTTATGAAATGAGACAAATTATCATAACTACCTAGGAAAAGATAGAATCTAGACATGACAACTAAGTCTTCTAGAAAGAATCTTAGGACCTAAGTAAACTTAACATGTGAATATATCCCCTAAGTCTCTAGTGATTGAATTAACTAGGTACAAGATATGTATTTACACTAAAACCCCCCCTTAAGTGTAACTTAGGGAGAAGATTATTATGAAAACATGGGTCTCAACTACTAGGCCATGTTAGGTACCCATGTACAAATTCAATTCAATCTCTCACAAATGGAGAAAAAGCGAAAACTTGGTGGGAAAAAATCCCTATCCAAAAGGAGATGAAAAAAAATACTTTTTAATGAAGAATGAGGACAAAACACCATCTGAGGAAAAAGATCCCCCCCATAGGAGAGAAGAAGAGAGACCAGGAAACCCCCCTCAATGGTGAGTCTCTTGCAATGGTTGAAGCTCAACATTGAATTTTGAAGACGATCCAATCTCGTTGAACAACATTCCTCCCCTTAAGAAGAAACAAAACCAAGATAATATGCAATATTTCATCCCATTCCTGAAAGGAAGATGCAGGAAGAAGGATGATGTGTGATGTCTCTGAATTATGCTCAAGTGTCTCCATATTGATGCTAAAAGTTGTCACACTCCAAACATGCATTCTAGGCCACAACTAAAGATGTCAATCTAGAATCTAGTAGAGATGAATATAGAGCACAATCTAAAGATAAATATACCTCCTCTAAAGAAAAATAAGCCTCCTCCAGAAGTTGTCTAAAATTATCCACTCACATAAAAATTGTGAAGAATGATCATGTAGAGAATGAACAAGAGGGTGAAAGTGTTCCCTCACAACAACTGAAGAAGGATCATCTCCATCAAAAAGAAAATGCATGCAATCAATGAATTCTCCCAAATATGAAATATGTGATTCGACAAACAACCCACCAATGCTTGCCAAGTATGAATCCCAAGTAAATGTAGCTGGAAGACTATGAATATCCTACTACATTGAATCACAAGAGGCCAACACTATAACAACACAAGCATCATTGATATTGCAACAGAAGATGGAGGAGATGAAATGAAAGGCTCAAGAACTAGATCTGATGTGATAACACCCAAGTTCAAGTATCCAAAAGTCTCCTCAAAGTCATGGTTCACACTAGAAGTGGAACAACTCAAGGAATAATGTCATGATCAAAATAATTATACGAAAAGGTGTAGAATTGAGATGAATGATCAACCATCCTAGTAGCAATAATCTCTCTACTCTCCAAGTCTCTAATGATAACTAAACTGGGAGTGAATTCCACAATCTTCCCATCTCCACCATGTGTAATCTAATAGATGGAAAGAAGATTAATAAGTAGTAGGTATTTTCCATAGCATGTTAAATTGTGATATTGCTACCAGTATTCAACTTGTAGTTTTTCGAGTCAAACTCATTGACCCATGTTTCATGAGTAGTGGTTCATAAGAACCCATCTCTCATGATAATGAGTGGTCCACTTAACACTCATTGCATCTAGGTGATGCTCATAGAGGTTAAGCACTGGGCCTTCTTGGGAGGTCACCCATCCCAATACTACTCCAACTCAAGCATGCTTAACTATGAATTTTTTCCCAAGGTTAAGCCCACTTAGCTTGCAACCCCATTTGTAAATGATGTACACACAAAACATCATTGAAAGTGCCCTCCCTAATATCAATAAATCCATTCCCAATTACACTCATGTATGTATTGTTTCCCATAAAAATAGGATACATAGTACAAGGCTCAAAAGAAGAAAATATGGACTATGAAGATGCCATATGATGAGATTTTCCTAAATATAGAAGCCATCTCCCTAATCCAAGACCTATAAAAGAACAAAGAGCTTTCCATTTATTACCTGATGTAGAAGGTAAACTAGCATGACCTTTGTCCTTTTTAGATTGTTTTGAAGAAGAAGAAGAAGGTGGCTTCGAAATTATGGAAGGAAAACCATTCTAATTATTTTTGAGAAGATGTTTCAACTCATCAATATCCTTCTTATAACAAGAATGTTCATCATATCCAAGCTTCTTGAAATATGAACAATTTATCTTCCCCTTCTTAGATGAATTGCCTTTGGAAGAGAATTTATTCTTTGCTTGATTTGAATGCAGATTATTCTTTTCTTTCTTATTTGATTTTGGTTCTTTCACTTATCTAATCAATAATTCCTAAGATTAAGAAGTCTTGATGAGATGCATTGATATAAGCTTTTGTTGCTCATGTATAAAATCTAAAAAAATGATGAAAATGAAGGTGTAGTTTATGTAAACCCCATAGTCAACCTATGAGTATGAAATCTAGAAATAAAAGAAGCATAATCATAACAAAGTTTTTTTAATGTATTGTAGACCAATTGAATGTCCTTATTAATTCCACATGAATTGCATTGCTCTCTTAGAACATTAAACGTAGTGATATGGTCCTAGATGTTTTCAAATTTCTAAAGATCAAGGCTCCTAAATTTATTATCAATTTGATAGCCTCTTAATTAATTTGTAGTACAATACAATCTTTTTAATTTGTTCCATGCTTCATGATAATTCTTACATGATTCAATTTGAAATAATAGATCTTGAAAAACTAGTCTACGGAGACATCTAAGAGATTTAGTATGTTTAATCATTTATTTTATCTATTTTATCTACATTTATAGGTTTAGGTACCTTATTTTCAAGATATAGTGAGTGACCTTTAGTCATTAGAATACTCCATGAATTTTGATGCCATGTTGAGTAGTTATATGATGTGAGTAAAGGAACCTTACAATGATCCATGAATAGAAGAGCACAAACACATAGATCAAAATAACGCACCAAGAGACCCCCCAAAATCATTGAATCAAGAATTCCCCCAAAAATATATGATTTGACACTTTATTTTTAGTGAATTTACAGTTGTTAGATGCCAAAAACAATAAACTAGACTTGATCTTAGTGCTTACAAATTTTGAAATTGGCTACAAGGTCAAAGTGAAATTTTTACATAAAATGAGATCAATTTGATCATACCACTAGAAAGCACATGAAAAAATATGCACTTTCAAAAAAATCACCTAAAAATGTACTATATGAGCAAAAATAGAGCTCTGTAAGTTCCCAAAACAAGAATGATTCAACAATACCTTTGATAATCTATAGCTTTTGGAAAATCCAGACACCAAAATCAAAACCTGATTACACCACTACAAAGAGCACAAAATTCTACCTCAAATCAAAAAAATTGCACTAAAAAGGAGGTTGTATGCTTGAGATATAGTCTTTGGAAAATCACCCTCCAAACTAAAAATGCAAATGGTGAGGGGGCCTTCAAATTTTAAAAGAGGTTGTAACACCCTACTGACATTAGCAATTGATGAGGTTAAATTTGATGAGTCGATGGTCATCACAACATAATATACCCCAATCATCAAAATATGATATTGAGGTCGTTTGAATATTCTCTATAAAAAATATTCGAGGGACTATTCTGTCTATCCACATAGCTGGGAAAAATCTTTTTAAAAGTGGAATATTCTCTATTTTATGCCACCATTTTTTAACAAATATTACTTATTTATAAAAATGGATGCCAAATTTTTAAAACCTAATTGCTAGTTTTGAAACACAAATTACCACCAATTTTTGTGGGCTCTCCCTCCCTCCCTCCCACCCCACTCTCTCCCTTTATCTCTCCCACCTATCAATTTCTCTCTCTCTCTCTACCCACTGTCTCCCCTCCCTTCCTCCATATCCATCTCCCCCTCTCCCTCTCTCCCACCTCTCCCTCTCCCCCTCTATCCCCCCTCTCCCTCTATCCCCCTCTCCCTCTCCCCCTCCCTCCACCTCTCTCTCCCTCTCTCTCCCTCTCCCCAACTCTCTCCCCATCTCTCCCCTCCTCTCCCCCTCTCTCCTCCCTCTCCCTCATCCTCCCTCTCCCACCTCTCTCTCTCTCCATGTCCCCCTCTCTATCCCCCTCTCTCCCTATCCCTTTGTTCCGGATCCTTCGATCTTTACCTTTTCTTCCGGATCTTCCCTTCCCGGATAACCCTCCCCGATTTCTTCCCTTCTCGACCTTCTTCCTTCCTTCCTTTCTCCCCGATCTCTTCTTCTGATCTTCCCTTTCTTCCCGGATTTCTCCCCTCTTTCTTCCCCTCTTCCCCGGACCTCTTCCCTTTCGATCTTCCCGACTTTCTCGACGACTTCTTTACCTCTTCTTTCTTCCCTTTTCCCGGATCCTCGACTTCCCTTCGTCTTCTCGACTTCTTTCCCTTCGACCTCTTTCCATCTCGATCCTTCTTTCCCCTTCTTCCCGATCTCTTCTTCCCGATCCTTTTCCGGATCTCCTTCCTGACGAAACGCGGAACTGTTCTTTTCCGACCTTTCGACGCGATCCCTTCCTGACTTCGACCGACCTTTCCCCTCGACTTCCATCTCCGATCTTCCCCTCGACTTCCCCTCCGATCTTCCCTTTCGACTTTGATCCTCGACCGACTTCCAATCGAAATCGGACTTTAACGAAAATCCAATTAATTTCGAAAATTAACGATCGAAAATCTTCGAAAGATCTTGATCTGACGGAATTGATAAATTCAATCGAATCGACTGGATCAATCCTTATTCGATTAAAATTAATTTAATTTATTTATCAATTTATTTAACTGATCTGTTTATTTATTGATCTATTCTGGATCAATTACACTCATAAAACTGATTGATTTATGTTTCAAGATGATCATATTGTTGGGTTGTGGATCCCATGGTGGGAGATTGTGGATGCATATGCCACCCTACCTTCAATTCATGCAGGATTTATTGGAGGGTTCCTTTTTCTTGATCATAGGTCAAAGGGAATTTCTCTTGGATGAGGCCGCGTTCTAGAGAGCATGATCATGCATGGGACTAGATATGCTTGGGGGATGTGCATGCTGGCACATTTGTATCATGATTTACATTCATCTATATATTTGGGAGGGCATAGTTTATCATCAAAAGCCACTTTGCTTCAAGTTTGGGTGTGGGAGCATATTGTTGTCACACGACCATTGCCAGTACGAGAGAGACCTACCACCAGACCATATGTTTTTCGATATAGAGGTCGACTTACCCAATCTAGGATGGGTAAGTTGGAGCATTGGAGGCATGTATTGGATGAAATAGAGGCAGTGACATGGCATCCATATCTATATTGTGAGCATTGGGATGAGGACGATGCAAAGCGGGGTTATCTATGTGATTCTATGTATTTGATTGGCAAGACCGGCTTCGTTTTAGAGAGATTTTTACTACAAAGGGTTTATAGGAAATATGGGATTGTTTAGTGCATGCCCCAAGGTGTTGCACATTATGCCTAATGTCAGATTGACACAACAAATTGGGGACCCTATATGTCATATGATACTATAGTAGAGGGATACCGTGCTCTACAACCTTTAGCCCGAGACATGCATCGTGATATTGCAGAGGCATTGGTGACTGCAGAGTATGTGCAATATATTGCATTCCATCCATGTCCGTGGGTCACTATACCTTATGAGCCAGCACCATTTCTCATAGAGGATGAGGTTGTTGTTGCACCTGGTCAATGGTGGAGGTGAGAGGAGGATGTGGAGGAGGATGTTGGTGATGAGGAGGGTAGTGGTGAGGGTAGCAATGATGAGAGCAGTGGAGAGGGCAGCAGTGATGAAGAGGATAGTAGTGATGATGGAGATGACGAAGGGGATGGTGGTAGAGGAGATGTGATAGGTCCATCTACTAGTGTGCCTCATAAGAGGTGAGCAGTGGTTATATCTTCTACTAATCAGACATAGATTTCCAGCCTACAAGTGCAAATACAACCTCTGTAAGGACAACTTGCTTAGGCTTAGGGTTTACTTTCTTAGACCTAGACACAGATGCAGACCCAAGAACATGCTCATGCAAAGTCTAATGTAGAGGGTACATGCATAGTTGGCATCTACACAAATGTAGATCACCACATTGACAATGGAGCGGGATAATGCCAGACAGATTACAGAGCAGGCACAGGTGACTGTCGAGAGATTATAGTGGATTGCCAATGGTACCACTATTGGTGACTATATGAGGGAGGTTCTCCATGTGGGCTGAGAGGCAGAGTTTTACAGAGGACGTTATCATGATTTCATCCCTTATGAGTGGAGAGTTATTTATGCCCCTTCATGATCAGGCATGACACATACCAGGAGATTGTGACTCAACCACCATGCAGAGATCCATGAGGTTCCAGTCCATCTGGTGGTGGAGGTATTGGTCTTGAGATGCCTACACCATCTGGCAATAGCAGATCCTAGGTGCCTAATATGATTCTGTGATATATTTGAGACATGGTGTATACTTCGATTCAACCAGTTTTGATGATATATCTCCTTTATTTCAGACTTCATTGTATACTAGACATTGATGATTTATATGGTCTATATGATATGCAAGAAAATTTTATTGATCTATGATCATTCTATTATGATTCTATGATGGATGCATTTATTTTCCATGTTCTATATGCCATGTGATGATTTACATGATATTATTATTTACATGTTATGGATGCATTTAATGAGCATGTGATATGCTACGATTTATGATGTTCTATTTAATGAATGATGTATGATGTATGATGTATGATGCATGGATGCATGATATATGGATGCATGATGATTTTTTTATTTTACATGATGATGTATCTATATTCATGGATGTAGATATAATGGTTTAAATAATTTATGATATGCAATGTAAATGGGATGTGTGTTTTTATGTCGATGAAATTGTAAATAGATGATGCAAATAAATGAATGACAATGATGTATGATATAAAATGATGAATGAATGGAAATGCAATGATATGATGTTATGTATGATAAATGAAATGATGAATGAATATGTTATATGAGAAATAATTGATGGATGGCTGAAATGCAATGAAATGATGTAATAAATGTATGATAATAAAATGTGAATGCATGAAAATGCAATGATATGATGTTATTTTGAAATTTTATTTTAGAACATTTATGTGGTATGGAAAATATGATATGATGAATGCAAAATTATTTGATTGAAATGTATGAATGATGATAAAAAAAAAAAAATTTAAAAAAATCTTTTTAATGTATGAAAAATGATAATGCAACTACATGTTTATGATGATGTTTTTGTTAACATCAAGTATACTCAATCTATTATGAGAAAAGATAATCCTAAATTTGAATCTTTCACAAACTTTTGTAACAAATACTCTCTAGATGTAGAAACTATTATGAATGTAATCTCATTTTTGTCATGCAACTATATGAAAAGTATTGGCATTTTAACAATACTTTTGTTGTTTGTATCATCATAGAGCTTAAAAAATGTTGAAAGTGAATACAAGAATCAAAGGTATATTTTAGACCAATGACGACCTGAGTACCATTTTCATGATTTTTGATATTGCAAGTGAACACAAGCATCTAGATATAATTAAACTGAGATGGCCTGAGCATTTCTTGTGTAAACAAGCAAGGATTAATCATTTTAGTGTGTGAATTCAGAATGTCATCAGTGATAAATTTGTAGAGCACATCCCATGAAAATTCACACATTAAATAATTAATTCACAAAGAACAGACAAAAGAAAATGACATTCTTCTTCCTAGCTTCTGTAGTTCTAGCTTCTGTAGTTCAATACATCATCGAGTCACTCCAAAGAAATGATAACAAAATAGTCAAAGTACAACATATCCAACCTTTACTTAAAATGTTTCAGCCATTAGTCTGATTAGATCATCCATCCTGATTTTATGATGTTTTCATGATTTTTTGAGATTTGGATCTAACCTAATGACCTATCCTAGGGGCCTCGGGGGCTGATCAAATATTAGCATTGCCTATGTTATACATGCAAAGACCATGTAGTTCAACTTACACAGACTCATGTTTTTGACTTTTTGAGACTAAACTTTTTTTTCTTTTTTGGATTTTCTATTGTGATAAGGATGTCTAAATGTGTTCCTGATAGTGGTTGATGTTCCATTTTTCTAAACTTGATGCTTTATTTCCCCTAGTGAGGTCTAGATGTTTCCTCCAAGCTAAGATGAGACATGACCACTTGCAATTATATGATGACAAATATAAAATGATGGTGAAAGTAACGACCATGACATGCATCCAATAGATGGAACAACTAGTTAAAACACCAATAGCGCCTATTTCCAGGCTTTCCCTATATTTTTTTATTGCACTTTTTCATATTTTTATGATATTGTTTTTGTATTTTTCTCTTTTCTCATTTTTTTTGTATTTTTCAATCACCGAGATGCCTGTTTGCAAGGTTTTCATCTAGGAAACCCTTTTTAGGACCTTTGAACTGTGCACTAGATTATTCAGGTGTAGAATTTTCTGAGATGGATGAGGTTGATTTCTAGGGTTTTCTTTTAGGACCAAATCACCAACCTGAAAGACTCTAGGCTTTACCCTCTGATTGTAGCTCGTGGACATTCTTTGTTGATATGTCGTCAAGTGATTGATAGCTTGTTGACGATGTTCATCCAACAAATCTAGTTCTTGAAACTTGGATACTCTATAATATTCATCTAAAAAATTCCCTTCAGTGACACACGAAGTGATGGAATCTCCACCTCAATGGGTAGTATGGCATCTAATCCATATACCAAGGCATATGGTGTAGCTCCTTTTGGTGTTCTGATGCTAGTTCTATAGGCCCATAATGTAGGATTGAGCTGAACATTCCAATCACATCCAACATCGCTAACCATTTTTTTGAGTATTTTTAGAATTGTCTTGATGGAGGCCTCTTCCTGTCCATTTCGTTGAGGATATTATGGTGTTGACAAATGATGTTGGATATGAATTTTTTCACACAATTCCTGGACATCCTAGATTTTAAATGGTCATCCATTGTCAATTATAATGGAATAAGGTATGCCATACTAATAGATTATGTAGTTTAGTATGAAATATGAGATATTATTTCCAGTGATTGTTGTTAGAGGAACCACTTCTATCCATTTCATAAAGTACTATGTTGTTGTGATTATGAATTTGTGCCCATTGGATGAAGATGGGTTTATCTTTCCTACCAGATCCAGTCCCAACTAAAAAAGGGCCATGTTGATGTGAACAGGTGTAATTCTTTAGCTGATTCATGGATTAGATTACTATGGATCTGACACTTTTGACATTTCTTAACAAACTGATAAGACTCCTTCTCCATGTTCAGCCAGTAATACCCCAAATAGAGGAGTTACTTTGCTAGAGTTATCCCACTTGAATGAGTTCCAAAAATACCTTCATTGACCAAATGCAAGGTTGTCTTAGATTCATTATGTTCTAAACACCAAAGAAGAGTACCATCTAGACCTTGATGGTAAAGCATGTCAGTAATTAAGCTATGTCGAGCGGATTCATGGATGAAGTTGCATTTTTGGTTTCTGGAAAGATCAGGAGGAAGAATGTTGTCTTTTAGGCTAGAGTGAGGATTCAATGAAATCTAAATGGCATATGGTTTGAGATTCAAGATTATCATAAGCAAGTTTTGACACTTTTTCTACCATAAACTCATAATGACCACATTTTTCTAGCAATTGCAAAAGAGAAGCAATTGTTGCCATAGCATTTGCCGCTTTGTTTTCTGCCCTTGGAATTTTCTCAAATTTGATATCCACAAAGTACTTATTGAGATCATCAATCAGTTTCTTATATGGCATCAACTTTTCATTTTTCATCTGATATTCATCATTGACTTGATAAATGACTAATTTTAAATCTCCATATACTTGTAGCTCCGTTACCTTCCATTCAATTGCTACCTTGACGCTAATAATTTGTGCCTCATACTCAGCTACATTATTTTTACATGGAAACATGAGTCTATAAGACCTTGGGATGGTGTGTCCTTGAGGTGTAACAAACAATATTCCCCCGTCAAATCCTCTTTGTGTGTATGACCCATCAAAATAAATCCTTCATTGTTGTGTTGTTACAGTAAGAATGTTTGCATCAAGAAACTCCGTTTTCATAGGAAGATCATCAGTTAATGGAGCTTGGACTAATTGTTCGGAAATAACTTGACTTTTGATGGTTCTCCTTTCCACATGCTAAATATCAAATTCACTTAAAAGAATGACCCACTTGGCTAGTATGCATGTTAAATCAGCCTTGCTGAGTAGATATTTTAATGTATCAATCTTTGCTATGAGCCTGACTGTGTGAGTCAACATGTAATGCTGCAACTTCTGGGTAGAAAATACCACCACCAAATAAGATTTCTTGATGAAGGTGTTATTTATTTCATATCCATTTAGAGTCCGACTGATGTAGTAAATGGCTTGTTCCCATCCTTCATAATCTTCCTGTGCCAATAGTGCTCCTAAATAAATGTTTGTTGTTGCAATGTATAGTAGAAAAGGTTTACCTTCTATAGGTGGCATGAGAATATGTGGCAACATCAGATATTGTTTTATTTGGTTGAAGGTTGTTTCACACCCTTCATCCCATTTGAACAAGACATTTTTATGCAACAAATGATTAAATGGATGAATTTTATATACTAATTGTGAGATAAATCTCCTGATTGATTATTGCCTGCCTTGTAAAGATCTTAGTTGATTGATGTTCTTTTGTGACTGCATTTCCATTATTTATTTGACCTTTGCGGGATCCACTTCAATACCTTTCTTTGACACTATGTATCCTAGGATTTTTGCTGAGGTAACCCCAAAGACACACTTCTTAGGATTTAGTCAGACATTGAACTTCTCTAGCCTTATAAATATTTTTCCCAAGATATTTAGATGTTACTCTCTAGAATATGTCTTTGCTAAGATATCATCCACGTAATCCTCCATAAAGAAATGCGCCATATATTGGAAGACTGTAGTCATTGCACGTTGATATGTCACCCCTACATTCTTCAATCCGAAGGGCATGACATTCCAACAAAAAGTTCCCCATAGACATTTGAATGCAGTTTTATCCTAATCATCTGGTGCTATCTTGATTTGGTTGTAGTAGGAGAAACCATCCATTATTGATAACATGGCATGTCCTACTATTAAGTCCACAATGATATCGATGTTAGGTAAGGGGAAATCATCCTTGGGACATGCCTTATTCAGATCCCTAAAGTCTATACATATTATGATACTATTGTCTAGCTTTGATACTGGGACAATATTTGATATCCACTCAGCATAATCTATAGACCTGATGAATCCTACATCTAACAACTTCTTTAGCTCAACCTTTACCATCAAGGTGATATGTAGATGCATCTTCATTTTTTTTTCTTTCATAGGTTTGATTCCAGATGGTAGAGATAAATGATGCATTTAAATATTTGGATCTAAACCTGGCATATTAGAGTATGACCAAGAAAAGTTAATGCTTCTTTCTTCAAAGAACTTGACAAAATCAGGCAGTTCTTGTTTTGTCATAGATGTTTCCAGATGTAAAATATTTTCCTTTTCTACTGTTCTAATGCTCTAAAAGGGTGTCAAATATCCCATCTTTCAGTGTCTGAGAGAGGTTTTCACCATCCGATGCATTCTTTATTTTTACTTTTTTGAGATCTAATGCTACCATAGAATGGTTTTCACCATTAGATCCATTATTCATGTTTTCAATTTTGCAACTAGAAGATTTGACACCCTCCTGTCTAACCATGTTGTTATGAGATTTATGATTAGAACTTGTGTCAGGTTTTTCATAACAAAGAAATTTTACAATAGCATCATCATTCTCAAAGATGGGTACATTAACAGGTTCAGTTGGTTCCCAGTCAATAAGTTTAGGATGTATTAAGGCAAAAAAGCCATCAGATTGATTTTGGTCAATGGTAGTAAGGGTTCAAATAGTTATGGTGTCAAGGTTTTTAGTAGGGATGCCGAGGTCTATGATATTACTTTCCTCCAAATCATTTATTTCACTCAATGTTTGTCCATCCTCACTTGAGTCATCAATATTTTGTGATTCAAATACAAGTGGTCCAATCCCCAAGCTCTATCCCTCCTTGTGTGTCGGTGCATATTCCTTTATGACATCAATTTGGATTTCCATGTATGATACATCAGAGTAAAGATCCCATTCATATTCATTGGAATCTATTTTAGAACTATCCCTCATTTTAAGGATTCTTTCAACCACTTTCTAAGTCATTTCCTCTTTTGATTCCCCTATGTAACCTAGTCCTCTTTTTTCCTTTAATTGAAGTGTGAGAGGTTGAATGGGTTCTATGATTCCTTCCTTTATTTTTCCAACAGGTCCCTATCCCTCATAACCCATTTTATCTAAGATAGATTTTCCTTTCCCATACTGATCGGTCTTTATATTAATGTGTGTTGATGTTGAGGCTTCTTCATCTTTGTATAGCCAACTGAGGATGGCCTTATCTTTTGATTCATCTTCTAGAGCACCACCTTTTACAAATCTTGCATTTAGAACTGTGGTAGTTTGTGATGGTTTTTGTGTTATTGATGTCGGTTGTCCATATGACCTTGGGGATGGAAGCAAGTGTGAAAGAAAGAGTGATTGCCCAATGGAATATTGCTCCACGCCTTTCTCGGTTAACTCAATCTTTTCTTGAAATTGTTGTGATAGAGAATTTAGAGGACCCTTATTGTCTACAAATGTAGATTCAACAACACTTGTTTCTTTTGATTGACCCGTTTTCTCAACCCATTTAGATATAATGGTTGGTTGTTTTTCACCATTAGATAAACCAAAAATGTTTGCTTCATTATTATGGGGCACAAAAGTGTCTTGAGATGTTTTAAGCGTGTTACAATGTTGGGGATTATTGTAATCAGCTGATATAGTCACCTCTTGTCCATTAACAATGAATTTTAAAAACTAATGATAAGTTGATGGCACTGCTTGCATTTCATGCATCCAGGGACGTCCCAAGAGTATATTGTATGTTATCTCTTTTTCTAGTACTTGGCAAGTTATATTCTTCACCATTGGTCCTACTTGAATAGGCAACACAATCAATCCATTGGAGGATCTCTCTTCTTTGTTATAGGATTTTATTGTCATTTTCCTTGGGGCATCTATAGCATTATTAGAATAACCTAGTGCACAGACCAGTTTCAAAGTGAAAATGTTTAAACCAGCTCCACCATCTATAAGACACATTTAACATGGTGTTTGTGGATTAAGAATTCAATGTGAAGTGTAGTATTGTGTGGATGATTAAGTGATACATCAACTTGTTCAGAGAATGATAGAAAATGAAGTGTGGTCAAATGTCCCACCATAGCTTGAAACTGATAGACATCCAGATTGTTGGGTACCGTGGTGGCCACAAGAGCTTGTTCTAAAACTTCCTTAAGGGATGGTGAGAGTTTAATGAGTTCTAGTATTGATATTTGTGCTATTATTTTATGTAGTTGATCAACAATGTTGTATTTACTTGGTGGGGGAGTGGTTTTTTAGATGCAACTCCTTTCAATATTACCTTGGATTGCCCCCTTGTCATTACTTTAACCGTTTGGTAGTCTTGTCTTTCCCTAATTTTTAACACATTTATCTGATTGTCAGATGTGTCTGTGTTTGGGATAAGATCTAATGGTATAATGTCCTTGGTTTCCTCATTACCAATTTGACTACCAGTAACAGTACCATTCTCAACTTTAGAAATACAAAAGATTGTGCCATCATAAACGTAGTTAACACTTTTACCCTTACCATTTGTAGAAGAAGACTCTCCCTTTTCATAATTTGGTAAAGGATCATTAAAAGCAGTATGATCTTTGTTTGATTGATGTCCTTCTACGTATACCTTTTTATTATCAATCAGATCTTGGACTAGATTGTTTAACTCCATGCAATCATTTGTCTTATGTCCCTTGTTATTATGAAAGTTACAATAATATGCGTCATTCCACCAAGGTGGTTTTACTTTTGGATCCCAAAATATTGCTTCATGTGAGGTGATAAGTCTGTTTGTAATAAGTTCTCTCATTGTTGATTCACGTGTTTATCCTAATGGTGTGAATCTTCTTTGGTTGGATGATTTTTGATATATGATTGTGGTTTAGATTCTCCATTGTTTGGATTGTTGTTTTGATTGACACTTTGTTTGATGTTTTTGTCACTATTTTGATTTGTCTTTGCAGAAGTGGCCATCAAATTAAATACTGGTTTTTCATTTTGTATATCATTTGCAGTATCATTGTTCCTAGCATTTCTATTCTTTTTCTAGAATTTAGGCTTGTCATTTTTGCCATAGTGATTGGAGGAGTTTGTGTTGTTTTATTTTTCATTGTAATGATTTATCACTCCTCATTTGACCAAAGATTCTTCGATTTTAAGGCCATTTTCAATCACTTTTTCAAATGTGGGAGGACATTTTAGTTCAAGCCTATAGCTCATTTCATCAGTTAGGTTGTCAATGAATAGTTCCATTTTCTCTTCCTCAGGTATAGAGTGAGGATACCTAGCAAATGATCTTCACCACCATTGTAGAAATGATAGGAATGTCTCACCTTTGTTTTGTTTCATGTTTTAAAGGTCCTTTATTGTGACATCATGTTGAATGTTAAAGGAATATTATGAGATAAACCTGTTGACTAGCTCTTCAAAAGTTCAAATCCCTAGTTGTAGTTTGGAAAACCATTCGATACATTGACCTCCTAGGCTCCTTGGAAATAACCTCATTAGATAAGTTTCTTCTTGCACAAATTCTAAACTAATGGTTATGAATTCCCTTACATGGTCAATTGGAATTTTTTTACCATTGTATTTATCATATTTCAGGAATTCGCAAAGTCTAGGGAATGGTATCATGTCCACACTTGCATCAAAAGGATGAGGAAAAATTTCCTATAATGAGTACCTTTTCGTGGTTCCTTTTTGCATGTCTTGAAGTTTTTTTTGTAAGTTTTTCATTTGATGTGTTAGGAAAAAAACTTGATCTGTGTTTTGTGTGTTGTGTGTGTTGTGGTGTTTCGGTTTCATTTGCTCTAGGTGTTTCTTTTAATCGATTGACATTGAAATCTTTTCGAAGTTTTGCACCTAATTCAGCTAGCATTAAGAGGTATTTTTCCATATCTTGTTATAAAATATTTCCCATAAATTTATGGAAGTTTGGATCCTACTATTCTATTTGAATTTCCTCTTGAGTTATTTCATTCTTATCATTTTGGTGTAACCTATTCCAAGGATTTTATTCAACCATGGTGTTTGATGTTTCAATTTCTTTTTCTATGAGTCTCTATCTTTGTATACAAGTGTTTGTTTTTCCCACTAAAATTTGATCTTCTATTTTGGATGAGTGTCAAATGAATTTTAACATAGCCAAATAGGATGATATATCCTATTGATGAGACTAGGTTAAAAAATCTAACTACTATGCCTCGTTTCGTGATGGTAGGATGATAATATCTTGATGAAGAAACTTGGCCTAATAACCAAGATTTTGGTTTGATTTATGGACACTTTATAGTTTGCAAGATCTATGTTCAAGTTGAAAATATTTTTATCCTATAAGAACCTATTCATTTCTGGTTTAAGATACTGTTTGGATCGAGAAGATGTTTCTGGTTAATAAAAATCTGAGTTTTAGATGTCAACAAATCTGACAAATGTGTCTAGAAAATCTTTATTTTTCTGCTATTTGGAAGCGCTAAAACAGAGTGCAAAAGTGCTAAAACAGACTATAGAAGGGCTATTTTTAAAGACACTAAAACAAAGTGTGTAAGTGCTATAATAGATTGCAGAGGTGCTATTTTGCAAAAGTGCTAAAACAAACCTCAAAAGTGCTAAAATAGAGTGTGTAAGTGCTACTTTGGATACATAAATGCTAAAACAGACCTGAAAAGTGCTAAAATAGAGTGTGAAAGCGCTACTTTGGGTTTCAATCGTGTTGTCTAACTTTCCTTCCTGTGAAGAGATTGATTTTCAGAATTTTTGATACTTTGACAAGATACCTTCACTAGTAAATTTATGATGTTGGATGACAAGCCTAATGTTTCTAATTTCTCTCTATTGTAAAAATTGATCGGGCCTATTGGAATATTCTATCATTGGTTGTGGGATGGAAGACTGATGAATATGTTGACTATGATTATGTTTTTGTGACAGGGCTCTTCTTTGAAAAAAAGCTTGTGAATACAAAGGTTCTAAAGCATAATCATTTGTATATCCTCTAGAAAAATCGTGAAACCTATGGATGAAGGTTCTACGGTGAAGTAAGACTTTCCTACTTTGATATAAAAATTGTCTTCTTTCCAAGAGTTTCTTGTAACTGATTTGTTTATTTGGTTGCTTGACTCTTTATGTGAGGGATTTCTTAACAAACATTGTGGATTTCCAATCCCTAATCATCAATTTCACTATTTGGTTATGTTTGACTCTTTTGTGTTCTTCTGGATGATCTTTACCTGAGTTAATGATTTGAGAACATGACAAGCAATTGTAGAACAATTATTTTTGAGTATAGAATCTAAACAGATAGTGTATGTTCCAAGAACCACGCATGGTCCTGTTTTCACTATTTTTTTTTATAACAAAAATACACTTCAGACAAACTCACTCTTAAGGTCAAATAGGTCATCATTATACTCAACAACCCACATCTTAAAATTTCAT
The DNA here is from genome assembly GCA_007115665.2 of Sequoiadendron giganteum. NCBI lineage: Eukaryota > Viridiplantae > Streptophyta > Pinopsida > Cupressales > Cupressaceae > Sequoiadendron > Sequoiadendron giganteum. The sequence continues at coordinate 442,825,221 of CM021103.1, read as the reverse complement.
TGACTCTCACAATCGTGTCACCCCCTAGAGGGTTCCCATGTTTTTTCATTTCCAGGTGCATACTCAAGGTTAGATTTCTCGATCCCTTGAGAAAACGGTCCTTGGAAATTATATGGTGAATGTCTTGGGGGTAGCTTCTTCCCTTGACTTGCATTGCGAGTATTACAATGTTTGGTTATTGACTCGGCTAGATTCTACACTATGGTTCTTAGATAGGATTTCCATGTGGTGCGACAAATGATAAAATCCCTCAAGAGAACTCCCAACCTTTAGAACAAAGGCTTTGGGGATAGTTATCTTGCACACTATCGTCGAGTTGGAATTTCATCAAGAACTCACATTTGATTAGAGTGGGTTGGAATCCTTGGCTTTAGGCGTCCCCACTTAGGTCATTCCCATAGGGTGAGTACTTTTTCCCACTACGGTAGGCCTTCTAAAGGATTTAAAAAAGTGTAAATTGCATGAAAATAAAGGATGAGTCTAGAATTTTGATCACCCAGTTAAGGGGAGAGCATAAGCCTATTCACCACACAAGCACAATAATCAAATGTTCAATTTTTAAGCTTGAAAATATGATGTACTATTCTAGGTGAAGATTTTGGTTCACAAAAATCATGATGTTAATTTTGGCTGATACAAAAAATGTGTGATGAATATCCTCGGATTGATATATTTTAAATTAATTTATTACCCTAGGATTGATTATTTTTAGTCCAAACGCATCAAAATAAAATTATGGCCACAGTCGCGTCGGATCCAAACAAGATATTACAGAAGCATTGAAATAGAAGGTAGATGTGCTATAGTTTAGATCAAATGTGCTATAGTTTTTATCAAAAGCACTACAAAATTTGGTAGAAGCGCCATATAATTTAGCCAAAGCGCTATACAAATTTTGAAGAATAGAGGCCCACTGTGCTGGGAACGTCCAACAGATGTGCTGAAACAGAGTGTGGAGTGCTATAGTTTTCTCCTTAGAAGCATTGAATTTTTTTCAGAAGCGCTATAGTTTTTGTCAAAGCACTGAAGCAGACCTTAGAAGCACTATAGTTTTCATCGTAAGCATTGAAAAATCTCTCGATCACGCTAAAATGAACACGTTGGAATCTTGTACGACACTTTTCAGATTTTTTTTGTGAAATATGAGGTTATGCCCCATGGTGGGCGCCAAATTGTAAGTGTGAAAATAAGTATGATTAAGTAAAATCACTAAAACACTTCTTAATTAAACATTATATCAAGATTCTACCAGTAATTAAGTAGTTAAAAGAACAAAAACTTGAAAGCGTCTCATTGTTTCCTATCTCTAAAGATTTATTAAATCACAGAAGGCTCTCAAATTTGATAAGAACTTGTGACTATTAAAATGTCAATCTAGAGAATGGAGTGATGGTAAATGCAATGATGAAATTCTATATGATGATATCTAATTGATAAAAGGAAACTACTTTAATCTATATTACTATGCAACCATGATATCAATTCTACTGATGCTATGATGCTAAGATGCTATTGCTATGATTGCTTGATTTCTTTTCCTGCAGAGTAAGATTGCACAAAGTTGGGATCATTTTTCCTATTGAATGAGGTTGTATTTATAGATTCATGACAACACATTTGCACAGGGGTGACACAACAAAGGCTTGGATTCAATCTGGAGGATTGAATGGTGAGAGATGGAGAAGCTTGAGCTGATCAGGGGAATGGTTCCTCCCCATGAAAAGATCGGGCAAGATGATAGGAAGGATCAGAGGAAGAAGATTGAGAGGATTTCCTGCAAGCTTTCCCGTGAATGCAAGTCGAATTAATTAGGTATAAAATATCTAATTTTATTGGTGAGTAAATAGAGGAAATTTTCTTTATGCCTTTTATTTTAATTATTTTGGTTTATTCAAATTAGCAAAAGGGGGATAAATTATTTAATTAAAAAAACTATAGAAGTTGTTTATTAAATTAAATAGAAGGAACATGATAATTAAACAATAAAGTATTTGACCTTTTTTTAATTAATTAAGATTGAACGATGTGATTAAGATAGAATAAATAAAGGAATTTGATAATTAAATAAACCAAAGTATTTAATTTTGTTTATTTAATTAAGATGAAATAATAAAAGAATTAGAAGAATTTAAATTAAAATTTAAACGTGAACTATATAAATAAATATTTCTAGTTATTGAACAATAGTAGAGGAATTTAGGGTAATTAATCAAATAAGTCGTATTTAATTAATTTAGACTCTCCAAACCATTTTTAGGTGTATACAATTTCACTTTACTATGCATATGAATCAATAATGAATCTTGCACTCTAAAATAAGATATGACAATAAGTAACAAGTATGCAATAAAAATGATACAACTTGGGAGATGTACCTTATTTTTCCTCATAATCTTCTTGAGGTTGCATCTCCAAAGATACACACAAGATGATCCCAAAGACATCTTAAAATTTACCCAAAATTACATTGCCTTTAGAAAATGAATGATTATGCATACATGGATTCCATATAAGGGGGTTTGATTAAAGAGGATTAGACAAACCTCCAACAATCAAATCAAACATTCAATAGAGTCTCCTTTGCAATTATAAAATTGTTGAAAAAATTATTTTTTCTTTATCTTTTGCAAGATCAGATAAATTCATTAGAAAATGCCTCTTCTTCTAGAAATTTATCTATAACATCCTCTTGTTTTGTTAATCTATAAAAGAGATGGGACCCTTTCAAAAACCCCTGTCTACTCTTAACCAAAAAAAACAAGTCATTTTAAAATACTATTTGTAAGAATATAGACCTTAATGCTAAATTTGTAGAAATTATTTTTAGTGTAAATAGTGGCATTATCAAAATAGTTAGCTTTTAGCCCACCTAGGTGAATCGTATTCACACTAGTTATGTCTCCATATAGGGACGTGTTCCTTTCTATATCACCTAATGTGGTTGAGAAATATGTACTCAACTTTTGAGACACCTATCTTATGTGCATATGACACCTTGGTCACACTTGTCCCATGCACATGACACATCATGGACACATATCCTACACTCAAGGAGGAAGTTAGAGTCCATATACCTACCTTCTCATCTCAAATCAAGGGGATTTTAATCATCCTTTCATATGGTGTATATTGGGGCCAAAAATACATTTCTATTACACTCAAAAGGACCAAGAGATGAATTCTTCATATTTCAAAGACAAAAAAATTCAAATTATTTTTCTTGAGGGCACAAATTTTGAGGTAGAATATGTTTACATAATTGTAAAAAAATCATACATTTATATGGAAATCTATATCACCTATCAACCATCCACCATTAGAAATCTTGTAGAGAATATTCTTTATAAAAATAGCATATTCTTGACCATATTTTTGAGGTGAAATGTTATTTTTAATCGTTAAATTGCTATATTTGGTCATTGGTATAGCTACAAGCATTAGAGAATATTCTATCAGTTTTGGGCACATTCCATCATGCTTAAATCATCAAACTTACCTATAAATTAGACCCCTACTCCATCAACAATTTCATTTTGGCCATCTCGTAAATGAAGCCAATAATTTTAGATTCCCTCCTTCAATCCTAGTTTGAAATGGACATGTAGGATTTCTTAACCCAAACCTCCAATAGAAAATAGTGAGTAGCTAGTGTCACATACATTTTTGCACCCAAAAAATCCACAAATTTTGTAAGGCACTCACCCACGATATCATATTCATGACCATGATCTTGTTCAAGCCTTCATACTCCAAATCACCCACACCTCTAAGTTTTGAATGCTGAAAGGAACCAAAGCTACAAGGATATATCCTCCTATAGAAACTCATAGTTCATACCTTTGATTTTCACCCTATTTGCCATATTGGGAATGATAAAAATCATCACAACCCATTAATGTGTCATCCCAACATGAGATTATGAGAATTGAAGCAATTCAATCATATCAACCACCAACTAGGGAATCATTACCAAGTACCAAGAGATGAATCAAAATTCCAACTTTGTCATTTCCATCACCCAAAGTCCCTTCAACAACAATAATTATTACTAATTTTTCCTAATATTGATATTCATTTGAGATTTTCACTTTCATTGTTTTATCGTAGCCACAATTTTCTAGAAATTGTTTTTCCTTGTTGGTCTCCTAAAATAAATTTTGAATGGAGAAATAATTAATTTGATTCAATAACGTGACAATCACATCCACCTTTTTTTAATTTTTCTATTTCATCACCTTCCACGACCTTACTAAATTGATCCACAACATGGAGTTCTCTTCAATGTCAAGGGAACCAATATCCTTCTTTGCACATTATTTCAAACCTTTAAGTAGTGCATCCATATCTACTTCATTATTTGAGCCATGGTGAAGCTACTCCGACATTGACTAAATGAGGACTCCCACATGATTTTTTATTATACATCCAATGCCAAAGAAATTGGGATTTCTTCACAAGGCCCCATGAAAGTTTTATTTCATTCTATCTATGGTTTCAATATATAACATATATAATATATGGTTATATAAAATAATAAATGGTAATCAAAATATATTAATGAATTATCTAGGTTTATTTAGGTTTTAATTATAATTATAAATGATTATTATCTAGTGAATTTCTTATGAAAATAATATTTTTTGATTAATTTATTTAGATAATGTTTTATAGTGTTAAAATTTAAATTTGAATTTAAGTCAAATTGGTTTGAGGAATGTACTTAATATTAATCTAATGTACCATTAATAAACCTTAATATTGGCCATAATATTCTATTGTCCTAGAATATTGACAACTAAGTTATCTAATTAGATTAAATGTTTAGACCTTCCAAATAAATTAAAATTTATGCTCGATGAGCTATATGAACTAGAATTATCAAAATTAGTGATCAAATGCTATTATTTTCTTCTTTGTTCAATAGACAATTATTAATTAATAGTTTTTTATATTAAACCTTATTTTATGCAATATAATTAGTTGATTTTGTTAATATCTAATATTTATATAAATTATATTGTAATTATTATAGAATATTACATTTCAAGTTTAAGTTTTGAATATGTATTTTTTTCTAATTTTGTTTTTGTATTTAATGCAACTATTTGTTAGTATTTCATTCTTTATTAGTTTTAGTTTAGTAATATTTAAACAAGATATGAAATGTAGCATTGTAAATTTTTACCCCTGATAATTTCACACTATGTTTGGCTCCCCCTTATGTGCTTGGACCTAATTAAGATTATTATTTTCTAGTTATATTATCATTTTCAAAAAATCAAGATAAAATTGGGAATTAAAATTAATTAATTATTTAGTGACAATTTAAAATTCAATATAGGCATGTTAAGGGAACCCTCACCCTTGACCACCCTATTTTGGCCCAATTTTTAATATTTTATTATGAGCATTAATATGCTTACAAATTTAAATTCATTTATCATCTTTTCAAAATAATTATTTTGGGAAATAAAGAAATTCATATAAATACAAACCTTTCTCACCATTTGAACACCTAATGAAATTTTGAATAATTGAGAATCCTAAAAATTATTTAAGGCGATTCAAAGAGAAGAATAAACATCATTTTACAAAAATTACATCATTCAAGATTCATGTTAGAAATGCATCATAAAGTTCATGTCATATCATGAGTAAGATTGTTTTATGTTTTATGTTCATTCTCCTTTGAGTACTAACACTTACATGATCTTCTACCAAGCATCAAATTCTCCTTGTATGAGATGCACATCATGAATTTAGTCCATAAAGAAAAACGTATCTAAATGGTAAGTTGAAACACTTGTGATTTGTCATTTATTTTTACCCATTTGCCTCTACTTGAACTAGGGTAAGCACTCTTTATCTAGCATCATCATCACTGTTGTGGAGGTGGAAACAACAAAAATGGGGTTTGACTTAGTGAAGCCCCTATATGGTACAACCCTTTTTCTCCCCTCTTTCTTGTAGGTGGAAAATACAAAGTAGATTTGGAGAAGATTGAAGTTATAATATCAAGTTCAAGAATTCAAGCACATTCATTCATCAAATTAGGGAATGATCAATTATACATCAATAGACAAAGTTTCAAAGTTGAGTCCAACAAGGAAGCACCTACAAATTGTAACCAACTTGTACCTATTATAAGATTATAGAAACCCTATTTCTTAGTCTAGGGCACCCACACCCTTGACCAGTCAATTTGAATGCCAAGTTACTCTGTTTCTTCTCATTATGTTTTTTCCAATTTTTGTCATATAGTTTTATGTTATTCAAATTTTGCATCAATTATTTAGTTGCATAGTTAACCTAGTTTACATTTAAAAAATCATGGACATGACATATAATCACATCAATTTCACTCCTAATCAAACCCTCAAAAGGGGACCAAAATCTGATTAGCCATTATGGCTCTTTCTTGACTATAGTAGCCAAGTGGTCTTTTATGGTCATTTTCGTGTCCCCTAATGTTATAGGTTGAAAAGTGTGGTTTTGTAAGGCCCCACCTTGTGTTGATTAATGTGATTCTAATTTCTTATTACATTCTATTAATCAATGGTTAGTTAGATCAAAAGTGATTGTCATGATTAAGGATGTCATTGGATGCATTAGTAAGTTGAATAAATATTATCTTCTTCCCCTCTCTAAATACCATAATGTGAGTCTAATTATATAGCAAAATAAATTATATGTTGTTTTATGAATAATCCCGATAATTTATACTTTTTGTTTCAAGTTTTATATTTTAAGGTTGTTACCTAATTGGAATTGTTACATATTCACATGTAATTCTTAAATGTCTTAAAAAATAGAAGATAAGTTCTTGTTCACTATAAAAATTAGCAAATTAATTATTCAATTGAGTTAATAATTAATACAAAATGGAGTTAATTTTGATCAAAGAATCATCTTATAATGAAAGAATTTAAGCTAACCTAAGAGAGAAATTGTGTTATTATTTGAATAATTTACTAATGTGATTCATGTTATACAAGGTAGATGTTAATCAAAGGATGAATCGGGTTCTTCAATACCTTTTGAGTAATTGTATGGGTTGGATGAACAATCACAATCAGGCATGGATGAAGGTAACCCTACCCAATCTAAAGGTAAATTTATACTGGTTAAGTAATCCCACCTTGATGATTTTAGTCACCTTAAGGTAAATCTTAATTTTTTAATTCTCCATTAGGTATTAATTAGATGAATTATCAATAATTATAGTTGTGGGAATTTAGACTAACCAATAATATACTCAATTACTATGAAATAACTATGTTGCATGCTGGATATATTATTGTGTTTGCTAATGTGCAAAGAATTATGATAATGAAAAAGGGAAAATATTTTTTATCCTAATTGAATACTTAATTGTGAAGGTTTAATTTCAAACCTTATGACCTATAAATTAATTAGGGTTTTATTTTAATGTGTAATTGTTCTTATGGGGATAATGCTTGTGAATTATGTGTAAGTGTGTTTTGTGTCGTGTTTGAGTGTGAAGTCATGTGAATTTATTTTTTAAGGATAACTAGGTCTTTAGATGGGGTTTTCATATTTTGTTCACCTTTTTAATCTTGAATTTCAAATTTTCACTTTTTTTTTATATTTTATCAGGATTGAAAAAAGTCTTTATATTGACCATTGTATATATTTTTGAACCCCTAAGATGATTACCTATGCTTTTGGGGTCAAATTAAGTCCATATCTTGGAGTATATCCAAGATATGAACCTTCTTAATTTCCTATTAAGAAGAATGGTGGATTTTGTGGATTTTGGGAAGAGGAAGAGTGTTATCCTCCAAAATCTCATTAATGAGAGGAGACATTGGAGGTGCAGTGTCTAAGTACACCTCCCCTATCTTACAAAATTTTATATCTCTTGTTGGAGTGGTGTACAGTCTTTTTTTCTTCATCTCCCTTAAATTCTCACACATGTGTGAGCACTTTTGGATATGTGTGCTTGAAGAGTGAATGAGAGAGTGACAAGTGTCACTACCTCATCTAAGGGATTCAAGACTGAAATATTTTATATTGCTCATTTGATGAAGAGTTTAGGGATTCTCAATTCATTATTTTAATTTTTGTTGAGAGTTTGTTGAGAGTTGAGTATTGAGAGAGAAAATAGATTGTTGTATTTTGGAGTTGGAGTTGCAAGCTTGGCTTGTCTTCAAAGAGAATGAAAAGACTCATTTTTAGAAACTATATAGAGAGATAATTATTCCTTGCCTTTCCTTGTAAATATCAAGTTATGTTTTATTATAGGGGTTGTTTAATTTTGCATAATTTAAATCTTTCTTAAGAAACAAGGGAATGATAGTTTTATTTCATGAGTAGGATGTCTATGAGATGGAAATGGGTAGTCCATTAGTGTGTTTTTCTTATTGTGAAATATTATTTCTTCATTCTATTATGGTTTATCATTTCTTAGGGGAATTGATAGAGCCCTGAGAGTCTTAGTGATGCCATTTATGGTAGGATGGAGAGAAAATTTCCCTTATTGAAATGTTATTCATTAATTTACTAAACATTATCTGTAACATTGAAAGTTTGAATATGAATTTGTATCTAGTTTTAATGAATAAATAAAGAACTCTATGATATTGTATTAAAATAAATTATTGAAATAAAGAGATGGTTTCATTTGGTATTTGAAGGAAATATTGTGTTAATCTAGATTATATACAAAGAAAAGACATTCATTTAAGTTGAAATGAAGAAAACATTTAATATTATGAAATAAAAATGTATGTAGTGTGGAAGGAAAGCTAAATATTTATGGATGAAAAGTTGAAAATAATGTATTCCAACCAACTAAATATTAAACAACCTAAGCTCTTGTAGATAAATTAATTCTCTTAAATATTTGAACTATTATTAGAGGCATTAAATTGTGAACTTACTAGTATGAATATAAATTAAATATTTGTAACACTTTTGATAAGCTCAAACTATAATTGTTTATAAGAAAGTATGTAAGGACACCTACCATTTTCTTATTTAGATAATTTTGGTGGAATAAGATGAAATAATATAGCTCTTCCATTTTAAGGTTAAGAAATTGAAACCATATATTTGATGCACAAGAGTTTGATTCTATAATAAAATACCCTCAAATTCTTACCCTAAAGTAAATTTATAAATTTATAAGATATGCCTTTTGGGAGTAAGAAAAATAAGATATGCATGGATTATTGTAATGAATAAAGGTCACTCACTATATGTTGAAAATAAGGTACTTGAACCTACAGATGCATATAAAGAGAGAGAGAGAGAGACAGACAGACAGACAGACAGAGAGAGAGAGAGAGACAGAGACAGAGACAAAGACAAAGACAGAGAGAGACAGAGAGAGAGACAGAGAGAGATAGAGAGATAGAGAGACAGAGAGATAGAGAGACAGAGAGAGAGACAGAGAGACAGAGACAGAGAAACAAAGAGATAGAGACAAAGATAGAGAGACAGAGAGACAAAGAGAGGGAGTGGGAGAGAGACAGAGGGAGTGTGAGATAGAGAGATTATGGCTTAGGGTTTAAGGGTTGAGTGATACAACTCAAACATAGGTTTTCTATAAATTTCTAGAGATGTATCCTAAAATTAAAAAATTTCAAAGATATTTTGAAATACTAAAACCTTTTTATGTTAAGATAAATCACACATGCATTACTTGATGTTGTAGATTACATATTGAATTTTCTAACCATTTTGATGTTTATCATTCTATATGTTTAGTTTTGCATACTAACAATGTTTTGGAGTATTGTGGCATATATGCACCACCAACATCTTCAAGTGACTTCATATCAACAATTTTATGTAAAAGAGAGGAAGGCCAAGTATTCTATAGGAAATTATGCTTGGATGGCACATATCAGCATTTTGGTGGTTTGCAACATATGCCAATACGTGAATATATGGAAAGCACACATGTGGTTGGAAAGGAACTAGTAGAGTTTGAAAAGTATAAAATAGTGGCCTACAATATAAAAGATGGTAAATAAGCAAAAAGGTGTGATTTGGTTATTCAAAAGATTCTAGTGTATCATTTTTTCTACATTTTGTGATAGTATAGTGTATGAGTATGCAAGGCGTACCCATAGAGCTCGATGGTTGGACTTGAAATTCAAGTTATGCAAGGACACCTTTCCACTTGGTAGAACTATTTCGATCATTGAATTTGTAGATAACTATAGCCTACAACCACAACGTGAGATGTAATCACAATATTATAACTCCACACAGGTTTCTATATTTGTGCACATAAAATTCATTCATGTAGATGATAGTACAAAAGATAACATGAAGGTATTGAGGGAGTACCACTTTTACCTTAGTGATGATCATGCACATTCTATAGAGTTCATGCAAGGTTGCTTTCAATTTTTCTACAATGATTTGGCTAGGAGGGGAATAGCATATAGTCAACATATAATCTAGTTAGATAACTATACATCACAATTCAAGAACTCACAAAAGTTCTATTGGTTGAGAAGGATGCATGCTATTACATGTGTTCAATGTGGAACTTTTTTGAGGTCGAGCATAGAAATGGGGAGCATGATGGTTAAGTAGCATGTATCAAAAGAGCATTATTGTGAGAAGAGTTAAAGTATAAAGACAATAAAAAGTTGATAGATGCAAAATCAATCATCAAGTGGTGTAATACTTGGATGGGTCCAAGTAATGAAGGTAAGTCTTTAGTTCATAGATTTTTTTGGTTGATAGTTGATACTAACATTGCACCATATGAGGATTTTTGTACACTAAAAAGATCAAGTGAGCTACACTCTTTCAGAAGATAAAATGTAGGTTCATCGAGTATCCATATGTGGAAGATGACATGCTTTTTTTCTTCATGTACAATGGGAGCCTAAAATGAGTGAGTCAAACGAGTGGGTTGATGAATGGCGGTTAAGTTATCTTAGCCCACTTGACATGTATCAGCCTCCAACGACATTAGAAGTGACACATATGGAATCATCGGTTAAATTTGACCACATATTAGATCTAGTTCAACTAAGTAATATATCTACTTGCATAGTTTTTGAAATCCCTAATGTTATCTTACTTTGTAGTGTTTTTGTAATGATGACTAATTTCATCTAATTTGTTGCACATATCAATGTAGGGAATGTCTATGCAATTATTGCAAATGAAGACAATGAAGAGGAAAAAATTATTATTGTGTCATTATGTTGAGGCCAAAAAGAATTTGGAGCCCCAGTTACAGATGGAGAAAATAGTGAATACCCTATAGGCTCAATGGTTGTTATTGGAATATGGATTAGAAGGTACCCACATAAGAGTGTTAATGTTTGGTTGTTTTAGGACTTTGAAATGCATCAAAATATTCTTTATTATTTAAACCTTGTTCTGGCATCCAATGTTCATTTGATCAAATATGGAGGTAGATGTTTCAACAAGACGTTGTGGAATGTGTGTGAGTCTGACCATGAGGAAGTACTTGAGATAATAAAGAGTAGAGAAAACCTTAATGGTTTGTTGGATTAATTTGTAAGTATACACATTGTTTCTTATTAATTTATAAGTATGCACATTAATTTGTATTAAAATTTCCAAGTATGCACATCAAGATTATTTGATAGTGTGAATGTGAATCTGCACATGTTCAAATGTGGACATTAGTCATTTTAAACAAGCCCAAATAAAGAATTCCCCATGAAATTGTTGAGCATGCAAAGAAGATGAAAACACCAAAATAATATGAAGCAACAAGTAAATGAACATGAAATATTATTCTAAACTACTCAAACCATCATCCCATAGGGGGATTGGTGCCACTTTGATATGGAAAGTGGCCCTTTCCCAATGCCTTATGATAAGCTATTGATTCTTTGATGTGAAGATGAATTTTATGCAAAGAGATAGTGAAATCCAAGCTAAAATGACATAAAAAATCAAGTGATTGAAGAGTGAAATGAGTAGAGTAACAATGCTTCAAGTTGTGGATCCATATTTAATGGATATTGTTTCTATTTATCATAGAGAATTGTTGAAGAATGGATGAAATTGGTGGATGTGGGACTAAAATGAGATTGAATAGCATTGTGACATTTGTCACAAGGCTAATGAAAGCCATGGAGATATGTGTGAGCAGATCTTGGGAGAAGGGATGTGTAAGAGAAGTAAATGCTTAGGTGGATTGTGTAAGAGGGGTGTAAGAGGCTATTTAAGGAATGTGGGTGAGAATGTAAGAGGGACAAGATAACATGTAGGAGGCCATTTAAGGCCTTGTGTAAGAGAAAGGTGGCTATTAAAGACCTTGTAAGAGGCATTAATATTTGTCCAAGAAAGTCAAATAAGTTGAGTTATTGTAGGAATATTCTCAAAGAATATTCCTTTGTGAGGAAAATAGGCTATTTAGTTAATTAGAATAAATTATTTTCATGTGCAACTTGGTTAGTTGACCATGGGTTTGTTCAACCTTGATGGGGTTAAAATCTAGAGAAATGAGTAATGACCTGATTAGGAGTTAATTAATTCAAAATTAATCAACTTGAGTGGATTAGGGGATTTATTCTTGAAATGCACAAGACAACTGGGGTGAATTAGTTGTACCAAATTACTTTACTTCTAACCTTAATCAATTTCACTTTAACTCAATCTATTATTAAGTGTAAACATAAGATGAAAATAACAAAAAGAAAACACCAAAGACACTAGATTTATGTGGAAAACCCAATGAGGGAAAAATAACAATGAGGATTAACTCACAATATAGTAATAATGCAATATCGAATACAAAGGCTCACTGCTAGATGACTCACTACCCAGATACAGAGGCTCACTAACACTACCTACAATATGACTCACTATCTATAAGGAGGCACACTACCTATAGATAAAGAAAAGATAAATAAAGATCCACCACTATAGGTTCCACACATTCGCAACTTGATCAAAATATTGCAAACACCATCAGCTCACTTCTTTTAGGAATCCAACACATCAAAGTATTGATGCCTTGATTCACTCTTATACACTCTTCTTTTCGTACTTGTTCGCGCACTTCACTTTCTTTCCACACAATTTGTAATATCTTGACTTGCTTTTATACCATCTTCAACCCTAGAAGCATTCTCCAAGGTTGGCTATACATCCTTCATTTTACAAATTCAAATTAAGTTAGGTACTCTGCATTTCCGTGATGGATAAGAATGAGAGAGAACCAATTACACATTCAATTAGGACCCAAAAATTATCTTGGATCAATCAAACACACACTTAATTCAATGCAAATATTTATGTAATGTGTAAACACTAGGTTGACCAAACCTAATGAAAACAACAATGATCTTTCAAGTACTCACATCTTCAGCAAGATGATCACATGTGGACCACCCAACGCGCTTCACCAGAAATTTTAACATCTTTTAGAAACCTTTAGGCACATCTAACGCAATTGCAACAAAGTTCATGCACAAAACATTCTTCAACAGTCCAATCAGACCAAGCAACAACACACAGTAGCTCTGGAGAAAGTCTTATGGAGCACCAAACCACAAGCACATTTTCTAGAACATAGAGAACATCATTTTTAACCTTCTTCGAAATCCGCAAGATCTGAAACAAAACACCAGAAGACTATAGAGCAAAAACATTTCTCCCAGTCCATAAACAAATAGTTCTAACGAACTAGTTGACACACCGGTGAACACATATTTCACTCTCCATCGATCTAGAAGATAAAGCTTAGGATATATTATCCATTGAAGCTCATGAACATTACTAAAGATCTACATAGGCATATGATCAACATAGAAGAAATGCAGAGAACAATACCAGAGCACACTTAGAACACACACTCAACACTACCTTCATTATTTCTTAATTTTCTGAAAAGAACTTGGCAACTACACAATTAGAAGTTCATAAATATAGCTCCATGTACTCTAAACACTTCTACAATATCTCAACTATACAAGTACCACTTGTAATCACTCTAAACTATGTTGACATCAATGACAACACCACCAAACTCATCCATACTTGCAACACTTATGTCATTTTCTAAATAATTAAATATATTTAATCAAATGAGAGGACATTGGGACTTTTAATTAAATAAATTGATTTATTTAATTAAATGTGATGAATATTAGTGAGGAGAGGGTGAATTAATCTAATAAATTTAATTATTTTATTAATAGTAAAAGTTGATTAATTTAACTAAATAATAAAGATTATTTAATTAATTGGTTAGTGCAGAAATGATTTTAGGAAGAAGTGATGTTAATTATTGCATAATATCAATCAAGACTATTTGAGTGTCTACATTTTTTGCCTCTTTGAAGCAATGTAATTTTATGTCGGTTCAAAGGCTGACACTACCTAGATCAAAATTCAACAAAATTCTAATTTTTTTGGATGCCCCATTTTTGCCCCAACTAAAGGAATTACACTGCTACACTACCCCCTCAAGAGATTGGGCGACAATTTCAATTTTTTATTCGAGCTCATTATTTAGATTCAACAATGATTCAGCTATAGAAAAAAAGGCTATAGGATGCAAAAATAGGCTCAAGATGCTAAAAATGATCAATAGAGGTTTCATGACTCGAAGATCGGATAAACGGGCTCAAAATTATAGCATCTAACCTCAATCAGGGCTTAAAATTATAGCTCCAATGCGGTGTTTATGATGTGATGTTTCTTGTTTTTTATTCTTTATGGATGTATGGATGCATATGATATGGTATGAATGGATGCATTTGTTATTTATGATTATGCTATGGTGTTTATTATTAGTGATGCAATGTATGCGATGTTACAGATGGATGATATGTATGCAAATGTGGTGCATGGTGTTACTTTCCTTTTCAATATCTTTTCTATGTGATATGCCATGATGATGCATGTGTATGTATGGATGCGTTTATATGTGATATGTTTAAATTCTATGGATGTAATGGATGATTTGTGTTATGAGATGCATAGACTAACAAATATATATTATGATGATGATAATGCAAATGAGATGAATTAAGATTCTTAGAATAATAAATATATATTATCCTAAACAACCTAAATGATGATGCAATGCATGCGAGCTGGATGATGTTTCCTATTATGATGTTATGCCCTGATTATGAAGGATGTTGATGGTTTGTGGATGTAGGATTGATCTATTTCTATTTCGATGAATGTCATGATACCATGTTAGTGTGAAAGAGGATAAAAGAATGAGAGGGATAAACCCTTGATTCTGAGAAGATGTAAAAGTCCAACAAGTCCATGAGTCATCAAGACTTTATTAGATATGATTATGAGTGATGATGATTTTATTATCGAGGGATTGAGATAGAAACAAAACAACTTTCATTATTTTTGATAAAAAATATAGATACGATGCATCAAGATATGGATAACTAGGATTGTGTGGTATCTAGTGTGATGGAGTTTGACTCAACAAATAGATAGGAGTATCCTTATTCACACCTGACATACATAAAATTTTCTAGGATGTACTTTGGAAGCTTCAAACATCTCAAACAAAAACATTAAAAGGCATAACCTTCCCATGTAATAGTAAAAAAGCTATTCAAAACACCCTCCATGCACATACCTAACAAAGTAACTATTTTCCAAGGTTATATTACAAGGACATCCAACAAGCACAAAAAAATGAAAGATAATGTTCAATGCCCCATTATTTTCTCTTTAAATATTTCTAATAGACATCATCGAGAGGTCATTGGAGTGAGTATAATAAGATAAATCGTAAGAAAAGAGGGTATCTGCAGGATCATCATGGAAATAATAGGCCCATAAGTGGCGATGAAAATTCAAAATATCAGAGTTAGGCAACTTGACGTAAAAATTTGAATAAGTTATCTAGATTATTTCAAAAATATGTAACAATATAATTTGTAGCAAATTGAATGTAGTTTCTAAATTACTAGGTTTATTTTAAAAAAAGAAAAAATCTATTTGGTGAAAATTTGAAATTTCAATGCAGTAGTACTTAGATTTCAGGGCAAAAATAAAAAGTAGGTGTTTGTCTGACCACCCTAACCACAATAAAATGATAATTTTTTTTATAATATTTTAGATATAAGTAGAGGACTCATGTCTTGATGTGATGCATATTTTTTTGTAATTTTTTTCCAAGTAAATCATTAATTATGAATTTTTATTACAACTTTTAAAAAATATAAAAACTTGTATGTCTAACCACCTTAACTTGGTCAAAATTCATGAAATTCATTTTTTAAATTTAATTCTATAGTATGCAAAGCATACAATGTGACACATGTTTCCGATTCAAAATATGCAATACTGTTTGAAAGCTATAGATGTTTTTCAATTAGCCTATCAATCAGGACTTTAGTCGTATATCAAATAGAAAATGAATAATAATAATTTATTAAATTCAAAGTAAAGCATAATTTATATTAGTGGAAAGTTGAGAATATCCTTTAAAAACTCTTTTTTGTTTCATCAATTTTGGGTTAAAAAAGTTGTTAGCCACATGGGCCATCATATCACTTACATATCGCCACTTTTTGCCCCATCATGATCCTACACATACCCTGATCAAACAAATAAACAAGCCAATGTTCTTCATACCTCTAGCCAAGACTAAAACTACAGTGATACCTAATGTTGATGTCCATTGTAGGAAAGACACATCCCAAGACATGATTATTAGAAGATTTTGAAACTAATGGAATGATAGATTGTTGACACCAAGAGTTTACCGCTTGTTTACCTATTGACCTAGACTTGAGACCTTTATGCTTAGGTTTACACTTTAAACATTTTCCATACTTGTTTCCACTTGTTTTTCTAAAGGTTGAAGATGAGGATCGATTAATTGTGAGTGGATTTTTATTGTGGGTGAACATGAAATGGCATGGATGATTTTGGGTTTTCTGAATGTTATAGTATTTTGAAATGTTTTGAGGCTATTTTGGGATTTTTGAGATGTTTTACAAATATTTTAATTTTCAAATTTTCCAATTTTTTGGTGTTTTTTGAGATTTTGACCAATAACCTAACCTAAGGACCTATCTAAGGGTCCTCGAGAGATGATCAAAGATTAACCTTACCTACATTATACATGCAGAGACCACATAGTTTGACTGACATAGACTCTAAAACCTGAAGTATGAACAATATTGGATTGCTAGGTTATTATGATAGACACCTAAAGGACCTATCTAGGAGCCTCGGGAGCTAATCAAAGATTAGCCTTGCCTACATTATGCACACAAAATCCTCGTAGTTCAACATGATTACTATGTTTTTGATTTTTCCTATTTTTGACCTATTTTAAGATTTTTGATATATTTTGGATGCTTTTAGATTTTTCTTGTTTTATGAATGTTTTTGGATTTTTTCGATATTATGAAATATTTTAAGAATATACACGAATTCGAACTGATGCAAGTATAGGGAATGCCCCCAGTGTGATTCGATAGACTACCTTGATATAGGTAGGAAAAAAAGACCTTAGGAATGTGCCAAGTAGTTCTAGAATGCAATGTAATAGATACACAAGATTGATCCATAATACGAATGCGGATGGGTGATGGAAATAAAAATGGAATGTGATGGGTGAATTTGATGGAAAGTGAAGCAGAACAAGCCAAAGAATCTCTAGTGGATGGAAAGTGCTTTATTTACACAAGGCACCCGTTTTCTAGGTTTTTTCCAAGGTAGTTACCCAATGTGCCACCAAAGTGATTTTCACAAAATGATGATTTTTTTCTTTACTATTTTCAATCCTTTTTCTAATTTTTTTTAGATTTTGATACTTTTAATTTTTTAATTTTTTAATTTATACTTGCAAGCTTAGGAATAAAACTTTTTGAGATGGTAGTTATTGATGGGATCCTATAATGGTTCACCTTTGAGTGTTGATAACTGATATGCTCCTAATTTGTAACTAGATGTGACAATGAAGGGTGCCAACCAATTAGGTTCAAATTTTCCCATGCTATCTAGATTTTGTACATTCTTTTGATTTTCTTTCAACACAAGCTCCCTAACCTAGAATGATTGACTCTTTATCTTTCTATTATAGCTCCTTTTGAGATGGTTATGATAAAACTATAAGTGATTCAAGGAATCTAGGTGATGTTCATCCAATAGCTCCAGCACGTTCAACCACGACACCATGTATTATTCATCAACAGTAAGGTTCTGCAAGGATATTCTCAAGGATGGGAGCCCGACCTCAATAGGAAGGATCGTTTTTGATCCGTGGACCAAGGAGAAAGGGGTTGCACATGTAGGTGTGTAGATGCTAGTTTGGTAGGCCCGTAGGATGGGGTTTAATTGTAGATTACAGTCACGACTAGCTTCATTGACTATTTTCTTTAGGATCTTCGGAATTGTTTAATTTGTGGCCTCAACTTGACCATTTCCCAAGGGGTAGTAAGGGGAGGGGAATTGATGTTGGATGTTAAATCTTTGGCATAACTCATAGACATCCTAATTTTTGAAACGTGTCCCATTATCTGAGATAAGGGCTTGGGGAACACCATAGCGGAAGATGAGGTAATTTAGGATGAATTTAGAGGATTTCTTTCCCATGATGTAGGTCATAGGTATGGTCTCTACCCACTTTGTGAAGTACTACATGGTAGTAATGATGAAATTGTGGCCATTGGATGAGGCAGGTGTTATTTTCCCTATGAGATTGAGCACCCACTATGAAAAGGGCCAAGGTTTTATGATTGGATGAAGCTCCTATGCTAGTGCATGGATGAGGTCCCCATGTTGTTGGCATTGCATACATTTTTTGACATAATCGTGGGCTTCTTTCTCCATAGTAGACCAATAGTACCTCATTGTTAGCAAATTCTTGGCCAAGGTCATACCACTAAAGTGTGAACCAAAAACTACCATCGTGGAATTATTTTAAGGTAGTCAAATCTTCCTTAGGTTTAAGGCATCGTAATAAGGTACCCTCAAGCCTCCTATGGTAAAGGGTGTCTCCTAAAATGATGAAGTGAGATGACTTTTTAATGAAGGTTTTCTTGAGATTCGGGGTGATGTGGGGAGGACTCATATTTTTAAGTAGGTGAATATATCATGGTACTAGGGATCATCACGACCAATGAATTCACACATAAAATCAAATTCTAGTACCTTGAAAGCTAGTACGAGAAGCTTCTCTACAATAAATTCTTGTTTATGGATGTTCCTCGAGATATCTAGCAATGATCCAATCATGGCCATAACATCTACTACTATGTTGTCTACTCTTGGTATCTGCTAAAATGTTATGTTGATGAAGAACTCCTTGAGATCCTCTACCAACTTTTTCTATGGGGTGAATTTTTCATTGTTAGTTTGATATTCACTATTGACATGATTGATAATAGACTGTGAATCCCCATAGAGCTTCAATCCCATGATCTGTCATTGTATCACTATTCGAAGTCCTATGAAAAGAGATTTGTATTCTACAATGTAATTGGTGCAAGGGAAGGACAATCTATATGACTTTGAGATACAATATCCTTGTGAGGTGATGAAAAGGATACCCACTCATGTCCCATGCAACAAGTAGGAACCATCAAATTACACTTTCTAATGGTATGTTGCATTTAGGAGGAGATTTGACTCATCTAGAAACTTTGATACTAGTGGGTTCTTTGCATATATGGGAGCTTCAACTAATTGATCTACAATTTCTTATCCTTTGATGGCTTTCTGTTCCACATACTCAATGTCATGCTTTTTCAAGATCATCACCCACTTGGCCATCTGTCTCGTGAACATTGCCTTAGAAAGAAAATATTTTAGGGGTTTTCTCTTGGCAATGAGCTTAATCTGATGAGCAAGCATGTAATTCTTGAATTTCTATGAGGCAAACACTATTGAAAGAAAAGCATTCTCAATGAAAGTGTAGTTGAGCTCATGTTCCACTAAGGTTCTACTGATGTAATAAATGGCCCTCTCTTTCCTTATTTCATCATGCTAATCCAAAAGAGCACCAAAAGATGTTGTCGTAGCTAAAATGTAAAGGATCAATGGCTTATTCAGGATTGGTGGCATGAGGACTGGTGGCGTCAAAAAGTATTCCTTGATTTTATTAAATGCCTTATCACATTTTTCTTCCCACTTGTAGGTTACCCCCTTGTGAATCAAATGGGAATAAGGGACAGTTTTATTTGTGAGTTGTGTTATGAATCGTTAGATGGATTGTAGGCTTCCTTGCAAGCCTCTTAGTTGTTTTATTGTTCATGGAGCATCCATGTCTAAGATTACATTAATTTTTGTTTGATATAATTTGATTCATCTCATTGACACAATATATCTCAAGAGATTTCTTGAAGTTACATCGGGGTGATCCCACAATACTGGTTTGCAATTTTTGGGCAAACTAGACACTAAACTTGTTTTTCAAAACTAAATCTTCACTTTTGAGCTCCTATAGCAGCTAAACCATGAGGAATTTGAAGATGATTCAAACTAGTGATTTGTGACATTTTGTCTATAGATTCAAAATATATTTTTTTCAAAAAATTTGGAATCAAATTACACTTCTTTTTCCATCTCCTTTGAAAACTATATTTTAAAAAAATATAGCATTTTTAAGAAGTGATGCTCATCGTATACAACATTAATTTTTTTGTATGAAGGATAATTTTTTTTTTTTTTAAAATTTAGATTTGTAACTACGACATCTAGCACTTTCATTTGGTTTTGTAGTGTTCTATTAAATATTTTTTCCTTAATCAAGTTTTAAAGTCAAACCAATTACAATTTAGACATAGGCAGACTGTATACAACATAACTTTTTTTGTATATCAAAATTCATTTTTTTTAATGGATCAAGGACATCAATACCCAACCCAAACATATTTTCTAATTTTTTTTTTGATAATCTGCTATTTTTCCACATGTACAGAATAGAGAGCTTGATTTTTGATGAAAAACCTATATTTAGTAAAACTAAAAAAACAAATACATAATAAAACCAAAACATATTAAAATTGTATTTTTTGGATAGCTCATTCTGAGGACTACCATCATCCAATTGGGTTTGTGAGGTCTCCTCCATTTTTTTCCTCAACCCAAGATTTGAAGCGTAAAATTCTAGACATATTTACCACCTGAGGGGGAGAAGGAAGGAAATAGGGGTTTCGAGCGAACCCCCTTTCCAAAAGGATTTATTTAGTTATTTTTGCGGGAATGGTGAGAAGTTATTTGAATGTGTTCGATCAAACCCTAGTTCATTTAAACCCTCTTTTGGTTCGTTTGAACCTATTAGTTCATTCGAACCCCAGAAATAATTCTTTTTGGCATGGGGTCATTTTTTTCAACTTTTCCTTCCTCATTTCAATTGTAAACCACTTTTTTGGGTTCACCCATCGAAGACACATCTCTTGGCATTTAGACATACCTTATATTCTATGAGCCTATCTAAGATTGGGCCAAATGTTGATATATGGTCTTGACATTTCCTTGATTTGGCTAGTCTGTCATCCACATAGTCGTCTACAATTTTGTGAATCATGTCATGAAAGATCAAAGTCATAGCCCTTTGATATGTAGCTTTGGTGTTCTTTAGGCCAAATGGAATCATATTCCAATAGTAGGTTCCCATGGAAATGTGGAGGCTATTTTATGTTGGTCATCCTTTGTAATCATAATCTGGTTGTACCTTGAAAAATTTGTCCATTAATGATAGAATTTCATGCTCCGCTGTCAAATCTATAATCATATCTATGTTGGGTAGGGGGAAATCATCCTTAGGACATGCTTTATTCAGGTCTCTAAAGTTGGTGTAGATTTGGATTCCCCTAGTAGGTTTGGAAACAAGTAGAAAGCTAGAAACCCATTCTAGAGAATCGATGGGTTGGATGGATGTTTTATCAAGAAGTTTATGTAGCTCAAGTTTGACCAATAAGGTGATTTACGGGTGCATCTTTCTTAATTTTTGTCTCACAAGTTTTCTCTTAAGATACATTGTTAGATGATGGATGAGCTTTTAGGATCAAGTCCCATCATGTCACTATATGTCCACACAAAGTTCCCCTTCCTTTCCTTTAGAAATGCTACTAAATTTTCTTGTTCTTCTACCAAAAGTGACTCTACATAGAAGGTGATTTGTGGTGTCTCTTCACTTCCTACAATCACCAAGTTGCACTTATTTGCTAGGAAAGGTGATTTATCTTGATGAATACACTAAGGGGAAGATTGAATCCCTCATCCTTTGGCACCTCAAAAAGGTTTTCACCATCAGATACATCCTTTGTTTTTACTATTTTGGGATCGGTAAGTGCTACAATGTGGTTTTCACTTAAGGATCGAGACGTTAGTCTTAGATTTTCAATTTTGTGACTAAGAGATTCAATCATTTCCCCATAGTACACATGTGTATCCATCTCAATGTCAAACCTCACCTTGTGGTCTCCATATGGTATGCCATTTCTTAGTCCCATGAATTAAGAGAGAGCCTCATCATTTTTGAATGAATCCAAGATTGGTGGTCCTCATTGGTCCCAGTTTACAAGTTGGGGATATGTAAGTTGTAGCTCAATTTTGGAAGGGCTTGGTTCAAACGATGTGGTGGTGATCATGAAAACATCAAAATATTCAGGTATGTGCAGGATCATCATGGAAAATACAAGCCCTTAAGTGGTGATGAAAATTTAGAAAATCAGAGTTAGGCAACTTGACATAAAAATTTGAATAAGTTATCTATATTATTTCAAAAATATGTAAGAATAGAATCCATATCAAATTGAATGTAGTTTCTAAACTACTAGGTTTATTTTTTTTTAAATCTATTTGGTGAAAAATTGAAATTTCAATGCAGTAGTACTTAAATTTCAAGGAGAAAATAAGTACGTGTCTGTCTGACCACCCTAACCACAATAAAATGATAATATTTTTTTATAAGATTTTATATATAAGTAGAGGACTCATGTCCCGATGTGATGCACATTTTTTTGTAATTTTTTTCCAAGTAAATAATTAATTATGAATTTTTTATTACAACTTTTAAACAATATAAAAAACTCATATATCTGACCACCTTAACTTGGTCAAAAATTCATGAAATTCAATTTTTTTTAATCTTATAGTATGCAAATCATAAAATGTTATGAATGTTTTAGATTCAAAAATGTGATACCGTTTGAAAGCTATAGATGATTTTCAATCAGCCTATCAATGAGGACTTTGGTCATAATTCAAATAGAAAATGAATAATAATTATTTATTAAATTCAAAGTAAATCATAATTTATACTAGTGGAAAGCTAAGAATCTCCTTTAAAAACCATTTTCATTTCATCAATTTTCGGTAAATAAAAGTCATGAACCACATGGGCCAACATATCACTTACATATTATAACTTTTTGGCCCATCATGATCCTGCACATACCCATTCCTAGCATAGGTCGGTTATATCAAAGGTATAGTTATCAAGGGAAAGGCTAGTGGATATCTGTAATAGAGGGGAAGCCTTGACCATTTTGATAGGGGTATGCTTGCCAAGAATGGTCATCTCACTTGTGGTACAAGAAAGGCCAAGATTATTTAAACATTTCACCAAAATGAGGGGTTCTAGTAAGCCATTGTCATTATATCCCAACTTCTCATTCTTGTCATAGCCCCAACCAAACATCAGTTGTAGACCCATGTTATCGTCATCCATGTGAAGAATAGGTATGGGTCTATTGTCTTGGTAGAGAAGGTCTGATACGTCCTTTTCATCCACCACTTCTTTAGCTAAGTATCCGCACTTTCTGAAAGTGGTAGGTGATGTTGTGAATATTTGGGATGATGAGTCATCACTAGGTTGTGGTTTCCCATGAGATTTAGGAGATTGTGGTAGCTCTCCTAACACAAATGTGCCTTTCTCCAAGTTATAGTCCCCACAACCATTATATTTGATTATATATTTGATGTCAGGGATGTTATAAATGGAGGGTGTCTTTGTCTCATATGTGGAGGCCAAGGTGGATGGATCAACATAGGAAGATGTGGGTTCTTTATCATTCTTAGGCACTTGTGGGATTTCGTAGTATTTGGCTTCCAAAATTTTGCAATAGTAAAATGGCCTAGGGTCACCATGGATTGTCACTTCCTTATCTTGTTAAGGGAATTGACACATTGGTGGAAAGTAGATGAAACAACTTGCATCCCATGGATCCATGGATGCCCTAGGAGGATATTGTATGGAAGTTCAAGGTCAAGGACTTGGTAGTTGGTTTCCATGATGGCATGTCCCACTTGAATGCAAAGCTGGATGGTGCCTTGGGACACCCGTTCTTGATCATCATAAGCCTTTTTAGTGATACCTTTCCCTTTTACAATAACATCTTCAAAAATTCCCATATTCTTGATTAGTTGTAAAGTACAAATATTTAAACCTTCACCCCATCCACCAAAACTCTTTTGACTTTTTTCTTGTGAACCAAAACCTCAAGGTGGAGTTATCGATTATGGGATGGTTGCATTGGGATGTCTTGTTCTGAAAATGTGAGAATGTGGGCATAGTGATGTGTCTGACCATGGCTTAAAATTGGCTTGCATCAATGTCGGTAGGAATAGTGGATTCAAACAAAGCTTTCTCTAGAATGTCCCTATGTGTTGGCGATATCTTTAGTAATTCCAAGATGGAGATTTGAGTGGGGGTTTTCTTCAACTAGTCTAAGACGCTATAGTCATTTGGATTTGATTTTGGTATAGTAGAGGATCCTATAAGTGATGGTGATGGTCCTTGGATTGCTATTGTGCCTTTATGTGTGGTGACTCCACACTTTGTGCTAGGCCCTTTAATATTGACAACATTTATGAACTCATCCAAGGATTCTACAACATGGTCATAGACATGGTTGAAATTTGTGTAATTTTTTCCCTTACCTTTGTATTTTCTTTTTTTATTTTCAGGCATTGGATTTTTTTATATCTTCAAATCCTGGTTTCTGGCTTGTTGGTCAATATTGGTGTCTCTTCTCTCAATGAGGTCTTGGATAAAAATTTTCAATATCATGCAGCTAGCTATTGTGTGTCCCTTGATTTTTTTACAGTCACAAGGGTGATTTTCATTATACTAAGGGGTTTTGACTTGGAACTATTGATAATTTTCATAAACAAGAAGCATGATGAGATTTGCTTGCACTAACGATTTCATAACAGATTCTTCCTTGGGGGTCGTCCTCCTTGAGGATTGAAATTGTTGAATGTTTGATTATTTGGTTGTTGTTGTGATGGGTTTGTCTGTGGGATGTTTTGATCAATGGGTTGTTGCGTGTTGATTTGTGGTTGATGAGTGTTTTGTTGTGGGTATTTTTGTTGTGTGTTTTTCCTTGGAGCATTAATAACAACTTTGGCATCAAAAACACCATCATTGGTAACATTTTTATTTTTAGCTCAAGTGTGATGTTTATCATTGTAGTTATTTGATGGTCTATTTTCTTGGTATGTGGTTCTGCACCCTTGTGTTGTGAGGTCTCTTTCAATGTTGAGAGCTTTGAGGATTAATTCGTCATATGTCATGATGCATTGCATTTTTAGACAGAAGGACAATTCCCCTTCAAGGTTAGAGATGATGGTTCCAAATTTTTGTTCCTCTAGCATGGACCATTTTCTTTTATTGGCTTTGGATCTTCATCATTGTAAGAAAGCTGCAAATATCTCACTTAGCTTCTTTGAGGCCAAATAATTCATTTAGGCTTACCTCCATGTCTAGGTTAAATGAGTAGTTTTCTATGAATAGGTCCATGACTTATTAGAACTTTTTGATTCTAGGAGGTAAGAAAGAGAACCATCCCATTGTGGGACCAACCAAGCTTTGGGGAAAGAGTCACATCACATATAAATCGTCATATGATACTTCCATGTAATGTACGTGAAATTATCTGATATGGTCCTCAATATTGCCTTTTCCTTGGTATTTGTTGAATTTTGGTATTTCGAATCTTGGTGGGAATGGAACCATAGCAATATTCCTACCGAATGGATAGGGGAAAAATCTTTTTGGGTGTATTATTTTTTTTCTTTTTCATATTGAACGTCCTATATTTGTTAAGAGAGCAATTTAACTATGTAGAAATATTGGTTTGGGGATCAAGTGGTGAAATTTACATATTTTGGGGTGGTATAGTTTGTTGGGTGAATGAGGGGGTGGAGTGTGTTACTTACATGTTAAGGTTCAAGGCATTTTTCTACGTTTTCATGAAGGGTGATTGGATGAAACTGTGGTGTTTAATTTATTTTGAAATACGCTTAATTTAAGTTCTTGGAAATGGTTTCCTCAGTTTATCCTAAAGTGTCAATCCGAGAACGTAATATTTTGAACTGTGTCATGGCAATATGCTGAAGAGATGCAGTTTAGAAACCAAGGGTTGATGAATGCATACTAATGAAATCTGCATTCAAGCAAAATTCCAACTGGTAGAATTTATGTCACAATATGTGACAGGAACTTGTAAAGAGATAATTTTGCAACAAAAATAGATCACCAACATAAAACATAAGAGAAATAAACTTCTATAAAGTTGAATAAAAAGTATGACAAAGACAGAATCAAGGATGCTGGTTATAATAGAATATCTCACATTTCCATGTTTATCTTTTTACGATTCTATTCTATGATACCAAACTATTTTTTACACTGGCAATCATAAATCTGATTAAACATACATATCAACAGATACTGAATGATTTAACAAGGATCCAAACAATAGAATTAAGACAAAATGAATTACACAGTTGCAATGAATGAATTAATTCAGAAATAGTAACCAATCATTTAATCATATAAATCAAATTAATCAAATGACTATAAAACACACATTACCATGCATATAAATCTAATTGTAAAATCACCAATAACGGAGGAAATGGGCCCTGCCTTCGCTAATTATTGAATGATGGAAATCATGAAACACCAATCTATCCACACTAATTGTCATCTAATAAAATGGTTGATATAGAAGAATATGTTGATCTTTCCAGTACGCGGATCTGATTTCTCAATTATATCTATTGATATTATGTTCTCATCATGCATATATATCGTTTGATTATACTAAAAACAATAGATAAGTTTGTTTGTTCATTCGGCCTTTCAGCCTCTCACAAACAAGAGTCTTTAGATTGATAGAAGGTCATAGGCCAATTTTAGCATGAAACTAAAATAAATTTAACTAAAATGAAGAGTCTAAACATCTTTTTGTCAGTTTCACTTCATCAAATTCCTGAGGTCCTCGCATTTGTAACAACCTTCAACTTCCTTTTGAACCATCTCCTGCCACAAAACAATCAGATTTATCATGATTTTCAGTAAATTGTCAATCCCCAACTTCTTTCCTTATTTTATTAAATATTAAGGTTCCTTCAGCAAATGGTGACAAGATTAGGGACAAGGATATAGATAAAAAGGAAATTATAAGGTAAAAATAGTGGATTGATTCTATACTCATCATTTCCCCCCAGCTAGACATTTTGTGTGTCCCTATGCAAAAGTTACAAACCTGGAAGAGTTGAGAGTTTTTGAAGAGTTCCCTTGAATTCATCAATCCACTGTTGCCACATTGTTTGAACCCTCTGTTCATGTTCCTAGATAGAAGTTGTTTTTCTATCAAGTTCAGCCCTGAGTTCTCCGATTTCCTTTGCTTGAGAATTGACGATAGAATGAGCTTCCTAGAGCAGACCATGCAATGTGTGGTTTTCCACTCGTACCTTGGTCAATTCCTCTTTTAGGTTCTGAAATTCCTTTTCTTTCATACTTAGAGGAGGATCTCTTTCTTCCTCAAATTATTCTACAGCTTCAAATTATTCCTCCACATTCTTGCTTATATCACCCTTCTTTTCTTCTTCCTGGAGAGAAAAAGTAGAGGGTATATCTTTCTCTTCATGAGCAATGTCTTCGGCCTCCACAAAAACTTGTGTTTAAGGGTTATTATCAATACTATCCATGGGTTCTTTCAGAATCTATTCTTCATTTTTTGGGGCTACCTCCTGCACAACCTCCTGTTCTTGATTTGTTTTTGATGATGTCATAACCCTAGTAACTTCTGCTTGTTCTGATTGACTCTTAGCTGGCTCGTTTCCTAAGTGGACACTGGGTGAATGTTCTGGAGGGTCATCAGCTTGTTGCTTGGATTTTTTTTCTTTTTCCTTTTGACGTTTTTCCTTGCTCAATTCTCTGTGAAATTTTCCCCGCTTTCCTGAGACTTCAGATAGAACCTCTATTTCTTCAGACCCCAACACATTACTAGCTACCTTAGTCAAATTATCTAATTTAGATGAAGCATCCAACTTTTTTTTTCCCTTCCTGTCCTCAGATTGACCAGTGGGTGTTGTTTTTTAGGGTTCCTATTTCTCATAACTTTCCTCACCAGGAAGCAAAGGTGTTGACTTATTGAGTTTGAAGGAATCTTTATTTGTAGCACTTCTGGTTATTCTTTTTCTAGGTCCTAGGGTTTGTACGGAAGACTTACCAGGGCTTTCCTTAGTTTTCTTGTCACTGGTCCTTTTAGGTGTTTTATCAGAACCAAACTCCTCATCCGAAGAATTATCTTTAGAGGAATCCTTTGTGGAAGATTTCTCTTCCTCAGAGGGTCCAGTATCCTCACTATCCCAAGAATGGACGAATGAATCACAATCACCTGGAGGAGTCAACAATTTTAATTCCTGGACTACCAAAAGTTTTATTAAGCCATGGTGAGATAAACAGTTGGGTTTACCGCTTCGAACTATTTTGCACATCCATTGCAAAGCTCAATATAGAAAGTAAGGAACATTAATCAACAACCCTTGCCATAAATGCGACATTAATTTGAAATGTTGGGCAAATACATATTGAAATCTTCCTTCACAAGTAATATATTGAATTATGTACCTAGAAACCTCCCTCCAATCCTGGTAAAGATTGCAGCTTGGTAGCCTAGCCAGAAACCATCTCTATAGATTCTCCTCACTACAAGAATTTCTTCCGTGTTGGTTGCAATTCTGTGGACTGCTTCGATTTTTTTAGAAAATATTGTTCTCCGCTCATTGGAAGTCCAAAAACTTCTGCAATGATGTCCATTGTAACGTTGATATCAATCCCTTGAACAATAGCCTTTTGGTTGTAGAAATTATGGGAAAACTCCAATGCTACCCTCTCATCAAACCTTCACAACTGCTTGAAATAGGTATCCCAATGAGCCTTCTGAATCCCTACATACGCCTTAGCATGTGTTCTCAAATTTTTCATTGTGATGGGCTCATGCCGTGGTCGGTGACCTCTTGCCATGTCCACAGAAACTCATTACACTTGATACCAGAGTTTGCAAGAATACAACTTCCAGAAAAATGGTGTTCAACAGTTAAACTTAGTAGTGACTATTTAGTTGTAAGATGATGGTAAATATAGTAAATGAGAGTTTTAATCTAGAAATAATGGCAATGAAAACCCAGATTTTGGAGGAAGAAATGATGGCAATGACAACCCTCAGAAGGTATGATGACATAGACAATTTGTCCCCCCATTTTATTGGTTGGACCATCCACGAGGCAAAGGAGTATTTGACAGAAGGAAACCATAACATTAAATTAAATAAAGAAAGAGTTAGAGAAAAATCCATTACCGATTACCACGATCACCCAAAATGTACGTCGCATGCACCGAGATGATGAAGAAGATTGGAAATCTACAAAAATGTCATTGGAAAGGAGGTGGATGTGACAAGCAGGAAGTCATACTAACGAATGACGGTGCCAAAAGCAGATCTCATGAAAGGGACAACAAAAGAGAAATAGATGAAAGGCAACAAACGAGTATGGCGGTTGAGAGAATATGAAGATGCAAGCCAATGAAGCAATGATCGAGCAACAGATAACAAGGCAGCATGCAGAAAAGACCCAACGGACACCTGTCACACATGTGGAAGGAAACAGTGCCTCCTGGCAAAGAAACGATAGGAGTTGGAACCAAGAATACGAGCACCGAGAAGAAAAATGGTTGCTGGTTGAAAGCCACAAACAACCATGGCAGAAATGGAGAGGCATGAAAAAGGAAACATCATTCCTGGCAGAGAAGTGGACAGCTACTTCATTTGTTTTTTTGTTTTTTTTTTAATTTTGAATTTTGATAGCTACAACAGGTCGTTGGCATCCCGGTTTTCAACCTACCATTGCACAGATGTGCCAAAAAATTGGTTTTCACCCCTAAGGTTATTTTGCAGTTAGTATCTGCCAGAATCTAGTTTTCAGATATTAACTGACCAGCAATGCCCAAAGGTTTTCATTGTTGGATCTTTTATAGTTTTTTTTTTGTTTTTTTAAATATGTGGTCAATCCTGGAGGATTTTTTATTTATTTATTTATTTTTAAATATGTGGTCAATCCCAAAGGATACCAAAAGGAACAACAATAAGTTCTTGTGCCATCATGAGGAAGAAAGCTTCTTTGGAAAGAGGCTTCTTGTAAATTTTAAGGCGATGACCATTAACAAGGAGAGTCCTCCATTCAGATTCCACTATATAGAGACAAACAACACTATTATCATATATTGTCTGAATCTCATAGGGTCCAAGCCAACGTGTTTGAAACTTCCCCTTGAAGTCCTGAAAACAGGAATCATATAAAAGTGCCCAATCACCAGGTTGAAATGATCGTTGCCAGATGTGGCGGTCATGCCATAAGGCATGTTGCTTTTGAACAATCTCAGAGTGGAAGGGAGATTCCTGGCATAATTCACTTAAGGAATGCAATTGATCAATCTATGCTTTCTATGCATCTGAAATATTCATACCCAATTGAAGTGTAGTGTGAAGAGTTTTTACCTCAAACTGAATAGGAAGGGTTGCCTTCTTACCATAGAAAATTTCATAAGGGGTCAAACCACTGGTGGTTTTCCATGTTGTGCGATAAGCCCACACAGCTTCAGGAAGCCAAGTAGCCCAATCATGCCTATGAAGTGCGACTGTCTTGGTAAGAATATTTTCAATCTCCCTATTAGTAACTTCAACTTGTACATTAGCCTGAGGATGATAAGGAGAAGAATTTCGATGGTAGATCTCATACTCATGAACCAAAGCAGCAATGAGCTCAAATGTAAACTGTGGCCCTTGATCTGTAGTTATTTCTTAGGGTACACGAAACCTTGTAAAAATCTCAGAATACAAGAAATATGCTACCTTTAAATCTCTGGCATGTTTGAGAGCTACTACCTCAACCCACTTGGTGACATAATCATTGCATAGAAGAATATATTCCTTGTTTCATGAGGGTGGATTGATTGGCCAAACAAAATCAAGGCCCCATTTTTCAAATGGCTCGATAAACAAATGGGGGTGTAAAGGCATCTCATCAGATTGCGTAGGTCGACCCATGCACTGAAATTTTTCACAATGATGAACATAGCGCCTACAATATTTGTGAAGTGTAGGCCAATAGTATCCGGTGGTAAGAATTTTCTAGGCAGTTCTCTGAGCAGCAAAATTTGCCCCACATGGCTTTGTATGACATGCACGAAGTATATCGAAGAAATAATTTTCACATACAGAACGTCGCGTGATATTATCAATGCCAGTGCGGAAGAGTAATCCATTGATCCATGTGTATTTCCCACTAATTCCAGCCAGCTTTCACCACTCTCGGGAAGAGAAGTGAGGTGGAAACATACATGTGACTAGATAATTGGAAATATCAACAAACCACAGGCTCTTGGTGGATATGGAAAACAAATTTTCATCGGGAAATGCATCATTGACTAGAGAGGGCTCGGCATCATAGTGTTGCAACCTGGATAAAAATTCTGCAACCACATTTTCTCAACCAGGCTTATCAAGTATAGTTATATCAAATTCTTGAAGCAAAAGAAACCACCTAATGATCCTACCAATAACCATAGGTTTATTTAATAGAAATTGAATGGCAGAATGATCCATGTGAACAAACACTTTATACCCAGTAATATAATGTCAAAATTTATTGATCAGATACACAACAGCTAAAAATTCTTTTTCAGTTACCATATAATTTACCTCAGCCCTTGTGAAATTTTTGCTGATGTAATAAATAGAGTAGAAGATATTATCCTCTTTTTGGCTGAGTACAACCCCCATCGAACAATCAGAAGCATATGTATGGATATGAAATGGAAACTCCCATTTGGGTCCTCGTAAAACTAGTGTGGTTACAAGTTTCATTTTGATGGCTTCGAAAGCTTCCTGACATTCAGGCATCTAGGAAAAAGTAATGTCTTTGGCAAGCAGAGCAAACAAGGAGAAGCAATTTTATTGAAATTTTGAATAAATCTTTGATAATATCCTGCATGGCCAAGAAAACTTTGAATATCCTTTTGACTAGAGAGTGTGGGTAAGTCCTAAATGATTTGAATCTTTTTAGGATCCACTTGTATACCTTTAGTGGAAATATAATGGCCAAGCACAATTCCTTCAGTCATAAGCATATGGCATTTTTAATGAAATAATAAAAAATTAGTGTCTATACAATGCTTAAGTACCTTTTCTAAATTAGCTTTGGCCTCCTCATAAGTATTACCATGAATAGTAAAATCATACATATATACCTCTACACAATCATTGACAAGATCTGCAAAAATGCTCAAGACTACTTGCTGAAAAGTAGCAAGAGCATTATACAAACCAAATGGAAATACTCTATAAGAAAAAGTCTCATAAGGACAAGTAAAAGTAGTTTTATCTTGATCTTCCACTTCAATCCAAATCTGATTGTAACCATTGAATCCATCCATCCAGAAAACAATTTCTTACCTACAAGAGTATCCAACACTTGATCAATAAATGGTAATGGAAAATGATCCTTCTTAGTAGATTTATTTAATGCTCTATAATCCACACAATTTCTCCATTCAGCATTTTTTTTAGGGACCACAACTAAAGGAGAAACCCATTGACTATCTAAGATAGGATATATAAACCCAACATGTAACAGCTTTTGTAATTCCTCCTTAACTATTTCATGCAGCGCAGGATTGAGCCAACGTTGTGGCTGCCTAATTGGACGACTTTCATCTTCAATATAGATACGGTGGGTACAGGTATCAGGGTGAATACAATGCATATCTTGGTATTCCCAAGAAAATGCATCTTTATTTGTTTTAAGCATGGTAATAAGGTCTTGGATTTGTTCAGGGGTTAGCTGTGGATTAATATTAAGTGTA
This sequence comes from Sequoiadendron giganteum, assembly GCA_007115665.2. Lineage (NCBI taxonomy): Eukaryota > Viridiplantae > Streptophyta > Pinopsida > Cupressales > Cupressaceae > Sequoiadendron > Sequoiadendron giganteum. The sequence goes on along the minus strand of CM021103.1, from coordinate 442,792,088 downwards.
CGATTAGGCAAAATTTCCATGGCTTTGGACTGTATAGGTGAATTAATTGATAAGCATTGCAAAATAGATGGCTTATTAGAAAATAAAAATGAACCGTATAAGCAATCATGAGGTAGCAATTAATGCAAGGTTATAAAATATTAGAGAGATTGTGAATTACCAACCAACGAAAAATTCCCAAAAGGACATGGAGTATTTATACCTGAGTGGAGAACCATGTTTTCAAAAAAATTATCAAATGTATACCTATTAAGAAGAAAATTAACAAGAACATTATCTTTTGTGGGTTCCCCCATATCTAGTGCTTTATCAATTGTTAGAATTGGTAATGTCTCATCCAAGTCACTATCAATCCAAACCGGATCTTCTGTTTCCAACAAAGGTTGTGCTAGCGGGTATAGAGTTAACTACGTCTTGTGCTTGCAATTAGAAATGACCATTTCCCCTGATCGACAATTAATATAGGCATCCACAGTTGCTAACCAAGGTCACCCCAGAATTAGGGGGTATCCCCCTAGCTTAATCTTTGGCTGCAAAATCATAAAGTCAGTCGAATATTCCCATGAATCAATAGATAGAATTACATCCTCAATTACTCCCTCTAGCTTAACCAAAGATCTATCAACCATTTGAAGAACTGTAGGAGTAGGCCTAAGTCCTTCCAAGGAAAATTTATCCTTTGTTTCATTTGTCATTACATTAATTGCAGCACCTAAATCTACAAGATTATTAGGAATACTTAATTTACCAATTGTTACCTTAATGACCTAGCTTCCTAGATCAGAATATTTTGGAATGGTTAAATTCCCAAGCATAAGATTTGCTAATTGTCCAATTACTTGAATAGTCTTCGGATCTTATTTATTTTTCTGCTTCTGAGTACAAATTTCATGAATCATTTTTGTGTAAACCAAAATATCCTTGATAGCCTACAATAAAGGAATTTTGATATTAACTTTGTGTAATTCATTTACCAAATCAAATTCAGAATGAGAATCCTCCCTTAGTATTGATTCAGATTGAAACCTTTCAGGAAAATGTGGTTCCTTAATTGGTTTTGGCTCGAATTCTTCATTGACCTCCATAATAGTGGGCCCCAAAAGAGCCTTTCTTGACCTTAACTAGACTCCATCTATCTCTAATGTGTTTATGGGATAAGTGGAGTATCCAATTGGCTCATTGAAAATTATACATTGGCTGAGTAGCCTTATTATTGGGGTTAGGATTTGATTGAGTTGGCATAGATGTAGGTCTCAGTGGTTGTGGTAGATGATTTGAAGGTTGGGTAGTTGAAGATGGTAACCCTGGAAGAATTTTTTGTGACTAAAGGTAAGGGTTAACCATAGAAGGCAGTGGAAATGGGAATGGTTGTTGATATGTTGATGTTTGTGGTGGTTGTGGCCTCCATGCCTATTGCCACGACTATGAAGTATACGAATATTGTGGCATCCACTGAGGGTATGGGGGTTATTGCCATCCCCCATTCCATCTGGACTGGTACAGGTTGGTTTGACTAGGTCCTGAAACAAGATAATCATTCATCACACTAGGGTGCATGGCCCATGGTGGAAAAGGTCGCCTAGGGGCCATGTAATAAACAAGTTCCTCAATATATTCCATTTCGGGCATTCCTGTAGGGAAAGGTTTTAGTGTAGAGGTCTTACTAGGCTCTTCTAAGGATGAAATTTTTGTCCTATTGTATGGGAAGTCTTCACTACTATGCTTTTTATGACATACTAGAAAAAACACAACTAAAGCCTTCTCAGCTTCTTCTTGCTTCCTACGGGTGTAAAGAGTATCTATCTATTTCCCATATGATTTAGCAAATCTATTTTAAGGTCCTCAAGTAAATTACCTATTTCCCTTTTTGTGATAGCTGTCACATTATTTGTGGTATAAGATTTACTCGGATAACTCCTTCCCAAACGTCGTGACCTCGAATAATTCCTACAAATATCACAAATATTAGTAAATTCCAATTTAGAAATGTTTCCTTTTCCTATTAAATTCAATGCTTCCATAACATCATCTTGTATGCCTCTAAGAAATAACATTTTAATAGTATCATCATTTTTTTCCTCATGGCGAGATCGTTGAAGACTAAACATAAAACGTTCAAGGTAGTCTTCTATGGACTCCTCTTTTTGAGTCATATGAAAAATCTCATCTCAAACCTCTTTTGTTTTGCAATATTCTTGATATTAGTTCAAGAATAGTTCCTTCATAACTGCCCACATTCTTATATTCCGAAGGTTCATAAACCATCACAAAGCAACATCCTTCAATGTAGCTGGAAATAGTTTGAGTTTCTGTGCATCATTTTGATAGTCATAATTGTGACACAACACATCAAATTCAAACAAAAACATATCAGGATCTTCTACTAAAAGACCACGAAAAATAGGTAAAGCAGAATGAGGAATATTTTTCAAGGGATCATCTCTCCTGGGATCTGTAATTAGAAACTCAAAAGTAACCGAGTTGTTGTTGGCCAACACCCTGTTATGATTTTCATTGTTGTTGTTGTCATTGTTGTTTTCAGGATCCATAACTTGAAATGCCCAAGGAGTAAAATAGGTTGTAAAGGGCTTGTGGCCTTCCTCAACAAATGGTCCTACTTCTTCTTTGTGAGATCCCCTGAGAATTTAAACAACCTTTTTGCATAATATATCAAAAGATCTTGGTTGGGTATTTGCAGGTGTTTGAACAACAATGGCCTCAATAACACACTTGTCTAAATCGGGTTCCGGTAATTCTAACAAAGGCAGTTTAAACTTTACTTCCTCCCGAGTTAGACTACCCTTCTTAACAAATGCTTTGAACTTATCTTGCAATTTCTCAGGTTGTGGCTCCTCAATGGATGGTGTTGACTTGTTTTTGGATTTTTCGGGTTGTGAACTACTTCCCTTCTCTTTCCTAATAAATCTTCCCTTGCTATCTCTATAATGATTCATACACCTAAATGACCTATAGCAAAGAAAACTAAGGATAATTACCCAAAAAATTGTGTGGATTTTCTCCTTAATGCAATGTTCCTAACTTGGTTTACTACAAATGCAGGTCTTTAACACCATTCCCTGGCAACGGCGCCAAAACGATTGGACTAAACTGTGGTGTTTAATTTATTTTGAAATTGGCTTAATTTAAGTTCTTGGAAATGGTTTCCTCAGTTTATCCTAAAGTGTCAATCTGGGAATGTAGGCTTTTGAACTATGTTGTGGCAGTATGCCAAAGAGCTACAGTTTAGAAACCAAGGGTTGATGAATGAATACTAATGAAATATGTGTTCAAGCAAAATTCCAACTAGCAGAATTCTTGTCACAATATGTGACAAGAACTTGTTAAGAGATAATTCTGCAACAAAAATAGATCACCAACATAAAACAAAAGAGAAATAAACTTCTATAAAGAAAAATAAAAAGTATGACAGAGATAGAATCAAGGATGTTGGTTATAATAGAATATCTCACATTTCCATGTTTAGCTTTTCACGATTCTATTCTATGATACCAAACTTTTTTTCAAACTAGCGATCATTAATCTAATTAAACATACATATCAACAGATACTAAATGATTTAACAAGGATCCAAACAATAGAATTAAGACAAAATAAATTACATAGTTGCAATGAACGAATCAATTCAAAAATAATAACCAATCATTTAATCACATAAATCAAATTAATCAAATGACTATAAAACACACATTACCATGCATATAAATCTAATGCTAAAATCACCAATAACCGAGGAAGTGGGCCCTACCTTCGCCGATTATTGAATGATGGAAATCATGAAATACCAATCTACTCCACTCTAATTCTCATCTAATAAAATGATAGATACAGAAGAATATGTCGATCTTTCCAGTACACAGATCTGATTTCTCAATTATATCTATTGATATTATGTTCTCATCATGCATATATATAATGTTTGATTATACTAAAAACAATAGATAAGTTTGTTTGTTCATTCGACCTTTCAGCCACTCACAAACAAGAGTCTGTAGATTGATAAAAGGTCACAAGCCAATTTTAGCATGAAACTAAAACAAATTTAACTAAAATGAAGAGTCTAAACATCTTTTTGCTGGTTTCACTTCATCAGATTCTTGAGGTCCTCGCATTTGTAACAACCTTCAACTTCCTTTCGAACCATCTCCTGCCACAAAACAATCAAATTTATCATGATTTTCAGTAAATTATCAATCCCCAACTTCTTTCCTTATTTTATTAAATATTAAGGTTCCTTCAGCAAATGGTGGTAGGATTAGGGACAAGGATATAGATAAAAAGGAAATTATAAGGTAAAAATAGTGGACTGATTCTATACTCATCAAAGGGTTGTTGGAAGCCTTGTTGTATGAGAAATTCTTGTTGGTATGCCTATTGTTGTTGTGCCAACAACGCTTTTTGTTGATGTGCTAATAGTGCATGTTATTGTGTTGCTTGTTGTTGTTGTGCGTGTTGTTGTAGGGATTGTTGATAGGCTTGAACTTGCACTTTTTGTGCTTGGTATTGTGCTTGTGCTTGTTCTTTCATTTGGGCTTGAACTTGTTGCTATGTTGCTTGTTGTTGTTGCTATTATAGCAAGGCTTGTGCTTTTGCTTATGCTTGGGCTTATACTTGTGCTCAGGCTTGAGCTTGGGCTGCTTGTTGTGCCTATTGTATCTGAAATTGTTGCAATTCCTTTTGATATGCTTGTTGTGCTACTTGCAACGTGATGCTATACTAATTTTTTGTGTTAAGATTTTGATATTGGGGGTGTATTTTGTTATCATGTTATGCTGAGAGGTTGTTGTGGTGGTTGTTGAAGTGGTCATTATGTAATGACGAGGGGTTGGGTGATCGATGGTTGATTTGGAACCATATTTTGTGTGCTTAGCATTTGTGAGACTAGACTTTGGGATGTTTGAGATGTTGTTGATGATGTGATTAGTAGTTGAGATATTTGAGATGATTCCACTTGGTGTTTTGATATCAGCGACACATTTGGAGGATTTGGCATGATGGATGTGTTGATTTGATTTGTGTTTGGGGCTTTGACTTCATTTGGTTGATTTTAGATTTATGTGTTCAATGAGATGGTTTGTCTTATACCTTGAATTGGTGTGGGTGCTGGTGTCATGATGGAGAATTGTGGGTATTGATGAGGTAAAAATAACCTCATCAATATAAGTGAACTAAATACCCTTCCAGATATTTTCTATCCACCTTTACCTTGCCAATTAATTATCTTTAAGATTAATAAATGGTTTCTTTTTGTGAAAAGTTGTATAAATTTTTTTTTTTAAATTAATTGAAATAAGATAATCTATGTTGACTTAAATGGTTTAGTTTCTAATGTAGTGTACAAGTTTTCATGCATAACCTGTTGCAAGGTGTGACCCTTGGTCTCCTCTTCTTATGGTAGGCATAGTCCATCATGGTGCTTTGGCTTCGTGACATGGTTTAACCACCTCTTGTGGATCTTGATCTTATATAAACCCAATGTCTATATCACACATTAATAGGTTGATCTTTTGGTGCAACGACAACCGTCTATGCAACAATTGGTATTAGAGTTGAGGTCTCAAGTTTGAACCCCGCACTTGTGTTGGGGGGATTGTTGCAAGGTGTGACCCTTGGTCTCCTCTTCCTATGGTAGGTGTAGTCTAGTGTGGCACTTGGGCTTTGTGATAGTTTAACCGCCTCCTATGGATCTTGATGTTGTATAAATCCAACGACTATATCAGGCATTAGTAGGTTGATCTTTTGTTGCAACGGTAGCCACCTGTTTAACATAATCGTTCATCACGCTCAGCTAGGAGGATTCAACACAAAACTTGCATATGGTTGAAGATTCAACATAGACTTCCATGTGATTGAATACAACCACTGGAAGAATAGACATTGAAATTATACGATGCATGATGGATCAAGTTTTTGTAGCTGCTTTGTTATTTTCAGTTGAAAGACTTTATGGCTCACTCCGAGCCTCTTTAATGTTTCATGTTATGGACTCAAGTTTGTTAGTTTGTTAAATTAAGTTAAAGACTTTTTTAGTGGTAATATCTACTAACTAAATTATAGGATTTTGTTAAACAATTTTTGTAACTTTCAGAATTAATATACAACACATAAATATCGCTATGTTGTCGCAAAGAATTTCTCGACTATTTTTTTGAATTACACTTTCAATATGAATAAAGAAAATTTCGCTTGCCTCATTCTGAGTTGTTAAATATTGTGAATGAAATCATTCTGAATGGAATACTATTGGAGTTATAAATGTTATGTGACCTGAGCTAGGCATAGGAGCACCCGAGAGCTATCCAATTGAGGGACTGTAGAGAAGATAAATAAGTATTCCACTTTTAATTATGTTGTTTCTATTTGGTAAATGATAAAGTGTGATTAAATTTTATTTTCATGTGTCGAGCTCCTTTTAAGTTAATCATGTAGGTTGTAGTGAGTTTTTAATCTTTAAATTTGTTAACTAAAGTTCCGTAGCACCTACTTTCATAGTTAGTTTCAAGTTGTTAAGTTATTTTCTGTTAATCATTAAGTTTGTTATCCATTCCTAGTCAAATGTTTCATGTAGTTTCTTTACATATTTTTCCTCTTCAATAATTTACAAACTTATTAGTTTAATCATTTCAATGCTTTCTAGTTTAGTTTTATGCTTTTTAGACTAATAATTTCCTACTTTTTAGTTTAGTTATTTTGAGCTTTCTAGTTTAAGTTTCATCTTAGTTGTTCCAATTATTTAGAAAATTTGAGAGAGTGATAGTTGAGGAGTTTCCTATTGCATACAACTGTGAACACTACTTAGTTGATATTTGATGTACTTTTCAAACTAAAGAGATAGGACCTAATGACAACCTATCACTTTTTGGCATCGTTGTCAGGGACCTTCCTTTTCTAAGTGTTAGTAAGAGATACCTTGAATACCTCTTTTGGGCACAAAAATAGACCTCGGGCTTCCTTTTCTGCATGGTCAGGAAACGAGGCCCCCACAAAATATTCATACCTAAACCCCCTTAAAACAACATGTACCAACCGCAAGTAGGGAAGAATAAATCTTAGCTCAAGAACTCTATGAATAATTGATCATATGGGATCAACCTGAGACCTTCCTGTATACCCTAGAAAGAGAAAATATAGTTGTAGAGGAGCATATTCCTTTACAAACCTTGGAGCCTCACCCATTTAAGAAAAAAATTGAGGAGGAACAAATACCCTTCAACATCATGGGTGACCATAGAAATGATCCTCCTCCTCCACCATCATGTACATTCACTTATCCTATTGCTATCAATGTAGATGACGATACAACTATGAAAATATTTCACCAGACTTCTTTCCAACCTTCCAAGGTGTTTCTTCTAAAGACCCTAACTAGTTTCTCTTCAAGTTTAAAGTCTTATGTCATACATATGACTACAAGAATGATAACTAGAAACTAAAGCCTTTTCCCTCTACTTTCAAGTACTCAACAATGTGTTGGTTCATGGGACTAGCCTCAAGATCCATAACCTCATGGGATAACATTTGGTTTTCCTTTCTGGATAAATACTAGAGCTATTGTAGAGTTAGCAATAGGGAGGAGGAGCTATTCAAACTAAGGTAGAATGAAGATGAGAGCCTAGAAGACTACCTAGATAGGTTTTTCTTCTTATCTAAACAATATGGTGGAGAAGCTATAATTCTAGAGATTTTAAAGACCATATTTCAAAAAAGGTCTTGATGAAGATGCTTGAAGGAGCCTAAATTTAATGGAAAAAGGATATGTGTCCCAACTGGGACTCAATGATATCACAGAATTATATTGGAACTTCTCTCATACTCGAGGAGGGATCCAGAAGTCCACTCTTTTTAAAGGTTCCAATGAGATAGGAAAACTATGTGAGGACATCGCCAACCTTAAAAATGACATCCTAGTTCAGTTAAATACTGTGTTAGATGGAATACAAGGTAAAACATGAAATCCTGAGAACTTATCTAGCTACTGTCCTAGTGCCAAAATAAAAATTTATTAAGGGAATGCCCTTTGGACAAAGCTGAAAAAATTAGTGTTTGTCAAGTTTGTGACAAGGACCATCCCACTGACCAATGTGAGCTTTTGAATGCCATCAAGAATTATAAGAAAAATATATCTTTAGTAGAGGACGAATTTAAATTTGTAAAAAAAATAACTAGAGGGGATTTTTCCTATCGCCAAAATTCAAACCTTCTCTAGCGACCTCAAAACAACTCGAATAACAATCAGTGGACAACACCTTGGCCTCAGGCACTAGTGTAGGAGCACCCATGTGATTTTGGTTTGTCATTATTTTGGTTTTGTGTCTCTATTATTTAATAAGGTCTTTTTGGATCATCTTCATGTTTGTAATGGTCTATATGAGGTCTTTGGATGATAGGTGTTGTCAAGTTGTAAAAAATGTAAAAGTTGCTATATGTGGTAAAAGTTGTCAATATTGTCAAAAAGTTGCAAATTTTTGGAATATGAAGATTGAAAGTTTGTAAAAGATGGATTTGAATGGTTGTAACTTAAAAATTTAGTTGATAACAGTTGGGATTTGGTATAGAATTATTTTTTTGGTCGAGGCAAGGGTTGGAAATCACAATTTTGAAGTTTAAGCAATAAAATTCCTTTATTTTTTGGAAATCTAGATGTTGCATCATTGTTCTTTGATGTAGTAAGGTATTATATAGAATTTTCATGATATTCAAATGATTGGGTGTGATAAATGATTGATTTATATTTCATTTTCAATTGGTTTGGTTGATTTTCGTTAAGTTTTACATAGGTTATGATCAAATTGGTGGCTGCCACTTCCAGATTTTTTCTGTAACCAGCCTCTTGTAGCACGTGGTATGGATTTGATATTCCATATCTTCATCTCAAACCAATTTGGATTGAAATACATGTGAATCTACTTTCTAATGCACTTGGTCTCATCGATTTGTGTTGAGTTTGGAGAGATATATTGCAATTTGGGTAAAAATAGTTCAAAACTATCATCAATCTTAGGTAGGGTAACTAGTGATTTTCAAAATATGATTTCTCCTATTTTCCATGGTGGAGAATTCTATTTTTTTATGTCAGAGTCCGAAATGTTGTATATTACCATGATCTAAATTTTTAGGGTTCCATTTTGATGTTCATTTTGATGATGCCCTAGGTCTGATTTTTCATGTTTTAGGCATAATTGGCAGAAGAACAATTCATTTTTGAAGGGTTCTGTACAAAGTAACCTACCTCAATTTTGAGATATATTATATAAATCCAAAATGAGTATCTATAACTATGTTTACATTTTGAATATCATGTATGCAGTGAAAGTTATGGCCAAAAGACCTAATTTATTGCCCCCATGTTTTAGGTTTTACAAATTGAAGGCTTGTGATGAAAAACCCACCAAATTAGGGTTCTAAGATTGAAAATTTTGATTGGTTGAGTTGGTATTGAGGATATCCACCTTGATCTACATTAGGCACCACCTCAACCACCACCTATCTAGGTGAATCAGTCTCGGGGAAACCCTTAATGGCCCAACCAACCTCAACATCAGTGGTATCCTCAGAATCCTACTCCTCAATGGAATCAACCCTAGAATCAGATTTATAATGGTCCCAAGAGGATGCCCCATCAACAACAAGATCTTTTTCCAGGTCCTTGGAACACTCAACAAAATTGAGCAAGTTAATCAACCACAACTTCTGATGCAACTTGTTCCAAAACCAAAGAAAAATCATCAGAATGCTCTAGTGTATTCCATGGAATAGGATAATGTTACTGGACTTAATCCTATACATTGTGGAAATCTGTAATTAAGATATAGAAAAACACTTCAGCCATCAACTATTGTTGAGATATTTGATGAGCATATTAAGGAATCTATTGAGGCCACAAAAATAATTCCCACATCTATAGAACGAGCCCCAAAAACTATCCAAGACAAGACCTTTCCACCACCTTTAGTTGGAGCTTCCAACCTACCTCGGGAAGGGGAGGGCCAGTCTCCAAATGAGTCTTTAAACAATTCCACCACCAAATAAAAGACCCAAGTGCCTTTTCTAGAGTGACTTAAACCAAAAGTTGTGAAAGATACTCCATAAATTCCCTCATCCAACAAAACTAAGTTGATAGAAGAAATCAAATAGTTGCAAATTTAGGTTCCTCTTCTACAAGACATTAAGGAGATTTATGAGCTAAACCAACTGATCAAAAAAAATTCTATCAAAACTCCATGGAGGAAACCAAAAAAATAAATAGTGTTCACATAAATGGTTATTTGGCTGAATTTTTGGTTGGAAAGACTACTACTCCAAAATACAATGATCCAAGTAATCCACTGATAATGGTAACAATCAATGAGGTGGCAATACCTAATGCATTAGTAGACTTGGGAGAAGCCATTAATGTAATGACTGTTGATGTAATGGAAGAGTTAGGGCTTACTGATTTACATCCCACAACTACAGTCTTATAGATGGAAAATCAAGCCATATCCATTCCCAAGGGTTTCCTTGAGAATTTTCTTGTCAAGGTCGATGGATGGGAATATCCAGTGGAATTTCAAGTAATTCAATCTCTTAGACCAAAAGATAGTTACCCTATAATCCTAGGAAGACCATGGATGGCTATGGTTGTAGCCAAAATTGACTGTAGGGGGGAGGAATGACCATTTCACATGGTCCAAATAGAAAACATTTATTCTTGTATCCTCCCACCAAGCCTATTGAATATAATAAAGTCTAGGTTGATGAAATAGAAGGTCCAAATGGATAGGAAAATTTAGCTTCACTGGCCATGGTAGTCATCAAATAACATGGTGAAGAATTGGAAGATGAATTAGAAAATATGGAAAATCTTACCATGGATTCAAGTGATGAGGAGATGTTGGACGTAGAAGAGATATCAGGACAACCCATCAACATAGGCCATATTGAATTTGATAGTACCAATTTCATGGAATTTCCTTGTCCTCTGGCAAATATCATTCCAAAAATAGAACATTTCTTTGATGATATTGCCAGAATTCATAGAACCATACCTCAAAGCTGCCCCCTTAACACTTTGACAAGACCAATGTACACTATCACATCTAATCATTCGAGTGTTAAATCCATTATGCTGCTGCTAGGAAAAACCTTGAACATTAACAGTTGGTTGACCAAGGTGGAAGAACATAAACTATTTGATATCCTAGTGAAGAGATCTAAAGCTTTTTCTTGGGACTACACAGATATGAGAGGAATAAATGCAAGTGTGTGAACTCATCATATCTACATCGATAATGTTCGACATGTTTTCCAACCCCAATGGAGACTCAATACTACCTTGAAAGATATTGTTAAAAATAAAATTGAGAAACTTATACGAGTGGGGTTTATTTATCCCATTTCTGACAATAAATGGGTACCACCTTTGGTTGTGGTTCTGAAAAAGAATGGTAAGTGGTGAGTATGTGTAGACTATAGGGAACTTAACAAAGTGACCCATAGAGATTATTTTCCCCTACCATTTGTAGACCAAGTTTTGAATAACTAGGTTGGGAGAAAATATTTCTCATTTATTGGTTGAATTTAGTGGTTACAATGAGATACAAGTGGCAGTAGAAGACCTTGATAAAATGACTTTTACTTGTCCATGGGGAAAATTTTCATATCAAGTTCTCTCGTTTGGGCTATGCAATGCTCCTGCAATATTCTAGAGAGCTATGTTGGCTATATTTACTGAGTTGGTGAATGAGTGTTTGGAAGTGTATATGGATGACTTCACTATGTATAATTAAAATTTTGATGAAGCTCTTCAAAGTATAGAAAAAGTGTTGAAGCAATATGAGGATCATCATTTGTCCTTAAGCCATGAAAAATGTTTGATAATGGTAGAACAAGGAATAGTGTTGGGACATCACATCTCGGTTGATGAAATAAAAGTTGATCCTAAGAAAATTGAAATGATACAACAATTGGTCACCCCAAAAACCCAGAATGATGTTAGAATTTTCTTTGGGCATGCAAGATACCACAAAAGATTTATAAAAAACTTCAACAAAATTACAACTCCTATGTTTTCTCTTCTCCAAAAGAATGTGGAGTTTGTCTAGACACCTGAGTGTCAGTCATCATTCAAAATCATCAAGGAGAATCTCATCTCTACTTTTGTCCTTCATGGACCTAATTGGAACTTACTATTCCATATTTACGCTGATGCATCTGATGATGTTATTCAAGTGGTGTTAGGACAAGAAGATGAAAATAGGGGAAAGTATGCTATATAATTCATTAGTAAGAATCTGACTCCAACAAAAATGAATTATACAACAATGAAGAAGGAATTTTTATTTATAATACATGCAATTAAAAAATTTTGAAACTACATTATAGGATACAAAGTAACGGTACACACAAACCACTCAACCATAAAATATCTCATGAACAAACCTATAGTGAATGGGAGAATAATAAGATGGTTGTTGCTTCTCCAAGAATTTAATGTAACAATTATTGACAAACCAGTGGAATTCAATGTAGTTGCAAATTTATTATTTTGAATTAAAAAAGATAATGGTGATTATGCTCCTATGCAAAATGATTTCCCAGATGAGAACCTATTTGCCATCTCTACTAAAACTCCCTGGCTTTCCAATATTGCTAACTACTTGGCCACCTCAGAAGTACCACCTAATTTTACATATAAACAGAAGAAACAACTTATAAGAGAAAGCACCCCTTTCAAATGGATTAATGGGATCCTATTTCAATGTGGGCCTAATATGGTTCTACGATGATGTGTTAGGATAGATGCAACCTATAGTATCTTAAGAGCTTGCCACAATGATCCTTCTGGAGAACATTATTCTATGAAGAGAACATCCCATAAGATCTTAGGTGTAGGGTATTACTGGCCCTCTATGCATAAGGGTGTCAAGAAATATGTTCACCATTGTGATGAATGTCAAAGGGTAGGGAGACCAACAAAATCTAATGAAATTCCCCTTAAACCCTAGGCATTCCTTGAACCATTTGAAAATTTTGGATTAGATTTTATCGGTCCTATAGACCCAAATTCACAAGGAAAAGAGTAGATTCTAGTCTGCACTGATTATCTGACTAAGTGGGCAGATGTTCAAGCTCTACGAGTTGCTAGGGAGGAATAGGTAGCTGATTTCCTATATAACAAAATTTTCCTCAGATTCAAATCTCCTAGGATGATCATCATAGACTAGGTCCTTAGTTCATGTCTAAGGTTCTGCTAGCCTTCACTGACCATTTCTAGGTTAGCCATAAGAAATCATCACCCTATCATCCTCAGAAAACCAGTTAGGTGGAAGTCACTAATAGGGAGCTAGGAAATATTTTAACAAAAATAGTGTCATCAGGAATAAAATATTGGGCTATAAAACTACCTGAGGGTGTCTGGGCTTATAACACAATGTGCAAATCAACCATCATTTTTAGTCTATATGAGCTAGTCTTTGGGAAGAAGCCCCTCTTACCCATTGAATTTGAAATCCAAACCTTGAGAACAACCATGAAGTTAGGTATAGATCTTAAATGAGCCCAGGTAGAGAGAGTCTTGCAGCTTAGTGAGTTGGATGAGCTCTATTTGGATATCCATCAAATTGAATCGGTACAACAACAATGAAAATTCTAGCATGACAAGAACTAAGGAGAGTGAGTTCCATAATGTGGATTGGGCCCTGTTATTCCATTCCAGATACAAAGATCACAAGGGAAAACTCAGAACTCATTAACTCAACCCATATGAAATTTTTGAGGTGTTCTCAAATGGCATGATACTGCTAAATCCCATTGATGGTGACACCCGAACCCTCCTATTCAATGGACATCAATTATGTATCTACCATAAACCAATCAATAAGGAATATCTCACAAAAATGGTTGAAATACAGATAGAAATCCAATGCATTGAATCTGCTACTACAAAGTCAATATAGTATTTTTTAAATTTTTGCTTGCCTAAAAATAAATTAATTAATTAAAAAAAAAGAGCATGTGTAAAAAAATTTCCTTCAAAGCATTTCTTTTAAATTTTTCATCTTTTGGACTTGGCTAAATTTCATTTTTGTAGGACTTCATTTTTTTTCATTGGAAACAAATTCTAGCGCATCTTGTTGCGATACTTGAGAACTTGTTAGTTTGGTTGTTGCGGTGCTCTAGGACTTATTGGATCGATCAGTGCTATGCTCCAAAACTTGCATGGCTTGTTGGTGTCATTCCTCATTTTTCTCCTACATTCTGGTGCATCTTTCGATGATTCTCTAGAAAGTCAAGATACAAAATTGTACATTTTCCTTCCTTCTTCTAGCTACATCTTTCGATGATGCTCTAGAAATTTTCTTGTTGAATTCTTCTTTTCCTTCAGTGATGCTCCAAAAAAAATTTGTTCCTTCCTTCTGGCTACATCTTTTGACGATGCTTTGGGACTTGTCCAGTTGCTGCTCCAGTTGCATCTTTCGACAATGCTTTGAAAAATTTTGGTTGTTGCTTTGGCTGCATCTTTTGATGATGCTCCCAAAAAAAAATTGTTGTATTTTAACATCTCTCACCGATGCTCTGAGAATTTTCCACTCCAATTTTTCCATTCTGGTCGTGTCTCCCAACAATGCTCCAAAACTTTGTAAATCCTTTTTTCTTTTCAATGCTTCGATTTTTCCAAAGTTTTACATATTCCCATATTCAATTTTTCGTCATCACCTTGGAATCCATGCCCTACATTGCCATCTCACCCTATAATATCATCTCCTTTCATAATAAATAAATGAATATTTATAATTTTTTGTCATTAATTAGTTGTCTCATCCATTTGTTAATAAATCCATTGCCACCTTCGCCAAATTGTACAACTAACCTATTATTTCAATAAAAGGTAAGTGATGTTCAAGTTAACAAAAGGACGTAAAGTACACCCATTTTTCACTTCCAGTTGGTAATTATTTAATAAATATTAATTAATTGGCATGGGCCCTTTCCTTTCCTAATTTAGTAATTTGCACCATTGAGTGATTGCTTGAATTACGACTAAAATTGTGCATTTTTTCGTACACAACTACCATAATTATACAATAGAGCTCAAGTAAGACAATTAATTACTTCCCTCCATCGGTCGTATCAAAACTATATTCTCTTTCTTCTACAAATCAGTTGCTTGAATCGAGTAATTGTGAAGGATTTCCACAAAATTGAGCAGAGTAATAAAGGAAGAAATAGGAGGAGCTAAGAATTCTAAGCAGCTAGTAAAAGAATTTGCAAAAAAAATTGTAGATGGGCAAACTATGGTATTGTTGGGTCTCAAAAATGCAAGTTTGAACCATGAGAGGTTGCCAAGCTCTCACAATGCTTTTGGCCAATGTACAAGGCCAATCGATGCAATTGAACCTTCTTCTCTTTAGGTTTTGCTAGACCAAGGTGAGTGTACCTAATGAATGATGCAAATTTCAAATGTGTTTCCTAGTTGATCAATCTATCCACAATGGCAAAGGGTAGTGGACAGATAAAATTACTACACCTACTCCTACTCCTACTCCTACTCCTAATGCATAAATGAAAGGTTTTTGAATAAATTGTTTGATATGAATTTGTATCTCTGGGTTGTGGTAAATCAGTGCCTTCTATCCACATGGGAAATGGAGTCAAAAATAATATGTGTTTCCTCTTATTGGCTTAACTCTAGTTGTTAGGCACTCTGAAAATTCTATGGCTGGCATAAAACTTTACTAAGTCTATGACTTGCATAAACAGTGTTGGAATGTTTCTGTATCAGGTTCTTCTTTAACTATCCAAAAGAAATCTTAAAACAACTATGATTTATTAAGAGAATTTAATTTTGGTTTGCAGTCACCAATTAATCAAATCACACAAAATGGAATATATTTTGATAAATCAAGGAATATGCTTGATATGATTATTTAAATGACTAAAAGATCTCAAGTTGGAGACAACAAAAATAAAGAGTATAAATTGATGCAACACAACAACTGAACACCAAAGAGAAATTCACCAATTTAAAACATTAGTCCTCATTGTTTCTGCTTCAAGAAAATTTTGTACATTATTTCCATCCCAGTCCCTTCTCAGAAAAAAATTAACTCCTACAGTCTAACTACTGCTTACTATCCCTATCTCTTGAATTTTCAAAATATTTATACATCATATCTAAAGAGTCATGACTCTTCATTTTTTGTTACATCTGTTTGAAATTTCATGACAGCAAACTAAAATATTTAATTGAATTGCCTTTCGGCAAATTAAATATTTTTTATATAGTTCTGCACTTTGATTTTTTATTAATATGTTTCTTCCTTTATTTCCAAATCATATTTTACCTCTATCGTATTTACTACTTTTAATACTTCATCTCCCATAGCCTTTATTGCACTTACCACTCTACTGCTATCAACCAGTTGACTGATCGCGATATTGTGGTGTGACTGTCATGGTCTTTTCTCTCTTTCACCACTCTACCATGGCTTTCACTTCTTCATCCCGCGGTATAGCGGTGCTTGGCATTTACTGTCACCTGCCTTACTATGGTCTTTCCATTGACTCCCTGTGGTTGCACGGTGATCAACTATTCCATGCTCCACTCTATTCACTACATCACTGCATTCACCATGTTAACCGTGCATAGTATAGTGCTTGGCATTTCCTGCTATGCTTTGCCACTTCCTCCATCGTCTCCTGCCTTACTGCGGTGTTCATTCAGTCTATCAATGGTATAGTGATGACATCTTTACTAACCATCACAGTCCACCTCTTTACCACAGGCCCCCTTCCAGTCTACTACGATACCACGATGGAGCCTTCAGACCACTACCTCGCCGCTATTGCGTTGATTATCTCACGTTTACCACCCAATCATCAGCTATTTCTCCGACATCCATTGCCTCACGATATCGATTCATTAACCACCATCTCACAGTCTATCTCCTCTCATCGTCTACTTAATTGCTACTGTGATCACCGCAGTCTTCTTTGGATCCCTCTGTGGTGTCACAGTGACTGTCTTCTTGCCAGGTCGGTTACGAATTGCCCACCGCAACCCCGCGGTCTATGTTTAGACCGCGTGCGGTGGCATGGTAAGCACTTTATGCCTACCTGCTAACCACTACCACCATACCACAAGCCCCTTGTGGGAGGCCATGGTAAAGTGGTAGGTGACATAAAATGTGAATATTAAGGTAGAGATATAAGGTATAAGCTATTTCAAAAGGTACTGAATGATTTTTCATGAAAAGAAAGTGAAATAATAGGCTTAAATGAGCAAAGAACTTAGAATTTTTGAGGGAAATTTTGGGTTCTAACGGGTACATGGCAAGCATTTTTGGGTAATTCCAAAAATTATCTCTCCTCTCTCTGGTCTAGAGAATAGAGGCATTAATTTGACTAAAACCACATAAATTACTTATCAGAGGATGGTAGAATTGTTTCATAGAGAGGGTGAACTGCAACCTCTGGTAACTATAAGCACTAGGGGATAAAACAAAGGATTCCAAATAATGTCCATTCCTGAACCCTAGAGAACTACCATAGCTTGGATAATTAAGTACTTTACCTATGAGGGACAAGTAGCTATGATAGTAGGTCCCCCTTTCTGGTTGCTAATCCATTTGCACTAATGGATTTTTTTAAGGTCTAGATAAAATTTGACTCAGTCCCATGTGTGGAATGGCCTTTTTCTTTTGAGTTTTAACTCTTCCGTGGCCTAGGGTTTTAGGTTTGAAATATTGGTTCAAATTTTCTTCACGCCTTAAACCCTTGTCTTATATTTGTGCGTTGACTTGTTATATCAAGTTTTTAGTTGCTTTAATAACCACTTGATTCATTTTCTCCATTTTTGTTACCGACCCATTTTCCTAGGCCCGTCGGTTACTTTTATTCATTATCACTTTATTCTTACCATGGTCAGGCATAGTTTTTTCAACTTATGTTTTGATCATTTTAATAAAGGGGATTTTATCTATCAAACTAGTTAGGTCCCCCCCTTTACTAAATAACTCTAATTGCATGTGCAGAAAAGGGATCCATTGATTTCAAAGATTAAATCTTGGCCATGACCACACACTGTGCAAGATTGAAATGACTCATCTCTTAAGGATTGCACAGCTTGCATTCTCGTGACATGTGTTCTTTTATACAATGTGGGGTTTGGTTCCCATTGCAGGTGCCTAATGTACTTGAGTTAAGGAATCAATTGTGGAGATGCAATGATATGGTAAAATCTAAGTTGTTGAGTTCACAATATGCAAGCCTTAAAATGATATTTTAAATCCTATTGTGCAGTGTGCGCAATCATGATGCATGTATCAGCCTGCTGACAAGAAAAGGACCATGGGGCCCTCCAACAAATGACTTGGAATTCGACTGGTGAACTCTTTATCAGTCGATAGGATGGTGAATGATGGTGACATGTTTTCAAAGGTTTTTGGCTCAATGGGGATCATTTGATGTGCCACATCAAGATCAGATCTATAGATGTGATTTAAAATCAGATTTGCGAATGTAGGAGCCGTTGCCTTTTGCATGAGTGAATAGTACTTGTAGTAAATACACCCAGAGCCATCTAACATCGACATAAGTATATTTAAAGCTAGTTTTTCTACACACCTGAAGATTACAAGTGATTCATACATACCCTACAGATCAAAAAGGCATCTTGTAGAGTTCGTTGTGACCAAAATTGGGATTTCCTACCAGAAAGAAAATATTAATTAAAGCGAACACTTTCTCTATGTCATTTTCCTTAATAATTTCTCGAATTAGGGCAAACATCTATTGCTAGAAGCTATTTGTTTGTTTTAATTGCTTTATTAAGGTTTGGGTATGCATTGATAGGTGGTAGGCCTAGTTGAATTTCATAGAATTGCATCCCATAGGTGGTTTCTTAATATATGAACAAAGGTGCTAGGTTTTTCATGTCTTTCCGATAGGACCTCAATAGTTTGATATCTATTTTCACCCATGGCACCCAAAGCCCAAGCATCTAGCTCAGGAACCCCAAGTAGTACTCTTTCTCAGGATGTAATTGACTAATTGAAACCCTCTACAAGAAAAAAGGCTGAAGGATATATCCTATTTTATGGTTATCATGTTTAGGAAGGGTTGAAGGAAAAAATGTGTGGTATTAGGGATGCCAATTTATTGGTTCCTGGTTGGAAACTATTTCGTAATTGGTTTGGAAATAAGAACCTAGGTGTTCCTATTTGCAATCCTTGGAGGTTAGACTTGGGAAAGTTGGTGGTACCAAATGTATACATGGATATTGATTTATTGAAAGATATTGCCTCAAGGTACGATCCTATTTCAAGAATAGTTAGGTAATTTGTAAGGAAAGAACTAGTCAAAATAATCAGAGAGGAAATTGCAAATGTTTTTAATCTGTATGAGTGGGATGTGAGCATGATCCCAATTGACCTCAAAACTTCCAGAGAGGAATTAATGCTCCAGATTAGTGAATATAAGGAATTTATTCAATAGGCTCAAAATGTTGTGTATGAAACTAACTCTAAAATTGTTCACATAGTTTTGAAGCATATGAATAATAGAATCCAAGGTGCATTGAATAGTATTCATTCAAGTTATGCTTCAATGATTCAATCAATCAAATTGTCTGAAAGAGATACAAAATTGGCTACTCCATTATTGGATAAATGGATTCCAAGGGTTGAAAAGCTAAAGCTTATGGCGGTTGGAGCAAGGTAGAAGGAAGATATGTATCCAAATTTTATCCCAACCTATAGATTTATCAGTGAGATTAGGGCAAAAAAAATTCAAGGTTTTGTTGCTCCTATGGATGCTAGAATAAAAGAATTGAAAGCCAAGTTTGATGAGGCAGATACCTCAGTACTACCTAACATTCAGGATGTACATGTTGGGATTAAACCTCTACAGAGATGGAGAGATCAAATCGAGGCAACTATTGCTTCTCAAGTGTCATACATTTGTATAAAAATTGATGTTTATATGTTGAAAAATACTCTTGAGAAGTTTTCTTTCATCATTGGTTTCTTCTAGGATTTAATCAAGAGGCTACTTCTATAATGATAAAGTATGCCCCCTATAGAAAGAAGATGGAACAAATTATTGGGTTTGGTTGGCCTTCAGACGTAGAGTATGAATCATGGAAAATTATTTTCATCGGTGATGTGGAGTTGTGAATATAATAGGAGAAAACATATACTTGGTCAAGTATAGTACAGGTCTGGCCTCAAAAGTTACATTGTATAAAATTATGTTTTCTCCTCGGCTCAAGGTGTAATGAATGAATATTGACTAGTGTTGACATGGATTGATGTTGATACTGATTGGGATGGTGACTCCTCTTATCTCCTATGGATGCTCATGAAGATGAAAGAAGTTACAACTGTATGAGGGTTATCATCATATTTCACGATTCCTTCTGAAAGATGGTTATATTTGTTGTTGTGAATATTTTTTGTCTCACATGTTTCCCTCCATTTTCAAATGTAACTGTAAAAGGAATATGATCTAACGGTCCAATAAAAATAAGACATGTGTACATACTAGTTGGAGGCTTTTTTTTCTCCCTTCCTCTTATAAAATGGAATTCATGACCATATGTAGAGGTCGTTTGTTGAATTCTAGATCAAAGTGATGCAAGTAAGAAAACACAGAGATATCATGTTTTGAGTCCAGTCTTAGGTTCTGAGATAAGAAAGTTAACTTTTTCAATTGTATGGTTCTTAAGCATGTCAAGAGAAAATATGAAAATATTTTAATTCCTTTTTCTCTCCATTGCTATATTTTACATGGATACTCAATGAAAATATGATCAAGAATCACTTTATTGGTTTTCATTGTTTTCTTGCAATGAATTGTGTTTTGATTATGGCTCTTGTTTAATGAACCAGTTAGAATGCTTTAATTAGAACGTAGGTTTATGTAAGTGTTGAATGGATTATAAAAGTAGTTAGTGGTTTTGATTGTTAATATGTGAATTTCAATTCTTTTCACTAAGATCATGGATGTCTAAGATTAAATTTACTTTACAGTTCAGTTCACTTTGTGAAGACTCTGCACCCTGAGATAAGGCACTAATATTAATGTGTAAAGGGCATTTCTTATAGATCTGGTTTATGATTGAGAACATCTTTTATAAAAACATCCAAATTGATTCATCTATTTTTTATTTTACTGTATTCTCGGCTTATCATACTTGCTCCTTCAGAGGAGTTGCCTGTTTCCTGAAGGATTTCATCCTTAAGCATCTGATGAGAATACATCTGCTTTGACATACAACATATGATGTAATCTAATAAATATGTTGTAAGAGATACATTGTGGGATAACCCTCCTAGGTTTTGTAGAGCCCAAAGTGCGGGATAGGAATCATTAAGGCTTCATCTCATTCGTTGGCCAACTGTCTCGCACGTATTCAAGAATTGAGTGTGGAAAAATCATAGGTATTTTGTGGGATCTGATTGGTTCTTAAAAAATCACCAACAAAATGGTGACTCTACTGGGGAGCTTATACTTTGGTTAAAACTTATTCACCTATATGCCTTTTCAAATTTCACCATGATATGTGGTGTTATCAATTATAGAGTTGGTCTAGTTGAAGTTTTGTGAACTTTTTCCCAAGTCTTTGTCGAGGTGGTTCCATTGAATTTTGTGTTGAAAACCTTATTTCTTTCACGTGTTAAAAGACTTGTACTAGAAATTTCAACCCAAAGTACATCGTATTTGTTAAAGTGTGATGTGTTAGTAGAACCTCATGCAAATTGCATGAATCATAATATAATTGATATAAAATTGTCCCAATCAATTTGGATGGTGACTCTTACATCTCTGCACCAATGCATTCCAATATTTGAGCAAATTGAGGAATTAAAAAGGGAGCATGAGGGAAAATCCAAGAAGGTGATGCAAGTACAGAAAGCTCACAAAAAAATGAGAGGAACGTGAAGCCAGATGAAGAACTTTGAATAGAAGCTACAACCTGAGCTTGCTAAAGACAAGCAACCAAAGTGGGTAAAAAAAACTTTTAAATTAGGTAATTCTATTGAATCCCCACCTGCTGAAGTGTCTCCTACTTTTAACAATGAAATAAAAATACAAATTCTCAAGGAGATTCACGTGGGACACCAATGTCTAGGGAGGATCAAGGAATTTTTCATGCCGAACAAGTGTTCGATAATGAATTAGATATGTCACAAGAGGAAGCTAGGTGGGAATACTAGAACACAAACAAGTAGTTCCCAGAACCACCTACCCTTGGAGTTGGGTTTATCTTCCATGGGGAAATTTTAATCCTAGGGGAGAACTCCTTGGTACTAGTGTATTATTTCCTCCAGAAGAAAATCGGGTTGACCAAGGCTTTCATACTCCTAATCCAAATGAGTTTCTTTTTTGGAAAAGGAGGAGGATATAGATAAGGATATGCAAGCCCTAGATGAAGAAGAAAATTGGCTTTCTGAGCAAGAAGAGAAGAATAGACTAAAAGAATTGAGGGAGAAGGCTGATAAGGTGAAAGCCAAGCAGCTTGAAAGAGATGCAAGGAGACAAAAATTTGAGAAAATGGGAGATGTTGCTAGGCATAAGGAAAAAGAAGAGGATGTCGCTAAGGTAGAAATCCAAATCACCCAAGAGATTCCCAAAGCAATGATTCAAATGGGGATTTTCGTTGTTAGTACATATACTACAAGTATTACCACTGCCAAGACCCCTAGTCCTCTAGCCCCTACAAAGAATACATCCTTTGTAGACCATGGGAAGAATCCCATAGATCAAAGTAAGAAAAATTCCTTTACTCCTAACACTAGCACAGATACCTATACTTCGTCTATTAAGATTCCTCCACCTAATCCTAAGATTGACCCTGTTTCATCTTCTACACCCCCAAATCCCGAGCTATTAAAATGAGAATTTGTAGGAAGACCTAAAGAGAGCTGAGATGGAGGCTGCTAATATAGAAATGACAAGAAATATTGCTTTCCTCAAAATGTCCATCCCTACACCTGAACCTTCAAGCTCTTGACATAACAATATTGAATCCCAAGAGAAGAATTCAGATGGACATACACCTAACAGAGGTGGGGGTGGAGGTCAAGGTGGAGGAGGTGGAGGGAGAAATAAATATTGCAGCTCTTACTTTGAGGATGATGAAGAAAACAAGAAGAAAAATAACAATAATGATGGGAATGGGAATGGGAAAGGTAAGATAGAAAGTAAATATGATAACAAGAGGGATGAAGAACATACTGATCTCCACAGGGATAGAGATTCCAGAAGGCCACCTTAGATGGATAGGTATAGGAAACTATGCTTTGCTAACATCCCAGGATACCCGAATCTTGTCCCTAACAATGCTAGGAAGAATCTCCCTAAGTTCACAGGTAATAATGCCTTTAGTGGTGAGGATCACCTAAACTATTTCTAGAGTTTTGTAGAAGACTTTGATTTATGAGATGATGATGTTGCCATGAAGTATTTCATGCAATCATTGATAGAAGATGTCTAGGATTGGTACAAAGGATTACCTGATTCGAGCATTGATTCTAAAGAGGTCTTCTATAGGATTTTCAAAGAACAATATGGGGATTAGACTGATCCCGGGTTTAGGTTAAATAATTTCAACAACATTACTAAATGCCAAAATGAGATGGTGACTGAGTTCAATGTGAGGTTTTTGAAGACCATGCTCAGAGTTCCTACTTATCTCAGGCCTAATGAGAATGCTTGCTTGGTAGTATATTGCAATGCTTATGACTCCAAGATGTGCTACCTTCTAAGAGACAAGAATCCACAGTTTCTAAGAGAGGCTTACAACATGGTGGTCAACATTGAAAATAATAGAAGAGCATCAAGCAAAGTAGGACGTAGGGATGATTCTAGGACTTCAAAAAATCCTAAGGTCCAAAATGAGAAAACTAGTAAAATCTCAAACCCTGATGAGAAATTAGATCAGGTCTCCAGCTTGTTGCAGAAAGCAGCAAAAAATGATAAACCCCAATTCCCAAGAAATGATAGACCCCCAAGGTTGCAAGATTATCCCTAGCATACTAACTGGCATAATGGAAAGCTGATCAACAACAATAAAAAAAAATCTCAGGGTACACTTGATCCTTTGTAGAGAAATTCCACAAATGTTGTTGAAGATTTTCCATGGTGTGAGGTATGACAGATGCCTCCCTCATCGCAAAAGTGTGCTATTGCAAGATCCATGGAAGACACAAAAGATGACCAAGGGGAATCAGATTCTCCTCAGGGCCATGATTAGATGGAAAATGTGTTTATGATTAAATCGGACTTTGAATATGGTGAGTACTCCTCGGGCGATGATGTCGATATGAGTGATGTGGATGTGTTGAGGCAGGAGGCTAGTATGCATCATAAATAAGTTTTCTCAGATGAAAATGAAGATAATGATTGCACTGTGTATACTTTGGAAATAAAAAATATCACCTTGCAAATACCTTCAAATGAGGAGATTGAAAGATACACAGTTGCATTGGCTACCAAGGCAAGGAGTGATTATCATCTAAGAAATAGAATTGTGAATAGTAACTAGGGCAGTCTAGCTAGCATTTTTCTTAAAGAGGATAAAGCAGGGAGTAAAGAAACAAAGACAGAGAATAAGAAAGAGGAAAAAAAACCCAAGGTAAAGAGATGAGAATTTAGGCAAAGAAGGGTACCAAAGTGAGAATTTAACGAGAAGTTGCTCCTCAAGTTGAAAAGGCCAAGCATGATAAACCCAGCATTGAGAAGACTTCAAGACATGTTGAACAAGAAAGTCCTAAAGAACTGGTGTTCTCTGGAATACCAAGTTATTCTCCTGTAGATATGTTCCAACTATTGTCACAAGTCAAGGTCATAGTCACATTCTTGGAAATGATGAGAATAGAAGAGCATAAAGCCAAGATTGTTTCATTTATTAACAATATTGTTACAAGTGGGAAGGAAAAGATGATTATGCGGCAATCTAAATTGAGCAGTAATCAAGAGAAGGACACTGAGGTAAAGGTGGTCATCAATGAAAACCCCAAGATATATTTAGGAACTACTATTACTTCCAATCCAAGCCAAGTTAACCCATTTTATTTAAGCTTAATCATTCATGGTAAATTACTTAGAAATTGCATGATAGACTTTGGAGCCTCTAACAATGCAATGCCAGAGAAGATTATGGAGGAAATGGGTTTGAAGGTGGATAGAACATATGGAAAATGTTATGCTATGGATTCCAGAGAAGTGCATGTTATAGGGGTGATCAATAAAGTTCCATACAAACTGGTAGCATTCCTAGAAAAGGAGTTGTTCATGAGTGTTACAGTGGTAGATATCCCATCAGCCTATGGGTTTTTTCTATTAAGACAATGGAGTGCCTCCATGGGTGGAAGCATACAATGTGACCTATCTTTTTCCACCTTTTCTATTGATCAAAAAGATGTCAAGGTTGTGAGGGAGGCAAGAATTTGTCACATGATTGATCATGTAGAAGAACCAGTAAGGGTTCATTTTGTGGATACCAGTTTGGATACTTTCTGAGTTGAAGAAATGTTAGAGGAAAATGTGGATCCTGCACTGATCTGTCATGAGATTGCGGGTGACTTACAAGGAGAATTTCCTTGGATGATGTATTTTGATGAATCTCGTTCCAAAGAAGGCTCTAGTGCAAGAATCATTCTAATTTCTCCACAAGGTAAGACATATAAATACTCTTTCTTGTTATTGTTTTCTTGCACAAACAATGTTGCTGAGTATGAGGCTCTTTTGCTTGGATTGAAACTTTCTTCCAAGCATGGTATTAAGATATTGAGGGTATTGGGAGATTATGAGTTGGTGGTTTCCCAAGTTAGGTCTAGATTTTTTGCTAAGGATAAAAGGCTTAGGCAATACTAAAATTCAATTTGGGATACCATTGAGGCCTTTGATGCCTTTGGCATCGACTGGATAGAAAGAGGACAAAATGTCAGGGAAGATTTGTTAGCCAACATTGTACTTAAGCTAGATGATGTTACTTTTGATGGTGTTTCCCAAATAGAAGCACAAACACGGCCTACAGTGCTAGACAATATTTTGCAATTGGTAGGTGCTTAATGATGACAATGATATATTAAGGTTTATGCACTATGTCGACAGATATGAAAACTAGGAGATTAACTTTATCTCTTTTGTAGTTGAGGTTGATGGGAAGGACACGTTGTTTGGAAACGAGATAATTCAGTTGAAAACCAACAAGATTCCCCAAGGATTGGTTGCACTAGAGAGGGTTTTGGATGGCCCTGACAAAGTAAATTTTAAGCAAACATCTTCTGATAAGGAGGAATTGGAGGAGATAAAGCCAAGGACAAAAAACTCCCCTAAAAAGGTATATATAGGAAAAAGGATGAAACCCCATGTAAGGAATATGTTGATTTCCTTGTTAAGGAAGTACAGGCATGTCTTTGCATGATCATATGATGATCTTAAGGCATACAAAGAGGATTTTTTCTAGCATGAAATTCCCTACATTACAACCAAAGATGCAGGAGGAACTTACCAAGTTGCGAGACGCAGAGATCATCAAGCCTATCTAACATTCATCATGGGTTTCAAATATGGTTCTTGTTAGGAAAAAGAGTGGTGATCTCAGGTTGTGTGTGGATTTCAAGAATATTAATGTAGCATTCCTAGAAGACAATTATCCTTTGCCCAACATGGAAGCCATGTTGCAAAAGGTCACAAGGTGTGAGTTATTTTCCATGATGGATGGTTTCTTAGGGTATAACCAGGTGATGGTAAGAGAAGCTAAGTAGTACAAGACTGAATTAACTATGCCTTGGGGAACACACATGTATTTAAGGATGCATTTTGGTCTCATGAACATTGGCGCCACATTCCAAAGAGCAATAGATGTGGCCTTTGCTGGTTGTATTGACCTTTTTCTATCCATTTACCAAGATGACCTCACTGCACATAGTAAAAAGGATGAGGACCACTATTTACATTTGCAAAAAATATTTATCAGATCTCTAGAGTATGGGATTTTTATTAACCCTAAGAAAAGGTCAGTTTGGGGTAAAAGAAGGTAAATTATTGAGCCACATTGTCTCAAAGGATGGAGTCAGAATTGACCCTAAATGGGTGGCACCAATTGATAAAATTCAACAACCTAAAAATGTGAAGGGAATTTAGTCTTTCTTCGGAAAAATTAATTTTGTATGAAGATTTGTTTCCAATTTTTCTAAGACTGTAAGGCCTATTTCCAAAATGTTGAAGAAAGGAGAGAAAGTAGCATGGATAGAAGAACCTACAAAATCCTTTCAAGCTATTAAAGATGTTATTAAGGAAGCCCTTGTTCTTAAATCTCCTAACTACTCAAAGCCTTTTCAGTTGTTCACATTTGCTTCTTTTCACACAGTAGCAGGGGTCTTACTCCAAAAAAATGATGAAGGTTTCAAACAACCTATTGCTTTCTTTAGCAAGTCATTGTAGTCAGTTGAATTGAAATATGATGCTATAGAAAAGCAAGCATATGCCTTGGTTAAGGTCGTAAAAAATTTAGACCATATCTAACTAGGGCTACAGTTGTTGCGCATGTTCCTACAATAGTAGTCAAGGACATATTTACTCAACAAGAGACTATAGGTCATCCGTGTAGGTGGATAAATAGGATTTAGGAATTCAACATTAACATCCAAATCACTAAGCTGGTGAGAGGCCAAGGCCTAGCTAAGTTGATAGCTGAGATGAACCTAGAAGCCAACCAAGTAAACCAGGTTGAGCATGGAAATGTTGTGCCTATATGTGACATACAGACGTGTGGGTGGTATAGAAGAATTGTTGAGTATCTACAAACCATGAAATTCCTTAAGGGTCTGCCCAGCAATGAAAGAAGGACTTTGAAATTACATGCAATTAGATGTGTTATCATTGATAGTGAAATTTGATGGAGAAGCTCTGAAGGTGTATTGCTCATATGTGTTGATGGAGATCAGGCAGAAGATCTTTTGATCGAGATGCATAAAGGTGCATGTGGAGGCCATTACATGGTCAAAACCACTACCCATAAGATTTTAAGAGTAGGCTTTTGGTGGCCCATGGTATTTAAAGATGCACATAGTTTTTTTAAGAGGTGTGATGCTTGTTAGAGGTTCACTGGCAAGTTAAATTTTTTAGGAAATTTTCCACTTAGGCCAGTGTCAGTGCCAACCCCTTTTTCAACAATGGGGTATTGATTTCGTTGGAGAAATATCTGAAAATTCCAGTGGTGGACATGCTTGGATAATGGATGCAACTGATTACTTTACAAAATGGGTTGAAGCTATTCCTACTAGGAAGGCAACTAGTAATGTTTTCACTGATTTTTTAATGAATAATATCTTAAGTAGATTTGGTGTTCCTGAAAGAATTGTCTCTAACAATGCCATGCATTTCAAGTCTGAGGAAATCATTAATTTCTATAATCAATATGGTATAAATGTTTCTTATTCATCTCCTTACCATCCCCAAGTAAATGGATAGGCTAATTCAAGAAATAAAATCTTGATGAAGATGATTAAAAGGGTGATTGAGAAGAACAAGAAGGTCTGGGATTTAAAGTTGCAATTAGCATTATGAGCTGACAGGACCATAGTGAAGAACGTTATTGGGCATTCCCCTTTCAATCTAGTTTATAGTGTAGAGGCCAAAATACCTCACAATAACCTACTTAAAATGTACAATTTTTTCCAAGAATATGAGAGTGATATTTGTGACGAAATGCAGCATAGGATGGCTGAGTTAATTGAGTTGGATGAAACAAGAAAAGAATCTCATAAAAGAAATGAAAAGCTGCAATTACAAGTTAAGCACTTGCATGAAAAAAGGGTTGTTGAGAGGAAGTTTGAATTAGGCAACATGGTCTTAATGTGGAATGCAAGAATGGAGGACAAAGGGAAGCATGGGAAGTTTGACCCATTATGGGTGGGGCCTTATTTAGTCATTGATATGCATGGAGAGGACTCTTATTTCTTGCAGTCTTTAACAAGTGAAGTTCTCAAACTTCCAGTACATGGATAGTTCTTGAAATTGTATTTTTGTTAAAATAGGCTATATTCCATGTACATTGTACAGTCCTGTAGATTGTGTAAATAGGTGTGGTTTGTTCTTTTCTTGTTGTGTCTTCTTGTCTTGTCCGGATAAGCTCCTAGTTTGTTATTTTTAGTTGGTCTGCTTCTACCTGATATCTGAATTCTTGCCATACCCACTAGGGGTATGCATCCCTGAGTTGGAGCCACTGATGGAGTTTTTTAAGGTCTGGATAAATTTTGACTCAGTCCCATGCGTAGCCTTTTTCTTTTGAGTTTTAACTATTCGGTGGCTTTGGGTTTTAGATTTGAAATCTTGGTTCAAATTTGCTTCATGCCTTAAACCCTTGTCTTATATTTGTGCATTGACTTGGTATATTAGGTTGTCAGTTGCTTTAATAACCACTTGATTCATTGTGTCTATTGTTGTTACTGACCCCTTTGCCTAGGCCTGTCGGTTACTTTTATTCATTATAACTTTATTCTTCCCATGGTAGGGCCTAGTTTTTTCAACTTATGTCTTGATCATTTTAATAAAGGGGATGTTATCCATTGACCTAGTTAGGTCCCCCCTTTAATGACTAACTCTAATTGCATGTGCAGAAAAGGGGTTCGTTGATTTCAAAGATTAAATCTTGACCATGAGCACACACCATGCAAGATTGAAATAAATCATCTCTGAAGGACTGCATGGCTTGTGCGCTTGTGACATGTGTCCTTTTGTACAATGTGGGGCCCGGTTCTCATTGTAGGCACTCAATGCACCTGAGTTAAGGAATCAATGGAGGAGATGAAATGATATGATCAAATCTAAGTCATTGAGTGCACACCATGTAAGCCTTAAAATGATATTTTAAAGCCTTTTGCGCAGTGTCCATGACTGTGATGTGTGTATTGCCCTGTCAATAGGAAAAGGACTATGGGGCCCTCTAGCGAATGACTTGGCATCCAACTGGTGAACTCTTTATCGGTTGATAGGATGGTGAATGATGGTGATGTGTTTTCAATTTTTTTTGGCTCGATGGGGATCATTTGATGTACCACATCAAGATCGAATCTATGAACATGATTTAAAATCAGATTTTTGAATGTATGAGTCGTTGCCTTTTGCGCAAGTGAATAGTACTTGCAGTAAATACACCCAAAATCCTCTTCTCTCCTATGGATGCTCATGAAGACAAAAGCGATTACAACAGTATGAGGGTTATCATCATATTTTAGGATACCTTTTGAAAGATGGTTATATTTTATGTTGTGAATATTTTTTCTCTCATGTGTTTCCCTTCATTTGTAAATGTAATTGTAAAAGGAATAAGTTCTAACGGTCCAATGGAAACAAGAAATGTTTACATATTGGCTAGATGCTTTTTTTTCTCCCTTGTTCTTATAAAAGGGAATTCATGGCCATATGTAGAGGTCTTTTGTTGAATTCTATATCAAAGCAATGCAAGTAAGAAAACATAGAGATATCATGTCTTGAGTCTGGTCTTAGGTTCTGAGATAAGAAAGTTAACTTTCTCAATTGTATGGTTCTTAGGCATGTCAGGAGAAAATATGAAAATATTTTAACTCCATCTCTCCATTGCAACATTTTACGTGGATAATTGATGAAAATATGATCAAGAATCACTTTATTGGTTTTCATTTTTTTCTTCCAATGAACTGTGTTTTGATTATGGCTCTGATTTAATGAACCAGTTAGAATTCTTTAGTTAGAACGTAGGTTTATGTAAGTGTTGAATGGATTGTGTAATTAGTCGGTGGTTTTGATTGTTAATATGTGAATTCTAATGATTTTCACTAAGATCATGGATGTCTAAGATTAAATTTACCTTACAATTCAATTCACTTTGTGGAGACTCTGTACCCTAAGATAAGGCACTAATCTTAATGTGTAAAGCACATTTCTTATAGATCTAGTTTTTGATTTGAGAACAAATTTTATAAATACGTCCAAATTGATTCATTTGTTTTCTGTTTTATTGTATTCTCAACTTGTGGTACTTATTCCTTTAGAGGAGTTGCTCGTTTCTTGAAGGATTTCATCCTTAAGAATTTGATGAGAATACATCTGCTTTGACATACAACATATGATGTAGTCCGATGAATAAGTTGTAAGAGATACGTTGTGGGATAACCCTCTTGGGTTTTGAAAAGCCTAAAGTGTAGGAGAGGAAGCATTAAGGCTTCATCTCATTTGTTGTCCAACTATCTCACAAGTATTCGAGAATTGAGTTTGAGAAACTCATAGGTATTTAGTGGGTCTGATCGGTTCTTAAAAAATCACCAACATGCACCATGGGATCAAAGACTCTTCTCTTAGGGTTAATCTTCTTGCATTTTGTGTGATTCAATTACTAGTATGATAGTAAAGTATAAAATTGGTATAGGGCTGCTTAAACACCATGGACTTATTCAACTAATCTGCAAGTACCATTTTCGCAAGAAACCAGAGAAGAAATGGCAAAAATTTCTACAAAAATTTGAAAAGGAGGAGTCTGATAGACCTCTTGAAGAGGCAAGGTCATCCAAACAAGTAGTTTAGTCTCTAGGATAACCTTCTTCTGAAGCTCTAGGTGCTCCTGAATCTCAACAGAACTCAACCGCTCCTAGTGAAAATACGCCGAAAATCTTAGCTGATGTATCAGGAACCGTATGAAAGCTAAGAAATGTAGAAATTGCACATTCCAAAGAAGAAAAAGAGCCTCGTTGTAAGAGGAAGAAACAAACCAAATTCACCACACAAATAACCCCTCCTTTATAGAGAATAAAAAGTCTATTTGTTGAATCTACTTAAACTGTGTCTCATGACGCATTAAGTACCCCTAAAAAGAAGAAACCTAGGACTAAAGCACAAACAATGGAAATCAATACTCAACCCAGTGAGGAGGAAATAATGGGAAGTGATCAGAACGAT
Source organism: Sequoiadendron giganteum (assembly GCA_007115665.2). Taxonomy (NCBI): domain Eukaryota; kingdom Viridiplantae; phylum Streptophyta; class Pinopsida; order Cupressales; family Cupressaceae; genus Sequoiadendron; species Sequoiadendron giganteum. Next base: position 442,760,144 of record CM021103.1, on the reverse strand, counting down.
AGTCAATCTCCTAGGGTTGAATTGGATAATTTTTCATCTCCAACAGAAGAAGAAGAGGAAGGGGTACAATCGCCACATTTTGTAGATATTGAGGATGATACTGTGGGATTGTTGCCTTCCTTTATTGATAAAATTGTTTAGCTAGGATCATTTGATGTGTCTGAAAAAGGGAATGTACTTAGTGCTAAGGACAATGTAAATATGGAAAGCCCCAATTTTCCTTTTTTTGGTAACACAAGGGATGAAGAATCTAATAAGAGAGGGGTAGAGTTAGAAAATTTGAAAACATAAATTGTTGAATTGAAAGGTCAATTGCAAGGAAATGAGGAACAAATGAGTCAATAGTAGGAAGAAATTGAGGCACATATTGCAATTATAAGAAAAAAAGATTGAGAAATTGTAAATTTGAAAATACCAATGTAACAAAAGGATAGGATCATTGAACAATTACAATTTCAAATTCAGCAGAAAAATGATGAAGACAAAAATTATGTGTCTTGTATATCTGAAAAAGATGAACAAGTTAAAAGGTTGAAAAAAAATTTCATGCAAATGTTTTATGCTTTCGATGAAGAAAGAAAGAAACAAAAAATTAAACTTAATGCTTTCGTAAGTAGAATTGTTGAGTTAGAATAGGATCTATAGGAAAGTAACACCAAACCTTTAATGGAATATAAGGGACCATAGACTGAATCAATTGTAATAGAATGGTTCCAGGTACGCATACCTCCATTACTAATGAAGTGGACAGAGAGGTGCTAATTTTTGAAGGAAATCGCTATTGACAATGATAGGTTAAAGAAGGAGTTGGTTCTATTAAAGGAATCATTTGACAGGGTGTAGAGAGCTAAATAAGATGCTTTTTAGATTGGTGAATTAATGTTGATTTGCAGAAGACCATCTAGGTTATAAGCTATGTTTCTCAATGAATAGATTTTGAGATGAAAATTACTTAAAATTTACAAAAATCAGCCACATGACCCTAATGAAAAGGAATTTTTCAAAATATTTGTAGAATCAACTCTAGCTAAGCAATATTTTTTATGTGATTTTTTTGTTCATAATTTTCTCGTAGAAGAATATACAAATTTTTATGTCAATTTCCTTGTTAGAGAAGTTCAATTCAGATCATTTATGTCCACCATGCACAATCAAATCCAATGGCAGGAACCTTCAAAGGAATATTTACAGGTTGAGAAAACTATTGGTCTAAAAATGAGACATCCTCACAAGAATCCTTTTGCTTTTAAAGAAAAATTTTTGGGTATTAAGCTTAATGAGGTTATATGAACTAAGTATAACAATAATCTTTGGCTATGCTTTTTACCATTTTCAAGATTAGGGGCCAATGCTAATAGGGAGAGAATGGCATGCATGTGAAGAATGATATACCCCTCTTCCTATGTATCTCAAGAAAAGAGAGGTAATTTCACCTCTTAACATCAAATGGTCCTATAGAAGAGCCATAGCTTTGACTAATATCCTAAAGCAATTAAAAACTGATTGGATTGGCATGAGGTACATACCTCCTTTTCTTCTTTATCAACCTCCTACATTACATATCAACATAGATCAGAGTAAAGAATATTTTGAAAGATGGAATGCAAGGGTTACACTTCATCAGGTTTTTCTAAGGGAACTTGAGGATTTTGACAGAGAAGAAGACAATGTGTATGATCTCAATGCAAAGTATGAAGAGCAAAGTGGAAACATGGGAAATTTAATCCACATGGGCCACAATAAAAAGTAGGAGGACTTTATCAACCTTAGGAAGTGGAGGAAATGATGAGGTAAAAATAACCTCATCAATATAAGTGAGCTAAATACCCTTCCTCATATTTTCGAGCCATCTTTACCTTGCTAATTAATTATCTTTATGATTAAAAAATGCTTTCTTTTTGTGAAAAGTTGTATAAAATTTATTTTTTGAAATTACTTGAAATAAGATAATCTATGCTAACTTAAATGGTTTAGTTTCTAAAGTAATGTATAGGTTTTCATGCATAATAGGTCGTCATACTAAGCTAAAAGGATTCAACACAAAACTTCCACATGGTTGAAGATTCAACACAGAATTCCATGTGGTTGAAGACAAGCACTGAAAGAATAGGCACCAAAATTATAGGACACGCGATGGATCGAGTTTTTGTAGATGCTTTTTTATTTTATATTGAAAGTCTTTATGACTCACTCCAAGCCTCTTTAATGTTTCATGTTATGGACTCAAGTCTATTATTTTGTTAAATTGAGTTAAAGAATTTTTCAGTGGTAATCTCTACCAACTGAATTATAGGATTTTGTTAAATTGTTTTTGTATAAGTGTGTAACTTTTAGAAGTAATATACAACAGATAAATATCATTATGATATTGTAATAAATTTATAAACTATGTTTTTGAATTACACTTTCAATATGAATAAATAAAAAATTTCCTACCACAATTTGAGTTCTTAAGTATTGTGAATGAAATTATTCTGAATGGAATAGTCTTTGAGTTACAAATTTTATGTGACCTGAGATAGGCATAGGATCACCTAAGAGCTGGCCACTCAAGGGACTGTAATTAGATAGATAAGTATTCCACTTTTAAACTAAAGAGATAGGACCTAACAATAGCGTATCATGTATGATTGTCATATTTTCCCTTATGGGAGTAAAGATGAAGCATTAAAGATACCCACTTGTCTGAATAGGTCCATTTGTCCTTGTGATAAATTTGGAGTGTAACCTTGTGTATCTAGGGTATGTGATGGTGTGGCATGGATTTAATGTATCCTATATTTGTGTCATGGAACATGAGTGGTACATATGGATGTTAGGGTTTTTGTGGGATGGTTTTTGGCATAACCAAGACTATATTGGCCTCTAGGTTTTGATTGTTGACAAGTGGGTTCCCTTGAAGGGCTTAGAGTAATGAGCTTCCTTTGGTGTTCATGGGTTGACTTGGTGTGTGAGATGATGATAGTTGAGCAACTGGTTGGATGATGCTTGGAAATGAGGGTGCGAATGATGTTTGTAGGGTGTTCCCCTAAGGTTGTTCGATAATGGCACTCATGTCAAAATCATAAGGGAGTTTAGCCCACTTTTTGCTAATGCCAACATGCATTGGGTGGGATTTAGTCTCATGACCATGTTGGAAAGTTTGTGGGTGTTTTAATTTTATACTAATTTGAGTATTTTGTCATGGGACATCTCTTTGAAGTTGTTTGTGACATCGTCCACTTGACATTCCCCCTCTTCAGGATCTTGAAGTAGTTGAGGGGGATTAAGTGGAGGGTTGGTAGAGGCCCTTGGATTGAAATTGGTTTGACTTAAATCACTTTTTCTTCATGATCTTCTTGCATTGTGATCTTGTTTGGACCATAAAATTTGGGATCAACTTTTGGGTTTGTTGGTGCTCCAGATCTAACCAGACCAATGAATCCTAAAGAATTAGCCAATTTCTTATAATCAAACTCAATGGGGATTTGGCAACTGACAAGATTCAGTCAAAGACTGGGATCTTCTACACTTCTGGCTCTACAGGACCAAGGTGGGTCAACCTATACAATGCTCAAAACTTCATTCACTCATACATACTAACATTTCTTTTTATAGCAGATAATTCCCAATGAAAATACACTAAGGAGAGCATTGACAACCTCAAATCTGGATACATTCTCAGTAACTCAACACTCTCTTAGCTATTGGGAAGCAAGACACACAACAAACCAAATAGTATTATTAAGAATGATTTTGAATTTATAAAATGTTTCTGAGATGCATAAAACTAAATAATAGATCAGTGCCAATTTTGGGCCATGGAGTCAAACACATAAACAAAATTTGTCAGGAAATGACATTCAACCATTGGATTTAAAATTGTTAATTCCTTTCATCAACAATCCCACTCCTATTATCAATCAAACTATCCTTATCAAATCCAACCTGCACACTTGAAATCACTGTTATCTGCTTAAAGTATTTAACCATTTCATCAAAATCGACTCATAAATAGATAAATTAATCTAATGAAATTGAGATGACAAACTCAAAATACTTGGTATTATTGAATTTATATGATTTAATTGTACAAGTATGGAGACAATCTGAAGATATTCATGAATGTGCAAACACTTTGAAGACACTCATGATATACTAGAACAAACTAGCTGATATTTGCTCATAAATCAACCATAACAGCTTATAGACTTGAGTTATGACTCATAATTAAACATTTCCCTATCTACCCCAGCCCCATACAAGAATTCAGAACATAACTCAACCTCAGAACCCCCTCAAAATGAGAAAAGAAGAGAATAAAAGAAGAAGAGAAGGATCCAAAAGAAGCCCTAAAGTAGATCCAGGTTTGCCATCTGGAAACTCCATTCACTATTGATCATCAAACTAAAAAGACTCTCTCCTCTCTCTACAAAAAAAATATTTTTCCTCCAAATTACCTTTGCACCAAGTTGCCAAGCAACAGAAAAAAAATACCCATGTGAAGAATCTCTATCATTTTACTATGTTTTTTAAAATGTTTTCTTTTTCTCCTGTGAAAAACTCATTTTCCATTCTTTACCTTTGTTGCATATGCACCTTTAAAATCATTCACACCAGTGCCCTTACTTTATTCACTTCCAATGAATAAAATAATCTACATAGCGAACATTTTATTCACTATATTAAATATCCCTCTATGCACATTACTTCACGTGCCATTTTCCCCTTCCATTAAAAAGCTTTATGCTCTTAAAAATCATCATTTACGTAATAAAATATTACCCGTATCCTCACATTTAAAACAATGGGTATTAAGCAAAGTGAAAACCCCTTGGACATTTCACTTTATGTTTTTACAGCGAGCACGATGCAATTTCCCTTCATTCACCTTTTAAAATACTTTACCCTCAAAAGGAAAATATTTGAATATTGCCCAGGGCATATTTAATTCGCCCTATCACTTATATTCTTACCTTCACACAATAAAAAAAAATTGAATGCCCCCGTTTTGAAATATATTTCCATCGGGAATTTTGTAGTATTTATGCTTTTCTTTATTAAAAGCGAATGAAGGTTTTCCTTAATAAATCCACCAAACAAACCAAGCCACACTGTGCCTTTGTCGGGCCCACACTCCACATGGCCCCATCTCGCCATTTCATGGGAATTAAACCGTGGGAACCCGCGAGCCATCAGGGAAGGGCCATAATTTCATTGCATTTTCATCTCCCTTGCCGATTGTTGATTTCATTTAACTTTTCTTGTGTTGCCCTAATCCCTTCACTTGGCATTCATTTTCCATGCTCTGATCACGCCTTTTCTCTAGTCATGGCAGAATCCTTAAGACCTTTCTTTTGCCAACGCCATGGTTGCAATCCATGCCCTTTTCTCAAGCGTTCCCATTTTATTTGACTCCTCTCTAGCCAACATAATGACCACACATCTGTTGTATCAGCGTTTTCTTGAATATTTCTGAAGACTCTTCAGCAGAGTTGTCATGTGAGTTTGTAGATAATGGCATACCATTTTGCTTTGATGAATGTCAAGAACCTGTCTCAAATCGTGCACTCTCATTGCAGCTGCTTCAAATTTACTAACGCCTTTTAAGGAAATCCATTTAGTGCATATGCAGGCATGGCACTCCATGCCAAACGTATATGCTTAAAGGTTTCAGAGCTTTTCAACATATCCATTTTTTTGCATACACAACAATCATGTCATTCGGTGAGACCACATCACCTGGACAACCACTCAACAGTCCACACACCCTAACATCCCTTTCAATTGATGCACTTTCAACATTCTAATATTCCCTCCAATGAATCCTTTGATACATCTTACAATAAGTACGTAGAAGCTCACTTTTAAGTTTCTGAGGCATCTTCAACAAATCCACTTTGTCTTGCTCTAATTATAGCGCACTACAGTTCATGGTGCGGGCTCTTCTTGACAGTTTCCTGTGTTTGAAATTTTCTAAGGCCCTCTCAATAAAGGATTTCCCAATCAGTTTTGTTACATTCTACAACTAGTGCAACTTTCCTCAAAATAGAGTTTAAGACCATCATGGTATGTGTTGGCCACTTCAAGAGAGCTTGAAAGCTTAGTAGAGGAAAACGCATCCCTACTGCTCATAGCTTGGCATGGTGGTTGTCCTTCTTACAACCTTTCACACTTCCTTGTTGCATTAAGTCGACCCACTATAACTGCATGCTAGCTGCCTTTTCAATAGCAAAAACATTTTCAAGTTTTTTACACAGTCACACGCCTTGCCGATGCTTCCACATTCTCTAACATGCATATGAATCAACCCCTTTGCACAAATCTCATCCTACTATTAACAACCCCCTTTGAGATGCGTTGTCACCATGAGATCAATGTCCTCTTTTGGTGAGTATAAGATAATGCCTGAGTTTAAAATCACATAATGTATTGTCTTCATTTATTAGATCCCCCTTCTTAAACTTGGAGCTGCAAATTTGATCTTACTCTTCAAACTGTGATGCTTCACATCAAACAAAAGTGTATTCCTATTCACTCTTCTCAGTAGCCACATTTAGGACTTTCAACTTTACAGACCCTTTCTTCAATGCATGATAGTGTTGGATCAATCCTTTTTGTATGCCACCATATTATCAAGAAACTTGAATAAGGATTAGCCTGATAAATTATTTTCATTTTCATCATCTTGTATCTACTCAAACAACTTAGAAAGATCAAATAATGTAGTGACTTGATCCCTTGTAACTGAAAGAAAAGCTTCACCTTTTTCATCAATTTGTGCTTCATAACTTCAATACCCTTTGGGGTCATTTAGCCAATTCAAGTTATTTTCCATGTGGAAGCATATGAATTTCTAAATCACTACAAATGGATTGCTATCCACATTTGTAATATCACAACATTTACAACATTATAATAGTGCAAAGCATGTCGGGCCCCATGTGGACCTGGCTAAAAAAAAAATCATTTTCAAACAAGTTTTGAGCTCAAATTGTTCTTAGACAGCTTCAGAGTCTTCTGGAAGTGAAATGATAAATTGGGCTGCCATTAAAATCCATTTTCTGGCACTTTTGCAAAATGGTAAAAACTGGCCAAGTTAGCTCTGGAATCGCCCTAGGAAACTAGTCAAACAACCTCCCAAAGCAATGAAAATGTGCAGGCATGTAGTCATTTGACCCGAGAATGTAGTGCAACAAATGACTCAGAGAAATAGATCACGAGGTGAATGTTTTTAACTGTCAAACTTGCTCAATTGAACTTTCTGCAACAACAGCCTATTCAAAACCAATTAAAATTGTCAAATCACCTCATTGGAAAAATATCAAATGAACTCCTATTAGGCTGCCACTAGATACAGTAGATCATTTAGGTACACTGAACATGTGTGCATGAGGGCTTAGCTTGAATCATCTCCCATCAAAAGATATTAAGTGTCAAATTTGACCACCTTAAAAGGTTTCAAGAAATGCAGAAGCAAAACTGAAGAAATTGCATTTGGTTTTGATCTGTTAAAAATAGAAAATCAGATGATGATACTTTGAAAACTGAGATACGAGCTCATTTAGGTGGGGAGAATGCAGAATAACGCTCATTTTGACATGATAGTCATCTAGTTGCCAAATGCAAGCTCAAACGGGAGATAACTCTGGAAAATTGAAAGTTTGCAAATAAAAGTGTCAAAACCCTCCAGCTTCACTTTTCAAAACCCTATCAAATCTCCTTGTGAGAATCTTAAAATTGACATGCACATTTACATATGTCACATGAATGGTTCCACAAAGGGGTTTTGCACGAAAAATCAACATGCACCAAATTATGACCCCTCAAAGTAGGTCACTTAGGCAGATTTGTCAGGTGCACTTTTGAAAGTGCAGAGGCAATTTTTTTGAAATGGGAACTTCAAATTTGCAAAATTTAAGAGTTCCATCAGTGGCTCTAACTGGGGATGTATTCCCCCTATGGGCATAGCAAGAATCTAGATCTCTGGGGAGTAGACCGAATTCTAAGTCCATCAAGTGTCCTCAAACTACTCCTTTATTCATTCCTCTTTTTCAATTTCATCTAGTGACCCCAGGCCACCAAATGAAAAATGGGGATCAACATTTACCTCTATCAAACACAATTTTGTAGAAAGAGCTGATCTCCCCCAATTCATGCTTGCCTATGTCAAACCACAACAACATGAGTAGCTACACCCTTGCAGACACAAGTATCAGGTTGCCTTTGTGTGAGTGGAAACCTGCTCTCTGTTTATCTTTTTCATAAAGTGGTAACCAAATAAAATAGGTCACATCACTATCACTTTCTTCATTTTCTAATTTTGCATCAAGTGACATGATTTGAAAATGGTGATCAAGGCCATATGAAAGCATAGTTCGATCACATCCATCTCCTTGATTAAACATGTTAGTACCTCCTAACAGGCAATCATTCACAACATTATCAACATGTTCATAACCATTATGCATCTAAAAGTTAGGAACACTTTCAAAATTTTGATTATCATGTGGCAACAACTGATCACATTCATCATATAAACCCTTCTCAAGCTGAGAACAGCTTGCTTCAATATCTTTCACATTACCAAATTCTATGAAAATTCCTTCCAACTAAAAAAAATAGCACTCACGTTATGCCACATGGCTAAAACTCTTGAGCTGAATCTAATCATTAGTTTGCATGTTAAGATTTAAACCATCACAAGAACTTACCAAAGAATCTGGCTCATCATACAAACTACCTCTAAGTGTATGCAAAGAGATACACTCATATATTTCCACACTCTGTAATTGTTCTTCATCATGCTGGTATTGAGAGTCATCAGAGATTTCAGACACATCATCATTTGTAGTCATCTTGTCATCTTTTGAACACAAGGTATTAACCTCTTCATCATCCCAATCTTGCTAAAAAATGAGCAATTCTTGTTCAGAAGCATAATATGATTTTTGATCAAAATCAACATCTACATCCACATTCAAAGATTCATGACTAGGCTCCATCAAGTCATTAAACGAAGACTTGTTGAGATCTGCATTACAATCTTCAATATTTTGTTCGTCATATATGCAATCCTCATGGTTATCTTTTGTTTCAAGCTCATCAAAATAGATTTCTGAGTTTACATCAACATGCTCATTGTCATACTCATCATACAATGCATCATTTTCATCAAATGGTTGATTGTCTTCATCCACATCATAATGATCAGCTGATTCATAACTAGAAGGAAAATTAGATTCACATGCATCACACCTTGCATCTTGAAGGTCATCATCATTGTCAAAGTCAATAGGGGCTGCACACAACAACTGAGAGTTGTCCTCATGTGCACATTTTTGATATTATGTGGTCAATAGATTTTAAATTTGTTCACAACTCAATAGATCACTGTTCTAATCTATTCTTTCAACCACTTCCTCTTCTTGACTTTCAGAGAATTGAGTGCATTATCAAATTGCAAATCAGGATATATCAAGGTATCATAATCTTCAAAGTTTGAAAACTCAAAGGGCTGATCATAAACAGGGTTTCCCCAACTATAAGAGATTGGATCACTAACAACCTTATCAAAAACATGGTCACAATCCATCATAGAGAATAGATTGTCCATTTGTTCATTCTTAATCACTTTTGGGTTGTCATAACAACAATCTATATCCTTTTGCATTGCAGCATTGAGTTGGGTGTCTTCATTGAGTTTGTTACTTACATAATCTTGAGGGTAGACATAAACATCTTCACTGTCAGACTGAAAACCATCAATGGTTTCCTCATTGCAGCTGCTTGTGGCTTGTCTTTCAAACTAAAATTCATCAAATACCTCTTCACTTGTAGCTGATATAATGAAATTATCAAGAGCATTTTCTAAATCAGCAAATTCCTTTGTCTCATCATGGAGACTTGCATCAAGACTACACTCATCACATGTAGAATTGATATAATCAATTGTATCACAACATTGCTGATTGCTTATCTCTTCTTCAAAGAGTAAATCCAATTCATATTCTTCATCAAGTTCTTGGCTTGGAAGACTCAGGTGGGGATTTGCAGTTGGGTATACTTCTTCTGTAAGTTGTTCAAACAAAACTTCCTCAATATCTGATGATGTACCCTTCTCATCTTTTACTCTCTTAAGTATGCACTTGTCTGAAAAGCTTTGATCATTTTCATTCACATAGTTGTTGATTACATCAGCATGTTTTCCCATAACTGAAGACAACAATTTGTGCACATATTCATTCCTTTGCTTCTCCAAATTATCCAAAACTGTGTAAGCCATCTGCATACTAGATATTCTAAAATCTTTCAACAATGCATTAGATCCTTCTTCATAGGATTCAAAGTACATATGGATACAGTCAGAAGTACTAGGTCTGAATTTTTTTGGGATCGCTGATAGGGTAGCAGCAAATCTATGACTGAAATCAAAGCTTGACTCTTCATTTTTTTTCTTGATCTGCTTCAACCTCATGACAAGGTTAGAGGGCTCTCTTGCAAATTCTTCTCTATAAGTAGCCACTAATTTATCCCAAGAAGGAAATGACTTCTTAGGAAAACCTAAATACCAATCTCAAGCTCTTGCTTCAAGGGACCTAACAAATAATCTCATCCACATATCCTGATCTCTGAATGAATGTTTCTCCATGAAGTTGGAAAAACTTTTGACATGTGCATCTGCTTCACATATGGTGTACCCATCAAATCTAGGCATCTCCTTATAGACTTGATTTGACATACTCTCATTTTTGTAATCAACCTAGGACAAATCTAACTAGTTATACAATGGATCAAAGGAATTCAAATAAGGTGCACTAACTTGACAAGTAGACACAGTATTATTGTCTCTTGACTGGGCTTGTTGAAACATCTAGTGTTTTTCATCCATCTCTTTAAGTCCTCTTTCAAATACATCATTCCATTCTAGGCTAAACCTAGGCTTTCTAACTCTTGGGTTCCTATACTTTGGGGTTTCAAATGATTGAGGATTATCAGACTTCTGACACTTCTTAACAAATTGTCTCAAAGTGTCTACAGGTATGGCTATTTTATGATCCATAGGTATTAAAAATTGAGGCTCACTAATTGTGCATAATTACAACCATGACCAAATAAAGGATAACTATGATAATGGCTGACATAGTGAAAACCTAGGCTTGAAACATATGACAATACAAATGGATGGAAACCCCTGGGTATGTGCAAGATCATCATGGAAAAAACAGGCCCTTAAGTGGCAATGAAAATTCAAAAAATCAGAATTAGGAAACTTGATGTAAAAATTTGAATAAGTTATCTATGTTGTTTCAAAAATATGTAAGAATAGAATCTGTAGAAAATTGAATTTAGTTTCTAAACTACTAGGTTTATTTAAACAAAAAAAACCTATTTGCTGAAAATTTTAAATTTCAATGTAGTAGTACTTAAATTTCAGGGAAAAATAAGAAGTAGGTGTTTGTCTGACCACCCTAACCACAATAAAATGATAATATTTTAGATATGAGTAGAGGACTCATGTCCCAATGTGATGCATATTTTTTGTAATTTTTTTCCAAGTAAAAAATTAATTATGAATTTTTTATTACAACTTTTAAAAAGTATAAAAACTCGTATGTTTGACCACCTTCACTTGGTCAAAACTTCGTGAAATTAAAATTTTCTTTTTTTAATACTATAGTATGTGAAACATAGAATGTGACACATGTTTTGGATTCAAAAAATATGGTATTGTTTGAAAGCTATAGATGTTTTTCAATCAGCCTATCAATCAGGACTATAGTCAGAATTCAAATAGAAAATGAATAATAATTATTTATTAAATTAAAAGTAAAGCATAATTTATATTGGTGGAAAGTTGAGAATATCCTTTAAAAACCCTTTTCATTTCATCAATTTTGGGTAAAGAAAAAGTCGTCAGCCACATGGGTCATCATATCACTTACATATCGCCGCTTTTTGGCCCATCAGGATCCTACACATACCCCCCTAAGATACACAAATGCATTCTAACCATCCATATAAGCAAATATTTGAGCACTAGACAAAAATATTTCAATGGAACTGCAACTACGTTCAACAGATCTAGCAAATGGAAGTGTGCAAACTTAAATTTACTATCCTTTCCCTCTATCAGTGCTAAATCACTAAATAGGGAGCCAAAAACTTTCTTAAAATGTTCAAATATGGTTCTCATACACAATTTCTTGAAAACCAAGAGTGAAGAATACTTGGGATTGTTGCAGCTCCTACAAATTGTTCTAGAAATATTATAGATCTAGAACTTTATTCACATCTTCAACAAGTTCTTCTAATAGAGTCGTCACCTCTCTTTGTAGAGGACTAAACTTCAAACAGCAGGAAGTTCTTTCACATGTAACATTCTTTTTGAGTTTTTTTCACCAACAGAGCACCACAGATCTTGAAATCTTCAAGTTGACTGCAACAAATCTTTCTGCAGGTTTAAAATCCTTCAAAATTTGAATGAAATTCAGAATGACAAACAATAATATGACTCTATGAATTATCGGTTTGCAACTAGAGATTTGGTGTTTTCCCCAGCAGAGTCACCATTATGTTGGTGCTCCAAATCGAACCAAACCAATGAATCCTAAAGAATTAGCCAATTTCTTATAATCAGACTCAATGGGGATTTGGTCAACTGACAAGATTCAATCAAAGAATGAGATCTTCTACACTTTTGTCTCTACAAGACCAAGGTGGGTCAACCTATACAATGCCCAAAACTTAATTCACTCATACACACTGACATTGTTTTTTATAGTAGATAATTCCGAATGAAAATACACTAAGGAGAGCATTGACAACCTCAAATCTGGCAACATTCTTAGTAACTCAACACTCTCTCAGCTATTGGGAAGCAAGACATACAACAAACCAAACAGTACGATTAAGAATTTTTTTGAATTTATAAAATGTTTCTGAGATGCATAAAACTGAATAATAGATCAGTGCCAATTTTGGGCCATGGAGTCAAACACATAAACAAAATTCATTAGCAAATGACATTCAACCAGTGTATTTAAAATTTTTAATGCCTTGCATCAACAATCCCAATCCTATTATCAATTAGACTCTCCTTATCAAATCTAACCTGCACACTTGAAATCACTATTATATGCTCAAAGTATTTAACCATTTCATCGAAACATACTCATAAACAAATAAAATAGTCTCACAAAATTGAGATAACAAACTCAAAATACTTGGTATTATTGAATTCATATGATTTAACTGTACAAGTATGGAGACAATCTGAAAATATTCATGAATGTGCAAACACTTTGAAGACACTCATGATATACTAGCACAAACTAGTTGATATTTGCTCATAAATCAACTATTACAGCTTACAGACTCAAGTTATGACTCGGAATTAAACATTTCCCTATCTACCCCAGCCCCATACAAGAATTCAGAACATAACTCAACCTCAGAACCCCCTCAAAATGAGAAAAGAAGAGAACAAAAGAAGAAGAGAAGGATCCAAAAGAAGCCCTAAAGTAGATCTAGAGATGCCATCTAGAAACTCCATTCATCGTTGATCATCAAACCAAAAATAATCTCTCCTCTCTCTGCAAAAAAAATATTTTTCCTCCAAATTACCTTTGCACCAAGTTGCCAAGCAACAGAAAAAAAATACCCATGCGAAGAATCTCTATCATTTTACTATGTTGTTTAAAATGTCTTGTTTTTCTCTTGTGAAAAACTCATTTTCCATTCTTTACCTTTGCTGCATATGCACCTTTAAAATCATTCACACCAGTGCCCTTACTTTATTCACTTCCAATGAATAAAATACTCTACATAGTGAACATTTTATTCACTATATTAAATATCCCTCTGTGCACATTACTTCACGTGCCATTATCCCCTTCCATTAAAAAACTTTATGCTCTTAAAAATCATCATTTACGTAATAAAATATTACCCGTATCCTCACATTTAAAACAATGGGTATTAAGCAAAGTGAAAACCCCTTGGACATTTCACTTTATGTTTTTACAGCGAGCACTATGCAATTTCCCTTCGTTCACCTTTTAAAATACTTTACCCTCAAAAGGAAAATATTTGAATATTGCCCAGGGCACATTTAATTCACCCTAACACTTATATTCTTACCTTCACACAATAAATAAAAATTGAATGCCCCCATTTCAAAATATATTTCCATCAGGAATTTTGTAGTATTTATGCTTTTCTTTATTAAAAGTGAATGAAGGTTTTCCTTAATAAATCCACCAAACAAACCAAGCCACACTATGCCTTTGTTGGGCCCACACTCCACATGGCCACATCTCACCATTTCGTGGGAATTAAATCATGGGTACCTCCCACCTGCGAGCCATCAGGGAAGGGCCATAATTTCATTGCATTTTCATCTCCCTTGCCGACCGTTGATTTCATTTAAGTTTTCTTGTGTTGCCCTAATCCCTTCACTTGGCATTCATTTTCCATGCTCTAATCGTGCCTTTTCTCTGGTCATGGCGGAATCCTTAAGACCTTTCTTCTACCAATGCCATGGTTGCAATCCATGCCCTTTTCTCAAGCGTTCCCATTTTGTTTGACTCCTCTCTGGCCAGCATAATGACCACACATCTGTTGTATCAGCATTTGCTTGAAAATTTCTGAAGACTCTTCAACAGAGTTGTCATGTGAGTTTGCAGATAATGGCATTCCATTTTTCTTTGATGAATGTCAAGAACTTGTGTCAAACAGTGCACTCCCATTACAGCTGCTTTAAAGTTATGCCTTTTAAACAAATCCATTTATTGCATATGCAGGTATGGAACTCCATGCCAAATTCATTTTCTTAAAGGTTTCAGATCTTTTCAACATATCCAATTTTGTGCATACACAACAATGATGCCATTCGGTCATATCACATGACTTGGAGAACCACTTAGTAGTGCAAACACCTTAACATCCCTTTCAATCGATGCACTTTCAACATTCTAATCCACCCCACAATGAATCCTTTGATACATTCTTACTGTAAGTACGTAGAAGCTCGCTTTTAAGTTTCTGAGGCATCTTCAACAAATCCACTTTGTCTTGCTCTGCTTATAGCACACTACAGTTCATGGCACAGGCTCTTCTTGACAGTTTCCTTTGTTTGAAATTTTCTAAGGCCCTCTCAATATAGGATTTCCCAATCAATTTTGATACATTATGTAACTGGCGCAACTTTCCTCAAAACAGAGTTTGAGACCATCATGGTATGTGTTGGCCGCTTCAAGACAACTTGAAAGCTTAGTAGAGGAGAACACATCCCTACTACTTATAGCTTGGAATGGTGGTTTTCCTTCTTACAGCCTTTAACACTTCCTTGCTACATTAATTCAACCCCCTATAACTACATGCTAGCTACATTTTCAATAGCAAAAACATTTTTAATTTTTTTACACAGTCACATGCCTTGCCTATGCTTCCACATTCTCTAAATTTTATATGAATCGGCCCCTTTGAAAAAATCTCATCCTACTATTAACAGTCAACTTTGAGACGCATTGCCACCATGAGATCAATGCCCTCTTTTGGTGAGTATAAGATAATGCCTGAATTTAAAATCATATAATGCACTGTCTTCATTTATTAGATCCTTCTTCTTCAACTTGGAGCTAAAAATTTGATCTTACTCTTCAAACTATGATTCTTCACATCAAACAAAAGTGTATTCCTATTCACTCTGCTCAATAGCCACATTTAGGACTTTCAGCTTTACAGACCCTTTCTTCAATGCATGATAGTGTTGGATCAATCATTTTTGTATGCCACCATATTATCAAGAAACATGAATAAGAATTAGCCCGATAAAGAATTTTCCTTTTCATCATCTTGTATCTACTCAAACAACTTAGAAAGATCAAATATTGTAGTGACTTGATCCCCTGTAACTGAAATTAAAGCATCACCTTTTTCATCAATTTGTGCTTCATAACTTTAATACCCGTTGGGGTCACTCAGCCAATTCAAGTTATTTTCCACGTGGAAGCATATGACTTTCTAAATCACTAAAAATGTATTGATATCCACATTTGTAATATTGCAACATTTAAAACATTATAATAGTGCAAAGCATGTTGGGCCCCATGTGGGCCTAGCTAAAAAAAAATCATTTTCAAATAATTTTTGAGCTCAAATTATTCTGAGATAGCTTCAGAGTGTTTTGGAAGTGAAATGATAAACTAGGTTGCCATTAAAATCCATTTTCTGGCACTTTTGCAAAATGGTGAAAAATGGCCAAGTTAGCTCTAGAATCGCCCTAGGTAACTGGTCAAACAACCTCCCAAAGCAATGGAAACTTGTAGGCATGTAGTCATTTGACCTTAGAATGCAGTGGAACAAATGGCTCAGAGAAACAGATCACGAGGTGAAATTTTATTAACTATCAAAGTTGCTTAGTTGAACTTTCTGCAACAACAGCCTGTTCAAAACCAATTAAAACTGATCAAATCACCTCATTGGAAAAATACCAAATGAACTCCCGGCAGGCTGCCACTGGACACGGTATATCATTTAGGTATATTGAACATATTTGCATGAGGGCTTAGCTTGAATCATCTCCCATCAAAATATATTAGGTTTCAAAGTTGACCACCTTGAAAGGTTTCAGGAAATGTAGAAGCAAAATTGAAGAAATTGCATCTGGTTTTGATCTATTAAAAATAGAAAATCAGATCATGAGACTCTAAAAACTAACATACGAGCTCATTTAGGTGGGGAGAATGTAGAACAACACTCTTTTTGACATGATAGTCATCTAATTGCAAAATGCAAGCTCAAACAGGAGACAACTCTGTAAAACTAAAAGTTTGCAAACAGCAAAAAAGTGTCAAAACCCTCTAGCTTCACTTTTCAAAACCCTATCAAATCTCCTTGTGAGAAGCTGAAAATTGACACACACATTTACATATGTCACATGAATGGGTCCAAAAAGGGGTTTTGCATGAAAATCAACAAGCGCCAAATTATGACCCCTCAAAGTAGGCCACTTAGGCAGATTTGTCAGGTGCACTTTAGAAAGTGCAGAGTCAAAATTTTCGAAATGGGCACTTCAAATTTGCAAAATTTAAGTGCCATCAGGGTTAGTCTAATTTTGGGTACAAAATAAACTTCTAAGGTGTGTTTTAGGATCAAGGTGATATGGAATATGAAGGGGTGGGTGATTTAGAACCTTAAGAACTTTGGATAAATACTAGACTTTAGGATTTTTATTTGATTGTTTTGATTTGGATGATGAACTTATAAACCCTAAGATGGTAGATGCGATCTTAGGATGAACATGTCCAAAGGGGATGCTAATTTAAGTAAGTGTGCACAAAAGGATTCATTTCCACACACCTAACCAAACAAGGTGATTTTGATTTTGGTCTAAAACTATTTACCAAAAGTCTAGCATAAGAATGTTTCCAACGTTATAGAAAGTTGTTTGTGAGATGGATTTTGATAAAAAAAATTGAGGATGGATGGAGGTGTTTGTTTTGACCCTAGATGAACCTAGAAGGACTTTGTTTACAAGACCAAGGTGTTGAAGAACATGCTTTACCCTATGAATGACTTAAGCCCAAAAGATCAATACCTTAAATGAGGGGCTCATATTAGACATACAAGTTTGGATCATCCCTCCCTCAAAAGGTGTCTATAAAAATTTCTTACCAAAATGTCCTTGTTGCACCAGGAAGTAAAAAGGTTTTTGGTCTCTACAATAAGTGGTTATTAATTTGGAATTTTGGGAGAAAACTAGTGTGATACATGTGGCAAGATTATCTCAATTAAGAGGCATCCCAATCCCTTCCTAAGAGGGGATTTTAATGTATCACATAGATACTAGGGGTGGAACTTGTTGGTATAGGACAACAACACCAGCCGGTTGATGACTTTAGTCACAACCAAATGATTTATATAGCAGGCTGCAATGAAAGCACCACTTGGTTTGTTCCATCTCACAAGTTGGGAGGAAGGCCCTTTAAAGGTAACACTTTGACATGAAAAAAAATGTGCAAAAAAATCATGTTTTTGTCACCCAAGATCGCTAAAAGATGTGAGGGGAGAGGATACACTTGAGTTGATTAAAAAGAAAAAAGCTACACTTCAGTGTTTCTCATCATCCAAGATCGCACAAAGTGCAAGGGAAGAGGATATACACTTGAAGTGTGTCAAAAACAAGATCACTCACTTAAGCAGCTGTTCATTTTATCCATCAAAGCAATTGTGAATTTATTTAAAGCACCAAACTGAGTGTGAGTTTTCCTTATTCAATTTTAAACCAACATAGCAATAATCTATTAAATTTGTAGGTTCAATTTTAACCAATTTGAAAAGCTCAAGTCAATGATTAATTTTAAACCCAAAATAAAGCTAGTTGGTCCTAAAATAGAAAATAAAAGAAGAAAATGGATATCCTAAGCTATTACAATGAGCATTAAAAAATGATTTTTCAATTCCAGTGCCCAATTCTCCAACTCAAATCTGCTTGTTATGTTTCTGTATTTCTCTGTCTTGCTACACCATCATATTAGTGATCCCAATGTGAGAGAGGCCACCACTGATTATTTATGCAAGCTCTCATGTAAAGTATCTATAAAAAGGAAACAATGGTTATTGTGCTAAAAAAATATGACATCCACCTTGTTTTACCAATGCATAGAAAATTTGATTTGGATATTCTGCACTCAAAAAAATAGATGCTAATAAGTTTTCCAATAAATAGTTAGAATTGAAAATTTCACTAATAAACATATTCTATCTTGTAGATCAGAGCCACATGGAAAGTCTAATAACTAATGTTCTCTATTTGTTATTTTAGATGCATAATTCTAATAACAAAAAAGGGTGTTCAAATAGAAAGGCATTATTCAAAAGGGATAAGATTGTTAGCAGAAATCTTCATTTGAGTGTTACACTTTGACATTAAAATGTGGTGTTCATGCATTACCTTTGCATTGTGTATGGCAGAAGATAATCGATTTTGATAGTTTCATCCCAGAACACATAAGAGCACTGTCTGAGACATTGCATTCTAAATTCCTGTATTTCAATGTATTAAGATAACATGCCAAGTATAGAAAAAACATCAAGATAACATTCTAAATTCATGTATTGGATCCCTATCACAAGAAGTATGAGATATTTACAAAGGAGAATGAACAAAATCGAACATACATGCATACAAAATCTAGAAACATAAGTGGCATGTAAGATTGTGAGATTTTTTGATAGAAGGTGAAGAATGTATATAACACAACAAGGATGTTTTAAACAATCTTCCAGGACGATTCAAATTGTTTAGATCTCATGCAAATCCTCATAATGGAATGTTGTATTGAAGTGGGTTTGAAGTCACATGACCCAGATTTTTTTTTAAAAGCTCATTGAAGATAAAATTACATAGCCCACTGAATTGGTTAACACAACTCCTAGAGAGGTTTTTAGGACGTAAATGGGTGTTTGCATAGAATAGACCTCAAAAGCTCTAAAGTAATTGATAAAGAACTTAGAAAATAACTAGAATGAATGAGAAACAAAATGTAGAAACATAGACAAGGCACTAAAGTGTTTGACATAATTCCTCAAGCAAATGTAGTCTCAGCAATGTATGCACAAGATAGATTTTATAGATGAGGCCTTATAAACTTTTGCGCAATGAAATCAACAGGTGTAAAGCTAAATTCCACAACCTTTTCAGCATCCACACTACCTGCCAAGACTCAAACAAAATGGAAGTATGGTAAAGGGTGAGAGATTTCCTGAAGATACATGGTGGGGGCCAAAATGTGAATGCAAATATGCACTTGTTCAAACGTGGACAAATACAAGCACATTAGTCATTTTTAAAAAGCCCAAATAAAGCATTCCTCGTGAAATTTTTGAGCATGTGAAGAAGATGAAAACATTATCAAAATAACATGAAACATGTAAATGAACATGAGATCTTATTCTAAACTACTCAAACCATCATCCCATAGGGGGATTTGTGCCACTTTGATATGGAAAGTGGCCCTTTCCTAATCCCTTATGATAAGCTCTTGATCATTTGATATGAAGATGACTTTGATGCAAAGAGATAGTGAAATCCAAGCTAAAATGACATAAAAAAGCAAATGATTGAAGACTGAATTGAGTAGAGTAACAATGCTCCAAGTTGTGGATCCATATTCAATGGAGAATGCCTCTATTTATAGGAGAGAATGGTTGAGTAATGGATGAAATTGGTGGATGCGGGACTAAAATGAGATTCAATAGCATTGTGACACTTGTCACAAGGCTAATTAAAGTCATGGAGATATGTGCTCACACATGTGTGAACACGTCTTCGGAGAAGGGATGTGTAAGAGGAGTAAATGCTTAGGTGGCTTGTGTAAGAGGGGTTTAAGAGGCTATTAAAGGAATGTGGGTGATAATGTAAGAGGGACAAGATGGCATGTAAGAGGCCATTTAAGGCCTTGTGTAAGAGATAGGTGGCTATTAAATACCTCATAAGAGGCATTAATATTTTCTCAAGAAAGTCAAATAAGTGGAGTTATTGTAGGAATATTCTCAAAGAATATGTTTTTGTGAGGAAAATTGGCTATTTAGTTAATTAGAAGAAATTATTTTTATCTGCAATTTGGTTAGTTGACCATGTGTTTGCTCAACCTTGATGGGGTTAAAAGCTAGAGAAATGAGTAATGAGGATTAGGAGTTAATTAATTTAGAATTAATAGACTTGAGTGGATTAGGGGATTTATGACATTTGTTAAATAATTATATTTATTTAATCGAATGAGAGGACATTGGGACTTTTAATTAAATAAATTAATTTATTTAATTAAAAGTGATGAACATTAGTATAGAGAGGGTGAATTAATCTGATAAAGTTAATTATTTGATTAATAGTGTTGATGAATTTAACTAAATAATAAAGATTATTTAATTAATTGTTTAGTGCAAAAATGATTTTAGGAGGAAGTGATGTTAATTAATGCATAATATCAATTAGGACTATTTAAGTATCTATAGATAGTTAGACCTTTCATTTCTATATTTCAAGTTTACATATGTTTTGGTTCCATGTTTACAAATGAATATTGGGCAAATTATATTTTTTTGTTCAATGTAGTAGCATAGACACGGTAGTGAGCATTGACAAGCTCACTACATTGTCAATGTGGTAGCAATGACAAGGTAGTGAGTTGTTTGAAAAAATGCCTCCAAGAGACCCCATTTCTTTGAGGAATTTTTTCAAATAGCTCACTACCTTGTCATTGTTACCGGATTGACAAGCTCACTACCTTGTCAATTCAGTAGCATAGACAAGCTAGTGATCTATTTAAAAAAATGCCTCAAAGAAATGGGGTCTCCTGGTGATGTACATCACCAGGAGACCCCATTTCTTTGAGGCATTTTTTTAAATAGATCACTACCTTGTCATTGTGGTACATCACCAAGAGACCGCATTTCTTTGAGGCATTTTTTCAAACAACTCACTACCTTGTCATTGCTATCACATTGACAAGGTAGTGAGCATTTTGAAAAAAATCCTCAAAGAAATGGGGTCTCTTGGTGATGTATTCCTTAAAGAAATGGGTCCCCCATTTCTTTGAGGGCATTTTTAAAAAATATCACTACATTGTCAATGCTACATCACCATGAGACCCCATTTCTTTGTGAAATTTTCTCAAACAGCTCACTACCTTGTCTATGCTACCACATTGACAAGGTGTACATAGCTAGGAGACCCCATTTCTTTGAGGCATTTTTCCAAAAAACTCACTACCTTGTCTATGCTACTGCATTGACAAGGTAGTGAGCTTTTCAATGTAGTAGCAATGACAAGATAGTGAGTGAGCTCACTACCTTGTCAATGCTACCACATTTTACATACATTTTTCCATTTTGTGCATATCATGCAATCATTCCAATCCTTGACATATCTCTTTCATGAATTTTGAAAAAAAATTCACATGCCTTTTCCATGCTTCCATATTTCTCATACATGTATACCAATGGAGTTGCAATTTCTCGTACATGTGCACAAAGCTTGATTGTGATATAGATAACTATTTTCCATTAGTGTTTAATCCTCCTTGTAGTGAGAAAAAATTAACAGTTACAACAGTCATTCATGGTCTTTGGAAAGCTACAAATTGTAGCAACAAGCGTTAGCATGTGCACCATGATAGTCAGAATGTGGCAAAATACCGTAACAAAGGTAACTCTGATTATTGATTCCCTAGCTCTAGGTGAGGTTGATATCAACCCAAAAAAATTTATAGGATTATTCCTAATAAATATGAGTAGGTGCCCCTTATTTTGGACTTATCAAGTCATTTGTGTCACCTAGAATGCTAGAAAGTGGAAATATTATGTTTTAGTGATTTCTCTTTACCTAACTATGCTTCGTACTTGATCAATCTATCCACAATGGCAATTGGAAGTGGAAACATGTGATCTTAATTTGGTATAAATTGTATAAGAAATATCAAGGTATAATTCAATATGTTCAGTTAACAGATGTAAAAATAATGGATGAAACTAAATAATGGAATGCATGAGACCAGTGCCTTATTGGGTAAAACAGAGTCAAATGAAGGTTTATGATGGATGGATTCTATTTCATAGAAATTCTAGTTGTTTGGCATACAAATATTAGTTTATAACTTGTATAAACCTGTAGGAATGTAACTCACAAATTCTACTGGAGACAATGCCAATCCTAATTATATGATTCTTCTTACTAATCCAAATAATGTTCCCAAATTACTGTGATTGACCAAAAGGAATTTAATTCTTCCTTGAAGAAACCAAATAATCAGATCACACAAGTACAACAAATGTGCATTGAAAAATTGACGATATACTTGATATATCAATTTAAATAACCAAGAAACATCAAATTGGAGACAATCATACAATTGAATAACTTAACAAATAACAGATACCAAAATGAAACCACCACATCAAAAGTCTTTCATTGTCTTTCAAAATTTCATACATGCATCATGGTCTTCACTATATAAAACATTCTCCAAAATTCTTTTTTCTTCTGACTATTCTTCTCCCTTTTTATATCTCAAAAAACTCCCACACCTCTTGGTCTTGGTTTGTTTGAATTCTCATTAGAGGCAACCAACTTCAAACCAAAGGTCACGCCATTTTATAATGAAAATAAAACATCACTGAAAGATGATAACAATAACAAATATAACCATAATGGTTGCTTTACCTCATTACCTCGCGCCACATGTTTTGTATTGCCATGGTGTCATGGTGTACCTGTTTTGTCTTTTCTTTCTTTATTGCTCCACTATGGTCTACCTTTTTTCTCCCTGCAGTACGATAGTGTTAACTGCCTTCACTATCATCTCTACCTCTCTCCCGCGAGTGACATTCTAACCCCTAGCAATATAGTGGTCTCCTTTTGTTATTGCTCCTCTACATACCGCTCTATCATGGGTTGCTTATTGACCCTCCACGGTATGGCAGTGTCTTATTTCCTTCATCACCACTCTACCGTGGTCTAACTTTCTTTCCATGTGGTCCAGCGGTATCGGTCTGTCACTATCTCCAAGTCTACCACTCAACCGCATTTCTTGCTCTATCCCTCTGCGGTGTGGCGGTTTCTTTATTTACTATTCTTCTACCACTCTACTATGAGCTGAGTCTTGACCCTCCAAGGTATAGTGGTGAAGTATAGATAATAGTGGATCTTCTTACCACCCCACTGTGGGTTGTTGGGTAATGAGTTGCGATATAGAGGTATAATGTGAGGGCTATGAAGGGTGAAAATGTGGCAATTGTATGGTGGTAAAAGGCATTTTTTTGATGAATAGGTAGATATCTATATTAATATAAAGATATAATTACAAATTCACAAAAAAGGGGCAGGTGGTAAAAAGGCACACCCCGAATGTCACATGCGCAGAGCCTAGAAAAGCAAAAAATATCACATGGGCCTAGCTTAGAAGTCTAATAATAGAAAGAAAAATTAAGCAGCCAAGGCAATGGCAATAGATCCTGGGGGGTTCCTTTCATCCAGATTTTTCCCCCATACATCAACGAGGTTTGGAGTGACGTCAAGAGGAGCACCCCAACCATCATCAACTTTATCTTCATCTTTTTCTTTTTCTTTTTCCTCGCATTGAGGCGAGATTGCAAGAGCCAGCAACGGAAAAAATTTTCCACTAGAGGGCCAACCAAAGCCAAAAGCAAGCAGAGCATCAGAGGGCCACCTAGAACCGCCACCACCACTCCCTGGATCACCACTAGAGTGTTAGCACTGACTAGGACATGGCGGAGGAGAACGAACCTGCCTGGGAGGCCAAGAATCTCGCAGAGCAGGAGGTTGGGAGCATGATCGTGCGGAGTCACTCCACTTCCGGCCCTGAGAAGGCGATCGACCATAGGAGGAGGAGGGCGAATCAAGGATCTGAGCCATAGTATAAGGGGCATTGCCCAAGTGGTCTAGGAGAACCTGCAAGTGAGCCACTTCTAGTGCAACCTTGTTGGCTTGCACTTGAATCTGTAAGAGAACATTAGAACATATAACTGCTTTAGCATAAAGAGACACATTAACATCTAAATGAGAATGAGCAAATATACAAGCATTTTTGTCTTTCCAGATATTGAAGAGGATTTCCACCCTGAAAGTGTGCCAAAGCTGGGTGAACTTAGCCATCATTCTAGGCGAGTCCCCTAGCAGAACCATATGCCACGAAAAGGGTTCCAGCCTAAAAGGCCAAAAGAATTCATGAATCCAAGTCCAAAGCTGTTGAGCTCTAGGACAAAACCAAAAAAGGTGCTTAAAGCTTTCAAACTGCCCACAAAAAAGGCAGCGAGGGTTAGGAACCCCCAAATGAACAAGTCGAGAACCCACAGCCAAGCCTTGGAAAAGAATACACCAAGCAAAGTGGACCAGATTTGGATTAACAATTGTAGACCAAGTGGCATCAAACCTATTATGCCAAGTATGGGCCGAGGAATTAAGAAGCCACCTCTGGTTCAAAGAGTTGATCATAGGAAAATGGGGTGAAAGCCACCTATAACCAAGCCATGACTTGTAGCTCTGGAGAGGAGTATCTGGAAACCATTTCCAGTCTTTCCACCAAGGTTTGTGCCCATGAATGCCAACTTTGTGAAGCATTTCCACTGAATGACACTCACCAGCCCATCAAAAGTAAGACGGTCCTAGTTTTGAAGACTATATTGGGCTTTAAAAGCATCTCACTGCAAGAGATGCATGGTAGGTCAGTGAAAGAGTTGATACAGTGTATGAATTCCCTTCTTATTAAATTTGAGGGCCTTGAGCCAAGGTGACTTGGCTAGGTGTTGACCATTCTGAGCCAAAAGGGGAGACCACCAAAGGTTATGCCGGTTGATGGAGAGCCCATCACGAAATTCAGCCCCGGCCCAACGAAGCCAAGGCTTAACAGTTTCCCAAGAGCGCCAAATTCTCTTGGCCACAAAGGAGCCCACAATTTGAACCAGCTTCCTCATAACCAGGAGGGTTTGGAGACCAATTCCTTTCCAGATGGGCCTATGAATAGGAAAATCAGACTGAATACAATTCTTGAGGAGAATCTTCCACGCTTCATCCCAGGTGAGAGCTCAGATAATCCATTTGACACCGAGAGAAATCCCTTGTCATTTAGTGGAGAGCAATCCAAGCCCTCTCGAGTCCTTGGGGAGACAACAAAATTCCCAATCAACCCAATGAAAACCCTTGTGGGTTTTAGAAGAGGCCCATAAAAAATTGTGTAGCAAATTTTCAAGCCTATTGTAGGCAACTTTAGAAGGAGCTCAACAGGAAGAATAATAGACGTCGGTGGCAGCCAAAATTTTAGAGCACACCTAGAATTTTCCAGCCAGTGAAAAAGGCTTAGTAATCTAATAGGCTAGCTTCTACTCAACCTTCGAGAGCACAGCTTGCCAGAGCTCCCGAGGGGAATCCTGAAAGGCAAAGGGGATGCCCAGAAATTGAAAGATTTCTCCCTGCCCAACCCACTTCCAGTTATAAGTTTGGAGGCATGTAGGAGTGGGGAGCATCAATTGTCTATAGCATAAGGTCTTGTGCCATTGAATTGCAGAGCCAAAAGCAAGACAAAAGGTATCAAGGCATTCAAGGGCAGCAGTGATAGAACCTTCATCCTCTAAGAGAGTGAGAAAGGAATCATACGCGAAGTGGCCATTGACAAGTTGTTCTTGAGAGTCCGAGAGAGAGATCCCTTTAACACATTGCTAGGAGACAACATTGGCCAAGAGATATCCAAAGCCCTCAGCAGCCAGAACATACAAAGTAGGGGCAAGAGGGCATCCCTGGCGAATAGAATGAAAAATACCAAAAGCAAAAGACTGGCAGCCATTAATGGAAATGCAAGCCGAGGCATCAAAAAAAAGAATACAAATAGACTGCATAAAATTAGGCCCAAATCCCAAGGCCTACAACATCGCAAGAATGAAAGGTCATTCAATGCAGTCATAAGCTTTGGCAAAATCAATTTTAATGAACACCACTTTCTAGTTCAACCGCCGGGCCCACTTCATGCCTTCCCAAACCAAAATAATGTTATCAAGAATAAACCTAGATTTGATGAAACCAGTCTACCCAAGACGCACAACCTAAGGCAAGAGGTGGAAAATTTTCAAAGCCAAGGCTTTCCAATGATTTTGTAAGAAACATTGAGAAGCGTAATGGGCCGCCAGTTGCAAATATCCTCTGGATCCCTAGGCTTAGGTATGAATTTAATATTGCCTTTATTTATTAAATTGCCTAGAGAATTGGTTTGAAAGGCTTCAAGATAAACATGATGCAAATCACTCCCAATACAGTCCCAAAGAGCTTTGTAAAATTCACAAGGAAAGCCATCAATCCTAGGAGCCTTATTATCGGCCATGGAGGAAACAGCTTCCTTGAGATCATCAATTGTTAACAATTGATCATAGGAATTAATCTGGGCTAAAGAAAGCCTATGTGGCACAACAGCAAGGCAATCCTGAAGGGCTTGCTGGCATGTAGGCATGGGGTCATGAGCAATGAAAACCTGCTCATAGTGACGTAGAAAAGCCTGGAGAATGTCAGGTAGCTTAGAGAACACCTGGTTACCATCTTTGATTACTTTAATGCCTAGGGAAGAGTGTCTAGCATGAAGAGCCAAAAACAACTCTTTGGAGGCACAATCACCAATTTTGAGCTAGTGAAGCCGAGCCTTGATTTGAGCGCCTCTAGCAGAATAATTATTTGTCACTTGCTTTTGATGTCTTAAATCCACCACCTAGACTTGATGTGATGGGGAGAAAGGGATGGCCGCTAAAGCCTCCATAGTCGTATGCAAGTCGGGAGTGGTGGCCTCATAAGAACGTTGGCAAAAGATAGCAAGCTAGCATCCATAAATGCACAAGAAATGTGCAGTACGAATGATGGAATCATTCCACCAAGCAATCCAGCCCGTATGGCGAGGAGGCCTGCACTCTAAATTCCACACCTAGTGAATGTGGGCCAGGGTGGGCTTGTCATAGAGCAAAGACGTGTTCAAGAAGAATTGAGTCTTACACGTGCGAGGTTGACAAGACGCCCATTCAATGTGAAAATGAATTGGGAAGTGATCAGAAAGGGTCACATCCACTAACGGCTTAACAGGCAAGGTAGAGCTACTGAAGGAAAAAAAATATTGAGCCGAGATCATAGCACGATCAAGGCATTTAAAGACTCTATAAGAACCAGCCCTGTAATTGCACTAAGTGTTCCAAAGAGAATGAGAATGGTGGCAACCCATATTGGGATCAAAAAGACCCAATTTATTACGCATGTAAAACCACGCCTCCCTTTCATCCACTACCCAATGAAAAGGCAAGGTGTCATTCTTATCGTACGCCATTTCTACTATGTTGAAATTCCCATAGAGCAACCAGGTGGCAATTGGCAAAGAATTAGCAATCCAGCGCCAAAGCAAGCAATGCTCCACGACATCATTAGAGGCATAAATATTAATAATCCTGAAGGAATGATTCTCAATATTGAGAAGAACAGAGATAGCCTGCTGGGAGGGGTCAACCCCATGGTCCACCACACGAGAATGTAGTCATGGGGCCAAAAGAGTAGCAACTCCACCATGACTAGCCTCATGCAGAGTGCAACACATAGTACTAGCTGGCCAAATAGAGTGACAAGCCGAAGCAAGCAAGAAACCTAAAATTTTAACTTCCTGGAGACAAAGCACTTCAATCCTTGGGTAATTCTTCAAAGTATTCCTAACAGAATACTTCCTGGAGAGGTCAGTTAGACCTCGAACATTCCATGAGATAAAATTCATGGAAAATCTTCCATACTTGCAAAATCCTGGTCCTCTTCACCCAGGGAAGAGAAATTATTCTTCAAAAACTCTTGCGGAATAGAACCAATCTGAATAGAAGGAGAGAATCTTTGTTTTTCAGACACATATTCACCTTCTTCCAGTGGAGGAGACGGGTTGCGAGATTGTCGTTGAGTCCCCATTGCGGAGGACAAAGCCAGTTGAGCACACAAAATAGCTGCAGGCTGAGGCATGGCCTTAGACCTGTGTTGTAAAACAGCAGAAGTAACTCCTAAGGGAGTAGCTATCCCCTTCTTTGAAGGGTTTGAAACCAGCTTAGTCAATTCAGGGGCCTTGGGAGCCGACCCAGAACCAGATGACTTATTTTTTTGGTTTGAAACCGTAGTCCACTTTGTTTCTACCTTAGCTAAAGGCTCTATTAGATGAGGCTTTTCAACATCCCATGATTGAGAGGATGTATGAGGAACTATCAAAGGGCAGTCCTTGATCTTGTGGTCAGCTGACTGGCATCGATAGCACGTGTTGGGCAGATTGAAATATGTTGACTTTTTGGGTGTGTTGAATATCACTGATTTGAATGTCTACAAACTCTTTCAAATCCTTGGATAAATCAACTTCCACACAAACCCTCTTTTGAGGACGGGCTTGAAAGAATCTATTAGGTTTGATACAAACAACCCTCCCCAAAGAGGAGGCAATACGGTTCAAGAAGAGAATGCAAGGCAAAGGTAACCCAAGAAACTCAATCCAGACCGAGACACACATTTTGAAGTCTTCTGAGACAAAAAAATTCCGGGTCCATGCCTGGAAAACCAACAAGGAAGACCGAACATACCAGGGCCCATGACCCAAAATAGCTTGGACATGACTAACTTCCGCAAAGCAGAACAAAAAAAAACCCTTGGTCATATTTTGGACCATATCAAGGCGGACCCCATGAGGGACCTAGGCCTTGTTGGCCCAGTCTTTTAGCACACTTTCAGGGGGAGTCCTCCCAACAAAATAACTCACAAGCATGTGTTTTTCGAGCCATTGGAAAGTAGAATCAAAATCAGGTAAAGGTAAAACTATATCAGTAGGGGCGTCAAAATTCTTACCTCGTGAAAGACTTTCAGAACAAATTTTTGAGGGCGTTTGTTCGATGGGGGAGCCATTAAACTGTGTCAACGAACTGCTAACACCAACAAAAATTACTAGGTTAGAACCGGTTGAAGGCATAATACACCCCTAGAACCATAGTAAATGTGGCCATACTCAATGAAAGAAACAATTTCCTATGCAAGAAGCGCAATATGACACAAAAGAGGCCACGAATGACCTCAGAAAGTAAAAAACCCTAGCAGAGCTCATGCAACCAGAAAAATCTCTGGTCCAACAAAGGATCCCTCCCACCTAGCAAATACTTTGTGGATGGCGGTAAAATGAAATTTTATGAAAAGGATGGCATGAAATTGGGTTGAAATGGATAAAATCCTTTAGAATTTTTCTAAAAAATTTGGTTCTAACAATGGCTCCTATTGGGGATGAGTGATTTGTTGATCACTGCAAGAATCCAGAATATCTCTAAGAGCATACCAAGACTTCAAAGGATATGAAAAATGAAGGGAGGCAGAAAATGGAGATGGAAATGATCCTATACTATTGTACATGGAAAGAAAAATTTGTTTTCAAAGAGGGAATTGTGGGATTGTCCATGTACTAGCAATCCCTAGCCCCTTTTGAATTCCTAGACTACTGTGCATGGAAAATAATGTTTTAAGAGGTTTGTTAAGAATTTTCCATGCACTGGAAATCCTTAATCCTCTGGTACTCCTTAAGAGAAGAAATGCTTTAGGAACTGCCCATGTACTAGCAATTTCTACTCCTCTTCCTTTGCCAATGATCACAAAAGGACCCAACCACAGAGCTTCAAATTTTCCATTCTTTCCCTTCTCCTAAGATTGAGCATTCCACATTAACACTAGATCATTTTCCTCAAATTTTTTATCTTTGGCCTTTTTATCAAAAATATATTTCATTCGTGATTGCAACTTCACATTTTTCTTTTGGGCCATTCTCCTTATTTCATCAAGTTCTGCAAGTTGTTCATTTCTTTCCTCCATTGGTTCAGAAATATCCAAATCCTCTTGTAGAATAAAATTATAAATTGGTAAAAGATTTTGTAGTGGCATCCTAGCTTGTGTTCCATATACTAGTTCAAATGGAGACTTTCCAATTTCCTTTGTCACTATAATCCTATCTACCAATACATCCATTCTCAACTTTGAGTCCCATGCCCTTTTATTTGTATCTAACATCCTCCTTATTATCTTTAAAAGAGTTTTATTACTGGATTATGCCTGACCATTTTCTTGTGGGTCGTAAGGGGTGGCATAAGAAATAGTAATGCCATATGTATTGCAGAAGTCTTTGAGTTCATCAGATCTAAAACACATCCCATTATCTATGATCACTCTTACCGGTGTGCAAAATCTAGTTATGATGTTTACCATTAGAAATTTCATCACTACCTTGCTTGTTGCTTGTTTAGTTGGGATTGCCTCCACCCACTTAGTAAAATAATTTGTAGCTACTAGTATCCATTTATGTCCTCCACTTGAATTTTCCTATATTTCTCCAATGAAGTCAATTCCCCATTGGTGGAAAGGGGATTCTACCTACAAAGGTCCGAATGGTAGGGCTCCTTGATATTTCAATTTTCCTGAGAACTTCTGACAAGCCTCACATTTCCTTACATATGCAAAAGAGTCATTAAAAAATTTAAGCCAGTAATAGCCAACCCTCAGAACCTTATGTGCAGTGGTTTTAGAAGAATAATGACCTCCACACATGCCTTCATGCATCTCCCTCAAGACATGTTCTTCTTGTGATTCATCTAGACACAACAGTTGTGTTACATCCCTATTCTTCCAAAATAAGTCCCCTTTTATAAATACATACTTAGATGATTACAGCTTCAAATTTCTCTTTTGATTATCATTCAACCCCTCAGGCCATTTCATGTTCCTGAGATAAGACATTATATTTGTGTACCAAGGAGTATGTTCAATACTTGCAATTGCAGTTTCATCACCTTCTATATTGCAGATTTGGTTTGATTCAATATTTGTTTCTTCCATTAGCCTAGCCAAACCCTGTCCCCTTACTAGCTTGGTAATCTGAATTTCCACGTCGAATTCTTGGATTTTATTAATCCATCTGCATCTTTTCCCTAGCACCTTTGTCTGTATCAGGATATCTTTCACAGCTACATGTGGGACATAGGCAATTATTGTAGCTCTGAAAAGATATGATCTGAAATCTTTTGTTTCTTTCACCAATGCAAAGGCTTGTTTTTCCATAATATCATATTTCAATTCCGACCCTTGCAAAGACTTGCTGAAAAAAGATATAGGTTTCTCATGAACTTCATCATTCTTTTGTAACATAACAGCTGCTATGGTGTGAAATGAGGCAAAAGAAAATATTTGAAAAGGTTTGGTAAAATCAAGGGACTTTAGGACAGGGGCTTCTTTGATAGCTCTTTTGATAGATATAAAGGCTTCCATGGCTTTTGCAATCCAATCTATTTTTTCTCCTTTTTTTAGCATCTTGGATATAGGTTTAACAATCTCAGCAAAATTTGATACAAATCTCCTAACAAAGTTAATTTGACCAAAAAATGATTGGATTGCTTTGACAGTTTTGGGAATGTGGATTTTTTCTATGGCTTCTACCCTCGCAGGGTCTATTCTAATCCCATCTTTTGATACAATATTCCCCAAAATATTACCCTTTGTAACATCAAAGTGACATTTTATAGGATTAAAACTAATACCATATTCCAAAGCTTTGATAAATATCTTCTCCAAGTGCCCCACATGATCTTCTTCTTTTTTGGAATAAGCAATAAGATCATCTTGGTACACCACCATTATAGCATTAACCAAATCTACAAATGCCAGATCCATGGCCCTTTGAAAAGTAGCCCCTCCATTTGTGAGATCGAATGGCATTCTAACATAAACATATATCCCCCACGGTGTAGTAAATGTTGTCTTATATTGCTCAGACTCTTTGACTTTAACTCGGTTACATCTAGAAAACCCATCCATCATTGATAGTAGCTCACATCCTGTTACTTTGTGCAATATTTCCTCCATATTTGGGAGAGGATAATTATCTTTAAGGGAGGCAACATTCAAATTTCTGAAATCTACCCATAATCTAATATCCCCATTTTTCTTTCTTACTACAACTAGGTTTGAGACCCATGTTGAATGTCTAATGGGTTTAATAATACCTCCATCTCTGAGTTTTTCCAGTTCCTCCTGCATCTTAGGTTCCAAAGTTGGGTTAATAGGCCTTTTCTTTTGTCTGAATGGCCTTGTATCTGGTTTAAGTGGAATCTCATGCTAGAAAATATCTTCTTTGGATGCCTTGAGATCCTCATAAGACCAAGCAAACACATGTTTGTATTTTCTCAATAATGCAATCAACATTCTTCAGATGGTTGGACTTATCTTCTTTCCAATGTATACACTTTTTGGTGCTAACTCAGTTCCTAGATTTATTTCTTCAATATCTTCTGTCTTGACCAGTGTCTGCTTCGTGAGAGAGTGATCAATCCTATAATACACTCTTTCTAGTTCCACAAGCCCTTTGGGGAGCTTGTTGGTTTTAAGTTGCAATACTTCCTTCCCAAATATAGTCTTCTTCCCATCCACTTCTTCCACAAGAGCATTGAAGTCAATGTCCTAAGCCTCGTACTGATCTATGCAATGAAGAAACTTTAGAAGGTCGGTATCATCATTGAAAACTTGCCAAATGTATATGTTGTTAGGGATAGTAGGTCTTGTTTTGAATTCAACTTGAGATATTCCAACCAAGGTGATATCATCTCTTTTTAGGGATAAATTAGCTAGAAAATCTGCCATCAAGTTTGATGATCTGTCTATCCAATCAATTGAGAAGGCATCAAATAACTCAATTGTATCCCTCACAAAAATTTTATATTGTTTCCATCTTTTGTTCTTTGCAGCATATCTTGATATGATTTGTGAGAAAACCAGTTCAAAGTCTCCCAGGACAGTTATCAATTTGATATTGTGCTTGACAACCATATTTAAACCAATCAACAAGGCCTCATATTCTGCCACATTGTTTGTACACTCAAAGGTTAGCAAAAATGAATATTTGAATGTAACACCTTTAGGTGATATAAACACTACTCCAGCTCCATTGCCTTCTTGGTTTCATGCTCCATCAAAATACATTTTCTACACACCCTACTGATTTTTAGATACATGTCTATCAATTGGATCACTACTTACCAATTTAGGTTGGGAAGGTTCCACTCTAAAACTCGCTACATCCAAATCACAAAATCAATTCATCTGCTCCAGGGGAACACAATCCACAATCTAGCTCATCCTTGGTTCTTTGTACAATTTGACTTGTTTACCATTGATTGGTATTATGGCATATGATAAATCAGATTGTACATTACCTCCAACTGTCACAATCCATTGTCTTGACAAAAGCATTCCAAACTGAGGAAGTGTGTCAATCACAATTATATCAATATTATAAGTTTCATGTGGGTAAGTAGTCATTTTCACTTCCACATATTTCATAATTCCCACCACCGGGATAGGTCTACTATCCATGGCATAACATTTACCACCTTCAACATCTACCTACATACTGAGTTGTTTCATTACCCCTACTAGCATGATGTTGATAGAAGCACCTGAATCTATCATACAATTTCTTACCACCTTGTTATTTATGAGTAGGGTAGTAAAGAATGGATCAATTTGTGGTGGATTCATCAATGCATCACTTAGACAAACCTCTAGATCTTTTATCTTTTCCTTATTATAAATTTCAGGAATCTCCTTATTTTCAAAGTTTGTATTTTTATTACTTCCACTAGATATTAATTGAATAGCACTTTCCTTATACTCTTTAATCTTAATCATTTCAAGTAGTGGGACAAACATATTTACCTGGGACAAAGCTTGCTTGAAATCAAAAGAGGCACCTTCTGTTCTAGTCATCCTCTTTTTCTCTATTGACTCTCCTCTATTCTCCTCTTTGTTTGTCTAATCTGACTTTTATTTTTCCTTGGTAAATTCTTTGTTTTTCTCCTTATGAACATAATTTTTCTATTTGTTATCAAGTTGCTTATCATTTGTCCTTTTTGAAGCTTCCTGGGGAATTTTATAATCTTTCAAAAATATTCCTCTTGGAACACCTTCATTCCCATTTACTATTTTATTTCTCAACCAGTATTTGATTTTGGCCTGCTTAACTACTGTGATGGTTAACCTTTTAATTTCTTCCTCAGTCAGTCTCCTTAAATTGCACTTATTTATCTGATATGATGTACTAGGAGAACATTGTTCATCCTCATCTTCTTCATGATCAGAAAAAACTTGTTTTTCTATCATATGGACATTGTATTTTTGGTGGTCCATATCATATTCATACCCTCCTTCTTCTGAAGATGAATATCCCTGCTCAACAAGGTCAAGATTATGGGAAGTTAAATAGATGTTATGGTCTTCTTCATCATTGTCTTCTGGTATGTCTTTTCTTGGTATTGACTGAGCTACAATACAATGATCAGGGGAATGTGGCAAGTCACAAACTGAGCACCAAGGACTGTTATTTACCATATACGCCCCTCTTTTCTTTAAAGGATCAAGTGTCTCTTTATTCTTAGGCCTATCCATTACTGGCTTTCCATCCTTCCAACTTGTATTATATGGCATGTCATGCAACCTTGGCCTTTCACTTTTGTATTTATTTTCCTGCCTATTTGGAGGATTATATTGGGGAACCCTAAGATTATCCCTCTTGCCAAACATTTTTGTAGCTTTCCTATTACTTTCAATAGTTAATGCTATCTTTTGAGCTTGAGCTAAATTCCTTGGACACCTGTTCCTAAGCTCATATCTTGTCTTAGGATCAAAAGCTTTTAAATATATACTTAATGCAGTAGGATCAACTAATTTGGATTCAGGAGGTATCTTATTATGTAATTTAGAAAACCTCGGGTTGAAGTCATAAGCTGACTCATTCTGATGTTTCTGGATAGCTACCAATTCATGGAAGGAAAATTCAGGTGCACATTGATTCCCATACTACTCAAGGAATTGTTCATATAACTCCTAAATGGAGTCAATAGAAGTTGTTGGAAAACTGTTAAACCAATCTCTAGCATCTTCAATCAATGACATAAATAACAATCTCATTTGCACATCCTCATGTTGCATATCCAAGTCTTGAATAAATGCATTAAAACTCCTTATGTGTTATTCAGTTGTGACTGCACTACTTCCTATGAATTTTTGGAAAAGGATTCTCCAACTGTTATCCATGGGATAAGGATATATTTGAAATCCAGCCAAATCAAATTGTTTGATCATGGTTGTGTATGGTGGAGGAAATAGATTTTGAGGATGTTGGTGCTGGTACAATGGATTGTTGTGAGTTGGTGGCACATATTGCTGACCTTGTGGAGGAATGTGTTGTTGACTATGTGTGGGTATATATTTCTGGTGAGGGGGTGGCTAAACATTTTGAGATTGTGATGGAGCGTTTGGGGGTCTATATTGATTCCCTGACTGATTTTATTGTTCTTTTGGGGGATTTGAAGGCCCCGTGTTATTATTCCCCTATCTGTGAGGTAGCACATATTTAGGTAAATTAGCCATCTAAGCATTGATTTGAGATTTTTGTAACTTCAATTCTTGAAGCTCTATTATTTCCTGGAGCCTCTGCTCATACTCCATTCTTGTTCTTTCCACTTCTTGTCTTTCATGTTCTAATCATGCATTTATCTCATCCCGAGCCATGTGTTCATAGCTCTCTTCAAAAGCCACTTCATAGCCAGGTCCATCTTGATTCTCTTCAAGTAATGCCATTTTCTGATCATATTCAAGTTGTCTCCTAATTCTTTCCACTTCGAATTTGGCTTTGAATTCTTCTTCTTTCTTAGGGTCCAATTGGTAAAAAGGATTCCTTTTTTCCTAAGGAGTGTGAAGTTCTCTAGATGGGTTATTTTTCAGTTTCCAGTGTATCATAGGAATTATATGTCTCAAGGTGTACTTTTTTGTTTTGTCTTTATTTTTTAGGCACATGTCATCAGACACCTTCTTGCCCTTGTCATTTTTATGTGTTCATTTACTCTTTTCATTAGGACCAACTTTGTACAAAGACCTTCTTCCCTGCATGTTGTAAGTAATTTTGATGGTCTATCAATGAGTCAACAAACAAACTCAAAGGTAATCAATGAGTCAACATTCAAGAAACTAGTGGGAAGCATATACCTTACAGCCACAAGACCTAATTTGACCTATGTTGTGAGTTACATTTAAAGATTCATGACAACACCTAAGGCAAAACATTGGGTTGTAGTGAAGAGGGTGGTGAAACGTGTGAAAGGGACACTCAACTTTATGGTTCCTTTTTTATGTATAATTCACTTTATCAATTTCAATGCACTTGTTCATTCAGATTCGCCACTCACTTTCTTAAAAAGTGAGAAAATTTTGTAGTTCTTTGTTCCCAGCAGAGTCTTCTGCAAAGTATTGACTCTATGATGAAGGCTTGGGTTTAGTTTGGTTCCCCAGCAGAGACATCGAACTATTAGCTCTCAAAAACACAGGTTTGAACCACAAGAGTTTGCCAAGCTGTCACAATGTTTTTGGCTAACGTACAAGGCCAAATGATGAATTTGAACCTTCTTCTCTATGGGCTCTACTAAACCTAGGAGGGTGTACCTACGTGAATGATGCAGATTTGAACTATGCTTCCTACTTGATCAATCTATCCACAATGGCAATTGGAAGTGGAAAAATGTGATCTTAATTTGGTATAAATTGAATAAGCAATATTAAGGTATAATTCAATATGTTCAATTAACAGATGTAAAAAGAATGGATGAAACTAAATAATGGAATGCATGAGACCAGTGCCTTATTAGGTAAAACAAAGTCAAATGAAGGTTTATGATGGATGGATTCTATTTCGCAGAAATTCTAGTTGTTTGGCATACAAATATTAGTTTATAACTTATATAAACCTGCAGGAATGTAATTGACAAATTCTATTGGAGACAATGTCAATCCTAATTATATGATTCTTCTTACTAATCCAAATAACGTTCCTAGATTATTGTGATTGACCAAAAGGAATTTAATTCTTCCTTGAAGAAACCAAATAATCAGATCACACAAGTACAACAAATGTGCATTGACAAATTGACGATATACTTGATATATCAATTTAAATAACTAGGAAACATCAAATTGGAGACAATCATACAATTGAATAACTTAACAAACAACAAATACCAAAATGGAACCACCAAATCAAAATTCTTTCATTGTCTTCCAAAATTTTATACATGCATCATGGTCTTCGCTGTATAAAACATTCTCCAAAATTCTTTTTCCTTCTAACCATTCTTCTCCCTTTTTCTATCTCAAAAAATTCCCACGCCTCTTGGTCTTGGTCTATTTGAATTCTCATGAGAGGCAACCAGCTTCAGACCAAAGGTCACACCATTTGATAATGAAAATAAAACATCACTGAAATATGATAACAATAACAAATATAACTGTAATGACTACTTTACCGCATTACCTCATGCCACATGTTTTGTATTGCCATGGTGTCACAGTGTACCTATTATTTCTTCACTTTCTTTATCGCTCCACCATGGTCTACCTTTTTTCTCCCTATGGTACCACTATATTAATTGCCTTCACTGCCATCTCTACCACTCTACCGCGGGCTACGTTCTAACCCTTGGCGGTATAGCTATCTCCTTTATTTATTGCTCCTCTAGATACCGCTCTACCGCAGGTTGCTTATTGACCCTCCGCGGTATGGCATTTTCTTATTTCCTTCATTACCGCTCTACCATGGTCTAACTTTTCTTTCCACACGGTCTGGCAGTATCGGTCTGTCACTGTCTCTGAGTCTACCACTCAACCACGAGTCTTGCTCTGTCCCTCTACGGTGTGGTGGTTTCTTTATTTATTGTTCTTCTACCGCTCTACCGTGAGCTAGGTCTTGAACCTCCGAGGTATAGCGATTAAGTATAGATAATATTGGCTCTTCTTACTGCCCCACCATGGGTTGCTGGGTAACGAGCTGCGGTATAGAAGTATAATGTGAGGGCTATGAAGGGTGAAAATGTGGCAACAGTAGGGCGGTAAAAGGCATTTTTGGCTTTGTGGATGGTGGTAAAATGATTGTTTATGAAAAGGATAGCATGAAATTTGGTTTAAATGGATAAAAGCCTTTAGAATTTTTTTGAAAATTCTAGTTCTAACACGGTGAAGTCCCTTAAGAAACCAAACTACAAAGGGGCAATAAAATTCAATGAGAAATTGCTAAAAAACCATGGCACTTAGAAAAATTATGTCTTATATGACAAGATTATATAGGGCCACTCTACAATAACCTCTCATTTTTTGATAGCTGCAAGTTATTTGCCTGTGGCGAAGAGTTTTCACTTGATGGAAAATGGGTCAATTGCATGTAGTGTAAACTTGAAAAGTGGTGTAACTTTCATTTTTCATTGTACGAACAAACTGATGGTTCCAACACATCCATATGGATGGATTTATGCTAGGAAACGTCCTATTTTGCACCCAAACATGTCAAAATAGTCTGAGCTACATTGTATCAGTGAAGTTTCTTAAGAGACCAAAATGCAAAGGGGTAGAAAACTTTGACGAGCAATTATTTAGGAACTGTGGCACTTAGAAACATTCTGTTTGATTTTACGAGATCAATTTGGGCCCCTCTACAATAGCCTCTTTTTTTTTATAGATCCAATTTGTTTGCTCGTGGTGAAGAGTTTTTAGTTGATGGAAAATGAGTCAATTGCATGTAGTGTAAAGTTGCAAAGTGGTGTAACTTTTGTTTTGTTCATCATACGACCAAACTAACCTATTCCAACACATCCAAATGGGTGGTTATATGGTAAGGGAGGCTCTATTTCACACCCAAAAATGTTGGAACAGTCTGAGCTACATTGTCTCGGCGAAGTCTCTTAAGAAACCAAAGTGCAAAGGGGCAGAAAACTTTGATGATTGATTACTCAGAAACTGTGGCATCTAGAAACATTCCATCTGAGGCTACAAGATCATGTAGGGCCCCTCTTTAATAAAATCTCTTGGTTTTTGATATCTCCAAGTTTTTTTCCCATGGTGAAGAGTTTTCAGTTGATGGAAAATAGGGCAGTTGCATGTAGTGTAAAATTGCAAAGTGGTGTAACTTTCATTTTGTTCATTGTACAACCAAACCAACTATTCCAACACATCCAAATGAGTTGATTTATGCTAGGTAAGATCATTTTTTGCACCCAAACATTTTGGAATAGTCTGAGCTACATTGTATCAGTGAAGTCTCTTAAGAGACCAAAGTGCAAAGCAGTAGCAAACTTAGATGAGCGATTACTCAGAAACCATGGCACTTAGAAA
Organism: Sequoiadendron giganteum; assembly: GCA_007115665.2. Classification (NCBI taxonomy): domain Eukaryota; kingdom Viridiplantae; phylum Streptophyta; class Pinopsida; order Cupressales; family Cupressaceae; genus Sequoiadendron; species Sequoiadendron giganteum. Next base: position 442,720,369 of record CM021103.1, on the reverse strand, counting down.
TATTATTTTTTAGGCTATGAGATCATGTAGGGCCCATATACAATCACCTCTCTCAATTTTTGATAGCTCTAAGTTGTTTTCTCATGGTGAAGAGTTTTCAGTTAATGGAAAATGGGTTAGTTTCATGTAGTGTAAAGTTGCAAAGTGGTGTAACTTTTGTTCTATTCATCATAATACCAAACCAACAATTCCAACACATCTAGATGGGTTGGTTTATGCTAGGAAAGGCCCTTTCTCACACCCAAACATGCAAGAATAGTCTAAGTTACATTGTATCGACAAAGTCTCTTAAGAGACCAAAGTGTAAAGGGGCAACAAACTTCAACGAGTGATTACTCAGAACCATGGCACTTAGAAACATTATTTTTGAGGCTACACAATCAAATAGAGCTAATATACAATAATCTCTCTTAGTTTTTGATAGCTCCAAGTTTTTTTCTTGTGGTGAAGAGTTTTCAATTGATGGAAAATGGGTCAGTTGCATGTAGTATAAAGTTGCAATGTGGTGTAACTTTAGTTGTATTTTTCATACCACCGAACCAACTATTCCAACATGTCCAAATGAGTGGGTTTATGCTAGGAAAGGTCTTGTTTCACACCCAAACATGTTGGAATAGTCTGAGAAATATTGTACTAGTGAAGCCTTTTAAGAGACCAAAGTGCAAAGGGGCAGCAAACTTCGAGGAGCGATTTCTTGGAAATCATGGCACTTAGAAAAATTTTGTTTGAGGCTACATGATCATATAGGGTCCCTCTACAACAAACTCTCTTCATTTTTTATAGATCCAAGTCGTTTTCCCATGGTGAAGAGTTTTTTGTTGATGGAAAATGGGTCAGTTGCATATAGTGTAAAGTTGCAAAGTGGTGTAACTTTATTTCTATTCATCATACAATCGAACCGATTATTTCAACATGTCTAAATGGGTGGATTTATGCTAGGCAAGGTCTTTTTTCACACCCAAACATGCTGGAATGGTCCAAACTACATTGTATTGGTGAAGTCTCTTAAGAGACCAAAGTGCAAAGGAGCAGCAAACTTCGACGAGTGATTACATAGAAACTGTGGAACTTAGAAAAAAAAATTCTAAGGCTATGAGATCATGTAGGGCCCCTCTACAATAATCTCTCATTTTTTGATAGCTCCAACTCATTTTCTTGTGGCGAAAGTTTCTATGATTCCCCCAAAAATATCAAATGCAAGTAGTGTAAACTTGCAAGGTAGGCTATATGGGTCCAAATAGTTAGCACCAACATGTCTAGGTGGGAACATCTATGCTAGGCATGGTCACTGAGCTTCATTATAAAAGGGTCATAGTCTTTCCTATTTGAAGGGTCATAGATTTTCACCTTTGAAAATTCACAACCAAATTCATATCATCACTATTTGTGAGAACCTAAATTGATTTATTTGCAACTTTTCAGATATGCTTGGGGAAAAGACAATTCTTAAACTTTGATTTGGTTCTCTTTATGTCATTCACGTCCCTTGAAGTTGTTTATTGACTATTGTAAGCATGCAATTTTAACTTTTAAAGGTACATTCTTCTAATTATTAGGTTCAAATTCATCTTTATAAATAGGATGAATATCTATGAATTTTGTTGATGGGAAGGTTGATCAATGGTCTCTTAATCTCCTATAATCAAATGCCCTTTTGATCTTTAATAAGACTTGCATGCCTTGATTTTTTGTTTGTGATACTTAGTTGTTACTTTCCATTTTCTAATGTCAATAGTTTTATGATGTTTTTTAATCTACACAATACATGAAGCATGAAGCATACAAGTGAATGGTAGCATGAATCATACACATGAATTTCCTTCGTGAAGCACATGAAGCATGAAGCATTACTATATTTATATGATTGATTTAATGTTAAATAATCTTACAGGAGAATAATGTTCAAACTTTATTATATATTTATAATTATAGAAAAGAGGAGTGCATGGAAAACACTTCGATTTTAAATATTTGAAGTAAACAATATACAAATATCTATTGAAGTGTGGATTTATAATGCAAATGTGGACACAATCAATAAAAGATATTTGCATTAACCAAATAGCCATGTAGGCATACATTAATATATGTCGATATAAGTATAAAATATATACAAAATAGAAATATAGGTTTACGAGAATACCATATAGGTGTACCCTGTCAAGTATATGCAATACAAAATATGCCCAAAAATTCCAAATAGGCATACATCAAAGGACCCCAATCAAAATTCATTTCCCTCCATGTGAATGAAAGAGATGGGTGGCATTTGTTGGTCGAGTGGATCATGATGCATGTGACACTTGTTTACTTTGAATTCAAGGGTTGCTCCCCCTATTTAGTTATTGATCAAGCTTTAGCTATCACAATAACAAGTAAAGACATTAATATATAGAAATTACAACATAAGTTTTGATATATTTAACAAAATAATCACTTACCACTGCCAAATGATCTGTCTCGACAAGCGGAAGATCTGCATGCTTATGCTCTAGCATTTCAAAGTCCTATAGAAACCATCCAAATAGAAATTAAACTAAAAATCAATAATCATTTTATTTTTCAATAATAAATAATCACTTACTACCGCTAAATGATATGTATCCTCAAGTGGAAGATCTGCATGCTCAAGCTCTGGCGTGCTAAAGTCCTATAGAAACCCTCCAAATAGAAATTAAACTACAAATCAATAATAATTTTATTTTTCAATAATAAATAGCTATAATAACAAATATAATTTGAAATTTAATAATCTAACTCATATCCCCGTGAGAGCCATCAAGTTGTCTATTGCGGAAGATACACCACGCTCCATTTCCATATCAACATGAAGAGGTGTTTTTGTTGCCATCGTCTAAAAATAAAACAACAAATTATTCAATCATGAAAACTAGAATAGTGATGTAAGTCATGACTTATAATGTATGAGATAATCAACAAAATTTTGAGTACTTATTGAACTATATATTTCTTACTATTATGCTTACTATTTTCCCTATCCATAGCTTTTTCAAAAGCACCTGGTTTAGGCTTTTATCCATAACAATAAGGTAGTAAATTGCTTGATAAAATTCTTTGGTAGACATGTATGAAAAATGTGGTATCATAGAGAAGGTAGTGAATTGTTTGAAAAAATGCCTCAAAGAAATGTGGTCTCATGGTGATGGAATTCCATCACCATGAGACCACATTTCTTTGAGGCATTTTTTCAAACAATTCACTACCTTCTCTATGCTATTATGCTGGGATGGGGTAGATGGTATAGTGTGGTGTTGGTTATGAGATGGAGGGGGATCATGACATGAAGAGGGAGGGGTGTTTTAATCATGAGGGAAGAGGATCATTAGATAGGGTGGAAGGTGCAATTTGAGACAACATTTTGAGAGTGAATAATGGAGTGGAAGAGGTACTTTAATTTGGACATTGAAGGATGTCATTAGATGAACTGGGGGAGAGGGGATTGTGATAGGGGGATGAAGGGATATATTTCTATTGAGATGAAAAGATATAATTACATGAGATGGAATGGATATGTTGTTCTTGATTTTAAATGGGATCATGAGATGGAAGGGGATCATATGATGGAGGAGAAGGGTTTCCTTGATCTTTATATGGAGGGGATCTATGTTAGCATGCTTTGAATCAGGAGATGAATATAGTTAATTTGATATGGATGGTGTGATGAGGGAGGAAGGTTTTATATACTCTTCAACTTGGATAGATGGATTGAGGGGATTCATTTATGATTTAGGATATTAGGGTTTATCTTGATATAGGGGTGATGAAGGTAGATGCATGATATGGGAATATTACACCACTTTGTTTTTGCATTGGGAAACAACCACTTTTCCAAATAGTCCTTGGAGGAATTTATTAAGAGAGACATGGGATGAATTTACTTGGTACTAGTGAGATAAGAGGTCGAAGCTTCCATGGATTGGTAAATTGAGAATGAGGATGAGGACCTTGAAAAGAATTTCGAGGGGAAATTTTGCTAAAGGCTTGGTTTCCATTGTCAAAGTAAGGGGAAGGATAAGCAAGAGGATATGGATTGGGATTAGATAAAGGTAGGGAGGATGGAAGCTTAACACCAATGCCAAGGAAACATCTAAGCATGGCATGCTTATAATTATGGAAGTAGTAGGTGAGGATAAAATTAGTAGTGGTCAATGGCAATGATATGGATGGGACTTGAGGGGAGCTTTGGATGGGGGATTGGTAGAAAATTGGAGCATTATGTCTATTTAAAATGGATTCAAGGTGGTCCACAATGCTCTCATTGTCATCATTGGGATTATATTTGGGTTGGTCAAAAAGGCTATCCTCATCATCATTGATATGGTTGGGGTTGGTTGGAATGGATGAAGTTGGATTAAAGAATAGATTAGGTTGGATGGACGATAGATTATATGGTTAGGCATGGTGGAGGATTGATTGGAAGAAAGATTGGTATTGATTTTGGATGAGGATGTAAATTAGGATGATGGATTAGAAATGAACTTGGGGATTGGAAGAATAGGATCTAAGGATGGAGATGGAGGATGGTATTAGATTTGGGGATAAAATCTAAGACCTTAAAATGATTTTATTTGATTAAAGAGGATTATCTTTTCTTAAGGAAGTGAGTTGTTTGAAAAAATTCCTCAAAGAAATGTGGTCTCATGGTGATGGAATAACATTCCATCACCATGAGACCACATTTCTTTGAGGCATTTTTTCAAACAGCTCACTACCTTGTCTATGCTATTGCTTACTATTATGCTTTGATATATTTTTTCCAAACATATATAGTTTGTTGGAAAGCACCTATTTTAGGCTTTTAGCCATAGCAGCAAGGAAGTGAACTATTTGATAAAATGATTTAGTAAACATGTATGGAAAATGTGGTAGCATAGAAAAGGTGGTGATATTTTTGAAAAAATATAGGTCAAATAAATGTGTTCTCATGGTGATCGAAATCACCATGAGACTACATTTCATTGAGACATATTTTAATATAGCTCATTGCCTTGTCTATGCTATTGCTTACTATTATTCTTTGATAGATTTTTTCCAAGCATCTATAACATAGACAAGGCAGTGAACTGTTTGAAAAAATCTATCAATAAAATGTGGTCTCATGGAATGCCATGACAAGAAAATGCAATTGGAAGTTGTTCCTAGTTATTAGTTATGCTATGTGAAGTAATTGCATCACTGCTTATGTTGACTTTCTAAAAAACTATATTGTAATTGAAATTTTTTCATATATCAACATCTAGTTATTAGTTATGCAATGTGAAGTAATACTTTGAGTTTGAAATATGTGTGATACAATGTAATCAATGCTATGAATATAAACTACACAAATATTTTAAGTAAAATTCATTATTTAAACTCTTTATTCTATTACTTGAGTGAAGATTTGAACTCCACCACCACTGGGAGGTGTTGTGGTGAAATATACAAGATTAACTTATTCAACATCAAAAATAAAATATTAGAATAAAATTCATATAACAATTCTATTCGCATGTAATATTTATAATTGTTTACTAGTTACATACCTCAACAGTACATACTATGGAGTAATATGGAGGTGGAGGACTAGTGAAAACAGTATAAACACTATGACCCTGAAATTTTATTACAATAATTAAACTTAATTAGTTAATCTCGTATTTCAAAAATAAAATTTAATAAATTCAATTCAATGAACTTGTTAACATTTACCTTAGTATCAAGGTCGAAAGCCTCATTCAAGATGGCACCTATCATCACCAACTAGTCAGTTGCAGACATAGCTTATGTACCTGCCTCCTGACTATCTGTTGGGTCATAACCATAGGTGGAACCCTACCCCTCAAAGGGTCCCCTAGCTCACACTATATTGTAGGACTCACATGCTCTATGATACTCTGGGTTAGACAACTAATAGAGTGTAGAGTCTCGACCTCAACAGTCTGCTTCAAAATGGAAGGGATAACCACATTCTCATAAGCTAGTCTGGTGAGTGCTCATATCGCTGGCCACTAAGGATCAAGATGTGCCCTTGGTCTATCTTGTTCAGAACCACCACCTCTACCCTGGAAGTCTCACATATCATAATAGTTGGGGATTCTATTGAGGACAAACTTGCAGTAGAGTTTCCTCAAGAAATATTTTCAGACTTCGTTATTGTTGCATGGAGGATGGTCAAAAAACATCCACCACCTCTACCAAAAATGGTCCTTTATCCCTTGGTGGTTGCACCAATGGATAGGAAACCTCTTGCTTGTAGGGTGTAGAAGTTGATTTTTTTGTGGGTTAGTGAAAAGTGAACACAAGTCAAATTTTGTAATTTTTTCATTTTTGACTTGTGTGTAGGATAGTTTATCTGCATAATATTCTTTGTACTCCTGTCTCTTCTCCACCCAACCAATTAATTTCTTGATAATTTAATCTACATGTTTTAGCATAGCTTCAAGTGATATTGCAAGCACGATTCTTTGTGAGGTTGGACTTGCAGGATCTTTCAACCTCACAATTAACTCAATTTATTTTTGTTGTTTAATTTCCCCCATTAAATTTTGCTAAGTTCTAGGGGGTTGTTGAGGTATTGTTGAAGGAGTTTTTTGTTGAATTTGGGGTTGTTCTTCACCAAGTATTTTAGGTTGAGGTGAAGGATGATTTTTCTATATCTATTTCATCTAATTTATTTGTATCTTTACAACTTTAATTAATTACTTAACCTAGATAAATTCTCAAGGAATTATTTTATTTATTTTTACTTTTATAAGGTCCTATGTTGATTAGGCAACAAACAAAAGATGGACCCGGGAATAATTTTGTGAGACTTTATATCTTTGAAATTTAGCAACATCTCTATGTAAGGAGCATATTTTCCTTTTTTGTTGATATAGTTCATGCCTATTGATTTCTTTATTGCCCACGGCTGATTTTCTTTTAACCAATTTTTTGTTGTTACAACAAAGGACTTGATTTTTCTCACACATATGAAATTCATGTGATAAAACTTGGATTGATTTTGTTAAAGTGTATTTTCATTGACAATACCTTGATGTAAGCCCGTGAAAATTATGGCACTCTTAAGCTAACTATTAATTGTACCATATTTGAACAATTTGAGGCATTTTTCTATTGAGAATGCACAATACTAAGCTATAAAAGAAATAAAACTGATTCCCAATTGTAAGTTTGGTATCAACTCATAATTTCCATGCCCTTTGGAAATATCTTCAACGCACACTCTTAACTCTCCTCTTCCTTCATTGAAAGAAAAAAATAATAATGGAAAAACTACTTAGACAAGTTGCAACCACCAAACAGATAAATATGCGCATCTAAAATCAGGGTGATCCCACAATACTAGTTTACAATATTTGGGCAAACTAGACACTAAACTATTTTTTTTAACTAAATCTTCACTTTTGGGCTCCTATAGCGGCTAAACCGTGACGAATTTGAAGATGATGCAAACTAGTGATTTGTGATGTTTTATCTATAGATTCTAAATATATTTTTTTCATTTTTTTTTGGAATCAAATTGCACTTATTTTTCCATCTCCTTCGGAAACTAGTTTTTTTTTTAAAACAACATTTTTAAGGAGTAACGCTCACCATATACAACATAACTCTTTTTATCTAAAGGATAAAATTATAAATTTTTTGAATTTAGATTTGTAACTACGATATCTAACCAGTTCATTTGATTTCATAGTGTTTTATTAAATATTTTTTCCTTAATCAAGTTTCAAAGTCAAACCAATTACAATTCAAACATAGGCGAACTGTATACAACATAATTTTTTCTGTATGTATCGAAATTCAATTTTTTTTAAATGGATCAAGGACATCAATACCTAGCCTGAACATATTTTTAAAAATTTTATTTTGATAATCTACTATTTTTCCACATGTGCAAAATAGAAATCTTGATTTTTGATGAAAAACCTATGTTTAATAAAACTAAAAAAAACACATACATAATAAAACCAAAAGATATTAAAATTTATATTTTTTGGCTAGCTCATTCCGAGGACTACCATCATCCAGTTGGGTTTGTGAAGTCTCCTCCATTTTCATCCTCAACTCAAGCTTCGAAGGGAAAAATTCTAGAGTTTTTTGGTTGCAGAGGATGAGAAGGTGGGAAAGGGGGGGTTCGAGTGAACCAGGGGGTTTGCTCAAACCCCCTTTCCACATGGTTTTTTTGGTTTTTTTGGTTTTTTCCCACGAATGCATTGAATGGGTTTGCTCGAACTAGGGTTTGAGCGAACCCCCTTTGGGTACATTCGAACCTAAAGCTCGTTCAAACCCCCAAAAACCAAGATTTTTTACATGGGGTTGTTTTTTACAACTTTTCCTTCCTCACTCGAATTGTAAACCACTTTTGTGGGTTTACCCATCATGAAATTGAGACTTGATAAAATAAATCTATAGAGTCATCTAGAAACAAGATTACCTTAAATTGTTTCAAATATTCAAGTGACCTGCAATAAATAAATAAATTTTCAACTCCCAACAAACAAAAAAGAAAATAAGCAAAGAAATACATCACACATCTACAAGATCATCTAGTATGTACAACGAGGATTCTATTTTGTGTGCTGAAAAAAATTACAATATTATTTCAAAGATCTAGCCTCTGCTATTATGGAAGCTATTGATTCTACAAAGATATTAGTCACAACTGCACAAGTTGTTTCCCAACTTTCTTCAAAGCCATTGTTAGCAAGAACCTAGCTTAAGTGACGATGAGACAGATGATGCCTCAACTTAAGAATGAACAAAAAACCATATTTAAATCATCTCAATCTTTTCATGGGTATGATCACAATAGAAGAGCATAAGTTGAAGGTCAAGTATGAAACAAAAACTTTTCTAGGAGTGTAAGTGCACAAATAAGTAGGGAAAGTGTAATGACCTGCCACACAAACCCCATAAGACAACTACAACAAACACAAAATTATTTTTATTTTTTTGAAAGTAACAACAACACATTGCAACATTAAACATTTATACAACATAAATATAACATAAATCATTAACCTAATCCTATGGGGTGCATGGTGTGTTACTTAAATGAACCCAACAATTAAACGATATGCGATACTAACTAAAGAAGAATAAAGAAACAAGAAAAAACATGATAAAAGTGCATCAAGAATAAGCTATAATCTCATAAACATAAATCACATACTATTGCATTCAACTTCAAAGTTCAAATTACAAATGTGGAATATATTTCCACATATACAAAATAATATAAAATTAGAGTTACATTACAAGGCCACTTCCCTTATAACATTAGGAAGGGTAAAATCCCAATTACAAAAGTACAATAATGAAAGATAATTCTTCAAGGAACAGTCTTCTCCATGCGAGCTCTGAGATCACTGCAACTGCATCCACACCTCGATCACAACTGGGAACCCAATGGGTGCATTGCCAATTTCCACCCGACCATGTGAACCCGAAGGAACACCCCCTGTGCAAGGAGTCGATAAGAAAGAACCCTCGACCACAAACTCAAACATAAAGGACACATGTCACAAGACTCAAGCCCACAAAACAACATAAACACCAATAGTAAAATAAGCAACTAACACAACTCCAAAGGCACAAGAAAACAAGGGAAACAAAGGGACCAATGGGAGAGTGTCATCGCATGGCCTTCATGGATTCACCAGACTACCTATAATCTAGGATTCGCCTCCATCTATGGTTAACTAGACATCCAGTTTCAAGGTGTCACCCCACAGGGTGACTCAAGCAGATCCAACTACCTTTTGTGAAGACAAGGTAGTGACCTTACCAACCAGGTCTTCCCAGCCATCCTTAGCCTTTGGGAGCACTAACAACAGGGGCGAGGTGTCTATTTTTATCTTGTTATGTGATAACTGACCCAACCCACTAACTAAATTAATTAGGTTTTCACTTAATTAAGGAAACTCTATCACAGGTGACCACTTGTACACTGGCCTCGAGAAGAGCCACTCTCCCTTATGGTTGCCCTAAACCCAAAACCAAGAGACGGGTACCACAACATTCAAACAAAATAGACATAACCTCAACAAGGTACCTCCCACTAATTCCTACATGGTAACAACATGAACCACATAAAAGCAACCATAGAAAACATTCACATTTTCCCTAACCTCTGGAGATTACACTAATCCATACAAGACATACTAAAAAGGTCACATTTAATTTAATAACTCCACAACATTAACTATCAGACATTTAAATAATAAATCATCTAAGTCTCCATCAAATTATCACTTTCATCAATTTAAAACAAGATAAGAAAATTCACTAAAATGTCTATTTAATCAAAACCCAATATTTAATTTAATTAAATATCTTCCTACATTTAGATAATTCACTAATTAAATAACTAAGTCTATAAACTTGCTAAAAAGCTAATTTTGAAGAGCAGCAATGATAATTTCATGATTTAATAAACATAATAAATATACTTTTAAAAATTAAAGATACTAACTTAATTTATCAATCCCAATTATAAATTATTTACTAAATTCTATTTTTAACCATATTCTATTTCCTGATTATAATTCTTTTCTACACAGCAATATCTAAATTTTGATTTTCCTAGATAAAAGAAATCTAAATTTTAATTTAAGAAAATCAGTTACAAAATAAAAAGAAAATTCCATCTATTATTTAATTTAAGTCCAAAATCTAATTGAGCTACCTAATTTTTTTTTTAAACAATTAATTTGATATTTCCTGAATACAATCTGACTAGAAAATAAGGAAATCCAACTTCTACAATAATATTAAAATGCAATTATTATTTTATCACATAAAACAGACTAAAGGAAATCATTTTCCAAACAGATTTTTTTTAAAACAATAATTTTTTCCTCATTAATCATAAAATTTTCCAGAGAGTAATTTACTTTCATTTTTCTTTCTTTTCCAAATACTTATTCACATTTCTTGGCTATACACTATATATATATATATATGTATATATATATATATATATATATGTATATATATATATATGTATATATATATATATGTATATATATATATATATGTATATATATGTATATATGTATATATATATGTATATATATGTATATATATGTATATATATATATATATATGTATATATGTATATATATGTATATATATATTTAAAAATATATATACATATATACATACAAATACGGGAATAAATATATATATCAAATCATCTGATGTAACTGAAATTGAAAACATAGCAATAACCAAATATCTTATTTCACAGAAAATATATATATACACATACATATATATATATAATGCTGATCAAAATATTAAAATAAACATTCAATAGTAAATCAAAATATATATATATAAAGAATCGAATAAGGAGTATTACAGCCAGCATCCGCCCCATATAGAGGTTGTGAATATGAAGAGAGGGGCACCCACCCCCAAACATGGGGGTGGCACTGCCTTGGCAGCGCTCCCTCCATGTATGGGGGGAGCGATGGGGGATACTCCCCACCCCCAACACAAACATGCAGGTTGCAAACATTTACACAGTCTTCCAATTTCCTTCATCGTACAATGCCAACCAAGGACAAAGGCTTAAAATAAAATATTGAATAATATATATATATATATATATGTAAGTATATGTATATATATTTTACTCAACAAGATACAATGAAAGCAATTGCAGCAAAATAGAGGGGATTGCACAAATTTCTAGAATACTAAATTTTTGGAAACAAATTACAGAGGGCAAGAGGATTATCAATGAGAGAGATTTCAAGACGAGAGAAGGGTTTCTAGAGATTACAAACTAAGAAATGAGATCAACGAAATTTTTGAAATGGATATAGAGAGGAAAGAGGGAAATCCATGAACAGGTAATACAATTTTGCAGAGAAAGGGAAGTTTTCCCCAAATACACATAGGAATACATATTTTTCCCAAACATTATTTCTTTTATTCTTTCATAAAAATAAATTTACAAAGATCTAAATAAGAATTCGAATTACCCAAAGTCCTATGCAAAGCTCGATTCGAGGATGAGTTGCGCAAATCCAGCCAAAAAGAAATCTTCAAAACCCAGAGATACAAACACCATCAACAACAGATTCAACAAAACCCCAATGCAATTCAAAAATTGAATTTTCCCTGATCGAATCGACAAAAAACTTCAAGAATTAATTATTCCTTGTAAATTTTTCAACAAAAATTGAGTTGCAAACATTTTCCCCATTTTTCATTTTCTTTCCACTTGCTCTTTTGAAAAAGAAACAATTGGAAATATATCTTTTTCTAGAAAATTCAATCAAGAGTTGTCATAGATTTTTCGGCAACTTCCCATGCAAAAATCTACTTAACACAGAATTATGTCACTTCCCAAATTTGGAAGAGAATCTTCCAATTTAATTTACACAATAAATGCCTCTTTTTAAATACTTCACATCTCATTTAAATAAATTCACTTTTGACAATTATCAATTAAATAATAATAATTTTAGCCATATTCCACTTTATTAATATTTTAAGTTTAAAGTTTATTTTATAAAAATCACTTTTTAAACAAAGACAAATATGATAATTTTTTCCCCTAACTTAATTCCTTTTTTTTATATAAACCATAATAATTTATTTAACAATATTATTTAATTATAATGATTTAATTTAAAGAATCACTTCACATTATAAAATAACAATAAAGTGCTAATGTACCCATTAAATTCCCAAGGTATAAATATCATAAGCCACATTGGACATCTCATAAATTTAATATTTTGCATCATGAAATAACATTTAATTTAAAGCATAAAACACTAGACCAAGCCATAAATATACTAGTAAAATTCATGAAATAAAATGATTAATTAACAACCATACCCACATGAACGCAGAATGGACACGACAAGAACAATCCTTGAACCAACTACTGACATAGGCGAGTAATTTCTTACCAAATCCCTAACCACATCAACCATTGGGTAGATAGGATGTGCTCAGACCCGACAACGCGGGTGGAGTTGGCATCTGATACCTGCATTCCTGCATTACTCAAAACGTCAAACAACATGTACATATGCATATAACTCATAATCAAACACATTGTGAAGGAGAGTTACGGTGAGGTAGGGCACTCATAGATGAGTGATGCCACCTTGTCTCCTTCACCCAAATCAAAGATAGTAAACAGTATCTAAGCATCACATCATCAATATAACCCACAAAGTAGCATCATCATAACATGAGGATCCCACACATAAGTCCATCTATCATAATCAAAAGAGCATAACTGTCTACCACACCCAACACATGGTGGAAAAGATGTCAAACAAAGTATCAAATATGCATCAAAACATAGCTAGAAAATCAAACTAAAGCAAACACACACACACCAAAGCAGTAACAAAGTAGCAAAACATGAGAGGCACTATAGAAAGTGAAGTAAAATATTTTGATGATGAGTATGAAATTCCAGTAAACAAGAGTAGCAAACATGATGATGCAAATCATGAAATGAAGTAAAATACCTATCTAGCAATACACATGCAATGAAAAACTATGACACTATGAGGTCAAAAAGGCACTCTTTTAGTAGTTATAGAGATGATCCACTTAGGGACTCGAACATCCCATCACTACCAGCTAACAAGACTAAAATGGTGTACTCAAGCTATGTTTATTCTCATGTTTTTGATGAATCATACTGCACAAACCCAAACATTGGTTTCTAGTTAAAATTTGTTTTTCAAACATCAAGCAAGCAATGTTTCTATGCTTGAAAGTATTTTTCTAAAATGAGGTGAACCAAAACCACTCTCCCTATGATTATGAAATTATATTGAAAATTCAATTAAATCTATTTTTGAGCTTAAAAATTGAAATGATGAAAATGTGGTTCAGTGCTAGCATATGGTTTAGGACATAGAGCACACCCACTTTTCCAATTTAATTCAAGGATAACCCTAGAGATCTCAATAGAATAGGAGAAAGATATCTTGCAATAGGGCTATCCAAGGGGCAGATTGTAAGCTAATAAGGGGTTCACCACTAAGTATGAACTTGGAAAAAAAAATGCAATGCAAAGTATAATGCAAGATGATATGAAAAACCCTAGTATGATGCAAAGCTTCACTAAATGGCCTAGAAATGCAAATGAAACAACGTAAAAGGATATAGAATGGAATGTGTGCACTTGGGAATCTGAAGATGGCTGAGTGGAGGTCTGAAAAACTAGAAATTTTGCCTTTAATGCTGAGTGGGACTCATTCGCCAAGTTGGGTGATTCAGTCCAAAATCTAGGTTTCTGTGTGGGAGAAGGAATTTGGCAAATGGGTATCTGAATATGCAAAAAATTGAATTTTGACCAAAACTAGGACTCATTCACCAGAAGTGGTGAATCGGTCCTGTATACACCTAAAATTAGTCTGGAGCATCCGATTAATTAAAAACACATTATTTGATTAATTATTCTATTTCCTCTACTATTTAAATAAATAGAAATATTTATTTAATATAGTTCACATTCAAATTCATCTTAATTAAATAAACAAAATTAAATACTTTGTTCGATTTAATTATCAAATCCCTATTTCAACCTATCACATCATTCTCGAATTAATTAAATAAGGTCAAACACTTTATTTATTAATTACCATATTCCTCTGATTAATTTAATAAACGACTATCCTATAGTTTGTTTTATTAAATTATTTATCTCCTTTTCCTAATTTAAATAAATCAAAATATTTGAATTAGAGCATAAAGGAATATTCCAATCTACATTTCCTCAAAAATGAATTAGATTTCCTATGTCTAATCTATGTCTAAATTTGTCACAATTAATGCTTTGAAACTTCACGGGAAGTTTTGGAGACAAATTTGGAATTTGATCTCTCAATCCTTCCATCTTCCTCTTCTCTTGCCTGGTGTTTTCATGGGTAGAGACAATCTCCATCTTTCTCTCAATCTCCTCCATCTCTCACCATTCAATCCTCCAGATTGAATCCAAGCCTCTCAAAGCTTTCCCTGTGCATTTCTATAGCAAAGAAATCTATAAATACAAGCCTCATTGAACCAGAAAAGGATCTAGATAATCAAGCTCTTACACCCTTACTCTGCAGGAATCCAGCCATCAAGTATCAAGCATCAAGTATCAAGCAATTCAACAATCAAGCTTCACATCAATGGCTGCCTCTTGGAGCTGCATTTATCTGTTTCACATCAATATCATGCTAGTTTAATTGATTTATCATTTAGCATTATATTATCATCATCTCGTTCTTCAGATAGTCATTTTAACAATCTTATATGCTTACACAATCTGAGAGCAATTTAAATTTAATAAATCTTTGGAGATAGAGAGCAATAGGACGCTTTCAATTGATTACTTTGTTGAATTGATTCAATTTGTTTAATCATTGATATAATATCATATTAAGAAGTGTATTTATGTTATTTACCTCATTTTACAACTTACAATTTGGCGCCCACCGTAGGGCATTAACCCCATTTTATCAAAATTACAATTTTTCTAGAAAGTGTTACATAGATTTACAGCGTGATTTGTTTTAGTGCTTTCGTTAAAAGTTTTGGCGCTTCCGGTCCCTATTCTAGTGCTTTCAGAGTTTCGGCATGTCTGGTTACTGTTCTAGTGCATCGGGTGTTTTAGCGCTTCTATGACAAACTTCAGCACTTTGGTACACTATTTCGGAGCTTCGGTGATTTAGCGCTTCCAAGACAAATTTTGGCGCTTCGGTACACTATTTCAGCACTTTCGGGTTTTAGCACCTCAGGTAATTGTTCTAGCACTTCGGTCCCATATTCCAGCACTTTTGTAAAAACAGTCTGGATCCGATGCTTCCACGGCCAGATTTTACGTTTTTTTTGACAGTTGGAATAAAATTGATCAATCTAGGATAGTCACTTCAAATTTTTAAAAAAGTGATCAATCTAGGATAGTCACTTCAAAGTTTTTAAAATTGATCAATCCTAGGATAGTCACTTTCTTGTTTTTCCTAAAGAAAATCTATCAATCCTAAGATAGTCATCACATTCTTATAGTAGAATTTAAAAAGAACATCATGATTTCAGTGAAGCAACACCTTCACTTAGATTAAGAATCTTTCTTTTTGAGCTTAAAACATAACAAATCTATATGTTGTGCTTGTAGTGATTGGGCTTATGCTCTCCCCTTAACTGGGTGACCAAAGTGCCAGATTCACTTTTCTTTTATGTCATTTACGCTTTATTAAATTCTTTAGCAGGCCTGTCGTAGTGGGAAAAAGTACTCATCCTACGGGAACGACCTAAGTGGGAACAACCAAAGCCAGGTTATCCAACCCACTATAATAAAAATGCAATTTGTTGATGAAAGTCCAAATTGATGGTAGTAGGCAAGATAACCATCCCCAAAATCTTTGTTTTAAAGATTGGGAGGTCTCCTGAGGGAGTTTATCTATTTGCCACACCGAACGAAACCCTATCTACGAACCATAGAGTAGTTTCTCACCGAGTCAGTATCCATACATTGTCATACTCACGGTGCAAGGGGAGGGAAGAATCTGCCCCCAAGACACTCACCATATAATTACCAAGGATTGTTTGTTCAAGGGATTCGGTATCTACGTCCGTCACTTTGAGTACGCACCTGGCAACGACAAAAACACGAGCGCCCTCTAGGGGGTGACACTATTGTGTGAGTCAACGTAATTGCAAGATGTGGGTTGTGAGTATAATGATGACCTACTTGTCCTTAAGTGTGAATCTGTTTGATTTGTGTACAAATGTTAAAACAAACCATCAAAATCAATAAAAATCATTCATGATTTTTGAACATACACAATCTTTTCAGTTTTAAAACACTTATTCAAAAATTGCTTGTCGTGTTTTCACAAATTCATTTAAATCAGATTTAAAGATCATCCTGAAAACATCAAGTCAAAACAAATCAGAAAATCCATGCTACGAAAGTGGAAGTCCACCACCTTTGTCAAGAGGAAAATCAAATTCACAAAACCCCAAAGACCTCTCGGTTATAGAAACAAATTGAGAAAACAACGTTTTTTGTATCAAAATCGCAAACTTCTTTTACAACATAGAACTTTTATCCACCGCTATCATGATTTTGCTAGCAGTCACACATTAGAATACACAGTAGAACCAATATACTCATGAACCTTCTTCCAGAGGAGAGCTCACACAATCCCACAATCGTAGTCAATGGATTCATCCTTCTTATCTTCCACAATCTCTAATACAATATGCCACAAGACCAGATCAAATTTTGCAATAGAAGGTCTTAAAAAGTCCTATTTTTAGTGTTCTGAAAAACCTGTTTCAGTGCTTCGGGTCACTGTTCTAGCACTTTTGTGAAACAGCGCTTTCGAGCTCTGTTTTAGCACTTCCAGTCATTATTTTAGCACTTCTATCAAAATAGCGCTTATGTCCATTTTTGTAGCACTTCTGGGAAGTAGCGCTTTTGTTATTTTCTCCAGCGCTTTCAAGCACTATTTTGGCACTTCGGTCACCTATTTTAGCACTTCTAGTTTCTGTTCCAGTGCTTCTGGGAAATAGCACTTTTGGTCTTTGTTTTAGCGATTCTAAAACAAAGAGTTCAAAATTTTAACCAGTCTATCAATCTGTCATTTTATCAACATTTTCACCAAGATCAAATTTTCTTTTCATCAAAATCACTATCAAAGGACCAAAATCAAAAAGGTTTATTCATATTTCCAAACTTATCAATTGAAATAATATCTTGCAAATCACAAGTGTCAAAATCAATTACACAATCAATTACTACACTGAAGTTTCATTATCAGGATAATACATCCTTCATCACGAAACAAATTATAGTAATTAACTTTTTAAGTATTGTCTCATCAATAAGATCGATCATCTTATTCGACTTTGTTTAAAAAGGTTCAAATTGACACTATCCCACACATAAGATCAACATTTCAGAAGAAAGGGCACAAATTTGTATGCCAATCTTCACTAGATCCCACAAACAGAGACTCTTAGAACAAGAGTTTGAATCATCTAAAAATATGCTAGAAGAAAATCCTTGGAACACTCTAAACCACAACGACAAAAATGAAATAACTCAAGAGGAAATCCAAGCAGCTCAACAAGATCCCAAGTTTCACATGTTTATGGAAAAAGTTTTGGAACAAGACATGGAAAAATATCTTTTAATGTTGGTCGAATTAGGGGCAAAACTTCCAAAAGATTTTGATATAAACCATTTGAAAGATGCAACTGAAACAAATGAAACAGAGATACCATTACCAATGTAAACAATAGATCCAGTTGTTGCTTTAACTTCACAAATGCAATTATTACAGCAACAGATACACGACATGATGAAAGGTACAACCAAAAGGTATGTGATACAGGACATTTGTCCTTATCCTTTTGACGCAACAGTTGGTTTGCTACCTTTTCCAAAACATTGTGAATTCCCAAAGTACGATAAGTACAATGGATGAACAGATCCTATAGATCATATACGAGAATTTAAAACAATGAGTCTTGAGTTTTCTCAAGAAGAGACTTATTTGATGAGGTTATTCCCAAGAAGTTTGGGAGGTGCATGTATGGAATGGTTCTCAAAACTACAACCTGGTATCAAAATGTTTCAGGAACTTGTTAACAAGTTTATCTCTCAATATTCATTCAACATCCAAAATGATGTTACTATCAAGGATCTCTACAACTTAAAGCAAAATAAAGGAGAAACATTCTTGTCTTTTCTCCAAAGGTGGCGATGACTGTTCGCTAGGTATCCTCGATCTATTCCAGAGGAAGAAAAGATGGAATTAGTCATTAAGAACTTGACAGAAGAAATGAGCTATAGGCTAGAATTACAATGTCCACCCACTTTCAAAAAAGTCATAGAAAATGATCTTAAGATTGAGGAAGCATTAGTGAAATGGGGAGTTATCAAACATTACAATGACAAATCAAATAACTACTCCAATCAACACTCGAGTAATGATAAACCAAAAATTTGGCAAAAGAATCGCAACACAAATGAAACAACAAGCGATTCACAAAATGTCAAACCAGTTTTCAACTTGATTGTATCTTCTTCAAACAATCAAAACAGTGACCAAAAAGTCCAATCAAATACCATGCAGAACAATGAACGTGCAAAAACACTACCATATCAAAAACAATCAAATCGACGAAAGTTCACACCTTTAGGTCAATCAATGGAATCAGCGATGAAGGAACTAGTTACCAGAGGCCTTCTCACTGCACGGGAAGCTAGGTTCTGGGATCCAAAAATCAAACCATCATGGTGGAATGATGCTGATTATTACAACTATCATAATAAAAAGGGTCATAAAATAAATGATTGTATGGAATTGAAACATGTAGTACAAGATTTGGTGGACAGCAACAAAGTGTATGTGGAAGGACCTCAAAATAACAACGATCATTCAGCCTTCAAAGATCCACTACCAAATTATGACAAAGGTGCATCATCATCAAACAGCAAAGGGAATAATGCCAATCATGTCTATAACACAACAATCCTGTGTCTATCTGAAGTCAAATATGATCATACAGTTAGTAATAACATTGAGGAAAATGAAACCAACAACGTTACCTCTTTGGATTTACTCCCAAGCGTGCAAAACTCTGATAATCAAATCAATGTTTTAAAAATTAGAGATAATCAAGAACATCAACCAGCAAATGCCATGACTTGGGGGCAATCAAAAGTTATGTTAAGGGGAATTGGATCCACACATGCAGTTCCACCTCCATCAAATTATGATATTATCAATCACATGCAAAACACCCCCCAAGAGAATCAAGAACGTCAACCAGCAAACATCATAACTAGGGGGCAAGCCAAGGTAGTATTAAAAGGAGTAGGATCTCAACGTGCATTTACGCCACAATCTCATTATAGTATTGTTGATCAATTTCAAAATATCCCCGCCCAAATCTCAATACTAGAACTCCTAAAGTTGTCACCATCACATAAAGAAGTTCTCGAGCAAGCATTAGTTGCCACAACCATACCAAATAATTTGGATGTGTGTCAATTCCAAGCTATGGTGGGACATCTGACTACCCCTCATTGTCTGTCATTCTCTCAACAAGATGATGTCTCATTAAACCATCTACATAACACAGCATTGCATATCGAAGTCTGTATCCATAATCATCCTATCAAGAGAGTTCTAATAGATGGGGGAGTTGGTTTGAACATTTGCACCCTCAAATTAGTTTGTGCACTAGGATATTCCGAAGACGCTATTGATGCTCGACGAAAAATGACCATCAAAGCCTATGATGAGGAGGAAAGATCATCCAAAGGTTTGATTGTATTACCCATTCAAGTGGGGCCTGTGATGAAGCATATAGCATTTCAAGTATTAGACAAAGAATTGACATACAACATACTCTTAGGATGACCCTGGATTCATGAAATGCAGGCCATACCTTCTACATACCATCAATGCCTGAAGTTCCCAATAAACAGACAAGAGGTGACTATAGTTGTTGATTATAATCACCCACAACATTGTGACACATTAAGAATATCTCAAGACACCTTTGTCCCTCACAACAGGGAAGCTTCAAGTTCATCATCATCCAAGAACGAACAAAGTCCAAGCATCACTACCAAGTGGGTACAAAAGAAAGGTAAAGAAAAGGAAACAAGTCATGATGAAACAAACAAACCAGATACACAAACTTCTCTATCACACAAATTTCAAAAGCAAGTTTAGTTGACAAATAAAGGAATGGGACAATACTCAATGGAGCAATCGCTTAACTTATCACAGTTAATGCCATCTCCTAGGAAATATGGTCAACCATCACTAATCAAACCTCCAACATCTGTACCTACCACAGTTCTTCACAAAAAATTTGTAAAATTTGGAACCATAGCAAAAGAAATGGACAACAAAGAAATCCTGGATTGGCTATACAAGGATGAAGAAACATCAACATTAGAGACTGATATCAAAAATGTTAGCATCAACACAGACAAGTATGGAAAAGGAAAGGCTATTATGGAAAACATGGGTTATGAAGGACAAGGACCATTGGGATTAAGAAAAAAGGGAATCTCAGAACCTATCACACCTCTCACTCTCCACACAAAAGAAAAACTAGGACTAGGATACTCTGAAGAAGAGAAGCAAGAGCAAAAAAATACAGCTATGGAAAATATCCTTCACTTTAGAGAAGGTTCTAAAATAGACTCAAATGAATATGAGTGGGCATTACCTTGTGATCTACTTGACATTGATATTCCAGTCGATGTGATTCAAAAATATGCACCTACACGTGAGGAGGGCCAAGGCTCAGGGTCTATACCATTCGTCGAGGAATCACTAAATATTGATGACTCTAGTGAGGATGAACAGAATTTGAGTGAACTAGATGATTTCGAAGAGGGTACCATCATGGATCTCGATATCCCAAATGACAATTATGACAATCTTGCTGTCCTCACCCTTACCTCCATTGACCTAAATCAATCTGATGATACCATGCCATTGATCCATCCAGAACTTATTGATTGGGAACCCATCGAACCATTGACTGTACCAAAATTTGAAAATGATGATGCTATCGTGCATTTCCTTTGTCATACCGAACCTGATACAAGTGCTATCCATACTACTCATAACAATACGACTCAGTAGGAGGGTGCCAAATCTTCCAGTTGCAAAATTAACAATAGGGAAAATAGATCTAATGGTGAAAGCCATTCTATGGCAGCATTAGATTTGGAAAAAGTAAAAATAAAGAACGCATCCAACGGTGAAAACCTTTCTGATGCACTAAAGGATGGAAGATTTGACACTCTCCCAGAACACTATTATGAGCGATCATCAGTTCTAGTCGAACGTACACAATTAGTGGACATTGGCACAGAACAAAAGGCAAAAGTACTACATCTAGCAGAATCAATGACTAATCAAGAGAGGCCGAAATTTATCAACTTCACTTGGTCATATTTTGATATGCTGAGCTTAGATCCAAATCTACTTATGCATCATTTGTCTTTGCCAAAAGGAATCAAGCCTGTTAAACAAAAATTAAGAAAAATGCACCCCCACATTGCATTAATGGTCAAAACAGAGCTAAAGAAATTACTAGATGTTGGATTCATACGATCTATAGATTATGTTGAATGGATATCAAATCTTGTGCCTGTTTCCAAGCCAGACAATAGCATCAGAATCTGCACAGATTTCAGGGACCTCAATAAAGCATGCCCAAAGGATGATTTTCCACTTCCAAATATAGACATCATTGTGGACTTGACGGCAGGGCATGCCATGTTTCATTCATGGATGGTTTATGTGGGTACAATCAAATAAGAATAGCTCCATAGGATCAAGAAAAGATGGATTTTACATGTCCATGGGGAACTTTCTACTAGAACTTCATGCCATTTGGTTTAAAGAATGCAGGAGTGACTTATCAAAGGGCAATGATTACGATCTTCCATGATATGATGCACACTTTCATGGAGGATTATGTGGATGACATCTTGGCAAAATCTACTACTAGGGAAGAGCAATTGCATATCCTAGATAAAATCTTCACATGGATGGAGAAATTTAATGTCAGGTTAAACCCTAAGAAATGTGTCTTCGAGGTTACATCAGCAAAGGGCATTGAGGTGGATCTAGCAAAAGTCAAATCAATTATAGAGATGCCACCTCCTAGAAACATCAGCCAGCTTAGATCGCTACAAGGACGGCTTCAATCAATCAAAAGATTCATCTCCCAGCTAGCAGATAGAAGTCATCCTTTCAATCATCTATTGCATAAACACATAGTTTTCATGTGGGATGAGAAGTGTAAAGCGACATTCAATCAGATCAAACAATATCTAATGTCACCACCTATTCTCATACCACCAACACAGGGAAGGCCTCTCATTTTGTACATTGCCACGATAGATATATCTTTTGGGGCACTCTTAGCACAGGAGGATCATGAAGGAAAAGAGCACGACATCTACTACATCAGTAGAACTTTAAATGGCTATGAAATAAACTATACATTCATAGAAAATTCTTGCTTAGCAGTGGTGTTTGCTACTCAAAAGTTGAGACACTACATGATGGCTCATACAATCAGGTTAATTGCAAAGATCGACCCTTTGAAGTATCTACTAAGTAAAGTTTCCTTAACAGGTAGACTGGAAAAATGGGTTATGCTCCTCAATGAATTCAACATTCAATATGTCGAGAGAAAGGCAATCAAGGGACAAGAAATTGCTGAATAGCTAGCTGAAGCTCCTCTACCGGATAATCGCCCAATGACAATGGAATTCCCAGATGTAGAAATCATGACCACAATACCCCAATGATGGATACTATACTTTGATGGATCATATACACAACGAGGATCAGGAGCAAGGATCTTGTTCATCTCCCCCCCAAGGACACACAATTCTGAAATCATATAGACTCATGTTTCAATGTACCAATAATGTGGCAAAATATGAAGCATTGATTATTGGGGTCAAGATTGCAATTCAATGGAAAATCACAGATTTATAGGTCTATGGGGACTCTCAACTAGTTATTTATCAAGTCAATGATGAATATCAAACCAAAGATGACAAATTGATGCCTTACAAGCAGGAAATAGATTATCTGAAACAATCTTTTGAAAATATCAAGTTTGATCAGATTCCAAGGGTGGAGAACAAAGCTGTTGATGCTATGGCTATGATCGCTTCATTACTACAATTGCCTGAGAAGCGTATTTGTTATGATTTTATGGTAGAACAAGTATCATGTCCTTCCTATTATCAATCAGAATCCACTACCATATGCCATCTAGAAGCCACTGAACCCTCCATATACGAAACAACCTATGCTTATCTGAAAGATGATATCCTACCTCTTGACCTTTCCAGGAATCAAAAACGTAACTTTATCCGTCAATCCACCCGACACACTTTAATAATAGATGTCCTTTATCATCGAGGTCTTGATGGTACACTACTCCGATGTCTAGAACGCAATGAATCTGAAATGGCCTTACGAGAAGTTCACAAAGGTATTTGTGTTACTCACTCAAGTGGAATGACTTTAGCTAAGAAACTCCTTCGTTTAGGTTATTATTGGCTGAGTATGGAAACAGAATCATATCAATTTGTAAAGAAATGCCACAAATTTTAGGTTCATAGCAATCTGATTCACGCATCGGCACAAGAACTGCATCCTTTTACATCAACATGGCCTTTCTATCAATGGGGCCTAGATTTTGTAGGCAAAATACATCCATCTTCATCTAATGGACACAAGTTCATTATCATGGCTACAGAATACTTCATGAAGTGGATAGAAGCAGTACCTCTTACTACCATCACTGGGAAACAGATCTCCTCATTCATCATGAACTACATAATATGTCGGTATGGTATCCCTCAATCTATAATCACTAATAATGGATGACCTTTCAAAAATAAACATGTTCAAGAGCTATGTGATAAGTTCCACATCCAACATCATTTTTCAACACCGTACTATCCTCAAGGGAATGGCCAAGCAAAGGCCTCAAACAAAACCATACTCAAAATTCCCAAAAAGACGGTTAACGATGTTGGATGTGATTGGCATGTTCAACTCAATCCTGCACTATGGGCCTACAGAACAAGCATCAGAACACCAACGAGAGCTACACCATTCACTTTGGTATATGGATCAGAATCCATATTGCCCATTGAAGTTGAAATTCCATCTCTTCGTGTATCACTCAGAGGTATCATTTCAAATGAAGATTATAGGGTATCTAGATTGCAGGAACTAGAATTGCTAGACGAGCATCGTCAACAAGCTGTAAATCATCTAATAGCTTATCAACAAAGGATGTCAAGGAGTTACAATCATAGGGTGAAACCAAGGGTCTTTCAGGTTGGTGACTTGGTACTAAAGGAAAACCCTAGGAATCAGTAGGACAGGGAGAAGAAAGGAAAATTTGAGCCTAACTGGCTTGGTCCATTTGTT
Organism: Sequoiadendron giganteum; assembly: GCA_007115665.2. Classification (NCBI taxonomy): domain Eukaryota; kingdom Viridiplantae; phylum Streptophyta; class Pinopsida; order Cupressales; family Cupressaceae; genus Sequoiadendron; species Sequoiadendron giganteum. The sequence goes on along the minus strand of CM021103.1, from coordinate 442,695,377 downwards.
GTCATATTAGTGTATGGATCAGGGGCATATCAGCTATCGATGTCAAAAGGGGATCTATTTGATGAACCTATCAACAGTATTCATCTCAGAAAATTCTACACTTAAAGTCTCCTAGTGCACGGGGCAAATTCTAAAAATTGTTTCCTTGGTGAAAACTTGGCAAACAGGCATCTTGGCAAACGCAAAAATACAACAAAAAAAATAAAAATAACAAGAAAATACAAAAAAAGGGAAAAATAGGAAAAATACAAAGCGTGTGGTGAAAACCTGGAAACAGGCGTCATATGTGATTCTAAGATCAGCTTTCCCATCTATTTGGATATATGTCAGGATCATTCATCTGAAGGTCAGTATCAATTCATATCATATCATTCATCTAGCCATCATTACATACACTATCAAGTCATATCACATGGTCAACATATAACTCCATAGCTTGGGGGAAACATTTGGAATTCTAGGGGCAATCCAAACGTATCAATTGCATTTGGTGATAAAAAATCAAAAACAAAGATCAAAACGCAATTTCAATCATTGTCAGAAGAATCAACCATCCTTATCAAAAACATAGGTCTGTGTTAGTCGAACTACATGGTCTCTGCGTGTGTAACGTAGGCAAGGCTAATCTTAAATCAGCCCCCGAGACCCCTAAGATAGGTTGGTAGGTTAGGTCTTTGGTCAAAAATCTCGAAAATCCAAAAACATGTCAAAATTAGGATGGATGATCTAAAATCTGATAAATGAATGAAACACTCTAAGTGAACAATCGATAAATTATACTTTTTAATTATCATTTCTTTAGAGTGACTCAATGATGTATTGAACTAGAGGAACAAGGAAAAAGAATGATATTTTTACTGTCTATTGTATGTGCGATAATCATATAAATGTGTGAATTGTCGGGGGATGTACTATGCAAATGTATCACCGATAACATTCAAAATTCACACACTCAAATGATAATCTTTGCCTATTTACACAATGAATGCTCAGGTCATCTCGGTTCAAATTATACCTCAATGCTTGTGTTCGATTGCAATATCAAAAATCATGAAAGAAGTACTCAGGTCGTCATTGGATTAACACAACCATCGACACTTGTATTAACTTTCAACATTCAATAAAAGCTCTATGATGATACCAAGCACAAAAAGACTATAAAATGACATCTGTTTTGCATATCATTGCATGATTAAATTAGATTGCAATCATCATCATTCATTATCTACAGAGTATTTGTTGCATAAAGGACTCCAATCAATGATTATCTAATCTACAAAAGAGACTGAGTATACTTGACATAAAATCATCAAAAACATATAGCATCATCATTTGCATCATTATCTCATCATTAAAATTTTCATCATCCATACACATTTTGCATCATAATAGACATTCATTTATCAAATACATCATGCATTTACATCATCACTTTCATCACATATTTTATCATCTACATCATAAAACATCATTACATCATCATTAAAATTATGTTATAGATACAATCATGTATCCATACATTTAAAAATAATAAAATCACATCATTACACCCATCAAAGATCATCCATCATAAGATCATTTCCATATAAATCATCATTTAGAATCCATACATCACATCATATATCCACATATCATTTATCCATCCATAACATACATCATTGCATCATTACATTAAAATAAAACATCATTAACATCATCACATTTGGAATAAACTCATCACATAAAGCATGTAAAAACATCCATCACATAGAAACCATGAAGCCATCATCATAATCATATCAAATGCATCTCATATATATATCAAAATGTGTTAAGTATATAATGACGTCGGACATAAAAATACATCATCATACAAAGAGGTACATCAAAAAATACATCAGTGAGGATCACAAATAGCCTCTATGACCTACTACTGCCAGAATGAGCAGGCCCAACAGGACCTGTACCACCACCACCCCTAGATGGACCCAGATCTCTCAAATCTCTGCGTGGAGGCTGTGTCACCCCCTCACTGACTGTCCGTGTATGAGTCTGCCCAGATCTCGATGGGGCATAACTAACTCGGCGCTCAACAGGCACTACATTATGATACCAACCTCTGTAAAACTCAGCCTCTCAGGCAGCCCGTAGAACCTCTCTCATATAATCACCTATAGAGGTGCCATCAACCACTCTCTGTAGGGTCTCGGCTCTCTCCTATGCCCTCTCGGCAATCTGTCGAGCACTATCTCACTCAGCTGTTAGGGTACCAACCTATGTCTGCATACCGGCTAACAGTACCTGTACCTGTGCTAAGGCCTGTGTGTGAGTCTGTGCCTGGGTCTGCATCTGTGTCTATGTCTGCACAACCATGCCCCGAGCCTGTACCAATTGCCCCTGCAGTGTCTAAACCTGTGCCTGCAGAGTTTGGACCTGTGCCTAGAGCCTAGCTACCTGTCTCTACTGCCCTACTGCTAGCACTATCACTGCCTACCTCTTACAAGGCCTACTGGAAGAGGGTGCACTATGAATGTCTGGACCTGGTCCTCTATATCCTCCACTCCCGCCATCACTGTCACTACTGCTGCTATCCTCACTATCTGAACTACTGCTCTCTGAGCTCTCATCTGCTAGGATATCACCCTCCCCATCGGCAACATCCTCTGCCACATCCTCCTCTACTGGTAAAGGTGTTGGCTCATCGAGGATAGTAATACAAGGATGAGGGACCAAGGCCAAGAATGCTGCGTAATCCTTTGTGACAGCTGCCTCTGATATGTCTCTCTGCATGTCCCATGGAGATGGTTGTAATGCTCTATATCCCTCCACCAAAACATCATAGGACAATGTGGGACCCCAATCTGGAATATCCATGCGTCACCTAGCGTAGTGAGCTACCCCCTGTGGCATACACTGAACTATGTCATACTGTCTGTAAACCTGATGGAGCATAAATCTCTCAAGTACAAAAGGAATCTGGCCAATGAGATACATAGAATCGCACAAAAATCCCAATACTGCACCATCCTCCTCCCACTCCTCACAATCAAGGTAGGGGCACCATATCACTGTCTCCGTGTCATCAAACACTCATCTCCAATGCTCTAATTTTCCCATCCGGGCCTGTGTAAATCGACCACTATATCGGAAAACATAGGGCCTGCTAACTGGTTTGTCTACAATGGGAAACGACCGACAAATAGCAAAGTGCTCCCAAACCCATATCTATAACAAGGTTGCCCCTGCGGATATACTACATGCACCTAAGTACACAATGGAATGAAGATCATGATAGAGTTGTGCTAACATGCACATCCCCCATGCATAAATGGTACCATGTACCAACATACTCTCCAATGTCCTGCCCCACCCAACAAGGAATCCCTTTGACCTATGATCAGGGCAAAGGAATCATCCAATAAATCCAGCTAGCACTACTGGTAGTGTCGCATAAGAGTCTGCGATCCTTCACCATCAAACACTAGGACCCTCAATATCCTGATCCTGAAATACTCAACAGAGAGCATCTCTGCTACTGGTCCCATGAGAGTCATATGTAACTATCTCCTCCATGAACGAAATGCATACAATATGCCACACATCCTCTGGTGTGACTGTCATCTCACCGATAGGTAAATGAAAGGTGTTGTGGTCGCTATGCCACCTCTCAGCCAGTGCAGTCAACAAACCCCGATTAATCCTAATCTGGGGCATGTCAAGTAAACTCATGAGGCCACACTAGCCTATCACCTAGAGCTCATCCAGTGTCAAATGTGGTATCAAATCTGTAGTCTGCGGAAACCTCTCATGCATCTGGAGAGTACCCAAATCCTCCTATCATCATAACAAAACAATCTACAATCAGTAAACTATGTCAAGGAATCAAACATCATTCTATTATCAAATCTATTCCAAAAGCTTTGGTATGAATTTTTTATCAAAATTCATAGGCGAACATCCAACCTCACCTATCATAAGGGTCATCAAAATATTATCTAGATCTCGCCTATCATGAGATTTATCAGATATTGATTCAAACCTCGCCTATCATGAGGTTCATCAAAACATTATCAAGATCTTGCCTATCATGAGATTTATCAGATATTGAATCATGTCCTCGCCTATCATGAGGATCATCAATAAATGGGGTTTTTTCTCACCTATCATGAGGGTTAGTCTTATTTAAATCATTAAATCCAACATCAAGAAATTGGATTATCAATCATACCAATCAGAAGAATGGACATGATCGGAATTGACATAATCAAAGTTTACTAAGTTAAAATCTTCAATTTTATCATGGAAGTGCTAAAACAGTCATCAAAAGCGCTAAATCCCAAAAGCGCTACTTTATCACCTAAAAGTGCTATTTCAGCACTCTGAAGCGCTAAAACAGGCTTTCGAAGCGCTAAAACACACAAAGTGCTACTTTTCCACATCAAAGCGCTAAAACAGGCCGTCTAAGCGCCACTTTACCAGAAGCGCTATAACAGACCTTCAAAGCACTACTTTGCCGACTCAAAGTGCCAAAAATCTCGAAGCACTAAAATTCGGCTTCATAGCGCTAACATTAGGCTTCTAAGTGCTAATTCGCTGAAAGCGCCACTTTACCGACTGTAAGCGCTAGAGTTTTAAACGCAAGCGCTAAAACTCAAAGCGCTAGACAATTTACCAGAAGCGCTACATCGGGATGTAAGCACTACAGTGCGGCTTCAAAGCACTAAAACTATCCTAGACACGCCTAGGACCTAAAATGCATAAAAAATAGAAGTTCACGAATTACGAGGAGGTCAAAGGGTACATAACGGAGGCCCATACGCAGGCGGCCATCTATGGTGTCGAACGCGCTCAAATCGGTGAGTGTGGTAAGGAATCGGCATCTTGCTCCAGCTGGCAGAAATGTCTCTATCACTAGGAAATTTGAACTCAAAAAGCAAATAATGAATTGAAAATAACCTTTTAGCACTATTTGTAATTTTTGAAAGGTATTTTTGGGGGATTTTTATAACATTTTGATTAATTTTATCCATGCAATTAATTAAAATTCATCAGAGGACTCATTTCTTCATCATTTTGTCAGGAGATAAATTATTTCATCATCGAAACACATCAAATCATCAAAAAATCATAAATTTTTGAAAAAAATTCTAAAAATCATCAAATCATTTATTTATCTCCCAAGGGGGCATATCATTATCAAATCATCTGAAAATCATGTCTGGGGCACACGAAAATTATTATCATCTAAAAATCATGTCTGGGGCATACGGAATTATTTTTTTGAAATCATCGATCCTGGCAGTAGCAGAAAAAATATTCTTCGAACCAATGCGTAAACACATCACTTCGAAGAGGGGCAAAATTTATACACCTAAAATTAGTCTGGAGCATCCGATTAATTAAAAACACATTATTTGATTAATTATTCTATTTCCTCTACTATTTAAATAAATAGAAATATTTATTTAATATAGTTCACATTCAAATTCATCTTAATTAAATAAACAAAATTAAATACTTTGTTCGATTTAATTATCAAATCCCTATTTCAATCTATCACATCATTCTCAAATTAATTAAATAAGGTCAAACACTTTATTTATTAATTACCATATTCCTCTAATTAATTTAATAAATGACTATCCTATAGTTTGTTTTATTAAATTATTTATCTCCTTTTCCTAATTTAAATAAATCAAAATATTTGAATTAGATCATAAAGGAATATTCCAATCTACATTTCCTCAAAAATGAATTAGATTTCCTATGTCTAATCTATGTCTAAATTTGTCACAATTAATGCTTTGAAACTTCACGGGAAGTTTTGGAGACAAATTTGGAATTTGATCTCTCAATCCTCTTCCATCAATCCTTCCTCTTCTCTTGCCTGGTGTTTTCATGGGTAGAGACAATCTCCATCTTTCTCTCAATCTCCTCCATCTCTCATCATTCAATCCTCCAGATTGAATCCAAGCCTCTCAAAGCTTTCCCTGTGCATTTCTACAACCAGGAAATCTATAAATACAAGCCTCATTGAACCAGAAAAGGATCCAGATAATCAAGCTTTTACACCCTTACTCTGCAGGAATCCATGCATCAAGTATCAAGCAATTCAACAATCAAGCTTCACATCAATGGTTGCCTCTTGGAGCTGCATTTATCTGTTTCACATCAATATCATGCTAGTTTAATTGATTTATCATTTAGCATTATATTACCATCATCTCGTTCTTCAGATAGTCATTCTAACAGTCTTATATGCTTACACAATTTGAGAGCAATTTAGATTTAATAAATCTTTGGAGATAAAGAGCAATAGGACACTTTCAATTGATTACTTTGTTGAATTGATTCAATTTGTTTAATCATTGATATAATGTCATATTAAGAAGTCTATTTATGTTATTTACCTCATTTTACAACTTACAATTTGGCGCCCACCGTGGGGCATTAACCCCATTTTATCAAAATTACAATTTTTCTGGAAAGTGTTACGCAGATTTACAGCGTGATTTGTTTTAGCACTTTCGTTAAAATTTTCGACGCTTCCGATACCTGTTCTAGTGCTTTTAGAGTTTCGGTGTTTCCGGTTACTGTTCTAGCACATCGGGTGTTTTAGCGCTTCTATGACAAACTTCAGCACTTCGGTACACTATTTCGGCACTTCGGTGATTTAGCGCTTCCAAGAAGGTGAGACACATACACTGATGGCTAGTATGCACTCACACACAAACATGAGTGGCTAATGGAAATTCATGCCCTCGTTCAGCTTCCCGACAAACCTTACCAAAGTTATACCTCCTGATAACTTTGATAAGGCACCACACAAAAATGTTTTTTGAGCTTCATGAGACAAGCAAAGCTTCGTATGCTTAGATCTCATGAACACACAATATGGATCAACAGGCATGCAAGTTGTGTTATGAAAGGTGTCCATATAACTAAAAAATGCAAATGCAACAATAAGGAACATTCAAGGGAGTCTTTCTTATTTCATGTGAGGTCTTTAACTTAGGGAACATTATGCCTAATGTCTCCAAGAGAGGACCAATCAAAGAATGAAAGATTCAAAACTCAAGGGATGCAGTCCATCACATCAAGCCACTAAGAGGAATATAATATGCTAAGAGATATCACGCTCCTGAAAGACATCACATCTAATGTCATCCACAAAGTGAAAAATGCATCATATAAATTAAGAAGACTGCACCATGAACCATGAAAAAGAAAAAAATGCAAAAGAATAAAGCCAATGTATACCCCTACTTCTAAGAAGTTGCTAAACACCATGTTGTAAGAGATTAATTTAAAGTAGAAAATGATAAATGCAAACAATAATAAAGGATACATGAGAGCCAACTTGGAAAACCCTATTCCAAGTCATATGTTTCCAAATAAAGTGGCGTTATGTGAAAGAGAAAAGAAAAGAAAAGAGAGGAGTTGCCCCCAAAATGAAAAGACCATTGAACACATAAGGGATCTATGGATTTGGGTCAGTATGTTCTTGCTACAATGTTTTTAGAGAGCTCAGAACTGTCATCATTCCCCAGATACACATAGAACTTGAAGAATGACACAAAGAGAGCAAAAAAAAGGAAAAACCTTTCAGGTCAACATGGAAGAGACATGAATGTCTCGACGCCTTGCGTCATCCCCAAAAGGAAACCACAAGACAAATGAAAATAAATAAAGAAAAATAAAGGAAAATATTTTGGGTCAACATGGAAGAGACATGGATGTTTCGACGCCTTGCGTCATCCCCAAAAGGAAAACAAAAGACAAATGAAAATAAATAAAGAAAAATAAAGGAAACGCTTTTGGGTCAACATGGAAGAGACATGAATGTCTTGATGCCTTGCATCATCCCCAAAAGAAAAAGACAAGAAAAATGAAAAAGATAAAAGATTTATGACATAGAGAAGAATGAAGGTACAAATAGAGAAATTCTACAAAGAGAGAGAGAGAGATACATCAAATAGAATAGTACAGGGGGGTCACAATATGCACATGTAATCACTCAAAATAAAATGAAAAATAAATAATGTAAAAGACTAGTAAGGAACATGTGAGTCAACCTAAAGCAGGTCGTTCACATCCCAATCATGTTCATTGTATAAAGAAGGTGGGAAACTAGTCAAAGAGAAAATAGAAAGTGTCGAACTAGGGCCATCACCAGGTTCAACACTCTTGGGGGAATTATCGTTTAAGCTTATGGAAGAGGAAAACAATGTATTCAATTCACTATGCATCTCTTCATCAATTTTAGCACCTTACTAATCATCATCTAAATTGATTACAATAGGAGGTTGAATGATAATGTCTATAGAAGGGTTTGAATCTTGTTGTGGTTGTTGTATTGTATTTTTTTGTTTTGGGGCAGGGGTAGAGTCGTCATGCATTGCTTCAGTCTAAAATTTTGGAGTTTGATTTTCTTTGTTTATTTCTTCATGCAGCATGTGAGTAAGGGCACGACGTCTACACCTATTCTCTCTAGCACCTTTGTTTCTTTTAGTTATATTTTCAAGTTGTGTTTGTGTAGTAGCAGGTTGATCAACCATAGGTTTCTTTTCTTCCCTAAGGGGAGGAAAAAAAGGAACCATAGGAGGTTGTTCAACCACTTTCTCTGACTTTGTAAACTTATTTTATGCACAACCGAAGGGACGACATTCATGGAGAGAAGATGGGTAGCTTAGCTTCACACAAAATTGGTCTAATTGTGGGATGATGGAGAATGAGATATATAATTTTTTGTATCCTATTTGTAAAGGAAGAGTGATTGATCCCATTGTAGGGTAGGCGAAACCATTATGCGTCTTGATCCATTCTTTTGGTTTATCATATATATCTTGATAAAGTTCTTTCAAAAGTAAGAATTCCTCGATGATCATATTCTCTCCACAAACAAGATCTATAAATATTCCATTAGTGGACTTATCATAGATACAGTCAACTATGTAAAGAGGACCATCAGGTGCATGTTTAAGTGTATCTTGTGAGGAGAAAGCAATATCAAGAGACTTTCTAGTTTGGCCCTTATGAGTAATGACGTTTATCACTCCTACCATATCATCCATAGGATCATGTTGAATGGTATCGTTGTTATCATCATCCATATCAGCATTCATCACATCATTCTTTTTAGTTTCACTAGCTTTGACTAATGAAATGTTATGATTAGGCATAGGGTTGGTAAACGTTTATAGGTTTTGGTTAGGAGGGGTGACAAACTTATTTCATTGATCACTAACACCTCCAACAAAAAGATGACCGAAATCAATGAGATCTTACACAAGATGTTTAAGATGCTTATAATGTTCCATGTCATGTCCATTTTGTTAGTGATAATGGCAATAATAATTTGATCTAATAGCTTATGGGTAATGGTTTATTAGGATTGGGTGTTTTAATGGTGTAACAATGAGAATTTTTCCTAGGGTTAGAAATATCATATGCAAGACATAAAACCCAAAGTAAATAATGAATTGCAAAGGAATAGATGAAACAATCTCACCAGATTGTATTCATCCTCTATGACTGACCTCCATTACACCTTTTTAACTTGCTGAAATATGTTGTTTGCCCTCAGATTTATGATGAGCAAGCCAATGGAAATGACAAGCCCTAAGCAAATATTGAAGGATTTGAACAACTATATGCAATACTATGCCCTATTGCAACTAGTAAGCATCTAAAATGTCTAAGCTATGTCAAATGAAATCTAAAAAATATGCTATGACAAATGAGAATAACAATGCTAAAATATGAAAAATGCAAGAAGTCAATAATGCAAGAGATAAGACATGCAAGATGTGACCGAAATTGCTCTTTTATAGAAGATGCAATTTTGTGTGAATGGCCAAGATTGAAAGTCAATAAGTGCCCTAGAATCAATGGATGAGATTCCATATAACAACCCACAATTAAGGTTAGGGAAACATTAGGTCAGATTGGAAATGAAAGGTCAAGATTGATTTCTAGAAAATCAAATCAATGGTTGACAATGCATATGACAAGAGATTCTGGGCACACAAACCGAAGTCATTGGAGAATTAAATAATTATTTAAATCAAGAGGGGATGTTGACTTTTTGAATTAAAAACTATTTTAATTAAAAAAGGGGTGGGGTCATGTGACAGTAAATAATTTAAATTAAATTATTTACTAAAAAGGGAAATTATAAAGGGGGATTTATTTTAAATAAATAATATTTATTTAAAATGAGCACAATAAAAGAGGAATTTAATAATGGTGTTGGGACTTATTTTAAATAAATCAGATTTTAGAAGAAATTAAATAATAAGAGTTATTTAATTTAGGTGGGAATTAAATAATAAATATATTATTTAATTATTAGAGGAATGTGACAAATGGAACCTTTTAAATTAAATATAAAGATTTAATTCAAAGTTTAGGAGAGTGGACCAAATTAAATAAATAAAATTTATTTAATTTATGAGAGAAGAGGCTAATGAATAATTAGATAATTAAATATAATTATTTAATTATAGTGGAAGGTGGATTAAATAAATACGAATTTATTTAATTTTAGTAAGAAGAGGACTTTAATTAGTGACATAATTAAATAAATAAATAAAATTATTTATTTAATAATTAGGAAGACATAAAGGGAGAAATAAATTAAGAAATTTATTTAATTATAGGAGGATATTTAGACAATTAGTGACGCATTAAATAAATAATTACAATATTATTTATTTAATAATCATGAGGAATAAACAGATATGAATTAATTAAATAATTATGAATTATCTAGTTAATAGTTGAGAGTGAGTCAGGGACATAATTAAAATGTCCTTGCGGGCCAAGGTCATTTTTATCTGTCTACATTTGCCCCTCTTTGTCATAATGCAGCTTGTCGCATTGTGGCAAAGAAAATAAGTCAAACATATGCCCCAGTGCAAGATAAGATGAGGAAGAATGATGAGGAGGGTTGCGGTATGCCCCCTCAGGAGGACAGATGGGTTCCAAGAACATGGGTGTGCTCTCGAAATGGAATGAGAAGAATAGAATGCGGAGAGAAAGAAATATTAGTGAAAAAGATATGGATGATGATATGAATGCAATGCCTATATGAGATGCATGTTAGTTCCTAGACCAAATCCTTCAACATTTACCATAGGACTTTAATAGTTGTTGCTCTTTAATCATCATTGGGTAGATTATTGTAATGGCCAACAAACATCATGATATGACATAAATCAAGATGTGCAAGGTTGCACCATCACGTAAGACAAGCAGTCGTAGACAAGGATGATCATGACTCATACTAAAAGTGGAATTGCCCCAGTATTTTTGTCATAACCAACCGCAAGCAGAAAAAGACAAGAAGGATAAACCATGAAACTTCGTTGCTTATCTAAATCATGTTTCCAAGACATCCTTGAGAAACTAGCAACATGATTGCCAAAAGAACAAAAAAAAATAAAGCCATTAGCATGATATGTCGTTGTTTTTCTAAATCCCATAGTCAAGACACCGTTGAGAAACTAGTAACATGAGTGTCAAAAGACAAGACAAACGTCATGAGACATCGTTGTTTCTCTAAATCCTGTTGTCGGGATCTCGCTGAAAAACTAGTAACATGGTGAAAAAGCCAAAGACAAGTGCCAAGTGTTTGCCAAGTGTTTTAAGATCAATGTTGCCAATTGTCGAGTGATATTAAATTTAGGAAGGACACATTCTAAATGACATTGATATCCAAGAGATCAATTCTCGGAGTTAGGAGAATTCATCAAAATTTCCAGATGATGAGGACAATGCTTAGGAAGGACACATCCAAAAGCATAAAGAAATGACGATAGTTGCTCTTCAGAAGGACACAGCTGAAGCAGAACCCAAAGTTTTGCAAGGTTAAATTGTTTTGATAAAATTGATTACAAGCCATCGCTGAATTGACCGCAATTGCTGATGAAACAGATGGTTGATAGATTGTTTGCTCGAGATTGATGGAAGATTTGCTAGATCTGAAGAAAGTTTGACATGTGTGAAAATTTTGTTCCATGAACCCTAATGGACTGACCTAGTGCGGCCTCAGGGACTCATCGATTGATGGCCTTGCCTACGTCATGCACTCAGAGACCTCATAGTTCGACACGACCAAAAGACCTTGTCCAAAGGACAAAAGTTTGAATCATGATTTTATTTTGACAAACCTAAAGACTGACCTAATGTCTCGGGGATTCAAAGATGAATCTTGCCTACATAGCAAATGCGTAGAGACAACATAGTTCGGACAAGGACAAAAGATTGATTGACATGACTGACTGGATTGATAAGACAGACATTGACTCTATTTTTGGGATTTTGACATTGATTTGGATGTTTTTGTATTTTCTCAGGATATTTTTCAATTTTTTTAGGTCTTTTTTAAGGACTTTATATGATTTTTAGGATTTTTTTCAAGACTTTTTCAGGGCTTTTTCCAAATTTTCTGACTTTTTCATATTTTTTATGAAAATTATGACAAATGCATGTGAATGATGCCGACGCACATGAATCCAAGGACAACCATGATTTTGCTACTGGTCAAGCTAAATACCAATTGACAGGTGTCGATGACAATGACAACGTTGTTTGACGTGGGAAGGACACATCCCGAAACAATGTGAGTATGATAATGATATGAAAAGAGGATAAAAGTTTGCAGCAGGGCCAAGGACAAAGCCAAGGAATGTTTTGGATGATGGGCCAGGTTTTCCATATTGTTGCATTTGGAATGACTTGATGGGGACTAGATGGGATGATGAGGGATCTTTAGACCATTTACAAGGGAAACCAAGATGGGTGATAGGTATAAAAGGACAATGGATGGCTTTTGTAAAAGATAGGAGACATGAGGACTATTATCATATAGTTGTCAAGGACAATGTCACATGAGGCTATGATGGTAATGACATGATATGGAATAGGGTATGGTCAAAGGATAGACATGTCAAAAGTTTTCCCAAACCATGACCTGTGTTTGTATTTTAGTCCTTATCAAAAGTAGATGGGAAAATAGACGGAAATGACAGGGCTTGGATGGATAGATGGAAATGTCATGTGAAGGGCATGGGAGATGAGATGACTTGCCCCCAAGTGTAATGATCCACATAGATAATTTATTCTACACATGACGCCTATTTTCCAAGTTTTCATCATGGTACTTATCCAAAGCGCCTATTTGCCAAGTTTTCACTATTGGACAAAAAAATTCTCTTTACTAGTTTTGATATTTTCTTATTTTTTTGGTGTCACCAAGATGCCTGTTTGCCAAGTTTTCATCAAGGGATGATTTTTTTTTCTATTTTTTTATTTTTTTCAATTTTTTCATTTTTCTAGATAGCCTTGATGCTTTAGATGAACACTGACTGTGCTTAAGCCTTTGATGGTGTCGATGTAGAGACTGGTGCCATGACATGCCAATTATGACCTTTCTGAAGTAGTTGCTTTGTCAGGATGATAGCGCTTGCATACAACTAACTGATGTCATTGTGATCCTTTTTTATACTAGAGTTGGCCTTATCAAAATACGCACATCGTGATAGAGTACCATGAGAGTCCTTATGATAGAGATTTTTTTCCAAGATGTGACGGATTTGTGACATGGGATGTTTGGACTTTAGGCGAGATGTAGGATTATGACGGATGATGGTAGACATGCATGGTTGGTTGGATGTTTGGATGTATTTATTTTTATTCTCCAAACTTTGGGTATCAGATTAGGATATTGTTTGGAACCAACACTTTTATACGTCTTTCTTGATGGCCATTTTGAAGGAGGTGAACATTGATTATATGTGGGATTCCTCTTGTGTTGTGGCTCCACATTTTGATTGAATTTTGGATTTGGCATATTTTCTTTACCTGATTCATTCTTTTCTTGACTTGATCCATTTTGTTTTGGGATCCACTTTAGCTTTATTTGTCCGCTTGACTTTTTTTCTGATTCCATGGCCTTTGACATGTGATTTTGAACTTTGGATTTGTAATAATTTTGTTGGTTCCAAAAGGAAGGTTTATTCATGATGGAATGATGGTTTGGGGTGTGGAGGGAAGGGGTATTGGCAACAATCTTATGACAAGGACTACTCATGACACCCATTTTGATGTTTGTACTAGATAAAGTTGCCCCCAGTATCGAAGAGGTATCATTAACATCATGAGATTTTTTTACTGATGAATAGCCAAGACCTTGATGTCTGTAATGTGCTTGAACTTGAACGGGTTCCAAGATTCCTTGCTCGTGTGGGCCTAATCCTTTTCCCTGATAATGCATGTTCTGAAAATTTTTGTTTACGATGGGGTACTTGTTATTTTGGAAGCAAGATGCAAACCCATCTTTATTGTGGAAATTAATGCTTGAAATCTTCTCCTCTATAAGGAATCCTGCTCTGAAAAAGATAGACGAACCTAATTGATAGGATGTTATAGCTTCACTGACATGCTGGGTAAATTTTTGATTGTCATCTTCGATTTTATTTTCTGTCATATCAGATTTTGATGATTCTGCTGGTGCTTCGAAGTTGATATCAAAACCGTCTTCATGGTCATTGTCATAGAGCCCACTGAATTCAGTTATAGCTTGATCATTTGCAAATATGTCCATGATAGAATATTCTTGTTCTAGTGGTAGATCGTCTATGTGTCCCATGGAGGCAAGTGTCTCATTTTTGGAAGTGCCAATACTTGAATTTTGGAGAGGGTCATCTTCAAGTGTTTCATTATGAAGGGCATAAAGGTCAAGGAGTGGATCATTTTGGACTTCTTCAAAAGTAGTGTCTTGATCAAAGATGGGATTAGTTGGAATGAAATGATCGAAAATAGGGTCTTGACCAAGGATAGGTTCATCTTGAATGACATGGTTGTGGATGGACTCTTGACCAAGGATACGTTCATCTTGAATGACATGGTTTTGGATGGACTCTTGACCAAGGATAGGTGTATTTGGTATACCATGATGGTCTAGGAAGACTTCTTGAATGGATGTAAAGATGGGGCCATGGGATGGACCACTTTGATCTTGAAATGACAGTGATGTTATGGCGTTGTGCTTTGGACTTGCCTTTTGACATGTATCCTCAAGTGTAGGTATGAAGATGGGACTTTGGAGACCATGACTAGATATGTTTTCATGACCAAATGGAGTGTCTTGGAATGGATTGGTGTATGATGGACTAGGATATGTTATGGAGGTTTGGACTTGATTGAGGGATGATGGGCTAGGATAGGACATGAATGCACGACAAGGATATGATGTGGATGGAGGACTAGAATATGGCATGGATGGAGGATTAGGATATGATGTGAATGAAGGACTAGGATATGGCGTGGATAGTTGGTTTGGATTGATGGATGGTTGATTTCCCCTGTCAAAGTTAGGGTGGGTATGACCAATGGATGTTTGTTGTGATTTAGTGCCATGGATGGTGTTAGGGGACTCTTGATAGTAGATGGAAAGAGAAATAGGACTCATGGATTGTTGGTAAGATGGATAGATGGATGGAGGGCTAGGGGTTGTAAATTTGGACTTGGATTGGAGGTATTGTGTTTTGAATTCCCTAGCAAGTTGTGCTTGATCATTACCAATGAATTGGCATTCAATTTGACTAGCAAGCATGTCATAGTGACTTGAAGATATGATGGTGGATGGCATGAGACTAAGATTGTGCAAAGTGATAAAAGGGGATGCCTTATGTAAAATGATGTTTAGGAAAGGTTCACTTAATCATTCAAAGTTTGGCCAATGTCTCGATTTGGATTGTCAAAGGATTGGTTTGAAGGACAAGATGACAAAATGACAAGGTGAGATTTCCACACTAGACTTATGAGTTGGAAGTAGCTCACCAAAGGACAATGACTAAGGATTGATTTATTTGACTTGGTCCAATTTCAATTTACTTTTTGAGACAATGGTTTGACAAAGAAAGGAAAGTTTTCCTATCCCAAAGTGTGCAAAATTGAGGACTTGAATTGACAAATGTTGTTTATGATGGCAAATGCGTTGCAGGAAGTGATTTGACAAAATTTTAGGCCGATTGCAAAGATTTGCTTCAGTTGGAAAAGTTGTTTCAGATTTTGACGAGTTTGATGTTTATTTGTCTGAAAATAGTTGACAAACACATGGTGTTGTAAAAACTGAAAATCAACCACATAGAAGTCATTTTACAAAAATCTAATGGCTGCAAGGACAATATTCTTTTGGATCCCACTAACCGCATATCCTTAGTGAATGAATTCAGAAGCTTGGCCCCATAGGCTCCCCCTTACAGTGCACTCACTTCTCAGGGCAACCAAGCTTCCAACCTCCATGAAACTCCCATGGCAGATTGATCATCTCTACTAAGAACTGCGCAGGTGCGGGTGCCTTGGCAACGACCGTTTCTGCACCAAAGAATAGAAGATTTTTGGATTTTTATAACAAAGGATTTAATTCAGACATCCATTCGAGTGGTCATACATGGGGCCAAGATTAAGCTCCTTTAAGGAGGAACTCCAACCTGAAGAGGTTAAGCTCAACAGGGTTTTGGGGAGTACTACTTGGTCCGTATGACATATCTGTACTCGTAATCCTAGGCTTTCCCTTAGGATTCACATTTATATACTGGTTGAAAGTAGCTCAGCTAAAGAGCTTTGTTGTCGGTTTAAGTCACTTTGGGGTGAGTACTTTTTCCCACCAAAGTAGGCCCAATTTTCTAAAGTTGACAAAAGCAAGCCAAAATATTCATAGTTCAGTCAATCCTTAATTTAAAATCAAAGAGACAACACATGAATATCCTAACTCACACTCACATGGTGTTGATTTTAAGCCCAAAATGAAATGTGTTGACAAACATAAAAAAACATGGAGTTCATTTTAACCGTTTGTAGTATTTGTCAAAACATGGGGTTCATTTTAACTGTTTGTAGTGTGAGCTAACTAAAAGTTCATTTTAACCCAATGTTATGAAGAGATGCAAATTTATTTTAATCCAATGAGTTATCATGCAATATTGTGTTCTTTTTAGCCCAATGAGTATGCATGAATGTTCATTTTAACCCATGAATGTAAAATGAAAACTTGTAGTTGTTTGTTTAAGATTTTTGAAATAAAACAAACAAATATTAGACTCCTCGCCACAAGCTGCAAATAGAAAATCAGTAACCCAAAAATCTTTAAACCACCATACAGAAAAAGGTGTTTGCCCTAACCCTAATTGACCTAGTGCAAGCCCAATTACTAGAGTCAATAACAGTTTCTCTTACACCCAGGATTGCACAAGTGCGCAAGGGGAGAGGATACTTCTATTATTGATCACTAATATTAGAGGGTTAGCTAGTCAAAATAAATCTAATTTTTGAAACTCTTTTTTGCATCAAAAGTAAAAACACAGAAAATAAACCCTTTCTGAAATTTAAAGAGCTTTCCAGAAATGTAAAGAAATCCGAGTAATTTTGTGTTTTGCATCCAAAATTAATCATAAAAAAATTATTAAAAATTAAAAACAAGTTCAAAAAATCTGATATTTTTACTGAAGGTCCCTGACATCATTCCAAACCTGAAAAAAAAATTGTGAACAGATCTGCAAATTTTTGTGAGATATAAGTCAATCTTTATAAAACCCTAATTGTTAAAGATCTATTTTTTGTCAAATTATTTTGCAAGAAAATTAAAAACATAAAAATAGACTCCTATTGAAATTGAGAGATCTTTCCAAAAATGTAAAGAAATCCGAAAAATGTGTTAATTTGCTCTCAAAATTGATTTTTCATGAAAATAACAAAGAAAATTATAAAAAATTAAAAACAGCTCCAAAAAATCTGATTTTCGGATTGGAAGCTCTTGATATTGTCACCAACTTGCAAAAAACATTTTGTTAAACAATATGCATCCGTTTGAGAGATATGGTCGAATATTTGAAAACTAGGGTTTTGTCCCCAAAATGATGCCAAACCTGCAACAAAAAACCAACAAAAACTGCAACAAAAAAGATCCAACTCCAAAATTCTTCAAAATTTGTCAAAATACGTCAGGTTCACCAATGTAACAATGGGAATTTTCCTAGGGTTAGCAATATCATATACAAAACATAAAACCCAAAGTAAATAATGAAGTGCAAAGGAATAGATGAAACAATTTCACCAGATTGTATTCATCCTTTATGACTGACCTCCATTACACCTTCTTAACTTGCTGAAATATGTTGTTTGCCCTCAGATTTATGATGAGCAAGCCAATGGAAATGACAAGCCCTAAGCAAATATTGAAGGATTTGAACTATATGCAATACTATGCCCTATTGCAACTAGTAAGCATCTAAAATGTCTAAGCTATGTCAAATGAAATCTAAAAAATATGCTATGACAAATGAGAATAACAATGCTAAAATATGAAAAATGCAAGAAGTCAATAATGCAAGAGATAAGACATGCAAGATGTGACCAAAATTGCTCTTTTATAGAAGATGCAATTTTGTGTGAATGGCCAAGATTGAAAGTCAATAAGTGCCCTAGAATCAATGGACGAGATTCCATATAACAACCCACAATTAAGGTTAGGGCAACATTAGGTCAAATTTGAAATGAAAGGTCAAGATTGATTTCTAGAAAATCAAATCAATGGTTGACAATGCATGTGACAAGAGATTTTGGGCACACAAACCGAAGTCGTTGGAGAATTAAATAATTATTTAAAATTATTTAAATCAAGAGGGGATGTTGACTTTTTGAATTAAAAACTATTTTAATTAAAAAAGGGGTGGGATCATGTGACAGTAAATAATTTAAATTAAATTATTTACTAAAAAGGGAAATTATAAAGGGGGATTTATTTTAAATAAATAATATTTATTTAAAATGAGCACAATAAAAGAGGAGAAATTAAATAATAAAATTATTTAATTTAGGTGCTGGGACTTATTTTAAATAAATAATATTTTAGAAGAAATTAAATAATAAGAGTTATTTAATTTAGGTGGGAATTAAATAATAAAGATATTATTTAATTATTAGAGGAATGTGACAAATGGAACCTTTTAAATTAAATATAAAGATTTAATTCAAAGTTTAGGAGAGTGGACCAAATTAAATAAATAAAATTTATTTGATTTATGAGAGAAGAGGCTAATGAATAATTAGATAATTAAATATATTTAATTATAGTGGAAGGTGGATTAAATAAATACGAATTTATTTAATTTTAGGAAGAAGAGGACTTAAATTAGTGACATAATTAAATAAATAAATAAAATTATTTATTTAATAATTAGGAAGACATAAAGGGAGAAATAAATTAAGAAATTTATTTAATTATAGGAGGATATTTAGATAATTAGTGATGCATTAAATAAATAATTACAATATTATTTATTAAATAATCATGAGGAATAAACAGATATGAATTAATTAAATAATTATGAATTATCTAATTAGTAGTTGAGAGTGAGTCAAGGACATAATTAAAATGTCTTGATTAGGGTTAGAAGAAGAGCTTGTGGGCCTAGGTCATTTGTATGTGTCTACAAATGGTAGGTAAGGTAATCATCTTTTGTTCTATGAGTTGTGACATTGTGTTATGAAGGGTATCAGGTAGGGAAGGGAATTGTCTTTTCAATTCCCCATAGCTAAAGGGTATTATGGATTTAACAAAAACTACTTGGTTATTGGTATTCTGAGTTGTTTGTTGAGGTGGATTGAATTTAAGGAAACCTTTATTCTATTTTTAAAAGGTTAAGAATTGTTTTGGTTTGCAGGCCCAAATTTCTCAGTACGACTAGAGATTGATTTTGTATCTTGACTACTAACCAAATTTTTATAATCGTAAAGGGCAATACACAAGTGCATAAATGAGGGGAATTTCATCATGGTAAGCTTATCTTGTATCTTACTTTATAATTTTTCTATGAACATCTTTTGAAGGTGAGGGTTAGGAACCTTGACATCGATTTGGGAATTAACCGATTGGTAGTGTGAGATAAAGTCAGTTATCTTTTCCTCTTATTTTTTCTTGCGTCTCATCGAGTTGGCCAAGATCATCTTAGGGGTCATATGCACTTGGAAATGCTTGAAAAATGCCTCAACAAGTTCATTGAATGAACGAATTGAGTTTTTTGGTAAAGAATTGAACCATTCCAAGGTAGTATCCTTAAAGGACCTAGGGAAAATCTTAGCCAAGAGTTTATCATCAAGGAAAAAGTCACTACATAAGGCTACATAAGAATTAACATGGTTAGAAGGATCTCCATTTCCTCCATATTTCTCGAATTTGGGCATCTCTACACCTTGTGGCATCAGTGTTCACAATATCTCCAAGGATAATGGACTGCTTTTGACATAGTATGTAGGTGGGCCATTTTGATTTTGGTTGATGGTGGAAACTTTCTTTTGAAGGGATGAAATAGTTTGCAAAAGTTGGTTTATCAAAGGGTCATTACTTGTATTATGAGATGGAGGTGAAAAAGGTGAAGGGGTGCATGTGTTTGAAGGAAAAGTGAATGGAATACTTATAGGTGGAAAGGTAGTAGGAGATATGGCATGCGATGCCACAAAGGAACTAGGGATGCTAGCAGAAATACCCAAGGAAGGAATCACATTACTAGTTGGTTTCATTAATGTTGTGACTTTAGGATTGGTATAGGTAGGTATTGAGGCAATTGTTATGGGAGGAGTAGTTTAAGTTCCTCCTTGTCTTGTGACATTACTTGTAGGTAAAGGACAACTAGTTGTTGGAAAAACAAGGATAGACAACTGAGAGGGGGGGTGAATCAGTTGTTACCAAAATCAAACTTATACAACATTAACTAACGTTATATCACAGATCTGATAATTAATAGTGCAAGCATAAAAACAACAACACATCAGAGACACATGAACACCAACATTTTATACGTGGAAACCTTGTTAGGGGAAAAACCATGGTGGATGTTAGTCCACAAGATTATACCCTGTTAGAAGTATAATGAAGAATAAAAGAGAATGCACTTGCATTCCGGCGCACTGCCTAGAGAACACTGCTCAAAGGGAAGGGTCGCTACCTTATATACAGCAATCAGATTAAATCCATCTAATGAATTTGAACTGAGAGAATAGCTTCTATAAAAGCCTGATTATAGTTCCAGTTAGGCACACAAAACTTCTTCAAACTCTTCCACCCTTCTACTCAAACTCTTCCACACTCTGCTTTGAATGATCTAACATTTATTCACACTTGTACATCACTTGTACACTTGAGAACTTGTTCTAAATGAGGAAAAAAATATCATATATATATCCACTACATGAATTTACATCCTCTATTCAGTTGGCCAAAAATAAAGAATAAATTACAACTGTCATCCTTGATACGTGAGTAAATTACAATGCATACCAACACAAGTCAATCACAACATAGTGAGGACCCAAAAAAACATCTCCAAACATGCCAAACAATAAAATATGAATCCTCATGGATCCGCAACATGCTAACACCACAATGTCGGCCAAGAACGTGAACACTTAGGCACATATCAAAAAAATCTCTAATGATGAACACTCAGGCACATATCGGAAAAATCTTTGATGATGAACACTCCAATCACTACGGGAATACAACAAGGATAGAGTATGATCTAGACTCATCCATGAATGTCATAGGTACATGCACAACACATGAAATTACCATAATTTTATCCGCTTCATCTAAGAACACCATCTACATAAGCTAAATAACTGTAGGCACACAAATCCTCATAACTTCCACAAAACTTTATGCAGACCTCTGAAACTTTCACAAAACATAATAGAAAGGTTCAAAAACAAACTCTTTGAAGCGCACCTTTAGATCTTCAACACACAAAACTTTCCAACATTCTGACCTTCTCAGCTCCACTGGTTGTCTATACTATATTTTTACAATTTTCTCAATCTCCTCGACATATACAGCCTTAAGAAGATTAAAATGCTAATAGTGTTGACATCAATGGAAACCACATATCAACAACACAACTACAACATCCAAAAATATCCCCCTTTGGCATTGATGGCAACACATGATGTGAAAAATAATACCATCAACCCAACTAACTCTTCTCCAACAATCTCCCCCTAATATTTTTCACTTTTTCATGTTTCCTTCATTGCTCTTCTTTCTCACTTTTCCACATTCCTTCTCTCCCCCTTTGACATCAATGGAAAAGGTGCACATGCTTTGATTTCAATTTTGAAGCATCTAACTACTCCCCCTGAGTAACAATCACCACAACATCAATCCAGAATATGATATGCTAATGAATTCATGGACTAATGCAAATACCTACATCTTAGTTCTGATCAAGAGGGGAAATCACCCCTAACTTGCCTCTGAGGTATTCAAAAGTATTCTTAGGCATCGAATTTGTAAAGATATCTACAATTTTCTCTTTGGTAGGTATGTACTCCAATCTAACTTATTTGTCACTTACTTTGTCTCTCAAGAAGTGATACTTGATGGATATATGTTTTGTCTTTGAATGAAATACTAGATTTTTAGAAATGTTAATGGTGCTTGAATTGTCATAGAATATAGCAATGGGTTCTTCATACTCAAATCAGACATCTCTCAACATTTACTTCATCCATAATACTTGGGTACAACTATTTGCAGCAACAATGTACTCTACCTCAGTAGTAGATAATGAAACTAAGTTTTTCTTTTTGCTTAACCAAGATACCAGCTTCTTACCTAAGAAGAATGCACCACCACTGGTACTCTTCCTATCATCTACATCTCTTGCCCAATCAACATCAATAAAAGCACTTAGAGTAACATCATCATCCTTAGGATACCAAAGACCAAGATCAATTGTCCCTTTCAAATATCTGAATATTCTTTTCATAGTAGTCACATGGGACTCTTTAGGATCATCTTGAAATCTAGCAACCATGCACACAACATTCATTATATTTGGCTTGATCTAAGTCAAGTAGAGTAATCCACCAATCATTGACTTGTATCTTGTCTGATTTACTTTGGGAGTATCATCTTTCTATGTAAGTTTGCATCCGATCACCATAGGTGTACCAATTGGTTTTGAATCTTCCATGCCAAACTTTTTTAGTAACTCTTTCACATACTTAGATTGAGATAAAAATATTCCATCATCTAATTGAGTAATTTGCAATCCTAAAAAGAATTTTAGCTCTCCTATCATTGATATTTCAAATTCACTTTTCATTTCATCAAAAAACTTCATACACAAATCATCATCACCTTCAAAAATGATATCATCAACAAAGACTTCAATGATCGGTTCTTTGCTCTAATCTAGCTTGAAATAAAAAATTTTGTCAACAGTACCTTTATTGAATCCAAGTTTCAACAAGTATTTGTCCAATCTAGCATACCAAGCTCTAGGGGCTTGCTTTAGTCCATAAAGAGCTTTCTTCAATCGGCATACCATGTCCTTTTCATCAGTCAACTGAAATCCATCTAGTTGCTCAACATAAACTTCTTCTTCTAGTTCACCATTCAGAAATGTTGACTTCACATCCATTTGATAAAATTTGTAATTCTTGAAAGTAGCATAAGCAAGAAATAATCTAACAACCTCAATTCTAGCAACAGGAGCAAAATTTCTTCAAAATTAATACCTTCCATCTATGAGTAACCTTTGCAAACCAATCTTGCTTTGTTTCTGACCACGTCACCTTGTTCATTCAGCTTATTCCAGAACACCCACTTGGTTCCAATCACATTTTTGTTCTAAGGTCTAGGAACAAGATCCCATGTATTATTCTTTTGTATCTGCAACATTTCTTCTTTCATGGCTTCCATCCAATATTCATCTCTGCATGCTTCACTTATATTTCTAGGTTCTGCTTTAGAGATTAGACAATATTCTTCTAGAATTCTTCTTCTAGTTTTCACACATTTTCTTTTGTTTCCTATGATCTAACTATCAAAATGATTTCACCTTACATACTTAGGATTTTGAATTTTTATCTTACCTCTTGTTCTTGTGTTTTTTTTTCTTCACTTTTTTTTACTTCTACTTCTTGATTTCCTTGGTTCACCAGAATAATTTGAAGTTGATTATGTGTCTGAACATCATTGTTAGCATCATCATGTTGATCATTTGAATCATAATCACTAGATCTGGATGATTTACCAATGTCTTCATCAACCTTAACATTTTCACTTTCAACCACTTTCTTCAACCTTTTATTAAAGCATTGGTAAGTTTTTCTTTTAGTAGAGTATCCTAGGAAGATTCCTTCATCACTTCTAAAATCAAACTTACCTATATCATCATCTCTCTTAATGTACCATTTGCTTCCAAATTTTTTGAAGTATTTGACAGTAGGCTTATAACCAAACCATAGCTCAAAAGGTGTCTTACCAGAATTACTGTTGACATTCACCCTGTTAATGGTGTACATGGTAGTACTTATAGCTTCTCTCTAGTAGAAATGAGGAACATTTGCTTCCAAAATCATGGTTCTAGCAGTGTCTAGAATGGTTATGTTCTTTCTTTCAACAAATCCATTCTATTGAGGGGTCTGGGGAGTAGATAGTTGTCTTTGGATTCCATGCTCTTCACAAAAAAAATTGAATTCCCATGAAGTAAATTCACCCTCTATCGAACCTTAGAAATTTGATCCTTTCTGTCTCATTCTCTGCCATAGCTTTAAAACTTTTGAACTTTTCTAATGCTTCATGTTTTTCTCTCAAGAAAGCAACCCATATCATTCTAGAATAATCATCAATGAGTAACATAAATACCTTTCACCTTGTAGGCTTCTGATTCTAGAAGGACCACATAGATCAGTATGTATCAAATCCAGTACTCCATTAGAGTTGTACTATTTTCTCTGGAAGGAAATTCACATTTTCTTTCCCATCTGACATTCCTTGTACATAGTGTTAGTAGGCTTCACTAACTTAGGTAGATCTCTGACTACTTGAGTAGAGCTTATCTTGACAATGTTATCAAATTTCACATGACATAACCTCCTATACCATAACCAACTTACATCAATTTGAGCAATCAAACAACTTTCACTAGCAACACTTAAATGAAAGATATTACCTTTTGTCTTTGTTCCTGAAGCAATCATATTTCCTGAACTTCCCGTTATTTTTCACTTACCATTCTTGAACTGTAGATTGTAGCCTTTGTCTACCATTTGTACAACACTCAACAAGTTATGCTTTAGGTCTTCTACATAAAGAACATCATCAGTATTGTGCTTACCACCAAAACAATTAGTGCCTCTGCCACGAATCACACTAGAAGTGTTGTCACCGAACCTCACAACACCACCATCATAGTTTTCCAAGCTTACAAACTTTCTTTTATCACCAATCATATGATGTGAGCATCTGCTATCAATTAACCACTCATCGTTCTCTGCAACTTTAGCTGCAAGAGCTTTCTCAACATTCACATTACTAGCAGATTCAGTGGACACCTAACCATTTTATTTGATAGCAATAAACACCCATTCATATTCATTTCTAGTTTCTTTATCAGATTCTTCATCAGTTACACCTTCTTCAGCATAATAGCACTTTCTTTGAAATCTAGTGTACTCAGGGTTATACTTTGAAACTCTTTCAGGACATCTAAAAGAAAAATGACCCATCTTATTGCAAGAAAAACATTTAATAGGTAACTTTCCTTTGTAGTTACCATGACCTCTTGATTCTCTTTTCACAATCAATGCTTCCAGTTATTCCAATTCCCTTTCTTCATCTTCAATCTACTTCATCTCATCTTCATATCTGAATGTTCTCTAGGAACTCTCTCCTGAATCATATTTCTTTTTCCTGAATACATTAGCCTTGAAAGCAGATTCAATCTTAGGAGCAGGTTCACTAAATTCACTTAATTCAAATGCAGCAAGTTTTCCAATCAATGTGTCTTTTATAATATTTGTTACTGTTCTGAGTTCATCAATAGCATGAGCTTTTGTCTTGTAGGAAGGGTGCACAAATCTAAGTATCTTAGCCATAATTTAATCATCATCCCAAGTTCCATCGACACATCTAATGTCCATCACCAATTCATTTATCTTATGCAAGAAGGAAAAGATGTTCTCATCTTCACTCATCTTCAAGCTCTCCCATTTTCCTTTTAGACTTTGTAGCTTAGCACTTTTCACTAGTGCATCTCCTTCATACAATGTTTCTAGCTTTTTCCAAATTTGGTATGCAGTCTTCAATCCCATCACATTTGTCATTTCCGAATCTGTCAAAGCACTCACCAATGTTTCTACTTCCCTGGTATTAGTTTATGCTTGCTTGATCTCATCTTCGGAGGAGGGACCATTCTAAAAAATATTATATGTAATTTGTGTCATCTGCCAGAAAGGTTCACCAAAGCACCTCAAATGACATTTCATCCTGACTTTCCATAGAGAGTGGTTTGTACCATCGAATCTAGGACTATCCTTCTTAAATGATGTCATCTCAAATCACCTCAAGCTGTTAAGCTTCTTTCAAAGGAACTAGCTCTCATACCAATTGTTGGAAAAACAAGGATAGACAACTGAGAGGGGGGGTGAATCAGTTGTTACCAAAATCAAACTTATACAATATTAACCAATCTTATATCACAGATCTGATAATTAATAGTGAAATCATACAAACAACAACACATCAGAGACACATGAACACCAATATTTTATACGTGGAAACCTTGTTAGGGGAGAAACCATGGTGGATGTTAGTCCACAAGATTATACCCTATTAGAAGTATAATGGAGAATAAAAGAGAATGTACTTGCATTCAGGCGCACTGCCTAGAGCACATTGCTCAAAGGGAAGGCTCATTTCCTTACATACATCAATCGTATTAAATCCATTTGATGAATTTGAATTGAGATAATCGCTTCTACAAATTCCTGGTTACAGTTCCAGTCAGGCACACAAAAATTCTTCAAACTCTTCCACCCTTCTGCTCAAACTCTTCCACACTCTACTATGAATGATCTAACCTTTATTCTCACTTGTACATCACTTGTACACTTTAGCACTTTTTCTAAATGAGGAAAACAATCTCATAAATATATCCACTACACGGATTTACATCCACTATTAAGTCGGCCAAAAATAAAGAATAAATTACAACTATCGGCAATGATACATGAGTAAATTATAATGTGTACCAACACAAGTAGGTCACAACATAGTGAGGACCTAAACAAACATCTCCAAACATCCCAAACAATAAAATATTAATCCTCATGGATCCACAACATGCTAACACCACAATATCGGCCAAGAACATGAACACTCAGGAACATATCAGAAAAATCTTCAATCACGAACACTCCAATCATTGCGGACATACATCAAGGATAGATTATGACCTAGACTCATCCATGAATGTCATAGGTACATGTGAAACACATGAATTTACCATAATTTCATCTGCTTCATCTAAGAACACCATCTATAGAAACTGAATAACTATAGGCACACAGATCTTCATAACTTCCACAAAACTTTATGCACACCTCTGAAACTTTCAAAAAACATACTAGAAAGGTTCATCAACAAACCCTTTGAAGCACACCTTCAGATCTTCAACACACATAACTTTCTAACATTCTGACCTTCTCAGCTTCACTGGCTACATGTATTATATTTTTACAATTTTCTCAATCTCCTCGACATATACAACCTTAAGCAGATTAAAATGCTAATAGTGTTGACATCAATGACAACCACATATTAGGAACACAACCACAACATCCAACACTAGTGTTTGAGGTGATATTTTTTCCAAAGATTTGAACTATGTTTTTCACATTGAGGTCAAGTCCATATTCACGTTCAAGCATGCGATGAATGTTGTCTATAGTAGGTATGGTGGTAGTTGAAATGTTGTCATTTTGCACTTGATGTTGTAGGTTTTCTAAGTCCTCATGGATTTGAATTATGTTTTCTTGTAGGACACTATCATTCCTTGTTTCAACATGCATCACACTACTTCAAGGAAAAGAGTTGTTAGGGGTATGGTCCATACCCAGTGTACTAGTGTAAATACTAGGAATGAAAGAGCTAGATAACCCAAGATCCACAATGATTGTGCTATCATGGGGTGAAATGAGTCTTGACCTTCATCTCACTACAATATTAGCAATAAGACACCAAATACTCATGCAAGGGCTTCTAAATGCAAGATGGATGCAAATGCAATATAGGCTCAAAACAATGAAATGAGTATAACAAAAATTCTATAAGCTGAAACATAAAGCTATAAATAGTAAACATAAACCTAGAAACAAAACTTTAAAAAGGACAAAAATAAGTCACAACTACTTTCTTTTAGTACTTTAAAAGGAACAAAAATAAGTCACAAATACTTTCTTGGTTAAAATTAATGTGAATGTATCACCATTTCTTTTAATTCTTTAACAAGAACAAAACCAAGTCACAACTACTTTTCTTGGTTAAAATTGACATGAATGTCTCACCATTTATTTTAGTGCTTTAAAAAGAACAAAAACAAATCACAATTGATTTTTTTGGTTAAAATTAACATGAATGTCTCACCATTTCTTTTAGTCCTCTAAAGAGAACAAAAACAAGTCACAACTTCTTTCTTGGTTAAAATTGATGTGAATGCCTCACAATTCCGTTTTGGTGTTTTAAAAATATCAACAAAATCGCCATTTCTTTTTTTGATTAAAATTTATATTATGTTGGAACATGTCATTTTTATTTGGGCTTTAAGAAGAACCTCTTGTTTTCTATAATTGGTGTGTTTACACAGATCGTCAAATTCATCCTTT
Source organism: Sequoiadendron giganteum (assembly GCA_007115665.2). NCBI lineage: Eukaryota > Viridiplantae > Streptophyta > Pinopsida > Cupressales > Cupressaceae > Sequoiadendron > Sequoiadendron giganteum. The sequence goes on along the minus strand of CM021103.1, from coordinate 442,666,664 downwards.
TTATTTTATTAGAGGGGTTGCTTTGAGATACATCCCACAATGGAGAACTCAAGGTGACCATAAAACACATTTACCAGTAGGCTATATAAAGTATGTGAATACCAAAGTAAGTAGCATAAATCTGCAGACATTATACCTTGTAGGCCTACTCTCATGTGAACAAATGGGTCACTTAGGGGAAGCTAGAGACATTAGTGTCTCCTATCTAAATTATATATGTGGTGTTCATGATGTCATTAAAAACCTTTGTATCTAGAGGCCAATCAAATTTTTCCAAAATGATTCTTCAAAGTATTGCATGGGAATAACTTTGTTCCTAAAAGTTACTTACCATGTCTTATCTATAGTTGAGGTGCAAGGCTAAAGAGTTCATTCTCTTATAAAAAGATAGGAGTATCAAGGTGGTACATGACCTTGGTATGTCCTATTTGACCCCTCCATTAGAAATAGATTAAATCACTCTTTTTGGGGTGAGGTAAGCTTACTGCGAAGAAACGAACCTTTACTCCTAAGGTTGTAATTGATTAATCTTGTTCAAGATAGACTAGTGAACCTTATTGAAGAAGTTTTGTTTAATATCCCCCTACCATATGATTAATTTATTGCATACTCTATCTATTTTATGTATCACTTGCAAGTCAGTTTCAACATCAGAGTTAAACTTTCAAAATTGCAAAACTTGTCAAAACTATCCTCAAATTGAAAATGAAGAAGTAAAGTCACAATAGTCAGAAAATAGAGTTGCTATTGCCTTAAATTATGGTCGCTAATGTGAAACAGGTCATTTTTTTCTATTCTTCTAGTCAAAAACAAAAAAATCTAGTTGATATTGTCATTTCTACCACTATTGCATCTAGAAAAGCTCACCACTATCTTAGATTATACCACAATTGTTTAAAAAATATACTACTATTACATTATTTCTTATCTTAGACTTATCATAATTGAACTCAAACATTTTCATAAAATCCTACTCAATTATTTTGAAAACATCACAATCAGATCCGCATCAGACCTTATCAAAAATCTTGGACATCAAAATAAGATATCAAACTTCATTATCTAGCTAGATTCTTTATCAAATTAGATCTATCTTGTGGTCTTGTCAAATTTAGTGGACAATATCCTCTCCCTAAGTTACTAGATTACTATCATCATCTCTTACTTATACTCATGAACCAAGTTCAAGTAGAGAAATCAACATATCCTTTATCAACATCTTTTGAGACTTAGCAAACATCAATCAAATATTCTCTATCCTTGTGTCCATAGACTAAGTTCTCATCATATTTAAACATACAAAAAATTCACTCACACCTTCATCATAGGGTTGAGAATCAAAAAAATAACATCATCTTTTAAACATCCATTATCCACTCATCTCCTCAATATAGGGTTGAGTACCAAAATATTGCCATTCTTAAATATTGTCAAGATTTTGGAATACTTTGTCACATGTCATATTTTAAGAAATGTCAAAATGTAAAAATTTGTCAATCAAACTATCAAAACAGTGAGTCACAATATTGATCAACATCTTGACGATCATCAAAACATGGCATATCATCAACAACATGTTCAACACCAAGACATCACATATCAATAACCACAGCATTAGCAGCAAAATCCATTCTTACAAAATGAAAACATGGCATATCATCAACAACATCAACAATCATCACAAAAGTTCAACAATTGTTGCCATCCCACAAAACCAATAAACATGAATACACTCCTTTGGGGGAGCCAATTGAGGATGTGATAAAAAAATTAGTCCATGCTAAACTTATCACACTTCCAAAATAATTAGGTGATTACGAACCTATTTTTAAATATCCAAAGTATGATGATAATGCCTATTGTAAATACTATAGAGGAAAAGTTCATGACACATCAAACTATCTTAAACTCAAAAATCTCATCCAAGACCTTATTCATCAAGGAGAAATAACTATTGAAGACAACATTCAAGGTCCAACCCCTAATGATAGCATTGACAATATCTCAACTTTAAATGTTGAAGATAATGATTTAAGCCCACCCACCAATAATCATATGGATAATATTTATACCTCACATGATGAGCTAGAGGACATAGATACTTTTTCAAAGCATGATCAAGATAATCGATCAATGTCTAACAATGATCCATTTCAAAAAATCTTAACATCATTTGATCTCATGGTTGAAAACACTAACAAGATCTCTACCTCAATTGTTGAGGATAACACCCAATATCCGTCTACCAATGATCATGTTAACAATGTTGAGCTACATCATCCAATGAGCAAGATGAAATATCTCAAGAATTTATTCACGAGAATGATCAAAATCCTTCACCAAAGTCTAGCAATGGTCCTTTCCAAGACATATTGACATCATTTAACATCATGATTTCCAATATTGAAGAAATCCTTAATTCAACAATTTATCCAAATTCATTTGAAGATCAAGAGAATATTAAACCAATATGCATTCCTAAGGAAGACATTCAAGAACCCTTTGAAAAAAAATCATCCTTTGAAATTGACCCATGTCAAGAACTTGATCCAAAGCATATCATTTGAAATTAGTCAAGATCAAGGATCTAGGTCTTCTCAAGATCTAACATTTTTATTCCAATCTGATATTGAATATAACTCCAATAAAAGCCAAGATAAAAGATCCACATCTCCAAGATCCTACAATGATTTAATTCCAATGCATATAAGATTTCACAAAAAATATCATATTCATATATCACCTACTCCTATATCTACCCATGAGATGTTTAATCCTAAAGGACATGTAGATGATCTTCATCTAAAATAAAAGTCTCATACTCTTGGCATCATTACCAAGGAACAAGAGTCTCTTACTCTGAACTTCATTAACAATGAACAAGAGTCTCCTACTCTTAACATTTTTACGCATGATCAAGACATAGAAAAATACATAGACATATCAAAAATAGATCATGAGGAAGACCCCTACATAGGGGTGAACCCACAAAAGTGGTTTACAATTGGAGTGAGGAAGGAAAAGTTGAAATAAATGACCCCATGCCAAAAAAAAAAAAAATTTGGGGTTCGAATGAACTAATAGGTTCGAACAAACCAAAAGAGGGTTCAAATGAACTAGGGTTCGAGCAAACCCATTCAATGAAATTCCCACCATTCCCGCCAAAAAAACCAAAGGAAACCCTTTTTGAAAGGCAGTTCGAATGAACCCTGGTTCGAGCGAACCCCTGGGGTTTGCTCGAACCCCCTATTTCCCTCCTTCTCCCCCTCGGGTGGTAAAAAGTCCAGAATTTTGTACTTTGAATCTTAGGTTGGGGACATGAAAATGGGGGAGACTTCATAAACCCAACTGGATGATGGTAGTCCTCGGAACGATCTATCCATCGAATATAATTTTAATATGTTTTGCTTTTATTATGTATTTGTTTTCTTAGTTTTATTAAACATAGGTTTTTCACCGAAAATCAAACTCTTTTTTCTGCACATGTGGAAAAATAACATATTATAAAAAATATGAGTGCACTAGATATTGAATTCCTTGATCCAACAAAAAAAAAATTGATACATAAAAAAAAAGTTACGTTGTATACAGTCCACCTATGTCTGAATTGTAATTGGTTTGACTTTGAAACTTGATTAAGGAAAAAATATTCAATAAAAAACTATGAGACCAATTGGAAGCACTAGATATCACATTTCCAAATTTAAATTCGAAAGAATTAGAATTTTATCCTTCATGGAAAATTTTTTATGTTGTATATGGTGAGCGCCACTCCTTAAAAATGTTGTTTCCTGAAAAATACTAGTTTTCGAAGGATATGGATAAAGAAGTGCAATCTGATTCCAAAAATTCTGAAAAAAATATATTTAGAATCTACAAACAAAATTTCAGAAATCACTAGTTTGCATCATCTTCAAATTCCTCATGGTTTAGCCGCTATAGGTGCTCGAAAGTGAAGATTTAGATAGAAAATATTATTTTAGTGTCCAGTTTGGCCAAAAATTGTAAACCACTATTGTGGGATCACCATAGATTATGAATCAAAAAAATCATTTGAAGAAAAAGAAAAAATGGATCATGAAGAAGACTTCTACATGGATTGTGAATAAGAATCATCTTTTCAAAATCATGCCGAAGATAGCAATTAGGAAGCTATCCCATATATTGAGGATCCTATCACTTACATTTGCTAGAGTAAGCTATCTTACCAATGAAGAAGCTATCACCTTTGAAGATCCATAGAAGATCAGAGAAGGATTAGCACCTTGTTTTGAAGATAAATCATATCCTATTCCAAACAAGATATGTCAAAGAATGCAATATAAAGGAAAAGGACTAGGCCTACATGAACAGGGTATCCTAGAACTAATGCAGATTATCGACAATCCTAAGAATCAAGGTCTTGATTATTTAGTAATTAAGGAATCTAAACATATTAATGATACTTCTAAATACTAGGTCAACTTTATCTAATGCAAACATGAAATAGGGATCATGAAGAGTCCTTATGATGAAATCAATGCCAACGCTACAACCATTTGTATCATGAATTATCATCAACACATTTTTCCACCCTCTAATTAGGACCAACAAAAAGTGAACAAACTATATCAAAGAAAGGAACAAGTCATTTAAGCAAAAGAATCACAAAAATAAAATGGACACAAAAAATTCAAATGGATACCAAAGAAAAAGAAAGAAAATCATCCCTATCAAACTCCATTAGTCAAATAAATTAGGGGGTAAAACCAAAAAGGGAAGTTCATCCATCAAAAATATCAAACGATGCAAAAGAAAGCTTCAAGAGTGACAAGCTAAAAGGTATATCAAGAAGTTGGTCCCAATCAAATCTTTATATCCACTTATCATTTCTCATCCTCCCAAGTTTGGAAAATCAAATATTCCAAACTGTCAACGAATCCAATTAAATCTAATATCCCTCAATGCATTGCACCATCCACTTCGACATCCATGATGTCCAAATCTCACATTGACCATTTCTTGGCAGTGAATCTTTATCATAAGGGTCCTCTAAAGGCACCTTATCACAATGTGCACATCTAGGCAAGGTTAACTCCGGTATCGACAAAGAAGACAAATTATCAGGGGTTACATTCAAGCACCTGTATCTTAGAAAAATAACTCCTTCAAGCATGATATTGTTGGCACATCATGGAAACATATATATCAACACTAGCAGCATCTACATTAGCATCACCAGGTGGTTCAACATGAGCACAAACCATAACCAAAAAAAAAAATCAAGAAAAGAGTAAAGATAAAAAATTGAATCCTCTAGTGAAAACCACTATGGTTGTGCTTTGGATAAGTACTATGATGAAAACCTTGTAAACATGCATCATGAGTAGAATCAGGCATCTAGGTGCACCATTTTAGGTGGAATCATCTCATCTCATCTATAATAAATCCAATATTCCATCCATCTTATCCATAATAAATCCATGAACCATTCATCCAACATATTTTCCTCCAAATCCAGCTTATCTTGATCTTGGCAAAGGTTTGGTGTACACTTCGCACTTGCTTATGGTAAAAATCTTGACATGGATCACTATCATTGATCCTATTCTATCCATCGTTTATTTGAGCCATGAGGCATTGTCCAAAGGGCATACTCTATCTGAACATGTTATCCTATCACAAGATAATTCTTGGCATCCTTTACATATCCATCCATCCATTCATTTATCCATGCATCCACCCATTGCATTCCCTACATTGCTAGACGCTCTGGGCAGGTACTTACATCTTTCTTCAAAATAAATCTTGATCTATGTCTTCTAGCTCACATTATGTTCTAAGCATCGTCTGAAAATTTCAAACAATCCATATCAGTTGCATTTTGTTGATGCTTCAATATGGTATCAAAACATTCAATAATCTTGTTCCTAGCTTGGATACAAATCTTGATCAATCAATCATCATCTTGGGATGTATCCTTCCCAATCCTCATGTTGTTCCTATATTGACAACACTATCCTTACATTATTGTGTATCATTCACAATATTATCATTATTAGAAATTACTCAATTAGATCAATCAATTTTAGCTTGACTATCAAAAATATCTCAAAATATTATTGATATCCCTACCTACTAATATCTCTTCATCATTCACCCATATGAAAATCAATCAAAAACACAAAAACATTCAAATATCCTTTAAAAATTCCAAAAAAAAGTCATGAAAATTTAGAAAAAAGCCAAAAATAGTGTCAATCATGGTAAATCAAACTACGTTGTCTCTGCGTGTATAACTTAGGAAATACCATCATCAATGAGCCCCCTAAGGCACCAGGTCAATCCCCTTAGGTCCCCCTCTTGGTCTCTAAATCTCTCAAAAACACCAAAAAATCCAAATATCATGAAAAACACCAAAAACAACCTCAAATAACCCCAAAAACACAAAAACATTAAAAAAATCTCAAAAAATCCTATCTCATCCATCACCTATCCACAATAAACTTTCCATCCATAATAAACAAATCATCACCTTCACACTTTGACAAAGCAATCAACAAGTAAAGAAAACATCAAAATCCAAAATTTCCAAGCAAAAATTGTAGACTTGATCACTATCAGATTGAAACAATACCTAAGTGTTAACTGCTTCCTATTGAATTCATCATTAAAATCCTGACACGTGTCTTAATGGATAAATCATTCCTACAATAAACATTGTTGATGGATAATATCTTGAAACATCAAAACAACTATAACAAGTGATACTGCAACATTGTTTATCTTTTGTGAGCTTATCTTTTGATTTATCTTTTTTTCTCATTCCCAAGATCTCTGGAGGATGTGCATAAGGATTTAGAGAGGAAGGAATGAGGCATTGATCGTCGATTTTGTATGCTTTGTTTGTTGGATATTTTTGTAATACTACCATGGTGAATACTTGCCTTATCTGTGCAAGGATAGTCTCGAGTAATATTTGACGACTAGTGCATATCAGGTTCTTCATACCTTTTGTGTATTAGTCTCCTTACTTCGATGGATTTATTCTCACATTACTCTAATAAGGTTTTTGTATTTCTAGTATGAAAAAGAATACTACTTGTTTGTGAAGTCAAAGTTCACGTAATAGATACAAAGCCACCTTGGTCAAATGTAATACCCTAGTGCATCATGTCTATTTGCTACATTAATAAGGATTGATATACTTATTCTCTCCATGAAACAAAAGAAAAATCATCAAGTTTTATAAATCATCAAATCATTAGCCTTCATTCATTATCATCGATGCATCCATATCTACAATCAATCATAATCTATGGATTTTTGACAATTAGATCAACATCATCCAATTTCTTCTATTCTCCGGTCCTACTAACATTGTCTTCTAGTCAACATTTCTTCTATTAGACCTTGCACTTAAATGCATCACATTAGCTTGTCAAAAAAGTTAGCTCATTATCTAGAATTTTCACCAAATTTCTTGAGGGGGCACCACGTTATCCTACTGTCACTAGAGCATATTGAGGCAACTCTTGAGCAGTAATTTCTAAATTTCCTTTGGCACAACACTCAAAATTGTATTGTATCAAAGAGAGACAAAATGTAGATACCTAAAATTGTCCTACCCTATGAACTAGCATTTTAACACTAATATTCATCTTTCCCTAATGATTAAATAATGTTCAATTATTTAATTATTTAATTATTGTCTAAAATCATATTTTCACTATTAATTAAATGACTTTATGTTATTTAATTAATTCATTTCAATTATTCTTCTTGATTAAATAAATAAATGTTATTTATTTAATTATATCTTTAATTAAAATTCACCCACTCTTCCTAAATTAAGTAATTAATTAATAAAAGAAATATTATCCATTCATCATGAATAAATAAAACATTTTATTTATTTGTCTAATTCCCATTTGCACATTCCTCAACTAACACTCCCTTCCACTTCGCTTCTCATACAACTAGTTAACTCACACTCAGTTTGAGTTATCTTCCACATAAATAATTTTAAATTATTTAATTATTATTTTATTCCATATTCTTCTAATATTTAACTATTCATTATAACTTCTCAACTATATTTAAATGAATGTTTAATTATTTAATTATTCATTAGTTTTATCTTCTATAGTTAAATAATTATATTTAATTAGTGATGCACACATCTCTAAATTAAGTGATTATTTTAAGTATTTAATTTAGCCAACTTTAACCATCTTCTAAATAAATAAAATTCATTTATTTTATTTATATGTCCTCATTTGCACATGCACTAATAATTAATTATTTTCTCATGCAAAAAAATACATTCAAATTTCTATATTAAATAATCTTAATTATTTAATTCTCTCTCTTTTTTTATCTCAAACATCATCCATTGATAAATAAACATTTTATTTATTAATCAATCTTATCTTCGCACATTCCATAATTAATTAATTACTTTAATTAATTATCTCATCATGCAAAAAGGAAACTCCTCTTCTATTTCACTGTTATCTTGCACATTCTATTGATTGACCACTCTTTTGATCAATCACGATTCACTTTTCTTAACACTTCAATCAATATCTCATGCAATCGGTTAACTAGAATCTTGTAGCCAAGTTGTAGTTAGTTAACTAGACAATCAATTTGTCTCATTAATTCTCGCCTTTGATCTTAAATCAACACCTCTTAATCCAAATCGTTGATTTAATTTCCAAAAATCTATAAAACCACCCTTCATCCTTCTCGTTCAAAACCTAAATTTTTCATAATGAAGTGATACTCTTTTGATTCTTGAGCAATTGAGAATTTATCATAGCATCTAGGTCATCAACTTACGTTGAGCTTTTGCAACTATCATGGAGGCTCTTGTGTTGAAGCAATCTAACATATCAAACAACACAGGTTACTTTGAAATAAGATAGTAAGGTTGTTTTGGTTTTAGATTTAATTGTATTTTTTGAATAGATTAACTATTATTTAGGTTTATAACTTGTTTTCAATTACATTTCGTTAGTATTATGGATTATTTTTCATATAATTGATTCCAAAATTTCCCCTTACATATATTTATTCTAAAATTTGATATTTTTATTAATACATTATTGCTAATACTAATATAAATTATGGCTAGCTTAAGGGTTAGTATTATATTATTATAAATATTAGTATTAAATTATATTTAGGAAATTAGGGTTTAGTTAGAGTAATTGTTAAATGATTATAATTTATTTTTTTATCGGTAAGAATTTGTGGACATGGGGTCCACTCCTGTATAAAATATAATAATAAAAAGAAGAATTGCATCAGCCCTCTAATAGGGGTGCATTCAATGATTCCAAATTGGAGAAAGAACAAAACAAAGACTATTATAGTCACTCCCAGCGTCTTTGCCTACAGTGAACCAAAACATAGAGCTCCTACCCTAAAAACAAGAGACAAAATAGAATCACATCACCCAGATGAGGTTGTCAAGTTGCCACATTTTCCCCCTTCGTGGTCATCTGATGTGGAGGAATATATCTCCTCCTTTTAACTTTTGTCCAACCTTGATCATTTGAAAGACAATTTCCTTCATATTTATCCTTGCAGCCTTGCCTATTTGAGGGCGACAAAGAATCCTTGGGGGAGAGATCGTTCAACGATTCCACAAGTTGTTTTGTTGTTGTTGCTAAGGCATCAGAAATCAAGGACCTTTGTGAACATGTTGTCCTTTCCAAGTAGCAAGAATTGCTTGGTTGTACTAATTTATGATCTACCTTTGGCTCTGGGGAATTTCTTTTTCTTTTTCCACCTTTTGCTTCTTGAGATCCAACTTTGAGGGAGAGATATTCGGTTTGGGAGGGTGCATAACAAAATAGTGTTTGGGGGAAGAGTCTTTCCATCAAGAAGCCTCCCTATTTGGTTGAGATTTGATTGTTGGGCATTCCGCTACAATGTGCCCAGTTTGGTAACACTTCCTGCATCTAAACATTAAACCTTCATAGTCTAGTGTCTTTTTCCAATATTGATCTTTGGCTCTCAAGATAATTTTTGTCAGAAGATCCTTGGAGATGTCCAATTCCACCAAAATCCTGGCATAAGTTGTGTGGATAAATTTTTTAGAGTTATCATCCGCATTAACAAAAATGCCCAAAGAATTTCTAATTGCTGCAAAACATGATTTGTACCAGTAGTGAAGGGGGGGGATTTGGAAGGTGAATCCAAATCGACAAGACTGAAAACGATTCAGTAGATGGATCAAATTTTGGATGCCAAGATTTCAGTTGTAACATATTTTCTTCCCACATCCAAACATAATCAAGAATGGTGTTCTTGTCTCTCTTACACTTGAAAACCACAATGAAAAAACCCCTCAAGCTAAGGTAAATTTCAAGATTTCCCTCCATATACAGAAGCCATGCTTGTGTTATCCAATCACGAAGATCTAGAAGACTGGGCCAGTGAAGGTTAAATTCCCCGATTAAGCCATTCTAAAAAAAAAGCCTTTCATTTTCGCGCAATTCCTTCAATAAAGTGTCATCGAAATTGAGAGACACGGGTTTACCTGAGCATTGCACGATTCTCTTATTGCCGGTAAAATTCTTGTGTTTTTGCGATGTGTCCATCGGAGAGTGAGAGCCAGATTTGGCCGCCTCTAAGAACGAGCATTTAAACCCATTCTGCCCCTGCCCATGAAGCCGATTACTGGAAGCATGATCATTTTGCATTTGAACCCCCTTGGGAGGCGAATCCGTCCCAATATGAGTGAATCCCACAATGTTTCCACCATGATTGGGCGACGGTGGGGAGCTAGGAGTCGAAGAAAAATCGTTCATGATGCCCAGGGAAGAAGCAGATGTCGACACAGGAGCAGCCCAAAAACCTGATGAACCCTTCAGGAAACCATGCGAGCCCTTGCCAATACCCTTCCGTGCAGCAAAATCCCCAACTTCTAGCACACCAGTGGATGAAACGCCATTCGTAGCACACAGAGAAACCCTAGGACAAGTTGCGGATTGCAAATTCGCCAATTTCGCCAATTTATTTTCGACAGTATATATTATATTATATTATAATAATTATAAATTATTATAATATTTTAATATTATTATATTATTTTTATTTTTATTTTTATATATTTATTATAATATTTTATGTATTTTTAAATATATTATTATTAAAATTAATATCAATAGTATTAATGTTAGAATAACTATATTACTCTTACTATTATATTTTTATTTTTATATTAATATTATATTATTTTAATTATTATAATACTTATTATTACAATTATATTATTATTATTAATATTAATAGTACATCATTATTATATTAATAATAAGAATATGATAACAATATAACAAAACAAATTAAAAAATAAGGATAAGATAAGATAATAAGATAATAATATATTAACAAAAGTAATAATAGAATAATTAAAATATTATAGTATAATAATAAAACTAATAACTATATAATTATATAATAATAAAAGCATAACAATAAAATTAATATAAGTATACACTTAGAAAATGATATCTCTTAATGTCTATGTAAAAAATTGAGATTATTTAAAAATAATTTTAAAAACACTCTTTAATACAAAATATATAATTAATGTTATTTTAATAAAAAAATAGTATTAAAGATTATTTTTAAAAATCTTCAATTTAAAATATACTTCTATACTTTATAACATTATTTTTTATTAGAAAACTTATTAATAAAACTAGTGAAAAACATTTTAATGCTATGAATGATTTTATAAATCTATTTTACAACTCCAAATTAAAAATAATCTTTAAAAGCGTGAATTTCAAAACAAACTCCATTTTCATACAATAAACATTAATTTATAATTAAAAAACTATACCAAGACTATTAATTCAAAAGTTTAGGGGTTAAAAATTAGATTAATGACTGCAATTTTTAATTAATAGAGTGATTTAAGATTACATTTTTATGTTCACAAATACCTCTCTAAATGAATGTCATTATAAACACATCTCCATGTAATTATTTATTTTAAATTAAAACATAAACACATAAAACACAATTTTATAAGAAATATAAAAATATAATCAAAGTTAAATAATATAAACATATTATTATTAAATATTTATATAGTAAATGTAAATAATAACTATCAAATTAGTATTTTGGTAATTAAATTTCTATCTTAGGTTTCCTTTCTAAAAGAAGTCTATTGAAGTAGTATTTTTGTAATTAAATTTCTATCCCGGGTTTCCTTTCTAAAAGAAGTCTATAAAGTAATTGTCCTCTTGGAGTCCGTCATTAGATCTTTAATATTAATTTTGTCACTGACCTTTAATTGCACTATACCAATACATTATTCATATAGTAAATGTAAATAATAACTGTCCAAGTAGTATTTTTGTAATTAAATTTTTATCTTAGGTTTCCTTTCTAAAAGAAGCCTATTGAAGTAGTATTTTTGTAATTAAATTTCTATCTCGGGTTTCCTTTCTAAAAGAAGCCTATAAATTAATTGTCCTCTTGAAATCGGTCATTAGATCTTTAATATTAATTTTGTCACTGACTTTTAATTGCACTATACTAATACATTATTTATATAATAAATGTAAATAATAACTATCCAAGTAGTATTTTTCGTAATTAAATTTCTATCTTAAGTTTCCTTTCTAAAAAAAGACCTATAAATTAATTGTCCTCTCGAATCAGTCATTCTTTAATATTAATTTTGTCACCGACCTTTAATTGCACTATACCAATACATATAAATTGACTTACGTTTTAAAACCATTTCATTATTAGAACAAAGTCCCAAAGTTCTGAAGACCTACAGTTTCCTCTGGATAAAAGTAACGACCTTAACAGTAGTGCAGGTATCATGGCTGACAGTTCTACTGATTGCCACTCCTCTTCAGATGCCACCATTGAAGGCATCAAGATTGAAAGCTGCGAGGATTCTTTAACTTCTGGGGATGCTACCATTGGAGGCACCATGGCTGATACCACTTCATATGCTACTGATAACAACAAAAGTATAGAAGGCACCATGGCTGATACCACTTCAGATGCCACTGATACCAACAAAAGTATAGAAGTCACCATGGCTGATACCACTTCAGATGCCACTGATACCACTTCAGATGCCATTGATACCAACAAAAGTATAGAAGTCGCCATGGCTGATACCACTTCAGATGCCACTGATACCAACAAGATTATTGAAGGCACCATGGCTGATACCACTTCATATGCCACTGATGCCAACAAAAGTATAAAAGGAACAATGGATGAAAGATCACAGGAACCTCAATCATCATCAGAGACTACAGGTGGTTACACTAGTATTGGAGGTTTCAACATACCTGCAACATCCACTTATGCTAGAATGAAAGAGGAGAGGAATATGGCTGCTGCCATGATAGAAGTTGATAACCTGATAAGGTATATGGAGAGAATTCGTTCACCTTCTCTTAAGCAGCATCTTCTTCCCACTTTTAATTCAAAGAAAGCAGAACAGCAGGAGCATAAAATTTCAGATTACAATGATTTTGAGGGAGTTCTCAGCTTGAGCAAAAAGGGTACTGATGATACTGTTTCAAGAAGCAAGAAAGAGAAAGGAGCTGCTCATCGCCCAAAAAAGAACCCTAAGATTTGTCTTTCATTGGATGCCCTGCATGCATTTCATAAGCTTAAAATTACTCCACCCTTGGCCATGGGGGATATAGCTAAGGCCTTGAATGATCTTCAAGCATTGAAAGTGAAATTCAGTGATGTATCAGAAGGCATTGCCCAGATCTGAGAGATAAGTACTAACTGAAGTCAAGGAGCGTTTTCCTAGTGTAGATAAATAATAGCTATCTATTCAATTGCTGGGTAGTTTACCACCTTGACAGGAGCTATATATTTCTGAGCCTATATCATATTGGGTCTCCAGGAATTTTAATACAATACTGCTAAAAGATTTCTGATCCTTTATTTATTTAACGATATCATGGTGTGTGGCTTTTCTGGTAGCCACTGTTTTGTCCACATAAAAGGTTTCAGTCAAAACTTGTTATTGATGTTTTCTTTTTGGCTCTAACATCATGTAATTGGATTTGAGGATCCCATTAAAACTTATAGATTGCAATTTTTAATGTCACAGAAAACATTTATGATTCTCTATCTTTATACAGCACTCTTTTTATTTGAATTTTACAATAATCTTATTTCCAGCCATTTTAGATATTGCATGAAATCTGTGCTTTTCTAACTTTAGATTTTGCATGAAATTTGTTTTTTTTTTTAATTTTAGATTTTGCATGAAATTTGTTTTTTTTTTTAATTTTAGATTTTGCATGAAATCTGTTTTGTTCTAATTGAGTAAATGGTTGTGATGGTAGTAATAGTAAAATTTGTTATTTATGTTATTTTTCATTTAGTTTTTGAGTTTATTTTGTGGAGAGTGTTGATATTGTGACATATAATTTGACAAATAGTATGATTATTTGCAAAGTCATGATCTCAAGCCTAACGTAGTTCTAATTGTATTTAATTATATCAATTCTTGATTCCTCCCTAATTGTGAATCTAATGAAATTTAAACTCTATAAATACTCCCCCAATTAAATTCAAAATAGTATGTAATTATGTCATTTAGTTAGATATAAATGCTTTAAAATATGAAAAAGAAAGAAAACTCAAAATAGCATTTTTTTTAAATACAGAACTGATTGCTATCAATTAGTTTCATCCTAATTATTAAAATGAAAAATATACAACAATTATCAGACAAATAATTTAAAATATAATTTCATATGTAGATCTAATGAGTTTTGCATTCCAAGACTCGATCATTAAAAGGTTTGTACATGCTCTCTTCCATTCAGGCAGCGCCAAGAATGGAGGTCTATGTGTGAAGAATAATAGTGAAGCCATTCGGGACTCTAAGGTCACTATATCTAACAAATTATGTTAAACCCGTGAACAAGTAAATTTGAATGCTAAACGATGATAACTGAACACAAACCATCAAATTTTAACGTGAGGAATTGGTGATTTTTTTTAATACTTTTATAATTTAATAAACCTAAGAAACAGGGGTGGACTGCCGGATCAATAGTTGATACACTTAACACTGAAAGGTTGAGCAAGAGAGTTTTACAAAGCTCGATATACTTTTATCTAAAAAAATAAACGAACTCTTAACCAAGACAATAGACCAAAAAATAAATATTCCCTTGCAAAATTTGGATTTCTTTTCCTTTTAAAAAATTTAATTTCAAATAATAATATAGCAAGCAACTCATCAGGAGTTAACTTAATTGTTTTCAGCTTTTTGAAGGATGAGTTGAATGGATTGTGATATATGGTAAGGACGGCCGTGTGTATTTGATATTGAAAGACTTTGAATTGTTAAATCATGGTTTGCAACTCAACCACTTCCACACTTCTTTCTCTCAGTGTTCTCTCACTTCATATCCTCTTCTTGGAAAAAATGGCAGTCTGCTTGCGCTTGAGCTTAATTTTCCTGTGTGTATTAATATGTTTTTGCTGTGAGCATGTCATGGGAGGAGATCTCGATTCCATGCAAGATTTCTGTGTTGCAGGCAAGCAAGGCCAAGGTAAAGTCTGATGCATGGAATTTGTGTGTCTTTTAAAGCTCTCTATGTACATGTAAAAGTTTTTGTGAACGGCTTCTCTTGCAAGGACTCCAAAATGGTTTCAGCAGAGGAATACAAACAATGCTGTGGGGTTTAAATAAATGAGGTTTAAACTCTATATTTTGGGTTTTCCTATTTTTGTCCATATTTTAAAGCACTTATATCTAATGGTGTATAAACAAAGATTTATTCAATGTTGATCATTACAATGCCTTGATTAGGGTAACATACAAAGTGGAAATGTCCCAAATCAGGATGGGTAAAAATAAATTTTGATGACTACTCTAAAGGGAACCTTAGATTGGATAGAGTAGGCGGAATAATCAAAGAAGACAAAGTTAAAATGTTAGGAAAGTTATAGTCCTTGCATTGGAATCAAAATAAATAATGTAGTTGAGATTATAGTAGTTTGGTGGGGGGTTAAAAAAATCTTATCTAAAGGAATACAACAATTATTAATAGAAGCGGAATCCAGCGTTATCATTGACCTTATCAAGAATAGGGAATCCCAACATGAAAGATTAGTGATTAAATCTGGGAAGTCAAGTCACTATAAAAGCAATTCAAATGTTACAAGGTTGATCATGTTTATTAGGAGGGAAACACTCTTGTTGATTTCCTTGCTAATGAGGGAGTTGAAATAAAATATTGGAACTATTGGATAGTTGTTGATTTAGTTGCCAAACTCAATTAATAGTTTTATTACCAAAGGTGAAGTCCATGACTAGTACTCATTTCCATATGAGCAATATGAAGAATGTCATACTTGATATGAAATCATTGAATAAGGTGATGAATTGTACTAATTATCTTAATAAGGACTTGAAGTATAATCTATATTAGAGCACTAAAACTAAATATGTGTGGATTAATAATGACTTTGAGAGAAGCCTTAATGAAATTTGTGAAGGATTTCATTTCATCATGATTTCTAGTTGTACTTATATCTTGGATTTGTATAAGATTTTATTTCATCTTCTCCTTCAAGTTAGAGATATCTATCCTAATTCATTTCTCCTTTCTATTGGCACCTTTAATAATCTTTGCATCCAAACCTTTCCCTTCTTTCTATATTTCTACATTCAATTTCCAGTTCATATTGTTCTTAGCCAATTTCTACATTCAATTTCCAAATGCTGATAATGTTGCTCCCACCACCCTTTGTAGGAAGTCCAAAGTTAACACTAGTATGAAAAAGAAACTCAACTATTCTACCCTCAAGCATATTCTTTTATCTTTGAAAAGGGATAAAATTGAGCAAGCAATGGGGTTTCCTTATAGTGTTCATCATACCAAATAAAAAGTAATTAGGATCAAATATGCTACTATTAATATTGATATTAAAACCACCTTTTCCCTTAAAGTGAAGGAAAATTAATACCATAAAAATGATAGTAGTTTGAAGACTATAGGGGGAGGGAGAAGGCTAGCTAGACTAGCCAACAATATAAATTTCAAAGATATGAATATTAAAAGGAAATTTGTAAGGTTAATAGTGATCTAAGTGAACCAAAAAAGGGTAATAAAGTAGAAGGATATTCTAAAAAAGCCTTGAAGGTGGTGAATATGTCATGCCCTAAAATTTTACCAACTTAAAACAAAAATCAACTATCAAAAATATTTATGTTACCAACACTACTTAAGGAAAATTTGAGTTCTAGATGTTAGTCTAATAATGATGACATCACATTTATGATGTCATCTCATCGTTAACTATCCTAATTTATTTTTTCTTGCTCTAATTGACTCTAAGGCATAGCAAAATTTTATCCTTTTGATTCAATGAATATATGAAAACACCTTATATTCATCCTTCTTATCTACATCTATTCTTTTAGTCTAATGATAAAGGAACATTTTATTGCAAAATAAAAATTTAACTACGTGGAGAGGTTGAAACAATAAGCAAAACCTTGCAACATTAAAGGAAAGTCATATTCATTCCATTATCATAACTTAATCATAAATTTGCTTATTCGAATTATCTCCATAACTTGAATTAAGGGTTCAAGGATCAAGGTTTATTTTCTCATTTGAATTTTGGAAAGACCTTCAAGATTCATTAAGACTATGGCTTACTCAATAGGTTAGAATTCCAATTCCAACTTAAGTAGTTATTTTTATGTTAATTTCCCTATTTAAATTTCTTTCACAATTATTAGAATACAAATGTATCCAACTATTAGTCCCAAAAATCTTTAATTAATTCATCCATTATACATTATTATAAGTTAAATTACTAAATGTATATTTGAATATTTTCAATGGAACATTAAACTCAAACTTAAATCGATATTAAATATTTAAATTGATTATCTTGAAACTTACTAAATATATTGTTTATAATTATATTGATTAATAATTAAATCAAATTAATAAATTAAATTATTTTGCACAATTTCAAACTAAGTGGTTTCACATTGATACACTCATCTAAGAGAAATTCCTAAATTGTGTTTACCCTAACTTCAATTATCTACTCATACTTTTAACTTTTATCTAATTATCTTATGCATTTCACCCGTTTCTATTTTCTTGATAAATCTTAATTGCTGACTTCTTCACTTCCAAATCAACTTTTTTTAATTTGACTAGTACTTAATAACCATAA
The DNA here is from genome assembly GCA_007115665.2 of Sequoiadendron giganteum. Lineage (NCBI taxonomy): Eukaryota > Viridiplantae > Streptophyta > Pinopsida > Cupressales > Cupressaceae > Sequoiadendron > Sequoiadendron giganteum. The sequence continues at coordinate 442,648,448 of CM021103.1, read as the reverse complement.
CTGAATATTTCAACTAATTCCATTCTCCTGATTGCAACGATTTCCTATGTTCAACCATCTTCTCAATGCCAGTTTGAAGGCAGATATTAAAGGTTTACATTAGAGACGATTGAGGAAACATGGCTTCGCGTGCAGACAAGTAGCCAGGCCGCGGCCTCTCTGGCCGACCACCTAGTTCGCTTACCTTCGATACAGCCTTATAATTACTGCCATTTATTTAAGGGCTTCTCAAGGGTTCACACAATTATGTTTGCATCCTTCAAATCTTCCAGTTCTCAACGAGTTCCTTCCTACATTATGACTCTAACCTGGGTAGATTCTAAAGTATTTATTTATTGTATTCATTCTTATCATTACAAACTAGTTCTTTGAAAACATGGAGGTTAATTCCCGAATGGTACCCTATAACATCCATTTCTTTGATTTAGTTTGAAACAACTTTTTTTTCTTGAAACTGAAGCTCTTTATTATTTCTTTATTTTCTCATAACAGAGACATATTAAATTGTCTTACAGGGTAGATACTTAAATCTCTTGTAATAGATACATATATGATGAACAATCTTCCTTTGTTATTTTGCAATTCAATTTACAAAAAATTAAATTATGCAAAGTTTTTTTTGTTTTAAGAAAGCATTTACAAAACCATATTACAATCAATATTGTTTTTACAAATCAACTTGCACAATTAAATAACTTTACTTTCTTTCCCTAGGGATCTTATAATTTCTTGTTCAAAATATTACAAAGAAACATGGTATTTAAATCCAAATTCTTTAAATATGATTTACAATATTTGATCTACAAATTACATCAAGTAGGTTCTAAATGAAAATTTCAAGACCACGTTGATCTTCCCAAAAAGGTACACCTCCTGGCAATAACTCCATCTCAAAACCTGAAAGGGAAACAAGAGGAAAACCACAATATGCCAATGGGCTCTCCACCCATCCATAGGGTTGTGAGACAACCCATTCCGAGCATGGGGTAATCACTTAGCCATGTAAACAACTCAACACAAGACTTAAACACATCTAATACAAAAATACTTCACATATACACATGTGACAAATATTCACATCAAATCCTTCTCAAATACACAAAACACATATCTAGTACATTGGTTGTCATAAGGGAAAAACCATTTAGGGGGAGTAGGGGCTCAACCTGAAATGGGGAAAGAAAATATATGAACTCCATATTCAAATCTCCACAATAACTCCACATCAACTCCACACCAACACCACATAAATGCCACATCAATATCACAATCCATAACAACATCCTTATTCCTCCCAATCACCAATCTACACAAAGTAAAATAGGATACTCATATCCCTATATATGAAAGGATACTCATACTCTGGTAATGGCTATTACCCACAAGGGATACTCATCCCAATAATAAAAAGCCCCTATGTGTGGGAGCCACACCCACTCGAAACCCCTGCACATGGAGGACCAAAGACTCTTATTCACAAGAGGGGGTCCACTCCCTCAAAAAGAATACATGGCAAAAAAGACAACACAACGCATACAATAAAATATATCGCATCAAAAACCCTCAAGTCATAACCCCATAAAACAATTTTTACACCTTATTGCATAGCATCAAAGGAGAATACCTCAAAACACATTTATCCCAACAATGGTAGGCTCTCTTGGATGGATACCCTCCTCCTCCAAGCCTTCTCTTTGGCCTCCTCTTCACAACACTCGCTCCCTCTTCTTCCTCTCAAGAAATCCAAAACAAAGATCACAAATACTAAAACACAAAAATGAGCAAGGTAACCCTCTCCTCTCCATAAGGAAGTAATTTTAAAGGGGAGGGAAAGATAACTTCCTCCGATAACCAACACAACCAACCAACCACCCTCACTTTTTCACCACTTTTATGAGTGGGGGTAAAATAAGGGTTTAAACACTTTTATAAGATCACAAATGAAAAAAACAGCATTCCAACTTATACATCTAGGTCCTAGCTAATTTATAACACATAAAACACACCCTAGACCTCTTTAAAACACATTTAAAATTCACTTTAAAACATTTAAAAACTCACTTTAATATTTTTTGAATCAAAACTTGTATAAAACATAATCCACATAACACATAACACTTGAAAATCATATAACCCAACATAACGACCAATAAACCATAGGATCCCATGCCAAGGTCCTAAATTACACAAAATAATATAGGTAGCTAAAGGACTCCCTATTAATTTCATCGGCATAAAAATCCATGTACACTCAACAAAAGGTGTCAATACGATATATACTTACAACTAGATATCATAAATAATTCATCATTTCAAAAATTCATTAATCACAATGATCGTAAAGAGTATTACATGAACTACATAAAACATAACATCCATAATTACATCAATACCATCCATGGAAATAAGATTTGCATCATCCATTGGTACTATGTGCATCAATTAATAGTTGAAGCAATTGTCACATGTTAAATATATTGTTTCAAGAATAATAGCCAGCTCTAAAAAAATCCAATCCAATAATCTACACAAGTAACAATTTATATGATTGCATTCCTGCCACCTCTACTTACATGTCACATAATCAAGTAATAATTAATCCAACAACACATTATCATAATATCACCTCCTCTAGTCGTAACCTTTTCAAAACCATCTCATACTCAAATCTACCACATGTAAAAAAATATCAAACCTCCTCTCTTTAAATCAACACTTACACATCCTAATATTAATTCTATCTAGTGGTAATAAAACAATTATCTCAACACCCCTTAACACTTCAATCCATCATTATACATAATAGCACTACTAACCATAAATAACCAATAACACATAAATAAAAGAATTCATCTGGTTATCATTGAGAAATCACAACCATTAGCTTGATAGAATTTGTCAGTTAACCATATAAAAACATGATCATTGATGTATAAGAACGACCATCTTTCATAAAATCATGTATAATATTTAATCTTAGAGGCATATAAAATATTGGATAAGAACCATCAAAATGTTCACATAGACTTACTAAATTCACAAAAGGGTGGGGTCTTACACTCTCCCCCCTAGGCTTGGACTTCCTTCTGGAAGTCCTCAAAAGTGAGGGAAGGCAAAAGAACTTGACATTAATCTTTTATGTAAAAACTTCCCAATATGGCAACAACAAATTTTATCTTTTAAGGTGTTCTAAAATATTGGGGTAACTTAATAATTGGCTAACAACACAACCCAAGAGATGACTTATTCTCATTACACACATGTCAATTTCACATTACTGCATCTATCTCTTATGTGATTATCAAGGACTGTACTATATATATATACAGTCCCTTCAATCATCATTACTTAGATAAATAGGTCAACCATTTCACAACAACATAATGAATTTACATCTTAATCAATCACTCTTTTCCTTTTATTATGCCATTTCCTATCGTTAAACCATAAACATTACATAAATTAGTTTACAACAAACATACTATCAACACAACATTGACATATCAAACGGTTCAGGAATTGGGATTTATGAGGAGGAATAGTGCTAAAATCCATATCACTGTTCCCTTCAATCATCATTACTTAGATAAATAGGTCAACCATTTCACAACAACATAATGAATTTACAACCTTCTGCTGACCCTGTTGGGCCTGTCCCTGCACTTGCTGTCGATGCTCTGTCTAAACCTGTTTGCTCTTTGTTGGGGGCCTCTTCTGCACCTATTGTTGATCCGTTCTCGGCTACCTTATTGCCGAATCTGCTTGGTGGTCCTGTGGTGGCTGAGGAGGGGTCGTCTCCGTTCTCCTCACTTCCTGTTATCGAGCCTCCTTGGTTGGTTGTTCTTCGAAAGAAGAAGTCTGTGTTTGCTTCTCTGTCTCGGGCCCGTGGAGCCAGCTCTGAACCCTCTGTTTCTGGGGTTGCTTAATCTCTGTAGTTTCCATAGCTGTCTGTCAGCTATTTATGGTTGTTCCTATAGTTCAATCTCTGGTTTGAGCTATGCTTCTCTTTGGCCCCTTGGGCTCTTTGTGAAGGGTTCGACACCCTGAAATGCTGCTTATCTTTTCAAAAACATAATGAATTTACATCTTAATCAATCACTCTTTTCCTTTTATTATGCCATTTCCTATCGTTAAACCATAAACATCACATAAATTAATTTACAAAAAACATACTATCAACACAACATTGACATATCAAACGGTTCAGGAATTGGGATTTATGAGGAGGAATAGTGCTAAAATCCATATCACTAATTTGAAGCAACTACCATCACTAAGTAACCATGATAAAATTAGGGAAGATGGTCTTGAGGCCCTCTCTAGGACCCCTCCATACATTTCCTAGTACCTTCCCCTTGTTTGGTAAAGGGGTTAGCCTCCAAGAAGGAAGGTATGTAAATAATCTCACACAAGATCTAGGGGAGGATGGATTACGATTGTCCCATACCAATCCCATTTACATTCCCATCCCCACAATATAAATTCTCCTGTGCATCTGCACCCCCATACGACCTGCTAGGGATCCCTCCTAGATATAGCAGTTTACAAAGTCCACATCATGACACATATGCTAGTAGTACAAAATATTGAAGAAGCCTCATCCTTAAGTAGATAAAATAAAATTTCAAAGTTTACAATAAAATCTTGAGAAAGAAAAGTAAAAGGGTAAATCAAGTACAAAGGAAACATCTCAATCCAATTATAAACTATTTAAATAAAATTAATTCCTTGAGGCAAAAGGACCACACAAATTAAATATCCAAAATACAATACTACTGATCACAATAATAAAGGAACATAAAGAATCTTTAAAAAATACACATTTCACAAAGAATTGCACATTACATGCACTATGTGACTTTTCCAAGCCACTCGAGGGGTGGAGAGGAATGGTGGTTCTCAAACCATAAAATATCCACACAGTAACCAAACATAGTCCTACACAACCTAAGACATGCCAACCAATTAGCCATAAATCATATATATTTTTAGTATCTCGTAAAGAAGTTATCTGTGCATTGAATCTTACCCAAGAGGACATCATTCACCAATGCACATCCTATCACAATCTATAAATTTTGTTGTCTGAGTATTTTTGTAATGTTCTTTTGTCACGAGCCTTAAATTTTTGTTACTTTATACTCTTTCAGAAAATACTTGATAATAAAATAAATAATTTCATTCTTCCCCCTTTGTTTCCAACATTACTCACGAATCCTTACCTTTATGTGAAATAGATCAATAGTGATATCACAAGAATAGTATATCCAATGCACATGCCTCTGAATATTCAATAACTATAGTATTTGTTTTACCAAGCAAAAGCTCATCCAAAATCTAGCACACAAGATCCAACCTCAACCCATTGGATACAAGTCAAAGAAAAAGGTTTTGCACTATGGACCAACAAATGTGGTCCTCAAAGGGGAAGCAGATCCAGCTCAACATTCCAAGGAGAAACATTATATTCTGACATCATTCCATTGACTAGCACAAGGACAACATCAAGGAAGAATCACAATGTTCCAATGAACGGGGAAGTCCCTCTACCCTTAATACACTAGTGGAGACTTTCTCTTAATGGAGTGGTTGTCACTAGGGGAATTTCAACAATAACCACACAAACACACATAAATTAACACAAAGGTATACACAAGTAATTATCCCAGATGTCCACCACCTATTATCCCAAGTTGGATACCTAGCATCTCAAACTTGAGTCATGTTCACATAACATTCACTGGTTTCTCACAACATAAAATCGAGCAAACAATGGGGCTTTCTTCTACTGTTCATCATACTAAATAAAAAGTAATTAGGATCAAAATATGCTACTATTAATATTGATATTAAAACCACATTTTCCCTTAAAGTGAAGGAAAATAAAAACCATAAAAATGATAGCCTTTTGAAGACTATAGGGGGAGGGAGAAGGTTAGTTAGACTAGCAAACAATATAAATTTCAAAGATATGTTAACATTGATCTAAGTGAACCAAAAAAGGGTAATAAACTAGAAGGATATTCTAAAAATTCCTTGAAGGTGGTGTAATTTTCCGTTAGTAATTTTGATTCCATTCCCTCTTATAATTCCAAGGGTACTGAGGAAGACCCCTTTGTAGAGGAATTTGATGATGATTCCCCTCTTATAATTCCCAAGTTAAGTAGTAGAAGAAGAAACCCACCATGATAAAAAAAAATTATTCCCCTATAAATATGCAAGAGGAAAATGAGGAGACCAATGCAGCTAATGCTCATAACTATGAAGATTGTAATGTCAAATGGGTTGAGCTTGAAGATAATTTGGATGCGGTTCATGATAGGAAGAACAAAATTATGGAAGAAGTAATGCACAAAATGGTTAATATTATTGACGACATGATGAGGTAGTTTATGCTTGGTATTGTGATCTTGTAGGTTGAAATTAAAAATAGGAAGTGTTTGGAAGAAACAAAGACAAATACAAAAGAAGATGGAACATATATAAGTTGATATGAACTAGTGAAAAATGGAGATACAACTTGCGCTTGGGAGGAGAAATTGAAGACTTTGTGCAAAGACTAGAAGAACTTGATTGCTTTTCATGAGATTTAATCTTAGCTCTTTTGGGTGTTGTTTAGGGATAACTTTAAGAACCCCCCCCCTGAAAAAGGTGTAAAAAACTAGCGAATCTTGTATACTTCTTGAAAAAATAATTAGTTTTATTGGTAATATTTTATTTTTTTTCAAGAAAAAATAATAATTCAATTGGTGAACATTTTGTAATCGTTAGAAGTATTTTTTGAAACCAATAAAAATATTTCCATTGGTGATTAAAACCTGTTTTCAAATTAATTAAATATTTTCATTGGAAAACTAAACTCGTTTTCAAACCAAAAAAATTATTTATGTTGGCGAATTAAACCTGTTTTCAAACAAAAATATATATTTTTGTTGGTGAATAAAACCTATTTTCAAACCAAAAAAATATTTTTATTGGTGAATTAAACCTATTTTCAAACCAGTAAAAAAATTTCATTAGCGAATTGAACCTATTTTCAAACCAATGAAATTTTTTATTGGCAAATTAAACCTCGGTATACCAATAAAAATCATAGCATGGGTGGTGAAAATATCAAATACTATATATTGTTCTATTTTGGGACAAATTTATCACACACCCAAAATCCTACATAAAGTATCCAGAATGGAGACAAGTGTCAACACATTATAAGTTTTTATCAAAAGTGAGCCATTAAGCGAAGTACTATGTTTGAAGCCAGATGTTAGTGCAACTTAATGACTAGTAACTATGAGCTATATTATTTAATAAGTTAATATAACCTTCAAAATACTCAGAAAATAATTGCACTGACAGTGAGTATGAGTTATATTATTGTGCAACTTAATTGTTTGATAAATGTTCGATGGATGGCTATAGTTGCATTCCAAAAGCAAATGTATGAAGTGTTAGACTTGTGAATTCAAACCTCTGCAACAACCCTAAAACTATTAGATTCACAAATATCAATGGTTGAACTTTTATTGTAACTTATTAAATCACTCAAAGTCATGACTCATTTTTTGTGAAATAATATTGTCACATCAACATGTGTCTCTTGTTGTGAATTAAATGCTCAAGTGCTGAATATTGATGTCTTCATTCCATATATATTTCACCAACTTGATGTTTTTCATATCATCTATAACATATTTACTTTCTCTCTTCTCTATTCATAATTTTAGTGTGATATTATGGAGTCTTCATGGCATTTCATGCTACTCAAATGTTTTTGGAAGAAAAGAAGAAACAATGCATATGATTGATAAAAGTTGAGTATGGTTTTCACTATTCCTTATGTGTTTGTTGAGGAGGCCATAAGAACAATTTTTGGGTAGGTAATGGCTTCAAAACAACCCCCATGCTTTATTTTCTGAGGTAGCTTCTATTTTCTTATCCAATTGCATGGAAATTTTATTAGATAAAGAGTTGGTGAAGATGCTAGCAATATGTTATTTTCAGCTTTTCATTTACTCTCATTCTTTGTTGGAGTTGACACTTGAGAATTATAATTTTGAATTCGGGTTATCCCATGTTGGTGGAATCTTTCTCAATGTTGAATTGGCTTCTTGTATAGTGCAAGCTCTTGCCCTGGTTGTCATGAGGTATAGTCTGGTTTGTGATACGACAAATGAATCACTATCGAGTCTAGATTTTTGGAGGAAGGATTTGGGTGATGCCCTTTTCTTCTATTCTCTTAATTTGTTCAATTCAATTCACCTCTTGATAAACACCCAGTTTAGGGCCTCCATGGACCATCATGATCCTTCGCTGCTAGTCTCCTTTGCTAATGGTAATGATTTTTTTTGTAATGAATTGTTTCTATATTTTGTTGTATACCTCTTGTAATATGTATTTATGTATTTTATGGCTAGTTCTTTTGTCATGATTAGTGCCTTTTTGGCCAAGCTGGCTATGTACTTCAGCTACTTAAATACTTTTCATAGCTCCATTCTTGTAAATCATTTTTCTTTGTTCAATATAAAAAAGTGGATTTTAAGACTGAAAAGGCATTTATAATTTTAGTATGATTTGTTTGTTTACTTCTTTGACATATATATTTAATATTACTCTTAATTGTCAAGAAACTGGTGTTATCACTTAGAAGTGCACCCTTGTTGAGTTGCAAAACTCAACCTACTAGTGAAACATGGGATCTTTCCAGGTTTGTGGGTCACCTATGTTGGAAAGAACCTCTAAAGAGGGTTGGTTCCCTTGGAACTATCAACTGAACTAAACTACCTATTGTTTCTTGCAAAGGAAAAGGATAGGAAATGACATGAAAATAAAAATCTAAGACTCAAAGGTGATACACCAAATGACTTTTGACTTGGACTTGTTTAAATGAAAATAATATGATCAACAGCTTAAACTTTGACATACACAACCCAAAATTTCACATGTCTCTTGCACAAGTATTTCATGACCAGGTTTGGTAACTAAGACAACATTAAGAAGGAGCTGGACATGTTCTCACAACTTAAAATTTACCCCTAACTGGTTAAACACGAGTAATAACCTACAAAAAGTACATATTTTTTACATAAAGGAAATGAAAATAGGACAGAAATCAAGGGTAAAAACCTCACCACAAGATCACATCAAACATTTTGTAAAAGTTTGCACAATGAAGTAGCTTTGAGAAGGTATAAAACAACTTGTCTTTATTGATCAAAATGTTTATAAACAACATACAGGTCTGAAATTAGTTACAATGCTTATTATTTGCTAGAAAGAACCTTCCTAGGTTACAATACATAGCTCCAAAATGAGCAAGAAAATAAATTTCCCGAGTTACAATGCACCAAAAAAGGTCAGAAAGAAACTTTCTCTAAGTTTACAATTCTTTTCCCAGAAGTGAAAGAACTGATTAACAATGAAACAGGTCGTGCCTTTTCGCATACAAAGATTCCTAAGTCCTAGTTTCAAGTTGCAATTGATAGATGGCATGTGTCACAGCTGTTCTTTTTTGAAAAAGTCAAACTTTCCTTTTCATCGCCTAGCTGAGTGACTCCCTGTTTTTCTCCTTTAAAGACTCCAAGGTGGCATAGAAGATAGGTAAAACTAGTTTTTTTACCCTTTTTAATGAACACACTCCTTAGAAAGTTCCTAAATATTCTAGACCTACATTCTAGGTCAAAAAAATGCTCTTATATTCTCTCAGCTTGCTCATAACTGCTCCTCGAAATTGGGAACTGCTCATAATTGTTTATGATGCTATCATAACTACCATTAATTCATTCAAACTACCAACCCCAACCTTTTTTGCATAATAATAGGGCATGTGCAATGAGTTTAAGATGAAATAGGCTCCTTTGAATGGCATTGGAGAGCTTCAAGAAATTGAAACTGTCACACATTTATTCATTTTCTTGTACTGGTTGTAGTATACCATGCCTTTACTCATTTCATGGTTGTTAAACTTCCTTTCGCATCTGCATGACTGTCTTTCCACTTCTTTTGCATATGATCATTGCCACTCAAACTGTCCACCTTTCCTTCACAACTGTCATGGACTGTCCTATGGATGGGTTGACTGTGATATCCATAAACTTCTAGGACTGTGTCTTATACTGATTTATTACAATCTCTATGACTGTCTTCTTCATGGCTATAGGATGTCTTTTAACCTCTATTCACTGTCATTCAACAAACACCGAGTGTGGTAATTTCTACCATACATCTTCCATAGACCTTATAGGCTTGTATAATCCTCCTATCAACATTGTTTGGTTTGTATTCATGTTGGCATTATTATTTTCTTCAGGCCTATTATCAGTATACCACTGAAACCGTAACATTATATAAGATTATCTATTCTCACATCACTGCTTTAGACATTTCCTTTGGTAGAACAAACTTGGCCACTAGATTGTCTCCCTGCACATTCATACTTTTAGGGTTTTATAAGCATCAATATTATGGAAAGGTAAAAGTCAAAAAAATACCCTGAAATAGTTGATTCCGAATCTTTTCCCTAGGAGATATCTACTTACAAGGTTTGCAGTGTGTGTTGGAGTTTAGTGGGCCTGAAAGAAACCTAATGAAAATCCATATATTCTTAACACACAAAAAGCATATGGTAGACCTTAATATGTTGTCTTGACTGTCATTTCTCATGAAAATATCACCCACTATTAAACACTCTTAAGGTATTTTTAATTCACTCCATAGATAATTGCTCATTGTTATTGTCATTCATGCACTCACTTTTTTTTCTACCTTTTCACAATCCATTAACCTCTCTCCACTAGTCACTATCAACTAGAACTAGCTACCGTAGGTCTGAATCTTTGCATATGCATTGCATTTTTTTTAAAATGGTTGTCTATAAATGTCCTTTTGTGTTATGATAGGTCTCACTATACCATGCCTTCAAGACTACCGTGATCACACCACCGTAGATGGACTATTAGCTGTCCTCTTATGAGCAATGAGATTGAATGATTGTCTTCCTTTGTTATGGCAGTCTCATGACTGTCATAAAACACTCACTGGATTACCTCCTTTATCATTGTCATAGTCATTGAACACTGCCACCAATATTCTTTGATCATGCATGATAGACTAGACTATCATATTTCATTTTGTCATTGCTCATTATATATTGGCCTTTTGACAATCTTCATGACTGTCCCTACCCTTTGATATGACTATAATCAACACACTTATGGAGGCTTGACTGAAAACTGTCATCTTTGATGCTACTCACATTGCCCTATATTTTGTCTTGACTGTCCCTTGTGTTGGTGACTTAATGCAACATTTTCCTTCTATTTCCCTATGAACATCTTATGAGACTATCACATGGATTTGGAGCATTGAAACCTACACTTGCACTTGACATTTGATTGTTGATTTTGAACAATGGACTATCTTATTGCAACAGCTTTGGCCATCCTTGCTACTTATTTCAACATAACAAGGGCTGCCCTCTATAACACTGTTATGTCCTCTTGCATCCAATGTGTAGCATGACTTTGTTCTTGTGAAAACAAACTTGAGGATAAGTTTCTTGATATTTGATTGAGACCTCTTATTTTTTCCAAAACCTAGACCTCATTAGGTATTTATAGGCCACTACATTTCATCTTACTCAGATGACTAAAATAAGAACCAAAATATGAGGCTAACCATAAAATTTACTAAACTCTTCCTGTCTTCTATAGACTACTTTTAGTAAGCAATTCACAGTTGCATCCTCCTTTATAGACTTTCATAAAAATATGACTATTCTTTAAAGCCTCTATCTTGGCTACACTGTCATTTATCTTGAAGTGACTGCCGCTACCATCTACGAACTGTCATAAGAAGAATGAGTCTAAGGCATACTTGTGGTATCTCTATTCACTCCTTAAAGATTATCACTATTGTCATGTAAGCCCTTACTTCCCTTTGTTCACTTTGCATACCTAGTTCACCTTTTGCTTGTCCATGTGCGAACTATCCTTGCCCTTTGATGGTTAGCTTCAGTTCATCACTCAAAGCCTCAAAATATTACACAAACCCTAGGGCCTCTTCATAGGCTTTTGCATCTCAAATTTTGATCCTTCCAAAACTGTATTAATGCATTTCCTTTATCTCTGATATCTTCCCTATGGATTGTCATTATCATCCTTGCTTTTCATAAAGTATGAAGACCTCCATATTTCTCCGCCTCTTTGACTTTACAGATGCCAAGTCAGGGTCTGCTCTATCTAGAACTGACAAAAATGAACAGTCAAGGTAATGATCCAATTTATTTTCTAAGTTGGCACAAAATCTGCTCCTTCAAATGTTTTAAAAGAAAGGATCAAGTGCCTTCATATATTGTGACTTAATGCCTATTGAATTTTTTGAGATATACCGGGCAATTTTTTTCCAATTTTTCACAACTCAATTCACCCGTTAACGTTAATAAAAAACTCAATCCAACTAAAGGGAACCCTTTCCTCTGATCAACCTAGATCCCAATGCGGGCAAGGTGAGAGCATACTCGAAAGGGGATTGTTAGTACAACTGAAACTGCTCAAAGAGTAACTGAAAGAGAAACAATCAACTCAACCACTTATTCAAAAGGGGAGGACTGAAAATGGAAAGTACATTACTGAATTCAAAGGATGCAACTCGACCACTTAATCAGCAGGAGTAGGTTGACGGCTCAGCTGATAAGCAATATGATGAATAATGCAATACAATAAAGAAATAGGTGGCAAGCCAGCCTCTTCCACTTGTTCAACGGGTGAATGCGAGAAAGGGAAACCTAAAGCTCTAGACTGAAATGAGTCCAGTCTCTTCCACAATCGTGGGAATTGCAAGAGCTAGATAAGAGAGGAGAATTGCTGACAGTACTACTGTTCAGCTTACAATGTGATAGAGGTGTAGGATTTGAAAAATGCAAATCCACAAAACCCGATCAATACCTGCATGCAAAAGACTTGTCACAAAGAAAGAGAGAGATCAAGACAAGGGTTTGGCTCTCACAATGTGCAAGCTGTATTCCAGAAAAATGAATAGAGCATCTGAAAGATACAAGAGATCAATCCTTATAAAAGGAGATTAAAACCTAAAAGGAAAACCTAACCCTAAAGGTGAGTGCATTTAATAATTAATATTAATTATTAAATGACTAATATGTGTGCAAGGTGAAATCTTAAGAGGAGAGTAAAGTTAATTAATTACTTTACTCTAACACCCCCCCTTAAGATGAGCAAGAGTGCAGCTACAAACATGTGCAAGAAAGCAAAGGTAACTACAATGCATGAAAATAAACATGGGTCCCGGCAACTAGGCCTGATCAGGTACCCATTTACAAAAGCAATGCAAACTAAATGAAACGGGGTAAAGGAGAAAACCCAGTGGGAACAAAACTCCTCCCCAAAATAGAATGCAAAGAAAGGAATGTGATGTACTAATGAAAGAAGGATAGGAGGTGGATTACATGATACCCCCCATAGACAACTTCTATCATATAAGTACATATACAATGGTCTCCATAGGAGAGATAGAAAGAGAGAAGAAGGCCCCCCCACAATGAAGAAACTCCTGTCACAATGGTAGATGCCTGATGTAGAATCCAAAAAGAGATCCTGAAGCGATAGATGATATTCCTCCCCTTGGGAAGAAACGGATCCAAAGGACGATGTCGAAGAAACCCTGTGAAGAGTGATGAACCAATCTGTCTCAAGATGTGTGCCATGATAGGACGTTGAAGAAACTCTTTGTTTGAATCGAAACAAATGATGTCAAATCCAAACTGATGTGGAGAATCCTGAAATGCAACCTCTGAATGCACTGATAATGGTGGGCGTACAGTAATAACCTGACTGTCAAGGTAGAGGAGATGAATATCCTCAAAATAATCCTCCAAATCTGCAATATAGGACTCAACAAACAAGAAGGATATGTCTACAAGATAAGAGTCCAAAGTAGCTATATCTGGAAGGTGAATGATGCCCTGCTGCACTGAATCAGAAACAATAGGAGATGCTGATGAAGTCTCAGTCTGAAGAGTGGGAACATGAATACAAGTCTCTAAACCATCAGCACATGCAAGACCTGTAAGATACTCAAGCTCCTCTAGAGTACAATTATCATAGGGTATGAAATCTACATCTGCAAGAGAGATGAGACAATTTGCAGCGGGATTCTTTGGGAATGGAGAGATATTAGGGTCTCCAAAAAACTCCCAAAGATGTTGCCAAAGTGTGTGAGGACAGTGAATGTCGGATAAAGCACACAAAGTGTCAAAATCAACACTACAACCAATAACCCCTACAATATGATCTCGAATAATAACCCATGCTGATAAACCCCTTGATGTGTCTGGTGCAAGTATGAGATCATATAAATAAGGCAAAATATTGAGCCACTTACAATGTGTAAGTATGCCCTATGCCCATGACTCATAATTATCCTTATCCAGAAATACAACTGAAGGGTGAGTAGGAAAACCCATTATACTCACTCAAATGAAAATATCAAAAATTGAAACTCTCAACCATAATAAATCATATCAACATAATCCATCCCACACAAACAAATCCCATGTAGGTGCTAGAATGTCCAAGTAATTATGCAAAGTGTAAAAACATATAAGGCTGAATTAAATATACCTGGTAAATTATCTGATCAAATAAACTGTAGATCTAGAAAGAACTCTATAATACCTTTCCAACACCTATTCGTTTGCGCAAAACGGAGCACGGACGCAAAAGATACGGCCCCGGGAGTGAAAAACTCAAGTTCTGACTTTAACTGGCAAAAACGACTGCAAAACAGCAAAATCAGAAGAAATAACCAATACCACTGGAACGGCATCGAAACCAGCTTTCCGACGATATTTTGTTTTCGAAAAACCGAGTTCGTATGCAAAAGTTATGGCCAAAATACCAAAACTGCTCCAAAAAAGTTTGAGGGTTAAGCCTGGTGGTTAGGCTAACCGCTAGCATTAACCGCTAGCGGTTAACTGACGGCGGCGCCCATAACTCTGTGATTTTTTAAAAAAAATTCTCGGATTGCATGCCATACCAGGCCGTACGACCCAGAAATGAAAAAAATTTGCCTCCCGGAGCCACTATGTCCGATTTCGACGATTTGACAGTCGATTTAGGGGTTTTTGGGTGCTCTGAATGCGATGGTGAAGTCCGTTTGGGTTGAAATTGCTCCAAAATTGCAGGTACGCTCTGGATCAGGAACCCCCAAAAAACATAAAACCCTCGTAGATCTAACACCGTGAAGCCAAATTTGATGAATTTCATATCAAAATAGGGGTTTTTGGATGCTGCGAGCTCAACGGTGAGGTCCGTTTGAGCTCAAAGTGCACCAAAAAAATAAACCCCCTATTCCAAATAAAAACTAGAAAACAAACACAGATCTGATGCAACCAAACCTAGATCTCTAAACCTTTCAAAAACTGAACAAGCTGCAGCAGATCTGGCTCTGATACCATGTAGGATTTGAGAAATGCAAATCCACAAAACCCGATCAATACTTGCATGCAAAAGACTTGTCACAGAGAAAGAGAGAGATCAAGACAAGGGTTTGGCTCTCACAATGTGCAAGCTGTATTCCAGAAAAATGAATAGAGCATCTGAAAGATACAAGAGATCGATCCTTATAAAAGGAGATCAAAATCTAAAAAGAAAACCTAACCCTAAAGGTGAGTGCATTTAATAATTAATATTAATTATTAAATGACTAATATGTGTGCAAGGTGAAATCTTAAGAGGAGAGTAAAGTTCATTAATTACTTTACTCTAACAAGAGGACCTGTCCTAGAACACATGATTAGAAGTCATACAATGCTGCAATATCGTAAGGAAACTCCCCCATACTCAATCTTGACCCCCTAGACTCAAGCCCACTCAAAAGATGACTTCTCATTATCTGATATGACGTGACAGTGACTGATTTTGCACAGACCAGCAACTTGTAACCTCACTATTTCGCTCATAACTTGCTCAAAACCCAACCAATTGATATGAGGTAAGATGCATAATGCTCTAACATGGATGGCGACCAAGACAAGACCCAAAAACCAACTCAAACAACCCCTATTTAATTTGCACGGAAACCAAAGCACTTACAGGAAAGCATGACCCTCTACGAAGGGCGATTTTGCCTTTTAAAATTCCACACTTGTCAATAAATTCTGAGATTTGACATGAAGGGTCGCCCCCAGCAAGGAAACCAATAGGCACAACACCCAGAACAATATTATTTTTATTTTGCAAGATGTGATTAAAAACTACAATCAGCTGAGCAAAATCAGCAACTCTGTAAATCTGGTAAAATGCAAAACATCAACTACAATATGCTCAAAACTCAACTCAAAGACCATGGATAATCCTATCTTAACTAGTTGCTATCTTTCAAGCAAGAAGTCAAGCCAAACTAGGGGTATGCCTTTCCCGAAGCACTCAATCACCATTCCGGCAACATAACTTTGCAATAAACTCAAGATGAAAAACATGAAGAGAAGCAACTCCTTTTATAACTTGTGAGGAGCACCCTAGAAGCTTCTAGAAGGTACGCCAAAACCAAAGAGTCAACATATTTTGAATTTCCAAGTTGACTCACCTTCTCACTAAGTTGGCATCCCATTTCTTTTAATGAAATATTTCATTATTTTAAAACAATTCACCTTCCTCAAGTTGGCATCCCTTTTCTCCTTAATCCACTTTATCATTTTTGAAAATATTTCACTTAACCCCTTGATGAGGCATCCACCCATGAAGACCCCCTTTTAAAACAACTTAAAAGTCATTAGACTAGGCCAAGGGACATAATATTAAAATATAACACTATTAAAATAACTTATCTCTCTCGGAAAAGCGTCCCAAAGGCAAATCGAATTCTACCAACTGAACTGCTTGAAGAGGAAAGCCAAGAGTACTGATGCCAACAAGGTCACTGCCAGAAATAGAATTTACTAGAAATAGTAAATTCAAGAAGTTGCTCAGAACAACATGCCAGCAATACCATTGCGAAGCTCTCAGAAAACCCAAAAAGAATCCACACACAAAACTTCGGAATTCCAAAGGCAATCTTCTAAAAAAGCTAAACAACCTCCACTAGAATAGGAAACCCTAATTTCCACATCCAAGTAGCCTACGGGTCTCAGAAATAGGCTAACGGTCATCACCAAGATCACTGTTGAGAGGGGGACATTACAGTCCGCCCTTCCCAAAATTGTTTGTCCACAAGCAATTGCAAACCAGGATGCTGCAAAATCTCCTCATTCTCCCAAGTGGCATCCTCTAATGGCAATTTTTTCCATTTCACCAAGTGTTCTCTGATTGTCCTTCTCCTCAAGGAACGCTCTCTGGAATTGATAATCTCTTCAGGAACTAGCACCAACTGCCCCCCTTTGGATGAAGCAACAACGTTATGTCCCAACGCCTTCTTGAGGCAAGACACATGAAATACATTGTGTACCTTGCTGCTAGCTGGTAATTCCAACTCATAGGCCACTACTCCAATCCTTCTGATGACCCTGAATGGCCCATAGAAACGGGGTTTGAGCTTCTCAGCTCCACTCTTTTTGAGAGTAGACTGTCAGTAAGGCTGAAGACGAAGATAAACCATGTCCCCCACCTCGAAAGAGCGCTCAACACGCCGCTAATCAGTGTACAACTTCTGCTGATTCTGTGCTATCTAAATTGTTCTTCAAAGATTTCAAAATATCCTGACTTTGCTGCAACATATCTTTGGCCTGAGGTGCCTTACTATCCCCAAACACCAAATCTGCAAAACTGGTAGCCTCATAACCATAGAGGGCTTTGAATTGAGACATCCCAATAGACATGTGATAGGATGAATTATAACAGTATTCCCCCAAGTGAAGCCATCTAACCCAAGCCTTATGTTGTTCTAAAACATAGTTCCTGAAATAACCTTCCAACCACTTGTTCACAATTTTTGTTTGCCCATCGGTTTGGGGGTGATAACTAGTGCTCGGGGTAAGCACTGTACCACTCATCCTAAAAACTTCTTGCCAAAAGGTGCTTAGGAACTTGCTTTCCCTATCACTCACAATGTTCTTTGGCAAACCATGCAACCTAAACACCTCATGAAAAAATAACTCAACAACCTAGGCTGCTGTAAATGAACTAGTGATGGCAAAGAAATGAGCAAATTTCGTTAATCTATCCACCACCACGTAGATACAATCTTTCCCTTGTGTTTTGGGCAACCCCGTGATGAAGTCCATTGAGATGCTTTCCCATTTTTGATTGGGAATGGGTAGGGGCTGCAATAGTCCAACGGGGTATGTGTGCTCATTCTTGTTCATTTGGCAAGTATGACATTCTTTGATGTAGCTCAAAACCTCATTCTTCAACCCTTTCCATGAAAACCTTTCACGGATCTTTCAGTAAGTCTTAAAGTACCCTTGGTGACCGGCAAGTGGGATGTCATGGAAAGTCTGCAAAATTATCTTCTTGAGCTTAGAATCGGCCACCAAGAAGATCCTCTCTTTGTAATGTATCAATCCATCAACCACCTTGTACTTTTCATCATGAAAAGTACCTTCAATAATGCTGGTTGCAAACTGATTTTTGGCATAATCAGCAAGCAACAACTCTCTCCAATCAGCAGTAAGCTCACACAATGAACTCAAATGAGGCCTCCGAGATAAGGCATCAGCCACAACGTTATTCTTCCCCTTGACATACTCAATGTCAAAATCGTAAGCCTGAAGCTTACTCACCCACTTTTGTTGTCTTTCGTTCAAGTCCTTCTGATGTATGAAGTGTTTGAGACTATTGTGATCGGTCTTGACAACAAACTTACTTCCCACCAAGTATTGTCTGAACTTGGCTAATGCATGCATGATTGCAAGCATTTCCTTGTCATAGATAGAGTATGTCCTTTTAATTTTCTGCTTTCGAACACAATGGGGTGCTTTTCTTGCATCAAAACAACACCAACTCCTTCTCCTGAAGCATCGCATTGCAGCTCAAATGGCTTGGAGAAATCCGGTATGGCCAAAACCGGACAAGAACTCATGATCCTTTTGAACTTATCAAAGACAACTTGTGCCTTTTCTAACCAAAAGAATGCTCCCTTTTTTGTTAGATCAGTAAGAGGAGCAACACTCTGAGAGTAGCCCTTCACAAACCTCCTATAAAAATCGCATAGACCCAAGAACCCTCTCAAATGAGTTAGATTTTATGGAGTTGGCCAATCCACGATTGCCCTGATCTTTTCTGGATCAACTCTTACTCCTTCTGCACTAATGATGTGGCCAAGGTAGAGCAGCTCTCCCATACCAATTTCACACTTGGATTCTTTCACAAAGAAGCTTTTTGTCTCAAGGATACTAAGCACTTCCTCCAAGTGCTTGAGGCGTTCCTCCCAAGTCTTGCTGTAAATGAGGATGTCGTCAAAGAATATCAACACAAACTTCCTCAATTGCTTCTGGAAAGTTTTGTTCATACAAGACTGAAAGGTGGCCGGAGCATTAGTCAGCCCAAATGGCATGACTAAGAACTCAAAGTGACCATAGTGGCATCGGAATGTTGTCTTCTCAACATCTGACCCCCTCATTCGAATCTGATAATACCCTGACCTCAAGTCAATTTTTGAGAAAAACTTGGCACCATGCAGCTCATCGATGAGCTCATCTATTCTAGGAATGGGGTACCAATTCTTGATGGTACTTTGGTTCAAGGCACGATAATCCACACACATGCGGATGGTGCCATCCTTCTTCTTCACAAGGACTACTGCTGAAGCGAAGGGACTTTTGCTTGGGCAAATGAAACCCATCTCCAAAAGTTCTCTTAAGTTCTTCTCAATTTCATCTTTTTGTTTCTTAGGATATCTGTACAGTGTTGTGATAACTAGTTTGGCCCCTTCCATCTGCTCAATGACATGCTCAAACCCCCTATCCGGAGGTGGTCCCGAGGGTAGATCAGCAAACACCTTACTTCTTTTTGTGATCACGGATTGAATATCAGGTGGATAATCCCTCTTTGTTTCAACCGGACTAGCTAGAAGAACCATACACTCCGCAACCCACTCAACTGCTTCATGTCGGATCAACCTTTCCATTCTCTTGAAGGAGACAATCCGAGGACCCCCATTTGACATCCCTCTTAGCACTACCTTCTTCCCATCGAATTGAAATTTGAGCTCCATGGTTTGTAGGTTCAGAGAAATCTCTCCAAGAGATCGCAGCCATTGAATGCCAAGAACGGCATCCGTGTCTCCAATGCTAACAACGTAGAAGTCGTCTTTGACTTCATGGTTACCCAACTGCAAGGACATGTTGGTAACTTTGTGAGTGCAATAAATGTGGAACCCGTCAGCAACCATAACTTTGAAGCCTTCAAATTCTTCTGTCTTGAGTTCCCTCTTTGCAACCACTCCTTCATCAATGAAGTTGTGCGTTGCTCCCGTATCAATCAAGGCAACTACACGATGCTTCCCAATCAAGCCACGAACTTTGAAAGACTCGTTCTTTTGGAAACTTGAGAGTTGGGCAAAGGTGCCCTCACCCCCTTGCTCTTCTTCCACCTCTTCTGGCTCACGTTCTTCATCACTTTCAGCAAATTCTGAGTGCTGCTCTAAGTGATCAGATTCTGATCCATAATCAGAATAGGCCTCCATATGGTTAGAACGGCCTCTTCCATAGCATCTATGTCCCTTTGACCAAGGTTCTTTGCATGTGTAACATTTCCCTTCCTTCCTAAGCTTTTCTCGAGCATCATCATCCAACCTAGGAGGAAACTTCTTATGCTGATTTGAAGGATGCCTTTTGTCTTGTCTATGAGGAAAAGGCTTGCATGGAAACTTGGGCCTAGGTGCGAACAGCTCCATGTTTCTAGCCTTCTTGATGGATTCTTCAAGGCTTGGTGGGTCAAAAGCCTTTACCCATCCCTTCAATGGTTCCATTAGTCCTTCAGAAAACAGCACCACTAATCTTCTTTCAGTGATGTTGGGCACCATCACAAAAATCCTTTGGAAATCTCCAATGTATGATTCCAATTAACCATGTTGTTTCAAATGAGCAAGCTCCCTGAATTTCACTTCAGGATCCTTAGTGTCAAATCTGTCAATCAGCTTGTTGGTGAATTCCTCATACGTTCTAATTAGGTTGTGGCCAAGGGTGACCAAACCATAATACCACCACTCATGGGAAGCACCTTCCAAGTGTAGGGTGGTGAATTTAATTGCGTCCTCCTCCACCATAGGTCTCAAGGATAGGTAGTATTCCAGCTTTTGTACCCATGCCCTAGTTGTGCATGCATCACCTCCATCGAAATGGGCCAAGGACACCTTTCCGACAGCTTGTTGGTAATTTGTTCTAGGACCCATAGGAGCTTTGTATTCAGTTCTTCCACCATTCCTCAAGTTGCTTTGATTCATGAATTGATCAAAAGACCATTGTTCCCTAAGATCAGGAGGGAAGGAGGCATACTCCAAGTAAGCCTGTCTGGCATCATCAACAAAATTTGTTGCAGCTTCAACTTGTGGTGCTTCTCTTTGCGTGAATGTAGGAAAAAGTGGCCTAGAGGCTGATCCTCTAGACGTGGCTTCATGTTGGCCAATGGTTCTATCTCTCCCACTGCCATTCTTCCCATTAACTCCACTATTTTCCCCATTAGTGTTGTTTTGGTTATGGGGTTGATTATTTGCAGCCTGCTGATCCATTCTTGCAAGTAAGCGGGACATCAAGTCAATCATCCCATCAAACTTCTTCTCTATTCTATCATCTCTCTCATCTATGGACTACTTGTGACTGTCTTCCATCTCTTCAACTGCTTTACCCCTGTCAACTGCTTTCCCTGTTTCTTTGAGTGCCTCTGAGAAAGTATCTGCCTCTGGTGTAGACGGAAACTAATATTGCAGATTTCCTACCTAACTTCTGGTGTAATATTTGTGGGCTCTGTCACCCATTGGTAACTGAACTCTGCTGAACACAAGTTGGCAGAATCATGGCTCTGATACCACTGAGATATGCCGGGCAATTTTTTTCCAATTTTTCACAACTCAATTCACCCGTTAACGTTAATGAAAAACTAAATCCAACTAAAGGGAACCCTTTCCTCTAATCAACCCAGATCCCAATGCAGGCAAGGTGAGAACATACTCGAAAGGGGATCGTTAGCACAACTGAAACTGCTCAAAGAGTAAGTGAAAGAGAAACAATCAACTCAACCACTTATTCAGCGGGAGGACTGAAAATGGAAAGTAAATTACTGAATTCAAAGGATGCAACTCGACCACTTATTTAGCAGGAGTAGGTTGACGGCTCAATCGATCAGCAATATGATGAATAATGCAATACAGTAAAGAAATAGGCGGCAAGCCAACCTCTGCCACTTGTTTAGCGGGTGAATACGAGAAAGGGAAACCTGAAGCTATAGACTGAAATGAGGCCAGTCTCTTCCACAATCGTGGAAATTGCAAGAGCTAGATAAGAGAGGAGAATTGCTGACAGTACTATTGTTCAGCTTACAATGTGATAGAGGACCTGTCAAGAACACATGATTAGAAGTCATACAATGCTGCAATATCGTAAGGAAACTCCCCCATACTCAATCTTGACCCCCTAGACTCAAGCCCACTCAAAAGATGACTTCTCATAATCTGATATGACTGTGACAGTGACTGATTTTGCATAGACCAGCAACCTGTAACTTCACTAATTTGCTCATAACTTGCTCAAAACCCAGCCAATTGATATGAGGTAAGATGCAAAATGCTCTAACATGGATGGCGACCAAGACAAGACCCAAAAACCAACTCAAACAACCCCTATTTAATATGCACGGAAACCAAAGCACTTATAGGAAAGTACGACCCTCTACGAAGGGCGATTTTGCCTTTTAAAATTCCACACTTGTCAATAAATTCTGAGATTTGACATGAAGGGTCGCCCCCAGCAAGGAAACCAATAGGCACAACACCCAAAACAATATTATTTTTATTTTGCAAGATGTGATTAAAAACTACAATCAGCTGAGCAGAATCAGCAACTTTGTAAAACTGGTAAAATGCAAAACATCAACTACAATATGCTCAAAACTCAACTCAAAGACCATGGATAATCCTATCTTAACTAGTTGCTATCTTTCAAGCAAGAAGTCAAGCCAAGCTAGGGGGTATGCCTTCCTCGAAGCACTTAGTCACCATTCCGGCAACATAACTTTGCAATAAACTCAAGATGAAAAACATGAAGAGAAGCAACTCCTTTTATAACTTGTGAGGAGCACCCTAGAAGCTTCTAGAAGGTACGCCAAAACCAAAGAGTCAACATATTTTGAATGTCCAAGTTGACTCACCTTCTCACTAAGTTGGCGTCTCATTTCTTTTAATGAAATATTTCATTATTTTAAAACAATTCACCTTCCTCAAGTTGGCCTCCCTTTTCTCCTTAGTCCACTTTATCATTTTTGGAAATATTTCACTTAACCCCTTGATGAGGCATCCACCCATGAAGACCCCCTTTTAAAACAACTTAAAAGTCATTAGACTAGGCCAAGGGACATAATATTAAAATAACTTATCTCTCTCAGAAAAGCATCCCAAAGCCAAATCGAATTCTGCCAACTGAACTGCTTGAAGAGGAAAGCCAAGAGTACTGATGCCAACAGGGTCACTGTCAGAAATAGAATTTACTAAAAAAAGTAAATTCAAGAAGTTGCTCAGAACAACATGCCAACAATACCGTTGCGAAGCTCTCAGAAAACCTAGAAAGAATCCACAAACAAAACTTCGGAATTCCAAGGGCGATCTTCTGATAAAGCTAAACAACCTCCACCAGAATAGGAAACCCTAATTTCCACATCCGAGTAGCCTATAGGTCTCAGAAATAGGCTAACGGTCATCACCAAGATCACTGTTGAGAGGGGGACATTACATTTTCATTAATATAAACATCAATTTCTGATGCATGACTACATAGCTTATTGTCACTGTTGTGCACTTTGTGATTGTTCTTTACTCCTCCTATCAATTTGTCATTATCAACACCTCACATGACTCCCACCATGTGTCACTTCCTCGAGAATATTGGAATAAACTCTTATGATGATATCCATTTCTTAATGATTGTGCATAAGTATTCAGTCCTAGTTTCCAGAATATATACATACCAACTGGCTACTTAAATCCATCCATAGTGAATGTATATCAAACTATTGACCTTCCATATGGGCACTCCCTATTTCCATTGTAGACCCATAAGATTGCATAGTAAAATGATGAATCAAATATATCAACATATTTGCATGGATAGGGATGACATTGCAGCATCCCAAGCCTTGTAAATACGTCAATTATCTTCATCCACAGCTAAATAGTATTTTAAGCCTCAAAGAACTGGTAAGGCTCAAAATAGTTTTCCACTGTATTCTATTCATTTCAACATCCTCACAAATTTTATTTCTCTTCTATAAAACAAAGTTGAGGATAAGGTGCCTTGATATTTGATTGAGACCTCTTAGCTTTGCCAAAACCTAGACCTCATTAGGTATTTATACCACTGCATTCTATCTTACTCAGATGACTAAAATGAGAACCAAAATATGAGGCTAACCATAAAATGTTACTAAACTCTTCCTATCTTCTGTAAACTGCTTTTAGTAAGCAATTCATAGTTGCATCCTCGTTTATAGATTGTAATAAAAATATGACTATTCTTTGAAGCCTCTGTATTGGTTGTATTGTCATTTATCTTGAAGTGACTTCCACTACCATCTACAAACTGCCATAGGAAGACATACTTGTAAACATGGCGTCTATATTCACTCCTTATTTAGATTGTCATTTACTGTCATGCAACCCCTTACTTCCCTTTGTTCACTTTGCATACCCAGTTCACCTTTTTCTTGTCCATGTGTGAAATGTCCTTACTCCTTTCCCTTTGATGGCTAGCTTCAGTTCATCACTCAAAGCCTCAAAATGTTACACAAACCCTAGGGCCTATTCATAGGCTTTTGACTCTCAAAGGTTGATCCTTTCAAAACTGTATTAATGCATTTCCTTTATCTCTAGTATCTTCCCTATGGATTGTCATTATCACCCCTGCTTTTCATCAGGTATGAAAACCTCCATATTTCTCATCCTATTTGACCTTATAGATGCCAAGGTAGGGCTTTCTCTATCTAGAACCAACAAAAATGAATAGTCAAGGCAATGATCCAATTCAATTTCTAAGTTGGCACAAAAATATGCTCCTTCGAAGATTTTAAAAGAAAGGATCAAGTGCCTTCATATCTTGTACCTTAATGCCTGTTGAATTTCCATTAATAGAAACATCAATTTCTAATGCATGACTACATAGCTTATTGTCACTATTATACACTTCATGATTGTACTTTACTCCTCTCAAATTTTCATTATCAACACATCACATGATTGCCACCATTTGTCACTTCCTTGAGACTATTGGAATAAACTCTTATGATGATATCCATTTCTTAATGAGTTTGCATAAGTATTCATTCTAGTTTCCTGAATATATACATACCAACTAGCTGCTTAAATCCTTCCAAAATGAATTATATCAAACTGTTGACCTTCCTTATGGGCACTCCTTGTTTCCATTATATACTATTATACCCATAAGATTGCACAGTAATAGAATGACTTAGATATATCAACATATTCATATGGATTGGGATGACATTGTAGCATCCCAAGCCTTCTAAATAGGTCAATAATCTTCATCCACAAATAAATAGTTTTTTTAAGCCTCAAAGAACTGGTAAGGCTCAAAAAAGTTTTCCACTGTATTCTATTCATTTCAACATCCTCACAAATTTTATTGCTCTTCTGAAACTACTCTATAACTAGAATTCTTTCATGGATAAGCTAGTGTTATGGTAGGCATATGATGAGTTTGGTCTTGAGGATTTTGCTGATAGACATGAGCAACTAGCAACTATGAAAAATTGATAATTGAACATGTAAACCTTCTCTTTGAAATGATTGTCCCTTCTTTTAACTTCTCGACCCTATGATCATTATTTTTTCTGTGTTTTAGTTTGACTGTTACTATTAACTCTTTAGATGTTTCCAATCAAATTCATAGGGCTTCATTCATAATATTCACTGCCCATTTTATTTTCGTGTGATTCTAGTACCTTATCTTCAGTTATGAAGTTTTCAGCATTTTCAGAGCCTCTGAAGCAGAGAACAAGGCACCCTATCTAATTGAGCCCATCTTCATAGACAGGATAGGGTAGAAAATTTATCATGAAAGGAGTTTTCTTCCTTGAATAAATTCAAACATGGTCCTAAATGTTTGATAACATGGAGTATGTTTCAAGGTGTACCTGTCATGATGGGAATACTTGCAAAGCCTACAACTTAGAAGGATGTAGATGAATCCCTGGAAAACTCCATATATCACGTAAAATCTTCCCTCCCATTCTACAACGTGCCATGTGATCTCTGTTTTGCCTTGCAACGTGGGGTTTTAGCCTCTAAATCTACAACAAAACTCACGAATATGGAGAAATTTTATAAACCAAACATTGGTTTTGTGCCATACAGCAACAGAAAACCCTAAACTCTCCTCATACGTGGGATATGAAAAACTATCCTCCAAACTTTGTGCCCAAAGAGTTGGTCAAATTTTCATCTTTTATGTTTTTCATGTCTTTTTTTTAAAGTTTTTTCCCTCTTGACCCTTTATTTGCACGCTTATATTCTTGTTAAGACTTTTTTAAGTTTCAAAACATGACCTTTTTTTACACAAAAAATGCCAACATTACACATGACTTTTTTACACATAAAAAAGTTAACTGGTATGCGAATAAAAATCATAGTACATACTCTACAAAGATATTATTTAATAAGTTAATATACTAAGAAATTAAAGTTAATGTACAAAAATATTTCACTATTTGATGGACGAATTTTTAACATATTTATAAGTTCTGATCAGAAGTGAGTGAAATTTATTGTTACATATTAGTGGATACTGATAATGAGTAAGCTACAAGAAACCATTTAATTCTCTATATTTTAAATTCTTTGAAGTAATCTTCTTGAAGCCAAGCTGTCGAATGTCAATCCAAAAAACATTTACAATGGCTCTTCCTTGTGTTGATGAAGTGAAAATGCAACAATTGGCAATTTGGCTCACCTTTTCAATTAGATTTAATTATTATTTTGACAAAATTAAATTTAAAACATGTAAATCAAGGTAAGATAACAGGACATGAAGATCCTTGATTAGATTGTGCAATATCTTTTGTATTAAATGTTTTAACGGTCGACTTGTGCTTCAACATAGTGGGATGTAGAACTAGGGTCCAAAATTTTCTATAAATTTAGATCATCATATTCTTGATTAAAGCTCTGGTTCAAAAATTATTATGGAGTTTGATACACCATTTTTCTAACTAGTCCTCGATGACAATTAGCCTTCCTAGGAGAAAATACTAGCCAAATATTTGCACATATTTTCAAGATACACAACAAATGGGTTGTAGTCTTTATCAAGATGGTGTTAGGCTTTGAATTTATAGAAGTTATAGATAGATATCGAGTGAACACTAGTATTTATTCATAGTTCATGGCTTATTTACTAGACATTGGAGTTCCCTAGGTTGATGTGTTTCTCTTGGTGAGTCGGATGGTTCGACATAACTATCTAGGAGGCCTAAGGGATGTTTTGATAGCTACACACATTGGAGTGGGAATCCTTGCACCAAGGGATATTCCACACTTCTTAAATGAAGGAGACATTGTAACTTGACATCCTTTTGTGTCAAATTTCTAAAATGTCACTTAATGGGACATCATCAACTGGTCACCATGGGATATAAATTTTTGAGGAATGAAGTTTTGTCATAATTTTGATAAATGTATGTGAAGAAATTTTTCATAATTTTGATAAATGGATGTGAATATTGCATTCCTACTAGCAAGATTATGTTACTCAGTTAACTTTCTTATGCACATTTTGCAAGCACCTTTATATGTGCTACATTATCAAAGATATAAATGTTGACATGTATATATTTATATTATTTCTATTAAAATTAGTTTTATATTATTATATCTTTATTATATGTTTTTTAATGTAAAAATTTAATAATTATCTTGTTGTTTTATTTTTACTAATTTCTACAATTCTATTGGATTATTGTTCATTGAAGAAAATGTGGTTGTGGAACTGTAGATTAATGACATATGCACCTGGGAAGTATTTAAGAGATTCAGAATTAAGTTCCTCTTCTAATATGAAGTGAGTAAAATGATTTATTTGATAACTTGATGTTAAAAATGGTAGAAATTATGGCACACGTTTTCTTTTTATTGATTTCCGCAATTCTATGGGATTATTATCTATTGAAAAAAATATGGTTGCAAAACTATGGATTGACACCATATGTAGATCTGAAGCGAGTGATTTGATAACTTGATATTGAAAACTATACAACGTATTATACATGATGATGCCATGAATCTAGTTATCAATCAAAATAAGTTTTATAATAGATTTCATATCATTAGTGGCGTGCTTGTTAGATTGAGGTACAATCTACATGTCACTAGACATCAACCAAAATAAACATTGTAAGTGTAAGTGGCTCTCACACAATTAAAGTTAGTTACTTGGTTAGCACAAAAAATCAATTATACCTCACACGAATCATGAGTAAATAGGGATGGTGACCTCATAAATGGACCATAAATAGGGATGGTGAGCTCAACTAAAATAATTCTTAAAAGGCTTTACTTTTGAGTGCATTTTTTTGAATTTTGGTAAGCATTTTTATTTTGCAAGGTTAATAAGGAATAAGATGATGTTTTGGTATTATTGGGGATACTCTAAATTCTCCTACCTCTGGTTATGTAGTTACAGAGTAAAAGAGAGATTGATTTCCATCAAGTTTAGAAAGGGTAGAATTGGAAAGAAGTTGATCTGGTTCACCTGGCCCTTGAGCCAACTTTTGAACGAGGATAAGGAGCTCTAATGGAGATGAGTAGTTTCATAGAAATTTTTTCCATATTAGTATTTTAATCTTTTTTACATTAAAATCTGTCAACTTCTCATACTCCATTTTGATAGAGGCCCTCAAAGAGGAATAGTGAACTTTCAGAATCATTATGTACTACCCTATTGCCTTGGAGCTACCCAAAGAGTGTGGGCATAGATTTACTACCCCTTATCTTCTGCATGATTACAATTGGTAATCAGGGTAGGTAAATTTTCTATATTCACAACTTCCCTTTTCCTAGCATGGTAGGCAAGCCCTATGGTTTTTGAATTTATTTTGGGCGGTCCTAGTGGGTCAGATTAGGCATATTATGGAAGATCTTTTTGAAATAGTTTAGAGAAGGGGTAAAGGATTACTAAATAGGAATGGATGAAAAGGATGGTTTTCCTATATGCAAAGAACCTAGGATGAAAAGTGGAACCTTTTCCCAAATTTCATTAGGAAAGAGATCACAAGGTTTAAATATTGACTTTGTCAAAGTGAGCCAATTACACATGGATCTCAGTTCCTTAGGATAGTAGGAAGATTTGAAGTAAAATGGAAATGACATGATTCCCTTAAACTAAATGAGAAATGTGATCTAGATGATAAAATACAAATTTTTAAAGATACATAAATCAAAATGACAATTTGTAGGTAGATTTGAGAAGGGTTTGGACACATGTTCTTGGCACCAAAAATTTGTTTTGCGATCTATTAAAGGACATATTTTCCCTAGCGCAAATGGGTCTTGGTTAGGGTGTCTAGAATAAGTTTTGATAGTCCTTTGATGTTGATTATTGGCTTCAGTTTGACACAGGTCCCATTATCAAAAAGGAAAAAATAAAGTCTGCAACTTAGTTTCTCTGGCTTGACAACAATGATGACAACTTGTTGCTCCTTCCAAGATCTCTTTAATCCTTCTTCAACTTGTAATCTACACATACAAAAAGAGAGGAAAAATTATTTATTTGAATGGGGGTTTGCCTTGGTCAAACCCTAAGTTTGGTAATTAAACCTTGATAGAAAGTTAATGACAATTTATAAATGGAAGGAAATGATGAATGAACACTTTCTTGCTACAACTCTCCAACCCTTCAATGGCTTCCCTTAGAGGACTGAATTCAAACACATCACTCCAAGGAAATTGGTCTTGCTTTACTTGATTAGACACTTGAAAATGCTTGGTGATTTGAGGATCAATAATGCATTTTAGCTTTCACAAGATGACATGAACACACATAAGCTTGAACATGATGATAGGATCTTGAATAATGCAACAAATAACTAATAAATATGCTCTTGAATTCTCTTAACAATTATATTTTCTCATATGAAGTTCACCTCTTTCTTGTTAGATTTGAATTGATAAAAAGACTGTATTTATAGGTGTTTATCTAATTTTCCAAAAATTAGATTCCAAAAGTTGACAATTGCATATTGAATTTGAATCATTAAATGACTACCAGAAACATATTAAAAATTGGGACCTAGGACTTAAAGGGGTGAAGGGGTCCTAGCCCATAAGACTAGGACATAAGGTGAACCTACAATAGTGGGTTACAAATATTTGCACAAACAAAAATTGGATCCACCCATTAAAAAAATAGTTTGGGTTTGAATGAAGTAACCCCTTTGATGAAGGGGGTTCAAATGAACACACATGCCTTCAAATGAACATCCCCTTCGAATGAACCCTATTAAATAACATGCACGATTTTTTAAATGAAAAGTTAATGTTTTGTCTTTTATTGGGGGTGTTCATTAGAACTCCCCTTCGAATGAAACCCTTTTTCACCTTCCCCTCCCCCATTTCAAATTTTATGCATTTTTTAACTTTTGAAACCTGGGAAGGAGGTGCAAATGGAGTCAACTTCATAAACCAAGTTGAAGGACCATAGTCCTCAAAATAGACTTTCCAACAACTATAAATTTAATATATTTTGTTTTTTGTTTTAGTTTTATTGAAAATAGGTTTTTCACTAAACATTAAGTTTGATAAAAAATCGTAGTGGAAAAATAGTAAATTTAAGGAAAAAAATTTAAAAATATATATGCACTAGGCATTGTTGTCCTCGTTCCAACAAAAAAAATTCAATACATAGAAAAAAATTTATTCAAGCCAAAGTGCACCTTTGTCTAAATTGTAATTGGTTTGACTTCAAAACTTAATTAAAAAAATATTCAATGAAACATTATGAAATGAAATGAAGGCACTAGATATTAGTGTTAGCAACCTAAATTCAAAAGAATCATAATTTTATCCTTTGTAGAAAAAAGTTATACGAGCTAAAGTACACATCACTTTTTAAAAATGTTGTTTATTGTTAAAAACTAGTTATCAGAGGAGAAACAAAAAAATACAATTTAATTTCAATTTTTTTAAAAAAATACATTTAAAATGTAGAGACAAAATCTCACAATTCACTAGTTTGCATCATCTTCAAATTCCTAACAATTTACCTACTATAGGTGTTAGAAAGTGAAGATTATTCTAAAAAGGTTGAATTCAATGTCAAGTTTGACCAAAAAGTGTAACTTATTGTGGGATGACCCCACACATTCCAAGGTGATTAAAATATTAATTGCATTAATTAAATGTAGGTTTTCCTTTCAAAAAATAGGAAAATAAGACTTTAGAATGTATAATTTGGAAAATTAGAAGCTTAATTAATTCTAATTAATTAAGGGGTCCAAACATAGTGTGAAATTATAAAGGTATTCAATATATTACACTACATTAGCCCCCACTTTAGTGAGAGTATGAAGTCACACTCAAACTCACACTAAAGTAGATAAATATGCATCGAGAGGGGTCAAAGTGTACAAATTTTGGAGAGATAGGATAACAAAGATCAAGGAGGTGGCTAAGCCCCCAAGATCTAAGATCCCATGGAAAACCAACATAAGAACAAAGGGACACATAATATGTGTAATATATGTGTAGCAAGACAAGATACACCGACATACAATGTTAAAGCTAATGCAAAAAGAAAAAATGAGAAATGGATGGACTAGCATAGTTGCATTGTTGTCCATAAAATGTATTCACAAGTGAAAACTTGTTGTCCACTATGCAAAAAATATATACTCACGGGCTAGTGAAAATCCGATGTTCACTAGGTGAGGAAAAAGGTAAACATAAAATACTCACTAGCTAGTAAAAAATCGTTGTCCACTAGGTGAGGAAAAAGGACAAAAATGATCAAGATGTTATGTCAACACTACACTAAGTTCAACTTCTATGAACAAAGTGAAGCAAGAAATTTCAAAATCTCAATGTCAAAATAAAATAATGCCAATTTATGCCCCCACTTTAAAGAAATTGCTAAACATCGTATTGTGAGCAATTACTTTAAAGTAGAAAATGATAAATGCCAATTGATAAAAGGGCCATGAGAGCTTATTTGGAAATCCCTATTCCAATCATATATTTTCAAATAAAACTGAATCATGAAAAAGGAGGTTTCCCCCACATGCAATCCAAAAGGAATTACATAAGGGATTGATGGATTCAAGGTCAACGCATGTCTTTGCTATAGTGATATAATAGAGCTTGGAACCATCATCATTTCCCAAATACTTCGTGGAACCAAAAACATAAAGGAGGAATGACGCATAGAGAGCGAAAACAAAGAAAATATTTTGGGTCAACATGGAAGAGACCTAAATGTCTGAGCACCTTGCATCATCCCCAAAAGGAAAATGCAAGACGAGGAAAAAGATAATGTTTATGATAGATAGAAGAATGGATATACAAATAAAAGAATGTCACAATGGATTTGCTTCCTTTCTATCCTTGCACCAATGAAGTAACAAGGGTTAGCCAATGAAATCTCACAAACATAAATACATGCTAAGAAGCATGATACAAGGGATCACATTACATACATGCAATCACAAATAACATAGAAAGAACAAAAAAAGATAGTATGCCACATGTGAGCCAACCTAAAGTAAGTCATTTGCATCCCAATCTTGTTCATCGTATATGAAAGGCAAATAACTAGCCAAAGGGGAAACAAAATGTGCCATACTAGGACAAGGATACCTAACCCATTGCCTCTTAAATGTAGGACAATGCTGAGCTAAGATTGTTGGAAAATATGCCTCAATTTATTGGCTTGGACCTCTATTAAAGGCTTGATGAATTTATGCCTTTATTGCTTTACCGTAGAGTTCTCATGTGGTCATCTTGGTCTTTGGTCGGTGAGACTCCAATGGGTGCTACAGTAATGGGTCGACGGGCTTGGAGTTGGCAGAATGTTATGTCGATTTGCCTCGGCTTCATCGGCGGAACGTTCGTATATCGGTGGGAGGCAATGTGTTGTCTCACCGATGTGTCGGTGCAATTACCTCGCCTTCATTGCCAAAACTGATGCTTATCGATGGGAGGCAATGTAGTGCCTCAACGATATGCCGACACCTACATCTATGGTTGCGATGATTTTTAATCCGACGGTGCTCGTTCCATTCTGCACCCTTTTGAGGCAAGTACCGATGGGACTTTGTGAGTCAAGCGGAATTGCTTGAGCAGTTGACGTGTGGTAGTTTAATCAGTAGTGATCGCTTGTCCCGTACATGGAGGGTCCCGAGTTATTCCTGTAGGGTGTTGTCGGCTCCGGACATGTGTCAATGTTTTAGAGAAATTTATTGGAATATTACAGATGCGGTTTTAGATTCCCTGAAAGAGAACTAGTGGTGTACATGTGTCATGGTGGGCCCCGACTATGATGATGGTTGGAGTTGAAGTTTTACCACCATACCTTGGAGTTTGAAGGTGTGGTTAGTAGTAGCACGGTATTTGGAGCCTGAGGGTAGTTAACTGATCCTTTTTTGGTCAAGTGGCGGACGAATGGCATATCGACACGTGGCACGTTTTCATTGGTTTTTTTGTGCATCGCTATTGCAAAACAAAATTTATTGGATGGAAGCTTGATTGGTGAAAAGCGATATATCATGCATTTAGTATGAGATCAGATTTGGTGGATGTCAGAGCCTGATTTAGGTATTTTTTCTCTCCAACAAAATTAATTGTTGGGGGCAACCCAATGCATGATTGTAGGGCAATCTAATCTAAGATCAATTTGGCATGTCAATGAGGGATGTAAATTAAATGCACCCTAATTGGTTGTTGAATATGAGACTTTGTAATAGTCGATAGTGACGGTGAACAATCGAAGGTCTTAGGGTGGTGAGTTTGTATTCATTGTATGCAGAAAAATCATTGTAACAGTGAGTGCATGAAAACTCGATTATGTTGTTGTGAGCTAACTATCAGAGAGTAAGGACTATGAGTTTTGTATGTAATTTTGGTTACTATAATACAAAGTGTCTTCTCTTGGTGTGGTGGGTTTTTTCACATAAGGGTTTTCCCGTGTAAATCTAGTGTTATCTTTGTTTATGTGTTTTCATGTCTTTCTTGTTATACTGTGTTTGTTCATCTTAGACGCTCAAAAGTTTAAAAGTTGGTTTTTGCACTTCTCCTCTGTGGTTTTAGCATTGGGAAAGTGTATTCTGCACCTCTTCTTTTCCTTTCAAGTGGTATCAGAGCCTGGTGAGTTGTGTTATCCTTGTTAGTAGGGCTGGTTTTTTGTGCTAATCTTGTTTCAATGGGAGTCTTGTGAAGTAGAGTCATTTATTGTCTAAGATGGCGAGTACATCAGGAAGAGTTGATATTGAGAAATTCAATGGCAACAACTTTGAGTTGTGGAAACTCAAAGTGGAAGACCTGTTAGTGGATAGAGACCTTTGGGTAGAAATGTATGGAACTATGCCACAAAGTATGAAACAAGAAGATTGGGATCTTGCAGATAGAAAAGCTATAGGCTTGATAGGACTTTGTCTAGCCGATTTTGTACTCCTGAATGTCCATGAGGAGAAGACTGCAACTTCATTATGGAAGAAGCTTGGTGATATTTATCAGGGAAAGTCTCTAGTGAATAAGTTATTCCTAAGGAAGAATTTGTACTCCTTGAAGATGGAAGAAGGTGCATCTATTGTAGATGATCTAAACTTGTTTAATATGAGTGTTGCTCAATTGGCATCTGTGGGTGTGAAGATAGAGGAGGAGGATTGTTGCATGCTTATGTTATGTTCCTTACTTGACACATGGGACCATCTGGTAATGGATATTGGAATTACGACTGCTACTTTCAAGATGGAAGACGTGGTTGCTTTGTTGCTATTAGAAGAAATGCGAAGGAATTCTTTAGAGATGGTCATAGAGGTTCTTATTGTTCAGGGTAGATCGAAGGAGAAAGGCAAGAAGAAGGACAAGAAGTCTAAATCCAAATCTTTAGGGAGATCAAAGTCTCCTGGTAAAAAGTCCAAGGTGAAATGCTGGAACTGTGGGCAACCTAGTCATATCTGAAAGGATTGTAAGGAGAAGAAGAAGAATAATAACTCTTCAGACAATGACTCATCTTAGAGTGATGCAGATGCCTTCATTGTAGCCTTGGTGAATTAGGCATCAGATGATGTCTAGTTGATTGACTCAGGTGCATCTTTCCACATGATGTCTCATAGAGAATGGTTCACTAAATACGAAAAGTATGATGGTGGAAAGGTGTACTTGGAAAGTGACTCAACATTGGAGATTGTTGGCTAAGGAAGAGTCAAAATAAAATTCCCTGATGGAAGAATCAAAGGGATTGGTGATGTACTAAACATACCAGGATTGTCTCGTAACTTACTTTTTGTCAGTAAGCTGAATGATGTGGGCGTGCAAGTTTCTTTCTCGACTGGAGGTTGTAAGATGACTAGAGGTGCAATGGTGTTGGCTAAGGGTGTATGAACTGGCACTCTGTACAAGCTAGATGCACGTCTTGTTCAATGTAACAACGTCTCTATGAAGTCAAGAAAAGTTGCTCGTGAAGAGAAGGAGAAAGACACTTCGTTGGATGAAAATGCATTGGAGGTGAAACTCCCAATGAAGAAGACCATTCTGTGGCATCATAGACTCGGTCACATAGGTGAGAAAGGTTTAAAAACCTTGAAAAATAAAAATCTTGTTGAAGGGCTTGTTGATTGTAATCTTGAGTTTGATTTCTGTGAACATTGCATTTATGGAAAGCAACATTGTGTTTCATTTTATTCGAGTCCTCATAAATCTTTTGTTGTACTGGACTATGTTCATTCTGATGTGTTTGGTCCAGTGAATCTTCCTTCCTTATCGAAGTCTAGATATTATGTTTCTTTTATTGATGACTATTCGAGAAGGGCATTTGTATAATTCCTTAAAAGTAAATTAGAAGTGTTCAGTCAGTTTAAAGCATTTAAAAACTTGGTAGAGAATCAGACTGGAAGGAAAATCAAATGTTTGAGGACGGATAATGGTGATGAGTTATGTTCTGTAGATTTTGAAAGGTACTACAAAGACCTTGGGATTAAAAGGCATAAAACTACACCTTATACTCCACAACCGAATGGAGTTGTTGAAAGGTTGAATAGAATGCTAATGGAGAGAGCGAGAAGTATGTTGAGCAGTGTTGGTCTAGAGAAGAAGTTCTAGGCTGAGACTGTGGCTACAACATGTTACCTGGTAAATCGCTCTCCTTGCTCTACTCTTGTTGACAAGACACCTTTGGAAGCTTGGTCTGGTAAGAATCCCTCTCTAAGACATATTCGTGTCTTTGGCTATGAGGCATATGCATATGTGCCAAATGAGAAAAGATCAAAGTTGGAGAATAAGGTTGTTAAATGTATCTTCATTGGCTATGGTGTTGGTGTGAAAGGATACAAGCCTTGGAATCCTATTACTAAGAAGGTTTTGTATAGCATAAGTATAATATTTTGTGAGCTGGAACCTTCTACAGCTGATCCACAGCTAGAGACAGAAAAGAAGAATGATACAGTTGAGATTCCTCAAACTCCAGAAAAAGAGGAACTGCATGGTGTACCTGAAACTGAGGAGAGCTCTAAGAGATCTTAGAGTTTTGAAGAAGAAGAACCACAACCTCAGCTAGTGAGAAGGTCTACACATGAAAAATGACAACCTGATAGGTATGGTATCTCTATACTGGATTCGAACTGTGCCTATGCTTTAATTACTAGCACTGATGAGCCTAGGACTGTTAAGGAGGCAATTAATATGCCTAATTCAAATTCCTAATTGGAAGCCATGAATGAAGAAATGGAATCATTAAAAAAGAATGAAACTTGGGATTTGGTACCTTTTCCTAAAGGAAGAAAGTCTGTTGGTTGTAAATGGGTATTTAAGAAGAAGATTGGTCTAGAGGGCAGTGCTGAAAAGTATAAAGCGAGGTTGGTTGCAAAGGGGTATTCCCAAATAGAGGGAATTGATTATGGTGAAATATTTTCCTCTATAGCTAAGCTGACATCTATTAGATTTATCTTGTGCTGGAAGAATAGATATATATGTCCCAGCCTGAGCACTTCATTGAAAAAGGTAAAGAAAGTCTTGTTTGCAAGTTAAATAAATCTTTGTATGGTTCGAAACAATCGCCTATAATTTGGTACCAAAATTTTGACACCTTTGTGTTGTCAATGGGATTTATGAGATCAAAATCTGATCATTGTGTGTATTATAAATTTGAAAATGATTGTGTGCTAATTATTACCTTGTACATGGATGATATGTTGTTCATAGGAAATAGTAAGACTATGATTTATGATCTTAAGTCTTAGTTGTCTGCAAAGTTTGAAATGAAAGATCTAGGTGCAGCAAGGTATATTCTAGGGATGGAAATAACTAGGGACAGAAAGAAGAGAAAGCTTTGGGTCAGTCAAAGTAAGTATGTAAACATTGTTCTGGAGATATTTGATATGAATGATTGCAAGCAACTAGTTGTTCCAGTTTTGCAGGGAACAAAGCTATATGTTGAAGACTGTCCAAACTCTACTACTAAGATGGAGGAAATGACTAGGATGCCTTATGCAAGTGTTGTTGGCAGTTTAATGTATGTGATGGTCTATACAAGGCCAGACATTTCCCAAGCAGTGGGAGTACTCAGCCGATTTATGGAAAATCCAAGGACACATTGGGATGTTGTGAAAAGAATGTTTAAATATCTAAGGGGTACTTCAAAATATGCTTTGTGTTAACATGGAAATTTGGTTGGTTCACAAAGGACTCTCAATATTCATGGATATGTGGATTCTGATTGGGTAGGGGACATTTACAGCAGAAGGTCCACCAGTGGATATACTTTCATGTTAAATGGTGGTGCAATTAGTTGGATGAACAAGCGAAAGGTTGTAGTTGCTTTATCCACTACGGAGGCAGAATAAATGGTAGCGACACATGCCTACAAAGAAGTTGTTTGGCTTAGTTGTTTGTGTTCTGATATTGGTTTTGATGTAGGGCAGATCACTATTTGCTATGATAGTCAGAGTGCCATTTTTTTGGTGAAGAATCTAACTTTCCATGCCAGGATGAAACATATTGATGTGCAGTATCACTTCATGAGAGATATGGTGGAGGATGGAAAGGTTTCTTTAGAGAAGGTGGATACACTAAAGAATTTTTTTGATGCATTGAAAAAGCCAGTGAGCACAGACAAGTTCAGATGGTGTGCAAGTTCAATGGGCCTTGGGGCCTATGATCATCAATAAATTCAAAGTCTGGAGGAAGCTAGTAAGTCTTCATCAAGTGGGAGCTTGTTGGAAAATGTGCCTCAATTTACTAGCTTGGACATCTATTAAAGGCTTGATGAATTTATGCCTTTTATCACTTTACCACGGAGTTCTCATGTGGTCATCTTGGTCTCTAGTCATCGATACTTTGTCTGGTCGGTGAGACTCCACGAGTGTTACATCGATGGGCCGACGGGCTTGGAGTTGGTGGAATGTTATGTCGGTTTGCCTTGGCTTCATCGGTGGAACATTCACATATTTGTGGGAGACAATGCATTGTCTCACCGATGTGCTGGTGCAGTTACCTCACCTTCATTGCCGGAATGAATGCTTATTAGTGGGAGGCAATGCAATGCCTCGCCGATATGCCGACACCTACATCTACAGTTGTGATGAGTTTTAATCTGACGGTGCTCATTCTGTTTTGCACCCTTTTGAGGCAAGTATCGACGAGACTTTGTGAGTCGGGCGGTATTGCCTGAGTGGTTGAAACATGGAAATTTGATCAGTGGTGATCGCTTGTCCCGTACCTCGCATGGTGGGTCTCGATTTATTCCTGCAGGGTGTTGCCGGCTTCAGACACATGTCAATGTTTCAGAGAAATTTATTGGAATATTGCAGATGCGGTTTTAGATTCCTCGAAAGAGAACTAGCGGCGTACACTTGTCATGGTGGGCCTCGACTATGACGACGGTTGGAGTTGGCGGTTTATTGCCATACCTCAGAGTTTGAAGGTATGGTTAGCGGTAGCATGGTATTTGGAGCCCAAGGATAGTTGACCGATCCTTTTTCGGTCAAGTGGCGGATGAATGGCATATCGACACATGGCACATTTTCATTGGTTGTTTTTTGCATCACTGTTACAAAATAACATTTATTGGCTGGAAGCTTGATTGGTGAAAAGCGATATATCATGCATTTATTATGAGATCGGATTTGGCGAATGTCAAAGCCTGATTTAGGTAATTTTTCTCTGCAATAGAATTAATTGTTGGGGGCAGCCCGATACACGATTGCAGGGCGATCTAATCCAAGATCGATTTGGCATGTCGGTGAAGGATGTAAATTAAATGCACCCTAATTGGTTGTTGAATATGAGACTTTGTAACAGCTGATAGTGACAGTGAACAATCAAAGGTCTTAGGGTGGTGAGTTTGTATTCATTATATGCAGAAAAAGCATTGTAAGAGTGAGTGCATGAAAACTCAAGTTTGCTGTTATGAGCTAACTATTAGAGAGTGAGGACTATGAGCTTTGTATGTAATTTTGGTTACTATAATACAAAGTGTCTTCTCTTGGTGTGGTGGGTTTTTCCCCGAAAGGGTTTTCCCACGTAAATCTGGTGTTATCTTTGTATATGTGTTTTTATGTCTTCCCAGTTATACTATGTTTGTTCATCTCAGACGCTCAAAAGTTTAAAAGTTGGTTTTTGCACTTCTCCTGTGTGGTTTTAGCATTGGGAAAGTGTATTCCGCACCTCTTCTTTTCCTTTCAAAGATAAATGGTGATATGGTGCTCCTTGCAATATAGAAAAATGATTTGCATAAAGTGTAATACATGTAATAGTGAGTATGCTAAGATTCTACAACTATCACATGGAAATGAGCGAACTATGTGCATGCTATCTAATTTGATCCATAGAGGGCTCAAATTATCTTAATAGCTCCTACAAGTGAGAAATTATTTGTATGGTGTCCAAAACATCTATGATATGCACAATATGGTCCATTTGTATCTCTTTGTTTTCTAGTTAATTGACGTGGTTTAGGGGGTAATTTAATTAACTTATAATGTAAAACTGTATAGAAATCATGCTCACTTTTGGATTAATATAATAGGGGATGTAAATGTTCAAGGGGATCATGGACTATAGGCTTATTTGAATTCTTATTTTTTTTCTTGGTTGGGAAATGGTTTGATGTAAAGGTCGAGGATCTAAGGCGACCTTATTATTTTTATCCTTATAAGTCACTTTATTGTCTTTTGAAATAATTTTATAAAAGATTATATCCCCTTTCACCATAAGATATTTCCTAGTAGGAGAGGTGGTGGGGAGAAGATAAACAAGATATTCATGAAAGTCAACAATTGGATCTTCTAACATCAAGGAATCTTCTTCATTCAGCTATGAAATTTCCATTTAAACTGTAGGAGTCCTTCTCGGTGTTTGTTTCATTGCTACCATATTAACTGAAGGTGGAGCCATGAATAATTCTGAAACCTTTTGATATGCAAACATTATCTTAGCATGATTTTGTGTCTTCATTCTTGCCTCTTCATCAGTCATAGGCTGAAATTTTTTTTTTACCATGCAAGAAAATGCCACCTTAAGCTTCATTGTTACATTTGCTTGACTAGCCACAGTCTCTTTACACTGGCTAGTTGGTGTCACTAGAATTATTTGACTTGAAGCATCAGGATTTCTCTCCCCAACATATCTAGCTACCTCTACTTTACTAACTTTTCTCTTCTTCTTAGTAGTCTCATCACATCCTAGTTGATCTTCTACTCTATTCTTTTTCTTCATATTGGACGGGTATGTGAGCTTTACCCCAACTTATTTTAATGATTTACTCTAACCATGACTCTAGTTGAGTGTATACCAACACTCACTCAGAAATCTCCTTAATGGTTACTATTTCCTTCTTTTCATAGTCTGGGTCTAAAATAGGTTCATCAAAAATACTTTCTATATTATAAATTGGATTCAAGATCTCTCTGTCATTTGTATCCAATTTCTCTGGAATATCATTGAGTTCTAGAAGCCTTGTTGAATGCAAGGGAAACCTCTAGTATGATCACTTCCTTAATCAATGCTCGTCGTCATAATTATGCCAAAAATATTCTAAATCATAAGCATGAGCATACTTGCTGGCTATTTTCTTAGCAAGATTTCCCTCTAGATAATAATTATTTCTTCAGTGTAAAGAACTTTGGCTTATACATCTTCAAATCTTCTTCACACATATTAGCCTGTTTAGTCGTAACACATTTGTAATTCTTGATTGTGATGGCGAATTTGACAGAACATTTCTTAGATGCTTGTGAGAAAAGGGTATGAGAAGGATGCATCTGTCTCACCAATTCTAATAACAACATTTTGTCCATCAAATACCTGGGTAGCATGAAGGGGTATCCTTTGAATTCTTCCACTTGATGTAACTGAAAGTAGAGAACTGAATGTACCAACCCCCAACCAACTCAACAACACTCTATGCTTCCAAGGACAATCTCTTAGCTTTGTTGCCTTACATTATTCTTACCAACTTCATAGAAAACACATTGTTAACCCTCTAGTAATGATCTCGGTATTGGTGAATAGTGATTTGGGGTACATGAGCATATATCAAATTATTACCTAGTTCTTTGCCTAAATTACCAACATTGTTCAATCCTTGAATATTTTCCCTTAGGGTGTAGGAATAAACAACATAAGAAGACATACAGGTTTTCTGAGAACATCCTTAATGTTTCACACAACCTATCACTGATGAAACTTCCCCAATGAATTTGCATGAGACTTTCCATTATTTTTGCTATAAGCCCGAACATCCAGGGTTCAAATCTGTTGGTGTCTCTGAGTCTAGCTATTTTGCTTACTAGGGTTATGATGTATTGGACATCTTGAATAAACATAGACCTCGGGATTGGTCTTGTTTTCTTGGTAATCTTCTCCTGACACCATGATGCATTCATAAATATTATATTATATTCTTCTACACTCAGGTATGTCATGGCCAAGGCTTCCATATCCAATAGATTTATCTAGCTGAATGTGGGGAGCCCAAATGTATATACAATCCCTTTTACAGAGAGATTTGTATATACTCTCCCTTATTTCTCAACAACCCTCTTATTTGGGTCATACCAATTTATACATTCCATTACCAGTTCAGGGCCATCCATCACTGGCAGAAACCCTCCTGCCAAATGTAGCCCACTTGCAATAATGTTCTTTACACATTGGGAAGAATTTTCTTGTTGAATTCGTGTGATGAATTCAATGTCAATAAACCATCTTAGATGATTGTCGGTAATTACCTCGCTGATGGGTATGGCTTGTGAAATAGGGTACTCAAATTCCTCATTTGGATTCCTTCTAGAAGTGCTCATATTTTCTTGGGTTTCTTGCATTATTAGCAGATATGTTCCTTGTGTGCGAGTTAGGCTTAAATCTAACCATTCATTTTCAACAATTCATAAAACTTTCAATCTGTGATTAGGTTAAATTTATTTCAAAATAATTGATATTTTAATTACCAAACTAGGGGAAACACCATTTATCCTCAGACATGCATGCATGGAAAATATAACAAAATTTCAGTTATTCAAAGCATACCTGGTTTTTTTGATGATATGATTTTCTCTGAATGTGATCTCAAAACCCTTGGTAGCTTTGTTCTTCAACTTCTCGAGGTTTACCTTTCTATGTGTGCCACAAACTTTGATTTAATTCTTCACCATCCTTATAGGTGAGCAATATGGCGCAAGGTAGAGTTTTATGAAATCTACTGCATACTTGAGGTGGTGCTAAGTACGTGTGTTGTTTGCCACCTTCATTAATTTCCTATTATAATGCATTAATTTCCCTAAATAAAGGTGCAATCATGGTGGATTAGTGTTCAAATCATGAACACCTTGGTTTCTGCATAGGGCCCACAATTAGAGAAGAAGATAGCATAGAATTCTTATGTGGCACACTTACGTTTCACTTCAATTCTTATGAGGCAAAGGATTTATAAACAAATCCACTTTATGATAATTAACAATTGATCAATCAAAAGAGGTTTGAATCATCCAAAAATAGACCTTGAAAAGGTTATCGTGACTCGAGACTTTAACCCATTGGGCTCATGTGAACTGGGTGCAAATGGAGACCTAAAACCGAGTTCAAGCGAGACCAAATCAATTTAAAAAATATTCACAATAGAACCTTCGGTTTTTAGTTTCTAGTTTCAAAGAAAATCAAAGGCCACTGTCGAGCCAACCAGGAAGGAAAAGGGAAACACACACACCAGGATAATTTATATGGGTGGTAACCCACCAGGCATGACTTACCACCCGAGCAAAAAGTGAAACTTGCGAAAAATATATCTTTAGTGCAACAACATCAACTTCCAAGACCTGGGGGTCTAGTAAAGTGACAAGACCAGTGAAAACACTTTGCAATATTCCAAGCTTGGTAAAGATAAGAACTTAGGTAGGGACCAGACAAGCTAAAATGAAACTTCCCATTTTACCATTTCCTCCAAAAGCAACACACCAAGGCAAGAAAAAGAAAAGGAAGGGAAATAAAAGCAACAGAAAAAGTGGGTCCACATTTTTCCAAAGAGAAAAATGGGGTGTGTTGTGAGACCACACAACAACTAGTGACCAACAATACTAGATAAAACAATAGAAAGCCAATTTTAGACCTAATAACCATACTTAAACTTTCTGTAGTCCTTAAATTATAAACAGTCAGGCCTTCATTTCGACATTCCATCTTTACTTTAGCCAGCATACAAAATTAAATTTTATAGAGCTCACATGTGTGCAATTGATTTAT
The DNA here is from genome assembly GCA_007115665.2 of Sequoiadendron giganteum. NCBI lineage: Eukaryota > Viridiplantae > Streptophyta > Pinopsida > Cupressales > Cupressaceae > Sequoiadendron > Sequoiadendron giganteum. The sequence goes on along the minus strand of CM021103.1, from coordinate 442,604,336 downwards.
TTTGCTATAGTAAATTCAAAGCATAGAAAATGTTTGCATTGACCTACATAATTTGGAAATTTCCTTTTAATCCAACCTTGGATAGAGCCTTGCTTCTAATCAAGTGTCCATATCCCCAACAAGGTATCTCTATAATTCCCTGAAACATAGCTCTACTGCCAATCGAGAGTTTATAGCCCCGATAGAGATATTTGGATAGCCTAAAGAGTTGATTTTTTTCCTTTTGATACTCACTTTTTTTTATTTGATATTTCATTATAAGCTCTTTTACTTCAACTTGTAGACAATGAAGCTTTCTATTAGGTTGGGAATTATAGCGGTAGCAAAGGCCACCTTTTGATTTTTCACTCAATGGAAAAAACTGCTATCCTAAATTCAATAGAATGATTTAAGTATGGGCATTTGTAGCTCAATATCAACATAATGATTTATGTGAACTAAAGTAAATGGAATCAAACAATTCCCCAATCATTCATAATTAAAGGACTATTTCGGTCGAAGCATGAATCACATTTCTAGAATTGATGTTCTATTATCTTGACCACATTCAAAGGTTGCTAAATATCTTAGCTACACAAAACCCTGAAAAGAAAAGAAAATAAAAGAAAGCAACAAAACGCCCCAAAAAAAACTATTTATAAAAAACTATCTACAAAAAACTATTTACAAAAATTACAACAAGGGTAGGAAAATAACACTAAGCTTGAAAGTAATGCTTCATAAATTGTCCATTGATAGGCAATGGAACATCCTCTCTGGTTAAATTTTTAAGCTTGTAAGTGCTATCACCCAAAATTTTAGATACTTGGTAAGGACTAGTCCATAACTTGTCAAACTTACCATGTTAAACCTTATGCTCATGGGCTTTGTCCCAATATAGGACTAAATCAGATATTCTAAGAAAATCAATCTATTCCTTTTTTCAAACCACCGCTTTACCATAGATTGGTGCCTAGCAAAATGATCTATGGCTTTGGTACATTTTTCATCTAAATGCATTAGTTGCAACAACTGAGCTTGAGTTTAATCATCTAATCCAATGTATTCCTGGGCAAATTTCCAAATAGGGATTTTGAAATTTATAGGCAATATAGGGTCTATCCCATGAACTAAGTGGTAAAGATAATTTCCCAATGTGGATTTCATCCTAGTTCGATCTAACCAAAGGGAAAATTTCAATAGAGAATGCAATTCTCTAGGATTCTTTTCAATCAATCTTCTAATTATCTCCAACATATTTTTGTTTGATGATTCCACTAATCCATTTCCCTATGGGTAATAATTAGATAAGAATTTCAATGTTATATTGTATTCAAATGACCAATTAGAAAATTTCAATGAGGAAAAAGTAGGGCCATTATCACATACTAGGGCATATGGTACTCTAAATCTGATAATAACATTCTCCTCTAAGAATTTGATTACCACCTTTGAGGAGTATTGTTTATTGTGGCATGCTTTAGTCCATTAGGTACAATAATCAGTGGTGGTCAACAAAAATCTATGACCTATGGATGAAGGAGGATTAATCCTACCAATGAAGTCTAATCCCCATTGCAAGAAAGGACAGATCTCCATCACCGACTGTAATGGTTGAGCATTAAATCTCCCTCTATCAATAGAAGTTTGACATGTGTAAAAGTGCTTTACGTGCTCATAGGTGTCTTTAAAAATAGTCGGCTAGTAATAGCCAGCTCTCAAGATGAGGTGTGCAGTAACCAAAGGTGCTCCATGAGTTGTACCAAATTTTTCATGTAATTTCTACAACACTTCACTTGCTTCTATCTTATTCAAGCATCTTAAATAAATTCCTTCATGATTTCTCTTGAACAAAACCCCTCGTTTAATCATGTAACTCTAGGCTTTAATATTCAAGGCTCTTCTTTGATTTCTTTGCATATGGTCAGGGCAATCCTTACTAACCAGATAGTACCATATATCTGAATACCAATCATCTTGGTCTTTTACATCTAGAGTATACTGCTGGATAGATATTTGTGGATCAATCTCAACAATAGATTTAACTAAGGCTTGCCTGCAAACCAATTCATGGGTATAATCTCTAAATTGAACTCTTGTATAATCGTAACCCATTTAGCTCTTTTTCCTCTGAGCTCACTCTACATTAGTAGCATCTTTATTGCAACATCAGGGACAATAGCCTCGACTATACTTCTAAGGATGTAATGTCAAAATTTTCTTACCGCCTTAACCAAAGCAAAAGCTTGTTTTTCAATATCCATGTATCTTAGGTCTGCCTCTTTAAAGGGAGCACTCATAAAAGCAATCAACTTTTCTTCTTTGTTCTCACCCCTTTGTGTCAATGTTGTTGCATGACCAGAAGCAAAAGAGTAAATATAAAAAGGTTTGATGTAATCTGGACTTACCAACACTAGTGCTTATGCAATTGCAACTTTCATATTTTTGAAGGTGAGCTTAGCTTCACTTGTCCAATCGATCTTCACATCTTTCTTCAACATATCATTGAGTGGTTTCACTTTCTCAACAAATTCGGTAATAAACTTCCAGATAAAATTAATCTTGCTGAAGTATGACTTTAATTCTTTCTTGATTCCTAGGGGTTGCAACTTGAGTAAGGCACTCACTCTATCTGGGTCTATTAAAATACCTCTTTCAAAATTAATGTGTCCCAGTAACTTTCCTTCAGTCACCCTAAAAATGCATTTCTTAGGATTCAATGAAACTCTATAATTCTCACACTTTTGTAATATTGCTCTGAGATCATGGACATGATCTCCTCTCTTCTTGGAAAATATCGTAAGATCATCCATGTATATACTAATGCACTTGCCTACCAAATTTCAAAAGGAATAATTCATAGCTCTTTGGAATGTGGATCTAACATTTATTAATCTAAATGGTATCCTTCTATAAGTGAATGTTCCCCACTTTTTAGTGGACACGATCTTCATCCAATCTTCCTTCGCAACCATTACCTGATTGTACCCAAATAATCTATCCAAAAAGGACATCATATGCGAAGCATTAACAATTTGTAGCACTTCATCCAATGAAGGCAAGGGATAATTATCTTTTTCAGATGCCTTATTAAGATTTTGAAAATACACACAGCCATATATCTCCATTCTTATTTCTAATAGGTCCACTAAATGTTCCACCTAGGTAGAATGTTTGATGGGAAAAATTATTCGGGCTGAGAGGAGCTTTTGTACTTCCTTTTGAATCAAAGGTTCTAAGAGTGCATTTATAGGTCATTGTTTCTATCGGAAAGGCTTTGCATGAGGCTTTAATGGAATTGTGTGAGTGATGATGGATGTGTAATAAGTCTTCAAATCTTCATATGTCCATGCTATAATTTTCAATAATCTCTGAGTGCTTGAGCAATATTTATTCATTCTTCTTCAATACAAAGCTTCCCTATAAACACATTCTTTGGATATTCTTTAGTATTCAAATTATATAATTCAGACTACCCTCCATTAGTTTTGGTAGGTCTTTTTGTCAAACTATCTGATCCACATCAAATAGTCTTTCTAGCTCAATTATCCCTTTCAGAATATTATTATATATCACTCGAGCTAATTCTTCATGTTGAATTTCACCATTCGGGCAATCCATTTCTTCAATCATTTGTGCTTCAAAGATATTAGTATTAGTGATGAACTCCAACATGTGACGATCATCTTAGAACACCTGCAAATTAGTAACATTATCAGGAACCAAGGGAAATTGCACCAACTCAATAGTAATCCTTCTCAAATCAGAAGCATCTGATAGTTCTAGAGCACTAGCAATAGTGTCTAGAGCATTTGCTCTCTGATTGAACCTTCGTGGGATGTGACTGATGTTAAAGGCATTAAAATATTCTATTAGGTCCCACACTCGATGTCAATAACTAAACAAGTGCTTATAATGATAAATATATTGCTTTTGGACTTGCTTGACCACTAGCTCTGAGTCACCAAAGACCTTAAGAATCTTAACTTTCTTCTTGACAGCGAGCATCAAACCATGGATGAGGGCTTTATATTCTACCACATTGTTAGTACATTGAAATTGTAACCGATAGGAAATAAGAAAATATTTACCTTGGGGACTGATGAGCTCAACCCCAACTCTAATTCCTTGTTTTGATTTTGACCCGTGAAACCTAAGGGTCCAAGTTTGATCCTAGGTAACATCTTTGAGCTTAGCATTCTTAAGAGCTAACAAATTGATATTTATAGTTTTCCTTGCCTACATTTTATGTTCAAGTGCTTCAGGCCCAGACTTGTTAAGAGTAATATTTTTCAAATAGTGCCAACTTTCAATTCTATGAATGATTTCTAAGCACATCACACAACTATCTTCTGAATGTGCAGAATTGTATAAACTGCACCAACCTTGCAACAATAAATTTATTAGTGTAGGGTAAAAGTACAAACCCGTGTCACACTTTATAAAGGAATCGACCAACATGAGAAAAAATTCTCAACTTCAACCACATAAAAGTGGTATTTATGTTTTGAATTTCAAAATGATGTAAACTAATAAAATGTAGAACTTTTGTTGAAGTTTATTCCTATAATTTTTCAATTTTTTATTTATTATTTATTCTCTTTTATCAATTCAAAAGTAGATTTCGTTATGCTAAAAATTTCAAGAAAAAGTGACGTTTAGTTGACATCAAGAAACAAATAGAAAAGAAATCCATTTTGTCTTGATTTTTTTTCCTAGATAGCTAACTTCAATATATAGGGCATGGAAAAAAATTTGAAATTTTGATTTGTATTTTTCTTGTAATAACATTTTAAAGTCAAATTAACCCGAATTTGATAGTTTTCAGTTGATCTCAACTATTGTTTTTTTTTTTTCATTTTCAAAAACAAAATATACCCTTTGAAGAGGATTCTCTCCTCTAGGGCATCATATATTTTCCAAATTTTTTTTATGATGATTTACTATTTTTTATTTAATTTCAATAGAGCCTCTTTTGACTTTGAACAACCTACTTGCAATATTTTAAAATATTTATATACTAAAACTAATCAAAATATAAACAAATATATATATATATATATATATATATATATATATATATATATATATATATATGGATTCAACACTGTGAGCTCTACAAATGGGTATTTTTATTTTTATTTTAAAAATAATTTTGATTGAAGAAATATTCACCAGAAGTTGAAATTTTTTGGAAATTTGAGAAAATGGTGACTTTGTTGCCATGTCACCTACCATTTGGATATATTCAGCCGAATAAGATTCGATCGAATCCTAGTCGGCCAAATAATATATGACTAAAACGTATTTGGCCAAATAATGTTCGGTCAGATACTATTCGGCCAAAATGCTAATTTTTTCGAATTTGTTTTTTTGATTATTTTTGTTTGCATCAAATTTCTTTCCGTTTTCATCCAATTTCTACTGAAACACAAAATGGCCGACTTTCTGATTTTTTGAATTTGTTTTTCAAATTTCTCCCATTTTTCGTCTAGTTTTTATTGAAATAACTATTTAAGTGAGCTTTTATTAGTCTATTTTTTAGGTTTTTTCCATTTTTTCTCCACTTTTTAATGAAGTAACTATTTCCTATTTTTGTAAAAGATAAACTTTTATTATTTACTTTTTTCTCTTAAATCACTGAGCATTTGATACTAAACAATTGATACTTTTCTAATCATTTGCATTTTTCACAGGCTATCTAGTTGAATAGGAAAATCAAGTGACTAAAACAAAAGATTTGGTAATTTTCTTTAATTTATTTTTTGTTTTGATGCTTATATGTTCGTTGCTAGATTATTTTATGTTCATGCTTATGTTTTCATTGTGTTTTAGTCTGAATATTTTGAGCCAATGCTTGGACTAACAAGTGGTGTAGCTGTCGACTGTCAAAGACTAATATTGAAAAACTATTTTGTGGTTTTACAAGACGTTTGGCCAGAGAATTTTTATTTTTCCACTAATTTAGGCACTAAAGTTAGATTAGAGGGTAAATGAACTTGTTTTTTGTGCCTAGAAGGGTGTAATAGACGTATTCTCACCCCTCGCACCTAGTGTGTTCTTGGGGATCAGAAATCTTTACATCTCTTCATTATGTTTAGATCAATGTTTTAGGCAAACATAAGGTCACTAGCTTGTGTGTATGCAATCCCCTCACGCTTCGTGTGATCTTGGGGATCAAAAACACCTAGTGTGCCTTTCCTTTTAGGAGACCTACCTAGGGATTTCATCACCCTAGGGGATGATTCCAACCATGCGTACTTGCAAGGTATATAAAGGGGGGAGAACTAAAGTTGTACCCCAATCTAGTTGTGTCATAATTGGTGGAGCTCTAATTTCCTAGGGTGATTCTAGGCTAGCAGTGAAGGGTTGGTTCAAGATCTCAATACCTCGCTAAAGCTCCCGATCCATGCTTTTGATGGACTAGTGTTCATGGATTGGGCCTCACATACCTTGCATATATCGAGGACTCCCTAGAAAAACATTATAAACTTAGAAAGTCGTAGGTTAGTGTGGTGCAAGGGATGCGGATCGTACCCTGAAGTTACTCACCATGTACTTCCTTAGGTTGAGATAGAAATCCTTATGGTTAACTTTGATAGTTCCCAAGGAGAGAGAGAAGGTGAACCCTTGGTGTCCGTTGATGACCCTGTGCCACTGGATCTCTAGCTATCTTCCTTCACAAGAAAGGGTGCCCCAAAGAACCACTCAAGTATCAAGGAGTATTAAACCAAGCTTGCTTGGGTGGTGATCCCACATTAATCTATACACCTACTTGAGTTAAGGGCTTGTAATCAAGTGCTTAAGTGTCTTTTTGTGCAAAAACCGTGAAGAAGTATCAACCAAAGGGTTGAGGGTTTGGCTATACCCTCTGAAAACATCAAAAACTTTCAAAAAAATTGACCCCCTAGTGCTCTCTGGTTTAGTCTGACATAATTTTCAACTCTATTGTCTCTTGATCACCAATTACCCCATCTTCACACCTTAAAAACCTATTCCTCACCCTCCCCCACCATCCAAATTTTCCCTTATATAACCTTATAATAACCTATTATCTTCACACCTTGGCTTGATATCATTCCCTCTCCCCCACATCATTATCATCCAAAATCAACCTTAATATTTATCCCAAAAATTAGCATTTATCATGTCACCACTTTGCAAACCAAAATTTTCACTAGAAAACAATCTAGATCCCTCATCACCCTTCCTAATCTTAGGGTAGTTTAAGAACTTTCCTATCTTAAGTTGCATCTTTGATAATTTAGCTTAAGGAGTGGCTACCATTTTGCTAAATTTTTCAAAATCATCTTTCATCTACCCTTGCTTAGGAACTTGCCTATCCTAAGTAAGAAAATAATCATCCATCCTAAGGATCTAGATTACACCTTTTGATCATAATCCTTGGTTTTTTGTACCATAAATTGAACCAATCATCCCATCAATCCCAACAAAACATCCTTAATCACATCATCAAAAAATCAATCCTAATGTCATCCCAAAATCCACAATCTAGTCCAAGGTCCACATCTTTAATATCTTAAAGAATTATCTCCTTGCATTCCAATCATCTTGTGGGACATCAAATTATTGCCAATATCTCCTCTTCCACTAACATAAATCAACCTAATGTCCCCCCATTAACAAACACAACCTCTTCCATAAACACAATCTCATCCAACGCCAACCCACCACTTTCCTCAAGTACCACAACATCTCTCATCATAAATACCAATGTCCCTCTTTACACAAACATAACAAAACCCCTAAATAACCTACCCCCACTTCCATCACACCTAAGGGTCACTATTCCCCCAAATGTTAGCATCACTTATTCCCCCACCAACCCAACTATAACCACACAATCTCACCCCACAAAACACATCCCAACCCCCTAATAACACACAACTTCCCCCACCCCCTAAAAATCCAAATCCTCAAAAATAATTCACCTATAACCAACCATACCTCCTAATAATTATGATTAGTCCAAGGACTTGCTAACCATTTCCCAAAATGAGACACTTGCCTCCTTTGGACATAGATAATCAAACAAATGACATGAATAACATCAAAGAAGAATATAAAGAAGCTATTATAGATCAAGTTAAAGAAGAAGATAAAAAACCTACCATGGATCAAATTGATATCTCGAATGATCAAGAAGAGCCGAGCATGACGAATGATAAGGCCAAAATATCCTATTAACTAGGATCATCCACTTTTGTCAAATCAGGCTTTCTCATAGAGGAGAAGATTCCAAACAATAGTTTCCACATACATAATGATGGGTTTACATCTTGTTTTCACAGTAAAAAATAGTCATACCTCCATGATATTAGGGGACACTTTATCCAATACAAAAATCAAATGCACGTTATTTTTGTATGCAGGTGAATTCAAACCTGAGCAATTTGTGATGGGGAATAAAAAGACAAGAACAAGGTTGTATGATCGAAAAAGAGATAGTAGAAATGTGGATGAAGGAACATCTTCTAAAGAAGAACCCATGGAAATTATTGATGACCAAGGAGTATAGGCACTAGGACAAACTAAAGGTGGTCATAGAAATAATTTCCTTGGTATGGAAAATCTTATAGAGATGGATGAGGAATCCCTTTTTAATAATATTTCATCTAAAGATATGTTATCTGAAAGCACGGTAAAATTAAACTATAAAAGAATATGGGATGAATATTTAAAAAAAAATTCTATAGTTGGAAGAGCACAATTATTTGCAAAATTATGTAGGAGGAAAAAAATGACCCCTATTTTGGAGTTGTTAGGGGTTGATAATAAGAAAAAGACATCGAGATCATTAAAGAAAACAATAGTTGAAAACTCTCAAGAAGCATTGAATTCTATTGAAAACAAGAGTCGAGTTGTTGATTTAAGTGTTGCACATAGAGCATTGATGACAGTAATTTCTAGTAAGAAATTATCACATAGAAGACAAATTAAAGCAGTTTCTGAATCACTCAATGTTTCTAGGAGAACTATTCAAAGATATATCAGAAAGATAAATAGATTGGATGGAAATCTTGAGAATAATTGGGTAAATATTTGTAGTGTTCCCCGAAAAGATAAAATATCAGAAGATGTAAAGGAATAGGTGATTGAATATTGGACCAAACACCCTCATGTTTCTTCCAATAGAAGGGACACTATACAAATAAAAGGTGAAGATGGTAAAAAAAAATCATATCTGAAATTTTTTATAGATACAACACAAATTGAGCTTTTTGAAGCATTCAAACAAGAATTTTCAAATGTGAAGATTTGTCAAAGGATGTTTGAGAGACTATGACCAAGTTTTGTACATATAAATAAGATATGTGAGACTTGTTGTTGTTGAAATCATGTTGAATTTCATCTACATCTACAGTCATATAGAAAAGCTATGGCAATAATCAATCCAAATATAGTCATCCTTGGAAGTACAACACAATTTGTGAAGTCTCTTCTATGTGAAAAATCAGAAGATTCAGATGAATTGAAAGTGTAGTGTATTAAAAATATATGTAATGAATGTGGAAATTTGAAGAATTTTTTACAGGTTGACAATATTGATCATTCAATGCAATTTATGTGGAAGAGATTTGAATGTGAGAAATACTCAACAAAGTTAGGAGTTGAGACCAGAAAAATTATTCTCAAAGAGAGTGAGTTGTCTTACAATGAGTTTATGAGCAAATTTTGCAATATCATATATCCACATATTCAACATTGTCATGGTGCTAGATGTAAAGCTAAGAAATTTCGTGACTCAAAGAATTTCTTTCCAGCAAGTTGTATTCTCTCTATTGTTGATTTATCTGAGAACTATACATTTAGTCCTCAAACTGAGATTGAAAGTCAATATTATCATTTAGAGCAAGTTGTAATATTTGTACAATTTTGTTATAGGCATGTCAAAGACCATGTGTATGGTCTACAAAGTAGCAAAGATGAACGAAATATCATCAAAGAGGTTCACTTTTACATTAGTGATGATATAGGTCATGATAGAAGCTATGTAGCCCATTGTTTTGCAATGTTTTTTGAAGACCTGAGACGACGTCAAATAGATTCTTCACAACACTAGATATCATCTGATGAATGTGCTGGTAAGTGTTGATTTTTTTTTTTTTAAAATTATATGTTTATTTGTTTACTTAACTTGTTTAGACTTATATATTGTACACATATAGTTTATTTTTACTATCTTGGTTTTAAATGAAACTGGTTGTAACGTCACAAGACAACTTAAGTCTGCAAAAGCTTTTAATTGGTTAAACCAACAACAAATTAGATGCGACATAAATTTTTTGTGGAATTTCTATGAGAGTGGACATGGAAAAGGAGAGCATGATGGAGTTGGAGCATGTGTGAAGCGTGCACTTTGCCAACACGAACTTGTAGGTAACACCATATGGATTTTTAGAAAAAATCTAATTATGTTTTTTGAGATCATCTTTTCCTTTCAACTACAAAACCTCTTAACTTGACATTTCACCAACATGAACTTGTAGGTAATGCCATAAAAAATGCACATGAAATTGTTGAATGGTGCAAAATTCATTTTGTTTCCCGTGACTCAATATACAACATATGATATTTTTGGGAAGTTAAAGGTACATAAATGATTTTTTTTATGAATTTCAATGTGTACATGAATTAAATTTTCAATTTTATACACTTTTTAATTGGATGTTTGAAATTTACAAATATTGATCAATCAACTCTTACTAATTGTCAAACAATTAGTGGTATTAGAATTTTGCATCAAATCATGACAGTAGGACATAGTAGGCCTCCAATAAATGAAGTGAGAGAAAAATCATGTTTTTGTGTTGATTTCATTGAGAACAATGCAAATACTCTACAACGTGAGAATATTAGAGATGGGTATGTTTCAAAATGGGAAATAAAACAATTAGTGGACACATCGAACCCTTTTGAAGATAATGAAAATGTAGATATCTATGATCCTCTATATTCAGTTGATTACAAATGTGTATCAGATTTAGTTGTTACAGGTAAATTTTAAAATTTTAAATTGAATTTAAGTTCTTACAATTGATTTATATTCTACCTAAGTTGAGCATGGTTTACTACATGGTGTATATAGGAGATATTTTTCTTGTTCTTGTAGATCCTGACAATATAGAAGGTGTAGATTACTATCTACTAAGATGTACACAACCAAAATGCAAATTGTTAGAATCAATGACAGATGATGATGGACAAGAGTATCCTACTAGATCAGTGGTTGTTGAAGGCACATACTATCAACAAACAAAGATAGATACAAATGGAATTATATTTATTGATTATATGCCAAGTTAAAAGGTTTTACATTATAGTCATTTAGTTATAGCAACAAGATTAAATCTTGAAACTTTACCAAAAAGAGGGTGTGCCAAACAAAGGTGGAGGTTGCCTATTGAAGACCATAAAAAGATTTTAGAGATAATAAAAGATAGAGAGGATCCATATTATATGTACCAAGAAATTTAAGATATTTTTATACATATATAATTTCTATGACAATATATACATGTAACATTTGGGGATGAGGTCCCCCATTTGTGACCTCACTGGTTCATAGCTCTGAGTCAAAATCGTTTACCCCTTGAATAAAAAAAACATTTAGACCTAAATTTGAAAATATTTTTATTTTATGTTGAATTCAAATAATTTCATTCAGTAGTAGCCCATGAAGCTTTCTTTTTTGTGATCTTATTTTCCTATAAAGCTTTCTTAAGGTGATCTTATTTGCCTATAAAGCTTTCTTAAGGTCAGTTTGACCTCATGTTTGTGGATATCTTTGGTGCATAATTATAACACATAGTTTTGATCTTAAGGTCCCTTCCTACGTTGGATTTTGAATCACAAACACATACTTGTTAGCATCGAGATGAATGTAACATCATAGTATCAGAGTCAAAATAGTAAAATTTATAAATAAATTTCTCATTTTTCAAGTAAATTAAATATTTATTTGTAAATCTAAATATGAAATTTAAGTTTTGGTTAAAAATAAATATTTAATCCTTTATTAAGCTCAAGCACCTTAGTTAAAATGGAATTTTACTTGATTTAGTAAAGTAAAAATGAATTTGTGAAGTATGATATACATTTATCATTATTTAAGTTTTAACTAGACCAGCTATAAGAGACCTTCAATTATGTGCCTAGATTTAATCCAATAGCATAACCCTATTATATAATCACCATAACATAATCTTCATATAAGAGCTCACTAATTACACCTACAAACCTCTTCCATGTGGGTATTATTAGTTATTCAAAGATAATATTTCAATTCCACTATGTAGACCCCCTCTAATAATAACCTTCTACCAAAATTCTAGTCTTGTACTTTTTTAACTTACCATCTACATTGAATTTTTATAGAACACTCATTTAAAACCTATGAGCTTTCTTCCTTCATTTAAATCAACTAGATCTCAAGCCTTGCATTTACACAAGGTCATCATCTCCTTTATCATGGAATATATCCAATACTTTTTCTCCTTTAAAGAGTGATTCTTTCACAAATATAAGTTCATCACTAAAATTAGTTAAATTAAATGTACACAATAACAAATTGGAGAGATATACCTTTCAAATTGTTTATGTTCTCTTGTGGACCTTCTTAAAGGCAGTGAAGATAGAGAATCTCATTTTATTCTTCTAAATTTTCCTATAATTTTTTCGTCATCTTTGGCTCCTTATCCAACCTATTCATTTCCATATGAATCTTCACCTTAACTTGATATCAAATTGTATTGTGTCCTCCTCTTCCTTTTGTTTTATAGATCTACAAAATACTCACTTCCCCACAAAACATATTTTTAGGGACACCTGTATTATATTCATTATCTTAGCTAAACCATTTTTATATATATTGAACATTTTTCTATTAAATTACAATCCAATTATGTTTACAAAATTATTCAAATTATTTAGATAAATATACCCCCATATTATTTGATCTCAAATATTGTATTTTTTCCTTATGAGTTTCCACAAGCACCTTAAATTCCTTATGCTTAAAAATTCATATTTGTGCCTAAGAAAATAAACCAAATATTTTCTTGAATTATAACCGATGACTTGATGGCATAATATAGATGGTCTCTAAGATATATGAATTAACTTTAAAATCCATTTTTCTATGAGAATTTAACTTTATTTTTCTTACGAAACACACATTCTCACCTATATATTTATTCTTCAATATCTTTTATCCTTTCTCACCTAGATTTATATCAACGAATTCATTTACATGATCATAAGTCATGGTATAGTTAGATTAAGTAGTACCATCCAATCCAAATAAATTACCATGCCTAATACCCTTTTCTAAAACCAAATCTCCCCTGACCAATTTTTAACTGGATGATCTTATCATAAATAATATGCACAATATTAACATCCATCTTAAAATCTTAAATATGATTTTTGGCTAAACCATGAACATGCAACACATCAGATAGTGTCTTCATTGTGCCACCACTAAAAATTATTGTTATATTACCCTTAACAATGATCTTATGATAAATTTTTTCACCTAATTAGACCTCTCCACCATAATATTATATATATAGTTTATGTAACACTTCCTATGTGAATTCATATAAAAAGAGGCACCTAAATCAATATCTCTAAATATTATAGATTATTAAATTCTAAAATATTTTTAATTAGTGATGAACTATAATTTTCAAGCATATAAATGGGTAAATTATCTTTAGAACATAGTTGGTAAATTAGCCTTAGAACATATTCAACCCGCCATTCCCAACTACCTTATTAAACCAAAAATCATTAAATTAATTCAATTTTTTTATAGATTAAAATTGAGAAATCTAATATTAAAGTTTCTCAACCCAAAACCATAATTAGCTTCAAGAATTTCTATTTCCATAATAAGATGAACCATAATGTAAAATGTATATAATGTGAAGATCAAAGTAGAGGATGCCTAATATGACTATGGATCGATCTCTCTCTTGATCCCTGTTTGGATCCATGTCTTGATTCTCTGGATCTATGGCTCGATTCCTCTCTTGATCCTTGTCTCAATCCATGTCCCGATCCGCCTTCTTACACAAGAAAGTTCATTATTTAATTTAATGTACACATGTGTAAATGTAAAGTCATCTTAAAGTTTTATACTTTCAATGTTTGAATGTATCAAGTACTTTAAATATTATAAATGTACCATGCATAGGATCGTCTGCATGCTCCAAATATCCAAAGTGTGAAAAACCCTCATTTTGATAGAAATTTAAGAATACAAGATTTCAATGAAGAGTGAGAACTACTTTAAAGTCAATTTTATTTTATATATGTATGTGAATTTTTAGAATGCGAAATATATTTGATTATTTGAAAGTACATGCATCTTACCTTGGAGCACTCTACCAATGCCACTCATGTCATGAGAATGCATAGTCAAATCAGGGACACCTATATCAGGTAGAGGACCAGTGCTAAAGAGAAGTGAACTGTATGCACAATGTCCATCGTGTGTAGTAACCTCAACCTGATGTTGTGTAGGGACTGTAGGCTAGTCTAGAATATGTTGATAATATTGTGAAGCCGCCTCACCTCAACCTAAATTTCTACCAAAATATCATCTAATATGAGCTGGTACATTATCTAAAGGAATCCCATACTCATCACTGATAAACTGGTATGATGATAGTAAATCAATAATGGAAACTGAAGCAACATTACATACAATGGCTTGACTCATCTGGGACACATTTGACGGTGATGGTAGCTCTACATGAATAATTAATAAGTAAGTTCACTAACTAATGCCAACAACCTCTAAGGTTACAAGACAGAGGTTATATAGAACCTCAACAACAAACAAGAATATAAACCATGTCGATTAATTAATTACTAAAATAACACATACATTCCAAGTAAGATGATTTTACCACAAGCATAATAGATAAATTTCAAATGCATTAATCCATTCATTACACAATAAGGTTACAACACTCATTCCTCGAATGAGGCAAATCCAATAACATAATTACAATTACAAGGTCCACCTCCATAACAATGAGGGTTAATACAATAAGAACAACTTTAATGATAACAAGAAAGAACTGCAATTGAAACAACCATGAGCTCTCCAACTGGAAGTCTCATCCACACGTACAAGGAGAAAACCCAACGGAGTAAGGTGCACGTTCCACCCAACCAAGTGGAACCCAAAGGTCCACCCCCCATGCTAGGAGATAGTAACAATAATTTCTATCCAAGGAAGTCTACCTCTAGACATAGGCTAACATAACCATACTGAAATAAATATAGTGACATCACTAACACAAGGTTACAATGCTTCCAGAAATTACATAATCAATTGCATCATTGATGCAAACATACTATCGACCTAGGAGAAGTGTCATCACAATGTTACATAGGTTATCTTGGTGAGTCTTCCTAGGCCCCGACCCCCATCTCGGGTTATCCTGGTAACCTCTAACGACTTCCGACCCCTCATGTAAACCAATGTGGAATCAATTATCTTTCGTAGAGACAAGATAATGATCTTGCCATTCCAGGCCTTCCCGTCTCAACCCAAGTCTTTACAAGCCCTTGTGATCCTGAGTGAGGCATAATTATCTTATTAAGTGTTTGATACTACATGATACTCTAATCAGTTAATTTAGCTATCACTGGATTAACTAACTTACAACGAGTTATCTTGGCACCACTTCGTGTGCGGAACCTCATTATAAGCCACTCCTCTAAGATGACACGTGGAAAAACTCCAAAACCCAAGGGTACACAAGTGTGACATAAGGTACCACCTCTCTAACCATGAAATACAGTCAACACACTCTCGTTCATGATAACCAGGGAACAAATTGGTTAAACGCACTACCCAAGGCGATCTAAGGTTGACTGCATAGTAAGACGACCCACAAACTTGAAAACCCAACTGGAAGACTTGATTAAATGCTACAACCCACAATTCTCAAATGCCCATACGAACAGATCAAAATGAGACAAGAATCATATCTACTTTGGGTTCACTAAACCCATTTCCTCACTAGCATTCGATAATCCATGCATTAAAAGAATTGAATTAAATACGCCATTTCAAAAATCATTTTGTTTCCACGTAGCATTTAAATACATGAACATTAATCCGTATCCCAATAATACAGATAAAAGCATAATCCCATTTTTAAATAAAATATGTATTCCACAATCAATTAAACTCATTTTCTAAAAAAAAACAATAATCCCCTTGCAACAATATAATAATAAAATGATATTCTCATTTTCCAAAATATTGATATTAAAATATTAATATGATTATAATTATTTAAATTCCACATTACATTATATAATATTATAAAGGTCATAATATTAAAATTGTTAAATGCATTTTAACAATATGATAAATCATAATAATAACAATAATAATAAATTTTAATATTAAAGTATTATAATAATTATAATATTAATATATTATAAAAATTATAATATTTAAAATATAATAAAAATATTATTATTATTTTAAATTTGGGAAAGACCAAGGGCATTGCCTTGGTTCGCATGCCAACCCTAGGGTTGGGTCGCACGAACCTCAAAGTGTGTGCAAGGTGCTGGGAGGAGTTGTCAGCCACGGGTTTTATCCCAGGCGGTGGTGGATGTAAGACAGTGGTTGCCGCAGGAGGCAGCGCCACCAAAATGCTGAGGCCACGGGCGGAGGGGAGGTGGGAGCTGGCGTGGGTGGCAGAGCCGGCCACCAACAGTGGTGGCGTAGGCTACGCAGAGCGTAGCCGGCCACCACTGTTGGTTGTCTGCGCGGTCCACCTAGGCCGCGGACGGAGGAAGCCGTTGGGTGTGCTCCCCCACGTCGCTTCCCATGGGGGCGGCAGTGGGGTGAGCCCCAACCCCTCCCTTTTTTAATTTTTTTTATTAACATTTATTTCATTAAAAATCACATTTTCTTTTTAAATTTTTTTTCAAAAATTAGAACTTTAAAAGACAAGAAAATGGACAAAAATATGGAAAATTTTTATTTTTATAAAATTTTGCGAGCATAACCTTATATGGGGAAAAATATAAAAAAAATACCTATACTTATAACCAAGTATATGAACATAAATATTCAAGAAAACATAAAGAAGTCTACATATAAACTCCATTCAACTAGACTGGGATTCTAAAATTGAAGAACAAATTGAGGACAATCAGAATGAACAAAACAATTGCAACAAGAATTTTTGTTTCCAACTTGAACAAACTTAACAAATTTTGAGAACAAGATTTCAACAAGTTTTGCCATCCACTCAAAAGCCATTGGATTCAAAGAAATTCAATTAAAACAAAATGAGAACCTGATTCTTTTGAAGTATGTTGAAGATCCTGCTGGTGCTTTGAAACCCTATTGAGCTCCATAGATTCCTTGAGCTTTTTGTCCAAACCCACAAAATTGAGCAACCTTCCTCTTCTCTTTTCAATTTTTCCCCAAAAACTCCATTTTTGATTTTGTGAAGAAATATTTAAGATAATGCAAAACCTTCCCCAAAAAATCCTACAACAACCCTCATCAATTTCTGAAAACAGAATAGCAAAAGTCTTTCTTTTCATTTTTTTGAATTTTTGAATTTCAAAATTGACTTTTAATTCATTTTCCTAATTTTCAATTCCAACTTAAATATGCATGTTTTTCCAAAATAGATAATGTAAATCATTTCCACATAAATAACTTAATCAATTAATAAAATAAATCTACCATAAGATTAAAATATTTATTAATTAAATTAAATTACTCAATAATTTAAATCACATTTCCAACAAATTCTAACTTCCAAAATAAACTAAAATCAGGCAATTAGAACCAAATAGAACAACTGGACCATACTAGGACCGATGACACACTACGACCAGGGTGATGACTTGGCACAAAAATCCTAGCTACTATCTCCCAATCGAATGTTGTTGGGCCTTGGGCATGCTCGAACCTGTGAAACCAGGTGGAGTCAATGTTCTGTACCTATCAACGTGCAACAAAGAATACATCCACATGCAACAATATATCATAAATAAGGCACACCGTGAAGAGGAAATCAAGAGATCGCAGGGCACTCGCAAGCGAGTGATGTGATATCATCCTCTCCACCAATACAGTAGTTCTAACTGATGCATCTAACATAGCAGTATAATCGAAAGCATGAAACATCATAAATTTAAATATACACTTATGCTAATTCTAAACATGCCATAATAATCACATTAAAATATAGTATCATCACATCAAGATACATCACGATAAAACAGTGATCAACTATAACCAAGTACATAGTCCAAGTACAACACAAAACTAAAGCATCAAGAGGAAACAACATAGTTCGCACAATAGATCAAAATGGAGGGGTATTACATAATAAGTATCTGCCTACACGATCAAATGACATCTAATCAACCTAAGTAGCAATCGTGACAATACTGTCAAAAAGGTTGGATCAGGTAGGTGTTGCTGCTACACCTTTTGCTACTACTAGTTCCAATTTTTTTGGAAGAACCAAAAGTTTTGGATCAATTAATTCCCTCTTGTTGATGAGTGGTGGCAAATCTGCACGTCTAAATTGAGATTTTTCAGAAAACCTCCCTTTGCCCTATCCAACATGTGAAGGAATAGATGTGTAGTCCACTGCTAACCCTAAATGAAACTCAACATATAGTTGTTTGCAAAAATAAAGTGGCAACTCATCATTATGAGGCCATCTGTGATGGGCTTCCAACCATCTGGGATATATAAACAAAGCAACAAGCTCATCTGTACATCTAGTAACAACATATTCTCTAACTTTTTTTATCCCATATAATGAGGGAACATGTACACATTATGTGTTGAAACTCTAGCAATAATAGAATCAATTTTCTTTGTACCAATAACACTAATGGCAAGGGACCTATAAAACTCCTTAGTGTTGAACTCATCATAAGGATTATAAGATCGAATCATGTGAATCATACAATTGATATCCTGTTGAATCATAACTAATCTATCTCTATTAGGGAGATTAGGGGAGTTTTGTATTGTTTGGTCCAAACATCTCAAAGCATTCTCTAATCTCCTAATGCTATCATTATATAAGTCAAACCTAGCCTCAACTTGCTCCTGAGACTAAGTGGAATGATGTGATCCTTGATCATCGGCCATATCTATATAAATACAAAGATCTACAAATTTAATTAAAACAAAAAAATTACAAATATGTACTTATTTTATTTCTCTAAAAGTAAAATATGCAATAACCATTTTTCTAGTAAGATGCTCCATAGAAAATTATAAAAAATAGGAAATATGAGCAATGAGTAGCTTGAATGTCATGAAATAAAAACAAGAACAATTTTAAGTTCATTCAAGTATCTATGAAAAAGAGGGAGAAAGGGATTAAAAAAGGATTATAAAAAATTTCCTATAAAAGAAGTGGTACTAAAATATCCTAATGAAACATTCATATTTATAAAATCATGCATTTAAATGAAATTATATCTAGTTGTAAGTCATATCCTAAAATACATTGTAGGTACCAAAATTTCTAAGTTATAACTAGCTTCATTTATCCATTCACATAAACTCCAACTACTACCCTTCCAAGATTATTTCAATAAAGTATTTGATTGATCAATTATTGTATTGAATGCACACCATCACCAAGCATGACCTATTAAACATTCACTTAGTGTGAGGCATCTAGAAAGGCCAATTATTACCTTTCCAAATTATCTCAATAAATTTTTATTTAATATTCTTCTATATTTGATTGGCATTTTGCATGTTCATGTGAATTGACTACGTTCGAAGGCTGATATGTCAAAGAATGAGTCTAAAAATACATTTTGAACCCAAGTTTTCCTACATTTGGAAAGGTAATAATTGGCCCTTTTCACCATTCTCGATGATGGTATACATTGAATACAATAAATGATCAATAAAATACTTTATTCAAATAATATTGGAATGGTAAATCAAATAATTTATTGAAATAATCTTGGAAGGGTATTAATTGGAGTTATGTGAATAGATAAGTGAAACTAGTTATAGTAGAAATTTTGGTACCTAGCACAATGTATTTTAGGATATGACTTACAACTTAATGTAAGAGTATGACTATAATTTCATTTAAATGCACCACTTAAATATATTCATAAAATCATGCATTTAAATGAAATTATATCTAGTTGTAAGTCATATCCTAAAATACATTGTAGGCACCAAAATTTCTAAGTTATAGCTAGCTTCATTTATCCATTCACATAAAATCCAACTACTACCCTTCCGAGATTATTTCAATGAAGTATTTGATTGATAAATTATTGTATTGAATGTACACCACCACCAAGCATGACCTATTAAACATTCAGTTAGTGTGAGGCATCCAAAAAGGCCAATTATTACCCTTCCAAATTATTTCAATAAATTGTTATTTAATATTCTTCTATATTTGATTGGCATTTTGTATGACGTTCAAAGGCTGATATGTCAAAGAGTGAGTCTACAAATACATTTTGAACCCAAGTTTTCCTACATTCAATACATTAAATGATCAATCAAATACAAAATAATATTAAATAACAGTTTATTAAAATAATTTGGAAGGGCAGTAATTGGCCTTTTTCGATGATGGTATACATTGAATACAATAAATGATCAATCAAATTCTTTATTGAAATAATTTTGAAAGGGTATTAATTGGAGTTATGTGAATAGATAAGTGAAACTAGTTATAGTAGAAATTTTATGTATTTTAAGATATCAAGTATGACTATAATTTCATTTAATTGTATTTAAATATATTCATAAAATCATGCGAAATTATATTTAGTTGTAATTCATATCCTAAAATACATTGTTGACAACGATATTTTTACTATAACTAGTTTCACTTATCCATTTAAGTAACTCCACTTTAATAACTCCAATTACTACCCTTAGTAATTGGATTTATCAAAGCATCTACTAAGGAATCAATGCTTTATCCTTTGGTAAACATTGTTATAAGTTGGCCTTCCACCCCGAAAATCCATCAAGAAGTGACAACATCTCAAATTTAGTGATGCTTTGCAAAATATGTTCTATGATGGACAAAGGATAATTATCTCTTAGAGAAGCTTGATTGAGATTCTTGAAATCCACATAGATTCTATTTTTTTTTTGTTCTCCTTAACATGAACTATAGTGGAAATCTAAGTGGAATCAATGTCTAACATCTTTTGGATTTTATTGTTGCAATGTCCCTCCTTGATTAATTTATCTTATGTATGTCTGATCCTTAATTTCAAATAAGGATATTATAATATGTTTAATGAAAGGGCCATGGGTTGGAAAAGTAGAAGTTAAAATAAAATAATAATAAAATTATATTTAGTTTTAGCATATGTGGGAGTGAGTTTTCATAAAAAGGGTTTCATAATCCTTGAGACACTTAGCAACATCATCATGACAAATTCTTTGAATGACATGAAATTAATGAGGAGTTTTAGATAAAGTGGGGCTATTTTGGTAGGGAATCTCATTTATATTTTAAATACTATTTTGGAATAGGAAATGAAGCATTGGAATTTGTGGGGCCTCCTATTGCTATAAAATAAGGTGCTTGCTTGGTCTTGGAAACAATTGCCAATTTTTATACTTTATGTTATAGTTTGAGCCTTATGTTTAGTAATAAAATTCAAGGACAAAACCCCTTGGATTTGGAGATTAGAAGATGGAATACCTTTGGTTTCTGAGATTAAGGGTAAAACTCCTTTGGTTTCTTTAGGGAAAATCCCATACAAAATTTGTTGTATTGAGTTATTTTGTGTTTTATCAATTGATATTTTATATTTTTGGAGAAAAACTATAATGTGGAATTAGATTTGACTCATATTTGTGTACTATCTATTTGAAACACCAACATATTTGTGAAGATTTTTGTTATTTGTGCAATCTATTGCTATATCTTCTAATCTTTGATATTTATTTCAATGAAATATTTAAATCATTATTTATTCACCATATGCTTTCACCTCATCTTTATGGATTCCTAGTGATGATGAAGATTTTTGTTATTTGTGCAATCTATTGCTGTATCTTCTAATCTTTGATATTTATTTCAATGAAATATTAAAATTATTATTTATTCACCATATGCTCTCACCTCATCTTTATGGGTTCCTAGTGATTAGAAAGTGGTGTTCATAATAATACTTACTCATTGCTTGCTCACCTTGCACTCATGGGTCATTGTTGATTAGAAATTGATAAACATTGAATATTCAAATTGTGGGGGACATTACAACTATAAATGGTGCCAATTAAATATGGATTATATGAACTATTTTTTTGTCAATTTTTTTTAACCTATGACTTTAGTAGGATACTGTGAGATATTTCTTTGGGTTTGAAAGCCTTAAAGTATATTTGTATCTTTTGAACAACTCCTAATATATCTCATTTTCTTTAGTTGTGCAATATTTAGCCAAATTGACTATCCTTGGCTCATTAGAATCACTAATGCCAATTTTCTCATAATTAGCTAAGGTGTGTGATTAAGACTGAACTTGATCTTTCACATATTTGTCATGTTGATTGAATGTGTTTTCTAAAAACACTTCAAGCCTTTTGGAATATTAGTCCTTTTAAATTTGATACTTTCAAAATATGTATGGGCTTTTGGATGATCATTAGTATCTATTAATATTTTCCTATAGGCAGAAGAACTTCCTTCAAAATATAAAGAACTAAAAAATATTTATCTTCTCATAAAAATTAATGCATGTATATCATAATTGAATGCTCTCCAGTTATCTACATCATCTATCATCAGGTAGATGGTTAATACACATTCAATTTTGAAACATATTTTATCTAAACTTATCTATGTTTTTCATTGTGTTATTAGGTTATTTTATATGTTTTTATTATGATGTGTACATGGAATAATATTGTTTTCTTAATATGTTTTAGTTATTATAGGTAGCTGGGCTATTAGAACTTGAGATACCAGTACCAAAACTGTATTGTGCAATTACAAGGGCCTCCAGTCTATAGTTGGTAATAAAGAAAACATAGAATAATCAAATCAAACTTAAATTATGACAAGAGTATACCACAAAACAATCTGGAAGCCTGATATAACGAAACAACCAGAGGAATACATGGATTTAAAAAATGCTTTTGAACATTTAACTTTACATAGAAATTTGACAGTCATACATATAAAAGTGCTTGCAAGCATGAACTAGTTATATTGAAAGGAATTTTGTTCCTAGAAAGTGAAACCATGGATTATATGCAAAACAAAGAGGCCAAAACAACTAAAGCATCTACTAATGGTGAAATGATGTTGACAGATTAATCATTCTATTATTTTTGTTGGTGTAATTAAATTTGTACCTTGTCCTAGGTCATGATTACACCTTAGTTAAGTTTACTTAGGGACCACATAGGAGGTAGTTGAAGCTTTTTCATCTTTGGTGGATTTATCATGTTATTACTTTATCACTTCCACCTTTCGTGGACATATCATGTGATTATCTCTCCACCTTTTGTGGTGATTATCACATTATCTCTTTTTCACTTTAGGTGGAGTGATAAATTTTCATAGTTGTCTCATGTTATACTATTATGACACTTGTTATAATCTTATGCTCTTATATGTTCTCACCTTGGCTATATAACCAAGGGGTCTCTCTCATTAAAAAAATCACAATCATATTGATAAGAATACAGTTCATTCTTGTCACATTCATATTCTCTCTTCTTGTGTTTTCCATTTGGTCTCAAGATCTTTGCAGCCATAGCCAATTCTAACATGGTATCAGAGCAGGTTGGGTGCCATTGGAGAGTTTTTTTCTGAAGAGAGATACCAAATTTGGGGAGGTTCCATTTTTGGCTCTTTATTGTAGGTTTATATTGGAGCTTGCTATTGCAAATGAGCTCACCATTGCCTCCAGAAGGTTCGAGAAAGTTGATTTTGTCTTTTGTTTCATCCAAATCAGACATACAAAGCCAAATCTAAGAGGGTTTGAAGCTAAGGAGTAGTTGCCAGATCCAGAAGGTAGTTGCATTTTTGGAGCAGGTCAAATCCGACCCTACCATCACATCCAAAAGGGCCAAAAACCCTAAGATCGACTGTCAATTCATCCATTTTAGAGTAAGTTGTCCAGTGAGGAAAAAAAAAAATTTGCTACAATTTTTTAGAAAATAAATCAAATTTTTTTGAAATTTTATTTTGAAAAATTTAAAAAGGGCCAATTGTTTTTTGCAAAAAATTGTATTAAAAAAAAATGCAAAAGCTTTTTTTTCTGCGGGTTTGCAGAGTACCTGCATTTAGCAGACCCACGGGTATAGTGGCCCTTGGCAGGTTGCCACATGGCCATCCGACTGTGGCCCCACTCGTGGCCAATTCAATAAAACTCGGCCAGCTAACATAAAATCCAGCGGTATAAATACCTACCGGCGGGCAAAATTTTCAGGCGGCTGCTCCAAACAAAATCCCGTTAGTCCCAAACTGGCCAGCCGGTCAAACCTCAAAGCGGGCCTCTTAGAAAATCCGTCGAACAGGTTAACTCCGGCAGTCAATAAAACTCGGCCGATCATTTGAAAAACTGGCGAATCTCCTTCAATTTAAAATCTGAGCGTATAAAAGAAGATTTTGTAGAATCTATGAATATTCTCAATGAATATTCCTTTGACCAAGCTGATCAACGACGTCCCCAAGCACACCAATTTTAAGCCCAAGAGAAAAGCGAATATTCTATACCAGAAGCATATTATTTTTTTGACGGCTCGACACACATCAAATTTAAAAGAGTGACTTGCTGATGTCATCCAGTGTCAGCGCCACGTTTGAAAATTTTTGCCCTCCTCACCATTGGGCTTTTTGATTTTTCAGTCCAACTTTGAAGCTCCATAACTCGGTCATTTTGGCTCCTTTTTTTGAGATTTTTTTTTTGATTTCGGCTAATTTTTCATGATCTTCATAGTGATGTAATCAGTTTTTGGTTTTGGTGTTTGGTTTTTTCATAATTTTCAGATTCTCATAGGTGTTGCTGCTTCATCCTCATTTTGGGAACTTCGGGATCTCATATCATGCTCCTATGGTAACATTTTTGGGTGAATGTTATTTTGAAAGTGCATGATTTTTCGTGTACTTTCTAGTGGTGTAATTAGATTTATTTCATCTGCTGTAATTTTTTCACTTTGAACGTGAGGCCTATTTTGGCAATTTGCATGTACCAAAATCAAAGTCCACTTTACTGGTTTGGAAAGTGGCAACTGTAAACGCACTAAATATAAAGTGCCAAATCATATATTGCTTGGGGGGGTTTCTTTATTGAGTGATTTGGGGTAATCTTGCAGTGATTGGTTACATTTTTTTGCTTCGTTTATGTTTTTGCGATGGGCAAATCTCAAATTGAACTCTTAAATCCAAATAATTATGCTACATGGAGAAAATTAGTATGGAACTATCTCATGATGAAAGGTCTAATAGTTCATCTAAAGGACACCATTCAAAAACCTACTGATGCTAAAGAATTGGAAAAATGAGAGATTGATCATGAGAAAACACTTGGATGCATATTTTCATTAGTCTCATTTGATTTGAAATTTCATATTGAATCATGTAAAACACCTAAAGAAGCTTGGAAGACTTTTGAAAAATTGTATGGTACAATATATAAGATTAGGGGATATTAGATTGATAATGATTTGATGAATCATGATCCTAAATGTTTTGACCACATCCAAGACTGCATCTCCAAAATCAAGCAACTAAGAACATAGTTGAAATAATGCAACATTGACAAAGAAGATTTACAGATGATTCTGAATGTGTTATCCAAGCTTGGTCCTGAGTATTTAGTGTTTTTTTCTGGCTTTCATACCCATCTAATTTCTATAGGAGCATCATATGTTGATCCTAAGTTTGATGACTTTGCAAATCTCCTAATCCAAGAAGAAGCTAAGTTAATGAACATGGGTCTAATCAAGTCTTCCAAGCCACATGCATTGGTGTCTAGTGAGTCAAAGGTACAAAAAGAATCAGGGAATCTTGATAAGAAGCAAAACATGAAAAAGAACAAGCCACATAAAGAATTAGAATCCACTCATTCAAAAATAGAATCATCAAAGAAGGAGAGACCTTTTTGTGCATATTGCAAGAAGGATGGACATGAAGAACACTATTTTTATAAGAAGGATACTGATGAGTTGAAAAATATTCTCAAAAGGAATCACATTGATTTCCTTCTAGAATGTCTGAATCTTCTTCTCCTTCTTCAAAACAGTCTAAAAAGGATAAAGGTCAAACATCTACATTAGGAAATAAAGGAAGAGCTCTTTGTGCTTTTTTAGGTCCAGGATCAGGGTGATGGCTTCTAGATTCAAGAGCATCTCATCATATGAAATATTCATAGTCTATCTTCTCTTCATTTCAACCTTGTACTATGTCTCCTATATTGATGAGAAACAATACATACATGAGTGTAATTGGGAAGGGATCTATTAGTTTTGGAGACAACACTTTCCAGGATGTTTTGTGTGTTCCTCATTTGACGAACAATCTTATTTCCATAAATTAGATTATACATGGTGGAGATGGGAGAACTATGGAGTTCACACCTTATTCAATCATCATTCGAGACTTGGAGAGTAGAGAGATCATTGCTATTGGGGTTGTTGATCATTAATCTCAATTGTATACCTTTGCAGATTTTCCTTCTAATGGCAACATTGTTCCTTCGACTATTGATCATATGAACCATGATTCAGAGGAGACATTTGGCTACTTGAACTTGGGAGTTCTCACATCAGATCTAGTACTTGAGCCATGCATTCTATCTCCTCCACCTACTATTGTAGTTGATGATGCTTGTGATTCAGTGCAATAGGATCCTGATTGTTTTCCAGATATGGCTATTTTGGATGGCTTCTTGATAGGTATTTTAGACTTGTTTGTGGAGTCTCATCTTGCATATTTGGGGGACACTATTGATGGCATTCATCTTCTCCTTGATGAAGATGCTTCTTCTTCAGTTGTTGTGAGGGAACACTTTGACCCTCTTGTTCATTCTCTACATGATCATTCTTCACAGATTGGCATGAGTGTGGATACTTTTGGAAAAAATTTGGAGGAGGCTTCTTTGTCTTCAAAGGAGATATTCTTGTCTTTGGATCATGTTCTACACTCATCTCTACTAGATGTTGGATTGTCCTCTTCAACAGTGTGGCATAGAACACCTGATTGGAGTGTGTCAGCTTTTGGCATTAACATGGAGACACTTGAGCATGATTCAGAGACATCATCATACATCATCCATCATCCTGACATCCAGCATACATTCTTGGTTTTGTTTCTTCCTAAGGGGAGGAATATTGTTTGGTAAGATTGGATCATCTTTAGCATTCAATTTTGAGCTTCTACCATCATTACAGGAGACTCAACATTGACAGGGGGCTGCCTTGTCTCTCTTCTACTTCTCTCTTATGGGGGGGTCTTTTTCCTCACATGGGGTTTTGTCCTTCTCATGCATCATTGAGAGCATTTCATTTTGTATTTCATCTTTCTTTTGGGGAGGAGTTTTGTCCCACTGGGTTTTCTCCTTTTCTCTGTTTGTGAGAGATTGCATTGCATTTGTATATGGGTACCTAACATGGCCTAGTTTCTAGGACCCATCTTGCATTTTTTTCTTTTGTGTACATTCTCCCTAAATTGCACTTAAGGGGGGGTGTTGGTGTAATTAAATGTGGTGTACCTTGTCCTAGGTCATGATTACACCTTAGTTAAGTTTACTTAGGGACCACATAGGAGGTAGTTGGAGCTTTTCCACATTTGGTGGACTTAACATGTTATTACTTTATCATTTCCACCTTTTATGGGCATATCATGTGATTATCTCTCCACCTTTTGTGGATGATCCACCATTTGTGGTGATTATCACATTATCTTTTTTCCACTTTAGGTGGAGTGATAGCTTTTCATAGTTGTCTCATATCATAAGATTATGACACTTGCCATAATCTTATGCCCTTCTATGTTCTCACCTTGGATATATAACCAAGGGGTCTCTTTCATTGTAAAAAAACACAATCATATTGATAAGAATACAATTCATTCTTGTCACATTCATATTCTCTCTTCTTGTGCTTTCCATTTGGTCTCAAGATCTTGGCATCCATAGCCAATTCTAACAATTTTCACCATTCTATGGACACTCCATCAAATATGTCAACATCATTTCACCATAAGATTATCTCTCCTATCACATAAAAGTTGTTGAAAGAGTGTCCTAATATTATCTCTTCTATCACATTGTTTCTTAAATACTTTTACTTTTGAGGGTTTAACATATAAAATATATGGCATGCAGTGAAGAAGATATATTTAGTTTTAATGAGTTCATAGGTTGTTAAAAAAACCTAAAAAAGAAAAACCCTAACTCGTAGATGAACCAAAAGGAACCATTAAACAAAAAATAAAATCATTGTTAACTAATTGCTTATCAAGAAAAACATGCACATGCAAAATTGAATGAGAACTTGAATGTTCCACTTATCAGATTCCTAAGGAACAAACTGTGACTTAGGATTTTTTTAAATTTTTTTCTATTAATAAACCCTAAGAATCACATAGAAAAATGTGTATCTAAAGAATATTATACAACCTTTACAAAACGACGCATGATTTTGAAGCAAGATTTACACCAATAGTGAACAAAAATAAAAAAACCCAAAACTAAAACCCTATATCTTACAGTAGCAAAACTGAATTATAAAACAAACAAAGACTTGGAGATCTCTTATTAAGAAACACCCAAAAACTAACTAACCAAATCAATGGATGCAAATGAAAGAACCTGGCTTCAATTTCCTATTTTTAGGCGAGTTGTTCAGGCAAGTGCTCTCTGACCGCAAACTCTTTGGGTGAAGATGCAAAATTCTCGTGCTTAGTCTTTTTTTGCTTTTATATTCATATCCTTCGGCTGGAAGTACATTGACCGAGTAGGTTTTGGCTGAAACCTACTTGGCCTAAATGATGAGGCCACATAGGCGCCATGTTGTCGTCACGTAGTTTCAGCCAAAATCCACTCGACCGAATTACTTCCGATCGAAATTGGTTCGATAGAATCTGTACGATTGGCCCAAAGTGTGACACAGGTTTGTACTTTTACCCTGTATCTTTAGTTTTCCCGCTCTTTCGAGCTTCTTTAGCAATATTCTTCCAAAATTTATCTAAGCGTCTGCCTTCTCCTTTGGATGAATCATAATCCGATTTGAATAACATGTCTATTCCGGGAATTATCTAGTTATGCTTTTTAGCATTACACATGAAAAATTCCTCTATTTTAACTCCGGAACTTTGAATTTCAGAAACTCCTGGTTCTACATCAAAGTATAAAACTTCATTTTTCTGATTATAATTGGTTATCATGTGTTTCATGTGTGGCTCTCTCTCAATTCTAATTTGATTAGGGACTCCTTTCCAGGGCAACCACATATGTGAGAAATCTATAGCCATATATCCATTCAAAGTATTTGACCAGTCTCTACCAATAGCATCCTATAAGTATCAGGTATCTCAACAACCTAAATATCAATATAATACTAAATCTGGGGATCCAACGCTAACTACATATGAATATTGGTTAATTCCTTGACTACATTTAGTTCAGTTTTGTCTAGTTGAGTAACTTTCTTCAAGGAATTCACTAGGGTTAAACCTAGAGTCTGAAATATGGAAAAAGGCATCACGTTGGTAGATTCTCTACCAAGCAATTATGGAGATTTTACCAAATATTCTCAGCATCAACAAAAATGGTGGGGATTCTAATTTCCCTTTATAAAAGGCTACTTGCGCATCCGCCATAGGAACTACATTTTTTTATTTTTCCTTAATGGAATTTTCCTTTGCATGTACTTCTTTACTTAGCATAATTTCTTTAGGAAGATCTTCTAAGGTATTGAAGAAAGCTTTCCTGATCACAAGCGTTTTGAGAAATTCTGATAAAGAGAGGTTGATTTTTACTTTTTTGATTTCTTCTGCAAAAAATTAGTCAAATTATTTTGATTAATGGGTTCTACTTTTCCACTCCATGAAATACTCGATGAATTATATTGAGAGGCTACCTTAGGTAACCCTAAAGTGTTACTTGATTTATCATCAAATGGAGTGTTAAAGTTATTAGGCGGGATTGACGTGGTCAAAGGCCCTTTGAATTTACCTCTAGCATTGGTGTTACTTCTCAAGTTGTAACTATGTCCTCTCAGATATTGTTGGAAAGCATGAATTTTGTCAACTTCATCTTGAGGTTCATTTTCATCTTGATAAGGAAATGTGTAGGTTTCTAAAGTCGTGGCTGAACTATCTCCTTGTTTATAAGCATGAATCCTGACAATAGTAGGTGACTCAAAGCATTCGTAAATTTCAAGAACTAAAGTAGAATCATATCCCATCGAAACTAAATCATTCCCTTGGGGCGAGCGAGAGTCAGACTGATCATTGTAATGCGTAGTGACCAAAAAAATATACGACAGTTTTAAATTGCAGATAATCCACTTCTAAATGAGTATTTGTATTATGGATTCAACACCAATTGTTCATCGCAAGGTTGACTAAATTTACCTTTGTCATAGACCTATCATCAAAGGGATTAGCATTATCTAAAGGTCTAGTTACTCCTTTATTATTCGATCGTTAGTTCCAAGGTCTAGGAGGTCTTGGATCATTGTATTCTCAACTTTGTGAATTTTGATAATTACCCCAAGAGTAAAAATTCTGATATCTTAATTGTGTAACCTCTATGGTTAATATTGTAAGTTGAGCTATGATTTCCTTGATCTCTTCTTTGTCTTTAGAGGTTTTGACTCTTTGACTCTCTTGAGGGTAAAAGCACAAAGTTGTGTTACACTTTATAAAGGAAACAATGAACACTGATCCAAATTTTAAACTTGAATCACTAAAAAGTGGCATAAATGTTTTGAGTTTTGAAATTATGTAAACTAGTAAAATGTGTATTTTTTAGAATATTTTATGTTTGTATTTAAAATAAATAAATAAATAAATTTAAACTAGTTTTTAATAAACTAACACTATAATTTAGTTGTTGATAAAATCTTGAAAAATGAAGTTTTTTTTTTGAGCAAAAAGGCAGCTAGCCCATATAATTATATTAATGTATATTAAATTTATAGAATAACATATCTACAAGAGCTAAAGTATATGCGATTCTTATAATTTTCAAGGACCCCTCATCCATATGATACCTATTCTATCACATAGCTATGTCTACCATTACAAAATGTCCATACATGAGGATCCAAAGGACATATCTAAATTACAAAAAAAACCCTAGACCCATATGCTAAGCCTACATTTCCAAATTCCTAATTTCAACTAAAAGCCCATGTAAAAAATTACAAAAATATACTACTGTATTTTGTTGACATATCACCCTGCCCATTCACATCTTGGATTTAATTGCCTTGGAGATATAAAAAAGAACTAAAACCACCCGATGACTTATGGACTGCTAGGTTCAATTTCCCCATCCACAAGAGGTGCCTTGTTGAGGTTAAAACCATGTTGTGACTAGTGTGCAAAAAAATAATGGTTATATCAACGCCGAGAAGAGCTCGCTTAATCAAACGACACCCATAGATGAACCATTGAATGCGGAGAAGCTCGTGCGATCGGTTGAACATGAACATGTGTCAATATGGTAAAGATTGAATTCACCCTATGTTTTATGAGCTCAGACATGTCATCTCCAATGACCTTGCCATGCCTATCCAGTGCTAGCTATATATAATGAAAATTCTGCATTTCAATTGAGTGTTTCATGGCATCATATAATGAAATGTAGACAGTGCCATTTAGAAGAAAGTGTTGAGGGAAAATTCCTCCCACATGGCTTTTCCCTTTCCATAGGTCATAGGCCTGCACTGCCTTCACCACTTTATTATCTTGCACAAACTTAACATTGATAACCTTAGAAACTACGATATTCAAGTTAGGTAAAGATTGCACAATATCAAAGCAATTTGAAAGAAAGACTGAGATAATCTGTGAAGGGAAAATACACCTTCAAGCTTGTGGAAAAATAATTTCTTCACCTAACACTTGCTTGACACACTTTCTAAATTGTGGGCAGTGGAAATTGAAGATTTGCCCCAATTTTGCATAACCAACCATCTCTGCAAATGGGACTTCCCATTCAAGTATCGGTAGATTTTTTTATGTAGTTCATGGGAATATATTCCATGACTCTCTTATTACACCTCCCACAAGCTTGATAATAGAAACACGGTTCAACTTCATCACCTGAGGAAGACCCTGGATGCATATAAAAAGCTAAAAGAAAATTGTGAAACATTGAAAACAAGGTGAAGTCCTTTAAAGCTAGTTAACACATGTGTAAACCTTGGAATACGAGCTCCTTTACAAGGTATGATAATTTTTTTTATCTTTTCCGAAAACCAATTTTGCATTAGATTGGTTGTCATTTCCTACTACAGGAGACACCAATGCAATAGAAACATGTACATTGAAGTATGCAACTCCCTTGGAGTAACCACCGCTGATGTTACATGAGATGTCAAAATTTTAATAGTAATTTTTTTTTCTTTCAAATTTTTTGTGTGTATTTATAACTTGAAACTTTAGTGCATGGATATATTTTTTTCCAATTTTGATAAATATATATTTTTAAATAAATATTAAAATGTGCGTGTATCAAAAAATAGTTTTTTTCATTTGATGTTAACTTTCATTTTACATATTTATCTAAAATAGAAAAAAAATATACCATCTTGATATAGATTCTTTTATCTAGTGCATCACATTTTTTTAAATTTTTTTTAATAATTTTTAGTATTTTTCCTTGGAATGGTAATCAACCTAATATTTTTTACCAATAACCTATTTTTAGTAAAAATAAAAAATAAAATATAAATAATAATTAAACTATTAAAATAAATATATTTTTAAAAACTAAACTTATGGATCTACAAAAGGGTATTTTTATTTTTGTATTTAAAAAAAATGTTATTTACACGAGTAGGAGTTATTGAAACATCAAAATTTTCAAATAATTTTATTTTTTGGTAAATTAGCCTTAAAGTAGCACTCCATATATTTTTAGCCAACAATTTTAGTTAAAAAATTTGTGGAAGTATCTAACTTAGCTATAATGAATCTTACTAGATCATATGTTTGACCAAAAATGATTTTTAGTTAGAAATACTTAAATTCAATTTTGTTGATAAGTTGGCCGAATGTGTGACACAACTTTGTACTTTTACCCTTGAGTTTGTGAGAAGAAAGAATTTCCATTACCTGATGCAACTCTGTGATAGTTGGGCTAGGGTGTGGGACTAAAACTTGACTATTTCCTGGTTGAAAGAAACTATTTTGAGGAAGTGTCCCATTCTAGACAACTGAAGGAAAATAATTAGGAGCCATTGGATGATGTAATGGAATTCCGTTCACACTCGACCATGGGATAGTTATTGAATCCATTTCTTCCATTTACAGACAATCCACATATGAGGTGTTTCATTTTTAGATTTACACTTACTCCTTCAACATAGGCTTTGGTTAAAGTAGTGGGAGGACTTTCCTTTCACTTTACAAACATAGTGGTTAAAGGATCTACTACTGTATGATAAACAACAACAACAAAAAAATTATCCACTACATAAGGTGTTTGTAACCTAGCATAAGAATTTTGAAACCCATCATTAAAAGTGGTTATAGGTTCACCATCAAACCTTTTGATTTGAGCGAATTGATGATATAGTAAGGCAAGATAAACCAATGTTCTAAACCTAGCTAAAAATTGACTCTCCATATCTTTCCATGTTTTAACAGAAATACAGGGTAGGTTGATGTACTTGCTGGTAAAATTCATCACTCAAGGTGTAAAGGAACAATATACATACAACATCCTCATGTTGTATTCTTGCTTTGAAACATGTATCCTTAAAGATACTAATATGCTCTTCTGCATCTTTGTGAAGATAATATTTAGGACACAATTTGTTTGGATTCTTTGGAAGATCATTATATAACAAATTGAATTAGTGACTCTACATTAAAGAAAGCCATTGTTGCGGGCGGGGGTGGTATAACAATAGTTAGATTTTGTGGTATTATGCTTGCAATTCTTGACCTTTGGGGTCTAGATGATGTACGAACACTAAGTTTGACTAATTTCACACAAGGATCGCTAGACCGAGACCTAGTGACTCTATGAGACTCCAACTTCCTTCTTAACGAAACTAAAAGGACTATGATCGAACCTCCTTCTAGCACCAATTCTTGTTGATGATGATGTTAGTTGCACACCAACAAGGTAGATAAATACTCATAGACACATCACAGGAACCTATCCTACATGAAAGATTGCACCAGAATAACCTAAATCTTAGGCTAACTCAACTTAATCCCAAGGCTTGTTTATGTCAAGTCTTGACTGTACTAGGTTCACTTCAGGGTTCGTTGTGATAATGTTGTTAAACATGAGGGGTAAACGGTTTGTCCAGTTTTGAAAGGAATCATAAAGATAAGAAATAATCTCAGTCCAATCATTCAACAACTTCATGAAATCAAAAAATTGCAATAATATTTCATGAGCTTCAAATAACTTGCATTTATCAAAGTAGATTTAGCTTTAAGCATCCAAAAATATCATGGAATCAATAGATTTGCAATAAAACTCCATGCATTCATCTATTTTTTGGAACAGTTTTTGAAATTTAAATATCTATTCTAAAATAAAGCATAAAAATTAATGAAAAAGTAAAATTTCTCCCAGATATTATCCATGCATGCCTCAAGAAATAACCAAACCAGAACAAACTATTCAATATGTCACCAGATTGCTTCAAAACTAGGCATAGAATGATGCAAGATTTTAAAGAAAGGGGGATCATTTTCCACCAAATAGTGTTAGTATGCACCCTTAAATAGTGCAACACACAGTCTTGTCCGATAGGAACAAACAATCAGATATGTAAGATTTCATATCAGGAAATAGTTTTCAAATTGACTATGATATTGATTAAATTCTAATGAAACATACAAGTTTTTAATCTGGAATGAAACAAAACACAAGAAAAAGAACAAAACTTGAAAAGTTTTTGGTTCTCTGACATGCACAAATTTTGAACTTAAAATAAAAATAAAGCAGTAAATGACCTTTTATAAGAACAAGGCCCCAAAGAGTTTGAACTTAGTCCATAAAAGAGGATCATGAAAATAAATTAAAATGTAGCACGTGGTGGTGACAACTAGCACCAAAACATTCTAGGCAAAGTCAAGACTTTGACTTTTCATCAACAACAATCTTAAACTTCATATTTGGATTCACAAACACTTTTCATAAAACAAGATCATTAGCACTTCTTTCAAAGCTTTGAGAGTATCCACCTTTACTGGGACCAGGAAAAAACCTACAAAATCCACTTCAAAACCATATTGATGCACAAAACCTCTAACATATGGTATTTGGTTATCTATCTTTTTTCATTGAACTCTGTGTTCGAAGACTCATCTTCACCTTTCCCCTGCTGATACTCCTAGAAAGTGACCAACACTTGATGCATACGTTCCTATGGAACTCCTTGAATCACTTTCCAGCTATACTTAATCCTAGCATAATCTTCTGATATTTGAATGATGTTTTCATTCCTATGCATCATTTCTGCTTCATATTTAGCCATGATATTTTTGCACTTTATAATTCACTACTGTATTTGACTCCAAATTCTGATGAATTTTTGTTGACATATCGACAAACTATTATCGAATTACCGATGAAACACTCATATAAATTTCATCGCTAAATTTTTGTTGCTTTCACGACCAACTTTTATACGTCGAAACCATGACCCAACATCATTAGACAATGCCACGGAAAATGGAACTGGGATTTGTTGGAAAATTAACGAAAACTTCATCCATCTAGCGACAAAAAATAACCACAACATTGCAAAATTCCTCTTTGAAAGCGTTGAAAATGCACCAAACATTCGTCCATGTTCTGACGATGTCGAGCAAACATTTCATTGCTATTACGACGAAAAAATCATTGCTTGTACAACAACTTCATCGCAAGATTTTGTGGTTCGTCGGATTAGGTTCGTCAAAATTTTGACGAAACTCTGTAGTTTAAAAAAATAAAATTATTCGTTCACATTAGTATCAGAGCAATACACCTACCAGCCTGAGGATGAGAATTTTAAATGTATGCAAAGATCTGCATGAGCATACCACCAGTTAGATACCAACATGATGAAATCCTGGAAGTATAGAGACATTGCTAAAAGGTAGTAAGATTCAATAGAAAGCATTGACACCAACTAATTTACATGAGACTCAAGACAGTTCTTAAAAACTTAGAAATTACATCTAAATGCTTTTTAAAAAATATGCATCTAAATTATAGTGACCATTTGAAGCATCTGCTACAATTTGTAATACAATATAAATAGTCCCATGAAACTTATGATTAAGTGCATAGTGTATGCAGGGAAGAAGGGATCTCTATTTCTCGATTTTGGATCAGGCTTATAAGTTATAGATAAACATCTTCCACTGAAAGGTTAAAGTAAAGAAGTGCAAGATGAATCTTGGTAACGAGACTAGAATTTGACATGCTAACAAAAATCATTTCATTCTGCCTCTCTGCAGATGATATAGAGCACTTCCTATAAAACAAAAAAGAATAAAGTTAACTCATACCTTGTCCATCATTGGTAAATATTCACTCGTAGGCTGGTACAAAATACCATTGTTTCTTTTTCATAAAAAGAAAAAGAATCAGGGTGAATAATGATGTCCTAAAAGGATTTTAGCCTGATGTTACTTATTATAGAATCTATTGGCTAAACCATTGGCATTTAATAAAGCTCCAACATCTGGTATCATAGCTCCATTAGTTCATTAGAAATGTCATGATTTATTTTCTTCTCTATGCTTAAAGAAATCCCTTTCACTCCAAAAAATGCATCATGTTGCACTCACCATTTTGTCAATTGCCTTGCCATTGGCTTTGGAGCCTTTTAAACTTGGTTCTGGCCCCTTAATTTCCATTCCATGGCTACCAGCATAATATAGTTCTTCCAACTTGACAAATTTAACGACTGGGAAAAATAGTTAAACAAAAGAAGCATACCATTAGGAACCCATTGCAATTACATTTGAACATTGCCAAAAGTACTTCTACAATCTATTACTCCTTAATAAGTTTGTGCCACTTGGGTTGTTTGCACATAATCTTTCATAATAGAGGGAAAGGCAACTCTCTAGATCTAACTAAACAAGGCATCCAAGAACAAGACAAGACAATACAAACATGAAAAAAAATCAATCCACACCTTTTCTAGGCACCTTCCACTGATTATACCAGTTGGAAATTTTTTTTCCACACTTTTAACTGCATCATGCATCTAAACATGACAAAAAATATTATATCAAAGGAGAGAAGCTGAAAATAGACCCTGTTTAGCATCAAGCTAAAATATATGCTCCATTAATGTAACCATTGAAACATATTATTATTACCTGGTTACTCATGAAAGCCTTATCAGGATCATCAACAATTGGTGACATAGTGCCATCATAGTCTAGGAACACTACAATTTGTTTCCCTTTTGATTTAGACATCATCTCAGTGAAGCTACCAAGTGCTGAAGGATGCTGCACCTGCATTTATATATCAGATACAAAGAAAGGAAGTATGATTTGGAAGGAAAAAAATCAATGAAAATGCTGATTGTAACATGATTTCCTATCTTAATTGCTAATCAGTCATCTGTCTCCTTATGATATCAATTGGAGTTTCTCTGAAACTTATTGGAACCTAAGGTACAGTGAATCTAATTCATTTTAAGATAGGTTTAAGGGTTTGTCGTGAAGGATGGAGGAATATTGAATGAGATCTTTCAAAATAGTCTTAAAACCCTTGATTTCAAGGGTTTGAAGTTGGGTTGATAATCTCAGATGCACCGTTGAAAAATCATGCAACTCTGGAGGCCTAATGGTCTTAGGTCTTACTTTGGATCAGTTAGTGGATGATTTTTTTGTCCTTTAAGCATTGTGATCAGTTATGGATGATAGAGGAGGTCCCTATTTCCTTGGTGAGTCAAGAAATGCAAGGGTTGTTTGTAAGCCTTTGGGTCAAGAATGAAAGGTGTTGTTGAACCTTGGGATCAAGTGTAGTCCCTAGTAGTGATTGTCAAGTTGAAGAGAGCAAATAATCTTTTTAGATGCCTCATTTTTTACATTACAAATTATTTAATAAGAATATTTAGTCTATTTTAGGGATGATTAGGGAAAATAAAACTCATTTGAAGTCATTTTTTGAAGGTATGTCAAAGGGAGTCAAAAATTGTAAAACTTGCAAAAAGTTGCTTAGCAACGTTTGCAAGATTTTCTTGCAAAAAGTGTAACTTGGGCACTCCAATAGTCTCCCCATTCAAAAATAAGTTAAAGGCCATTGGATAGGTTAGTTAGATGTCTATAAATCCTCCTTGGTCGGGCAATAAACATGTATGTGGAATAAAGAAATCATAAGAAGTTAATGAAGGAGGACTGTTTTTCCTATGTTTTATAAAAACTATGTTTGTTTCCTTATTTGTTACTGGCTCAAACTGTGATCTTTGTGCATGTGACTCATATATTTGGAAACTAGGGAGAGTGAACTTTATTTTGGGTCCAATTTGAGGTGGTGTTTTGGAAATTTGAGCAAGTTTGAAGCCATTTTCTCAAAACAGTCTAGGAACCCTATAAAATGAGGGTTTGGTCATTAAAATGTCTATAACTATATTTTCCACCATTGAAAAATCTAATAACTCTGGGGAATGGTAGGATTGCGAGTCCTCTAAATGACTAAGGATTATTGGTGATGATTCATGCAGTGTGGAGGAATTATGGAGATTCCCTAGCCTTGCAACTCTTAAGGAAACTAATTGATTTTTTGTGTGACTATGACAGTTAATTGAATTGTTTTGCTAATGATAGGTACATGTGAAGGCACCGATTGGAATTTGAGGTTGAGAAAAGGTTGTGATTGATCCAAAAATTCCTTCCAATCACTTGACAAGGATTTTTACATTGTTTTAATCTCTAATTTTGAAGACACTGCCAGACAATCCTAAACTATTACTGTAGAGTTATACTTTCTTGTCAATGGTGGATACAAATAAGGGATCCACGTAATAAGGGGTAATAAGGAATTTTGTAAATGATGTAGACTCTTCTCTTCCAATTGATTTTACTGAATGTAGTTTATTCTAAAACCACTGTAGATGCTGATCAGACAGTTTGGAGGATAACATTCAAGGTTGTGGATGATCCCTTCACTGTTAGAAGGTTGCCTATTTTTGGAAGTACCTAAAGGGGGTTAAGGTGGTGATTTGAATCATTTGCATCTTTTGTGAGTAACATGGAGTCTTGAAAAATATTAATGATCATAAGGACAGTGACCTTGCAATCTTGTAAAACTAATTTATTTTACAGTGATCCCTTAGAATTTGAAGCTTTTCAATGTAAAGTTCTTCATTGCTTGTAAAGGGCCATGCAACTATTTTTGTAAGTACACAGTGGCATCCATGAATGTGTTTTGAGTCCTATTGTAATCCATGTTGGGATTGATCAAAGATAGTGAGCATACAAGAGGTTGTAAGTCTTATTTTTGACAGTAAGTTCCCTACTGATCATGAGTATTGTTCCTTTAAGAATATGTTGTTCCTTTGCTCAAGCTTTGTATCCATGGATGCAACACAAATTGGTCCTTGATGTGTGTTAATCCTTGAATTTCAAAATGAGACATTGTTCCTACAAGGGCAATTAGGTTTTAAGCCTTGTCTACCATGGGATCCATCCATGGATAGCTTCCCCTGCAAAAGTTGTCATCCAGGGTAACATATGAGATGTGTTAAAAAGTAAAATAAGTACAACGGGTAACATATTGAAGTAAAGAGAACTAATGAAAATCGCATAAGCTTAAAAGTGCAGCATAATGAAATAATGAAAAGTGCATTACCTTATTAAGCTTCTCTTTTTTTCAAGAATAGTTTAATATTCTCTACTTAACAGGGCCAACCACATGAAGGTGGAAGCTCATTTGGCCCCTCCCCCCTCTCACATCACTCTCAATTCCCCATACCCGATCATATAATATTAATCGTTCATTCATCCATTAATAGGATATAACATTCATTCATTAACATATAACATTCATTCATTAACATATTCACATTCATTCATTAACATATAACATTCATTCTTTCATTTTTTACATATTATCAAAAATATGGTTGTCATAATATGATTACAATCACTTTTTTTTTTTAATTTCTTTTTTGCAGCTAAATAAAGAAGAAGTGGAGTATCATTTTCTAAATCATTTGTCCCCCCTTCAGTTGTTCTACCCTCTTCTCATGATCTTAATGTATGCCTAGTCATGTACTCACAATGTGGAGGCCACTGTAAGGGGGGTCTGCTGCAATAACAAAGAAATGTTAAATTGATATGTTTTATTATTATTATTGTTACAAGTATTTCATTAATTGAAAGAACATTAGAGTGGCGCTCTTTACCTAATGGGGCCACATCATGTTCTCAATCTTGTCTTATAGCCTCATGCTCAACATGCTAAACACCCTCTAAATCCTCTAGAGTTGAAACATGAAAGGTTACATTAATTAATACACCAATTTCAATTAAATATGTTTAAAAGAAAATTAGAGTGGTCCTCTTTACCTGATGGGGCCACATCATGTTCCTGATATTGTCTATCCTGATCATGCTCAACATGTTGATTACGCTGTACATGTTCTAAAGTTGAAACACGAAAGGTTACATTAATTAATACACCAATTGCAATTAAAGATGTTTAATTATATTAATCCATAATGTGTTTTGTATAGCACATGAATACATCCAGTACCAGGATGCACACGACCATGACCTTCATCTACAAGTTGTGCTCCACCCTCACCAGGATGCATTCCAATGTCATGTGCAGTATTATCATTGCTTGCCTATTTAAAATAAATAGGCACATAATTACTTTATGGTGGAAATTAATATTGAATAGATTGCACAAGTATTCAATTTTAAATAAACTTCATTGAGTTTATTTACTTGCATGTCAAATACAATGTAAGCCTGTGTTTGCCCAGTCAAGAGTCTTATGTGTTCAACCATGGCTCCATAGCCTTGCTAGAAGGAAATATTTAGGTCCTCTTATGTGGGCACTTTGAAAGAGCCCTGCATTTTTGCATAAGATCATGAATTTTGCTTCTATGGTGTGATAAAACCAAAATTGTTTGCAATTTATTATTTGGATGCAATATTTCATTTATTGATACTTACATTTTGTGCGGTTAATTTCATATAACCACCAGAGCCAAGTTTGTGCTGCTCATGTTTTTCTAGTCTTGCCTTTGTTGCCTTCGATGTGTCGAGCAGCCTATGAAAAGTTTGAAATACGTTAGATTATGTAAAAAGAAAGAGTAATCGGTATATAATTACATTGTTGATAATTATTATCAATCAGATATGCACCCTATGATAAATTTATAAAATTTAACTACCTATTGACACATGGAAACCTTTTTTAGATGTGGGTGATCTAATCGAAGAAGGGATCTCTAGAGTGAGCTAGTTCTTCAAATGATATATTCTACTCTAAATGACTTTCTGCGGTAAAGAGTTAGAAAGATGACTGAAATGAAACTATGACTTAAAGTGATTTTCAGGACTTAGAGATGACTTAATGATGACTCTAGTTTTTTACCCACAAACAACTCTCAGAAAACAACAGTACTTCACAATCTCCCATGAACACTTAACACATAATTGATTTGCATGAAGATTCAAGTTTAAATACAACATGCAACCTGCATTTTATGAAATTTCTACATCAAACTACAATTTCAGGACATAAAAAGGATTCTGTAAATGGAAATCACAATATACATCAAACTATAACTACAAATGACCTAAAAATTGAGACATAGGAATGCTGCTTTATTCAACTGAAGGAATACCAAAGTTCGAGTATAAATTTATGCTTACAAAACTCTCTGTTTTAGTATGAGAGGAAGAAATAATGAATCTGAACTAATAAAAGCCCTAATTTTTTCTCCTAAAATAAAAGCTCCAAAACCCTAATCCGAGCTCAAGAAGAAAGCTCTGAAAGAATCATCTAAAACTGCTCCATCATGAGTAACTGAAGTGGAAAACTCTCACTATTTGCATGTCCATGCTGAAAAACACCTAAAAATAGATTTGCTTTGCTTTAAAAGTGAAAAAAACACCTTATCTCCTCTCCATGCAACTCAAATCCCCCCAAGAAAAGTCAAAAAATCTTTTCCCTTACAAACTACTAAAAATAGCAAGGAAGAAAAAAACAATTTATAGAATATTGATTTAACTTCTGCTTTACAAAACATGCAGTTTTTTCAACTTGATTTATTTTTGCAATTAAAGATTAAAAAATCTTTGCAAAAATAAAACCTTATCACTCCATTACAAATTTGATTTTCTTACAAAATCATAAAAGTATAAGCAAGGTGTCCATTATTGATCTCCAGTTGATTTCTATAAAATTAATTAAAATGAAGAAAGCCTAAGGCATGAATGAATATTTCTAATACTTTAGTCCTGACATTTAAATCTAAACCCAAGGTATTTGAAATTCAAAAATTAAAAGCCTAATTTAAGACTTGGCAAATGACCCCAAGGAAAAACCTAGAAGGGTCGACCTAAACTTATGAAGAGCATGCATATATTATCAAATGATAAGATGCTTTGAAGAAATTTAATTTTTAACTTAAAATGAAAAGCCTACTTCAAATTAGGGCAAGCAAAACTCGCCAAATCTAAACTTGAGTCATCATTTTGACTTTGATGTTTTGAAAGAAGGCTCTACTTGGGAGAAATGGTGCCACCACCATTAGCTAGGGTTTTGTGGAAAAAGGCTTGGAGACTTGGACTGTCAACTTCTTGTGGGTTGAAATTCCATCTATGAGCAAGGTAAGTTAATCCCAAACCATTTCATGGCTTCTCTATTCCATTATGAGAATGAATCTCGGCCATAAGGCCGCAACCTATACATGTGATTTTCTGATTTTTTTCTTCATTTTTTGTGCTTCCATTCTCATGCTTGATGTAGCCACCATCATGAGCTTTTAGTCTTAGCAAAGCAATGATATTATGTGTTTCCACTCAAAGCTTAAGTTTTATGCACCTCTTGCAAACAAAACTCAAAGATTTTGGACAGAAAAATGAAGATATTTTGTGGAAGAACCATTGCTTTTTATTTTTTCTGTGTATAATCTCCAATATAGGCCACACCATGTGCTTGATCTGGGTAATTTTGATATCACCGTATTTTCATTCCAAAGAATGAACTTAAAAGAAACTTCTCTGAAGACACCCTTGTTACATTTTCTATAATTTCTTCGTATTTCTCCATTTATCGGGCTCGACCCATGATTACATTGTATTTTTTTTTGCATTTTGATAATAACCCTCACATGGGTAAGCTGAAATAATGAAAAAATCAGTTGCTATACTTTGTTAACTCTAAGATTGTATAAGATCTCAGAAATATTTTCATTCCTCTACTTGCAGATTTATAACCTCTTTCACTATTCCTCCATTGAACTAAACAAAAATTCTCTGTTACTTGTACTTCCTGTTGCATGAAACACATAAAAACCTCCTTGTTTCCCCCGTAGCAAAGCACTATTATTTGGCATAAGATGAAATAATGAAAAATCCTTATGATCTTCTAAGTTTATTCATTTGAGATCACTGTCATCTTGCACTTTTGTATTTACTTTTATCACCTATCTTTGTTTGTCCATATTGCTTTTTTTATGTATGCAAACTGGTTTGAACACACCCAAAATTCTCTTAAATCTGTAGCACAACCTTGCTATATACTTAATTTTCATTGTTCTTCTATTGGGGAAAAGAAACAAAACCTCTTTCCTTTATTTGTAACTCCTGTAGATTACTCTTCATCACTCATTTCATGTTTAAAATACTTCAGAAAAGAGTGCATTCTCAGCTCAAACACTCCATGAATAAAGCTTCTCTATGTTCTTTCATCATTTGTTAGAAGCTTTGTTAATAAGGTATTATGTATGCCTGTTCACTATCACCATTATGACATGAAACACTTCCTGCTCTAGAATAGAATATTATGAAACAACATAAATAACCATGAGCAGAACCCAAGGCAACAAAATGCAATTACTATGGCAATATTTAAAAATTTCTAGAATGAAAATGATGGATTTCAGTTGAATTGAATCCATTAAGTTTATTTTCCACCTGTAGCTTTCACTTCGTTACTCAGACTTGATTGTTATGAATGAAAAATAAACTTGATGCTTTGATAACTGAAATTTTGTTTTACTTCTTCATGAATGGATCAGATGAGCATGATAATTGTGTCTTCTTACTCAACCCACTTGTAAGTTTAAGGGGAATCATGCTAA
The DNA here is from genome assembly GCA_007115665.2 of Sequoiadendron giganteum. Lineage (NCBI taxonomy): Eukaryota > Viridiplantae > Streptophyta > Pinopsida > Cupressales > Cupressaceae > Sequoiadendron > Sequoiadendron giganteum. The sequence goes on along the minus strand of CM021103.1, from coordinate 442,559,815 downwards.
GCTCTACCCTTGTGGGAGCCTGTTTTACTCCACATGCTTTTATGTCTTCATAAGATGACCAACTACATGACTTTTCCTATACCTACATAGGAAACAAACAATGTTAGCAAAAAAAATATATTATTATGATGTTTCCTCCTTTGCTTCTATCCATCTCCCATTTTCTCAACTATTTCAATGCATTTTTAGCAACATTTTACATTATTGTTGGTGGTTCATATAGGGATGTTCATAATCGGAGCTCTAACAACTCTCTTCTACTCTTACAGGTCGATTGGAGCTTGAGGACGAAGGATGGTGCACCACTCCTGCATCGACCAATAGGAAAAAAAAAAATGATGATTATGTCCATGCTTATGTGTTTTATTTTCCTGCATCTTCAATAGTGTAGCATGCTCCTTATGATGCATTGTAGAAGTTACCTCCATGAATTGTGTGGATCTTTTAAAATTTCTCTTCTTGCTTTTCATTCTGAAAAGAAATGCATCAAAATACAAAAATGTACAATCATTTGTATTCTTGCAATCAAATGAAATATTGTAATATAACAATATTGTGAAATAAATGAAAGCAATTGATATGATTGATCATTGTATGTTTAGTTTTATATTCCATTTGACTTGTAAAATAATGAACAATAACTCCTGAAAATCAGTTCTCTTAAACAATGCATGACTAACACTTGACAAACGTAGTGCAAACAACTGAACTTACACTTTAAGATATAACAAATTAATCAGCTCTACCAATTGAGCTATAGTGAAAATTGGTAACAATAGTATCACATACCTTCCTTGGCCCGGTGGTGTCTTTCCTTTTTTCTTTTCAGCCTTCTCCTTTCCATCCGACAACAGGTCCTTCCACTCCCTCTCCAAAATCATGGGGGGACGCTTGTAATTTTTGTTCTTGTCTAAATGTGACCTATATTGGTCCCTCACATACTTTAGATAGGTACCAAATTTCTTAAGGACCTTAGTTCAGTTGAATGTGTTATTACCGAACATCACAACTAAATGGTTCAGTTGAAGATCTCCAATGTAATATCATTTAGATGTTTATAAAAAAACATCATTTCCTACAAAAAGATCATGGGATCATTAGTCTAAAAAGAGTGATCAATAAGTAAATTTCAATTAGATTATATATAATAATAATTAAAACATTTTAAAGTACTTGGGACCTTCTCTATCTTTATGGGAAGGATATCCTCGGCCACCACAAATGTGATTGACAATGTTCCCATACTAGTAATACAAGAAGATCCAAGAAATGCTGCTAAAACATAACTAGTACTAGTGACCTCTGCATCCCTAGGTACATTTCCTGACGCATGTTCTGGCACGTGTTCGCTTCCATAGGGTGCACTACCTGATGCCTGCATGCTATGTGTTGCCAAAATTTCAGTCAACAATATAGGCACATATGATGGGGTCGGATGATGTGATGTATGTGTAGGAAGATCAGGATCAACACTTGTACCAACCCCTACTCCCCGGGCAGCATCTGCAGTACCGTGATCATGGCCAGTAGCATCATGAGGATGCAAAAAATCCTATAAAAACAACACATATTTTAGTTCATGACATAAAACAGTACAAAATATAAAACCATGAATGAACTTATAATTAAAGATCTCATGACAACTTACTTGCAAGTTTCATGCTCTCTCAGTCAATATTTTAACCCTTTCTCTTCTCTCATCTATTTGAGGCACTATGAATAACAACTGAAGGATTTCTTCATTGCATTTTTTTTGGGTTTTCCTTATCATATCCAGAGGGTTTACAAAATATGCGATGTCATCATCACATAATAGTGACTGCACCTCCCTATGGATGCTCTCCTCTACTGTTGGTGCCTTTCCCCAATCATCCAACTGTGACAATAATATTAAAAACATTATCGAAATTAACCTAATAAACTTATGAAAAAAATAAATAATAAAACATTTTGCTCGTATCTAATTTGTACAATTACAATAATAATAATAAAACATTACCTATCAGGTAGAAGCACCTGAAGATGCATTACGATCTATGCTCTGGCCGACTGGAATCTCCCCCTACGATCAATGTCCCACTGTGAAAAAAATTAAATATAAGAAAACATTACCGAAATGAAACCAATAGACTTACGAAAAAAAACATAGTAATAAAATGGTATATTGGAGTCATTAATTAGAGGTTGGGTAAAATGGTATATTGGAGTCATTAATTAGAGGTTGGGTAAAATGGTATATAGTACATACCACCCCCATAGTAAATGTGTTTGTATCTATGTGATTCAAATTGTAATCAATTAGCAAATCTTCCCTTGCAGTTATTGATTTTATCGCACATACGAATACATGGTTTCCTTCGCGCGCCTCTAATATGCAATTGGGTTGCTTATTTGTTGACCCAGGTCATGTACTATTTATAAATCCTACAATATTCATTGATGCTTTTGGCCTTTCGTCAATGTACATAGCCACTCATTTATTTTGATCCTTATCTTTTAGTTGTATATAATTTGCTAACAGTGTATACCTACGCATACTTCATGTATATCGAACTAGATTTATCCAATATTTGTAATTGTAACAGGGTCTGACATACTCCATCAATTCAGTAACTTTTTCATTATAGACCTTTATGTTGTCCATGCAAAATAGGCCCAAACCATGTAATGGCAATGGTGCTATGCGATATATCCTCTCGTTGACAAAAAAACTAGTGTTTATCGTAGGAATTTCCTTGGGTACCCATTGTTTTCGTAGATGTTTGTACCTCAAGGGCACCTCAATGTCACCTATGCTCTCATCATCATAAGAACATGAACCCCCTTCAACAAGAAAAATTTCCATGCATTTACAAAATTTTCTTCTAATATTTTGACCTCTAGTTGATCTCCCTCTTTTAGACCTACTACATGTCTCGCTTTCCTCTTCTCTTCCTAAATTTACCTCGCTCGAGGAAGATAGATCTGAAAAATACCTATTTGGTGGTACTTGCACTCCATTGAATGAGAGAGATAGTTAGTGAAAATTCCTTGAGGTTTTTCATGGTCCATCAAGACATGGGTGAGCATAACTATAAGGTGACAAAGAGAATCTACAAAGAGCCTATAGAGGACATGGCCATAAAGGTAGGGGACCCATCTCAACCCATCAGAATCTTGTCCTTGAGCTCTGGCACTACAAATGGGAGACACAAATTTGTTCCTTTCAATGATGATTTAGTGGCATCAAGTTTGCAAGTTTTTGCTATTTCAGGGTCCTATAGAGATTTTTTGTTTCCAAACATGCTTGAAGGAAGATCCCTTGAATTCATCTATGGTAGCAATTAAATGCATACAGAAGGTGGCATGGTAGTCTCCAGTACAACCACAAATTTGTTTAGTAGTGTAGAGCTTAAGATTGCAAAGAAGAGCATCCAAGTCTTTGCATGCAACCCAAATGAGGTTGTGTTTGGGAGTGATTCTAGATAATCCTTGTATTTCCATCTCCTGTGTGGGTTGCTATATTCAAATGAGGTACACTTTCTAGACTTCTTAAGCTTCCACAAAGAGGAAAAAGTAAAATTGGATTAGCAGATTACCTATGGTTGAGGTTTTAATTTGGAAATGCCTTGAGTTGTAACTTCTTAGTCCATTATAACTTAGAAGAGCATAAAATCTAAGGTCACTTATATATCATATTTTCTTAACTACATGCATTTACAAGCAAGGCACTGTTTCCTCCATTTTCCCTTTTTAATTTCATGTTGGTTTCATCTTGATTTCATGGTAGTGCAGAATATATTTGATTAATGTATTTTTCTTGTCTAATTATTTTGGTTTAAACAATATATTTTAAGTTTTGATTTGTATAGGTGATTAATTTTAAATCACATCAATAAATGAGATTATTAAGTAAACTAATATAATTTAAGATTAGTCATCTAAACAATTTAGAGCTTAAAATACACTATTCAAATCCATTCCTATTGATTGTTTAGGTAAAGAGACAAAGATCCCATCAAAACCCCACAACACACAAAATCTTTAAGCTCACATAACAACTCTTTTAAGTGCTCTTTGACAACTCTCCAAAAATGTATTAGGAAGATTTTTTGAGTTTTGAGAATCAATCCATCACTTTTTAAGTTTTGAGAGCATCATCATTTCATAGTATTTAAAATGAAGAGTTGTTCTAATCTAAATTTGACTTCATTTAAGCATAAAAGACCTATAATACCTTTCTTAGAGAAGTAAATTGTTAAGTAAATCTGAATGGCTTTGCATTCATGTAGGTACAATATGTGTCATCAACTTTTTCATACAGTGTTCTACATTCCCTTTGGATATTTGAGAAAATTTAGTAGAAGCTTTGCATTGATATCAAGGAAGGAAAACTCAGTGAAGGAATCACATAACCCTCCATGAGGGAATTTGTTTCAAAATTACTCAAACCTGATCCTAAACTGGCATACACAATCTATGAAAAGTGCAAAAACATGGAGAAATCCAACTTGTATGGATTAATCCAGGAACTTTGGCCCAATTCCAAGTGTATCTTTTCTATCATGACAGGTTCCATGGAACCCTACCTAAGGAAACTGAGACATTATTCCAGGGATCTACCATTGGTGAGTGCAAATTATGGTTCCATTGAAGGTTGGATTGGGGTTAACATAGATCCTAAAACCCCATGAGAAGAAATTTTTTTCACAGTGATTCCCAACATTGTATATTTTGAATTCATTCCACTCAAATTGGATGAGAGCAATCCTAATTAAGCTATTGGTAGAGCCCAAAAGTCTTCATATAGATCTCCTTTAGATTAACATTGAGGAAGGCACATTTCACACCCATATGATGTACTTTTCATCCAAACTTTACTAGTAGTAGTAGTGCATTGCAAATAGTACAACATTGCAAACTTAGTATCTATTAAGAACAAGATTGTAAGTTCCCAATGATCAATGATCTCTTTCTATGAGAAAATTTAGCTACCATTAGGATTTAGGCTTAGGACCCTCCAACTAATGTGTATGCAATAATCAAGAAATCAAAGTACGTGAACATTCTAGAAAGAAAAGCAATCTATTCCCTCTTCTCAACCCCACCCCTCAAAATAGGAGAGCTTTTCAACAAGGCTCACCATAAACAATCTCCCCCATCTCATCATGATTTTTCATCTTATGCAGATCCATCAATTCCATCAAGAACTTCATATACGCATGTGAAAGCAACCTAATAGTGACCAAAATTAAAGTTCTTTATCTTGTCAAACTCTCCACATGTTAAAACATTGCAACCATCTCAAATCCAACTCATCATATAAGACTATCCGTAAAATCATCAAATTCATTATGCTGTGTGATAACATCAGATCATATGTGACATGGGAATAGGAATCAATCAAGGCTAACATCACAACTCTCCACAATACCCTCACAAGAAGGATCGTGAAGATTCCATATGCAAAATGATAAGCCTCAAATGTAGAACCATCAAACTCAATACAACATATCACAATAGATACCTTGTCAAAGCTATAGTGGTCAACAACTAGTTATCATATCCAACCAACCATAGGATCCTGTGCATATGCATAATCAATCAAATATGAGCCTATAATCATAATCATGAAAGCCAAGAGGCCTCACTATTATAGGACACAATTAAATGGTTCCCTCAAGATGAAAATGATAAGCTCCACGCTCTAGCATCAATTCATCCAAAATCAATCCCTACAATAGGTGTTAGATCAAGTGTTAGGACCAGTGAGCCTAGAATGCTCACCCTCCAAAAAGAGGCCTAGAATACCTCTACTCTATAAAATTCAGAGGTTACTGTGGCTTACCTATGGGTGATCTATAATCTTATTTCAGCTGCTACACACAATAAGTAACATTACACTAATCAAGTTGGTTGTATTTTTTTCCAATTTCCACATCTTGTATGTCCTCGATCATTTGGACATAAAATTTCTTTTGAAATACCCTCTACCTTTACCACTTGAGTTTGGCAAGTTGGATGTGGTATTTTAGTCAATTCCAACATAATATATTTAAACTTGGGGACCCAGCTAGAACTCAACACTCAAGACTCAAGACTCAACTAAGATTCAAAAAAAAGTTCAAATTTAAACATGAAATATATACGTTTTTAAGGATTTAACACTTTTATTATGCACCCTTAAATAAATAAAGTTTAAAGCTATACTAAACTAATTAAACAAATGCTAATTTAACCACACACACAAGCATATATCAACAACAGATTTAAGTCAAAAGAAACAACAGTTTTTAATATATAAATATTCTCAATTGGGTATACCAAAATAATGGATTATCATATCAATGGCATCAAAAACAAAAATCGCAACATGAAGTCATGAACTGTAGTGGAGAGGAGACTGTATCACTCAACCCAACATAACTAGCTTTATGTGAGATGTTGTGCTTCTATATGTAAGAGGTTGTACTCATATCTCAAACAAGACTACAATGCTGCTATAGCTATAGGAGCATTACTTGGGACAATATTGACTTGGCAAACTAGAAGTATAAATATAATTTGATTACTAGAGATTTAATTAAAAAAAATATCAACAAAATAAAAAAAATGTTGCATTTACATTTAGCATGGACCAAATTGGTTTTTATTTTCTTCTCTTTAAAACTAGAGTGGAGCTTTGAGGGCAACATGCCCAATAAGGTTAAAGTGTAGCACCCCATGCAAGGCTCTAGGGGGAACACCCCTCAAGGAGTTCAGGAACAACACCCCTTGAGGACTACTAAGCCTAAACCAATGCCTTTGAGACCAAACAAACCATCATGGTGCATACCATTTTTCATAATTTATCACTTCTAACCAAGAGCAAAGGCACAAATACATCAGTTTCAATTATTATGTATAAGACAACATATTCTAGCAATACATCAAGCATTCAACAATTTCTCATTGAGCAATACATTATCAATTCAAATTTTCTCTCCAAACTTGTTATCAGAGAAACATCAAAGAGAAGAAGTGGAAGTGGGTTGATCACATTCCAAGAGTGAGGATAATCTATATAGGGTTCTTGCCTAGCCACTGAAAAACCTACTCCTTCAAGAAAATGCAGCCTATCTTAAGTGCAAAGATAATTGAAATCCTGAAGCATATTGTTCAGTTTGACTTTTAACATATTGCTATCATTTCTGAAGTCTAAGTCTAATGGACATTTTCCTTTGGACATATTGCTTAACTTGTTTTTGCTTTATTATTTTAATTTATGTAGGTGACCTAGTTGGTCTAGTTTCAAGGAATTCTTGTCAGGTAAGCAGGTCCTGGGTCTTCTAGGCTTGTTTGCATTAGCCCACCTCATGACTCTTTGAGTCAGGGCAATTCTTGTAATTATGTTTCTTCAACTTCTGAAAGGTAAAGAATTCCAAGACATTGTTTGCTTCACCAAAGGGTCCTTTTGTATACATATTTCAATGTTTAAAACAAATTTGATAGAGATGGCACTAAAACATAGTATTTGTTTCGCCTTCCAAGTGTTAAGGAATTCGGTCAAAAGTGAAAAATATTATAAAAAGCGATTTATCAAAACACCAAGCGTTTAAGGAGAGATACAACATGTTTTCCAGTTGGTCCAGTCAGAGCCAAAATACATTAGTCAGACATAGAATATAGTGGAGGAAATTAAGGAATAGATTGGGGGATAAAATACAGTCAGCAGTGGACCATCGGGAGAACCATAATCTTCAATCAAGAGATTTAATCGAAAGAAATCATCAAACGACACAAATTGATCCCCTAAGCACTCATGATCAAACTACCAGCAATCGAGTGTCTTCATTGCTGAGTCATCCCTTTCTGCTAAAGACAAGGTGGGACGCATCTTTTGGGATAATTGCCTCCACCCCAAACACTGAAGAAGGTATCTAAGAAGGAATATAAATCATCATAGGGTTTAGAAGGAGAATCATCGACTAGGAAGAAACAAACGTGAATCAAAGGAAAGACCCAAACATTCATTATTATAATATATAGTCTCTTTGTCTGAGTGTCTCAATATGTGTACACAACATAGGGAAGGAATGTGGAAGAAGGAAGAATGAGGAAGAAGGAAGAATGAGAAGCATATTTAATTATGAATACTAGGAAGTGATTAGGGTACCAATGCAAGCAAGAACAGAGAAGAACAAGAACTTACAATCATTGTCCGACCTTCGTCGATTTTATTTGGCTTTCCTCCTATGAAATGGTCATGCTCTTGCACGTGCACAGGAAAAATATAAAAAGATTTCTTTAAAAATAAATTTGCCTGTTGCTTTAAGTGTTTGTCGAAATTTTCCTGCAATTTGACTTTAAGTGTTTGTTGAAATAGAGATGAACATTAGGAGCGTCAGAATTTTGATGAACGTCGAGAATAATTTTTTTTTAAATTTGAAAATTTCACATTAAATATCATAGGTACCTGAAGATACATCTAATTATACATCTTTCATCGGAAAGTTTCGTTGAATTTTGTAGTCAAATGAGTTAGTGATTTCATCTATAACCTCTGGAATCAATGAGTGAACAAGGTCCTTATTCACTCTTTCAAGCCATTCCTTGAAAGCTTTTACTTCTTTATCACCCTACCCTAAAGTCTAGGAATCACAACTTTGTTGTGCTAACATTTCAATAAAACTTTCATCTTTGTCAATTAGCTTCTTACATATTTCAGTGACATTCTCAAATCCTTCTACACATTGTAGCAAAGGGTAACTTCCCCAATTCACTTTTTTTCTCCACTTCTCAAATATCGAAAACTCTTTTTTCATGGTTATCTTTTCATTAACTAACTCTCAAACATTTGTTTGAATAAGAGATCTTAACTTTTGCCTTTTTACATCAGTCTATTCCTAGTGAAATCGACATTCTCCTTCCAGTCTTTTAGACTTTGCACACCAATGGTACATGCCTCCTTATGTTTCCCAATTGCATCCTTAATTAACTCTTCTCCTTGCCTCACCAGGTACTCCATCTATTATTTGAATACACCTAACTTATGGGGAAGTGTTGCAATGGAATCTAATTATTCCTTAGACACAAGTACTAGATTCTGGGGCAATTTAGTCTATGCTTGATCAGATTGAGCTAATGACTTGATAAAACCTTCCAAGTAGACAATATTCTCTTTTATCTCTCTTTTCTTTTGTTTACTCTTCTATACCCTAGCAATAGTTGTCTCTAAATTCACTTTCATTTCTTCTAATACTTGTCCCTAGGATGAATGTCTGACATTAATTGATGTTACCCTATAATCCCTAGGTGTCAACTCATGCTTACAATTATCTCCTATCAAAGTAGCTATTTGGAGTATTCTTCCTCCATCTACATCCCTCTTCATAGCATGCCTTGTCTTCACTCTACCTCTAGGTTTAGGGGTCTCTACTTCTCGAATTAAACTTCTGAGATCTAGAGGCACCTATTCCACCTCCAATGGTGGAGCCATTTCTCTGACTAACCAATCAGGTTCTTCTTCATTATGTTCTGCCTCTTCAACATTTCTTTTTTCCTAATGATCTGCATGTTCAAGAACTTCTCCTCTTAAACCATCAACATTGCTTGTCACACCTCCCCAAACTTGGACATCTTCAATCCTCATTGGCATGGATTCCAAATTATCTTGATTTATCACTATCTCTTCCTTCTCGAGACTTATATTCTCCTATCCAGTCATGTGTTCAATATTGATCTTTGGGGCATCACTTTCCTATTGTCTTGAAACATAAGGGTTCTCCTCATTTATTATTTCACCACCCAAGGTTTGTGAAGGCTCTACATTTTCACTCTCAACATGACCTTCTCCTAATTTCTTAGAAGTTCGTAGTTTCTCCACATCATCTTTATTTCTTCATGGTGGAAGTTGATGATCAATTGTATCTTCATTGCCAATATTATCACTGGGGTCTTGGCCTATGATATCCCCTATTTCTCTTTCATCAAGTTTCTTAGGGTTTTCGACCTTTGGGGTGAGTTTTCCTCTTATAAAATATTCTTCTTCTATATCCATAGGATTTGACCCTGTATCTGGCACTTCTTCCACCACTAGCTATACCATGGGATTCCCATTAGATCATTTTTCTTCAAATTATTTCACCATGACACCTAGCTTCTCCCACTATTCTCTAACTTCTTCATTTAGCTTGAATAAATTTCCTTTTGAACTATAGGAGTCCTTCCTAGTGTTTGTTTCATTGCTTCCATATCAATTGAAGGTGGAGAGGTGAATAATTCTACAAAATTTTGAGATGAAAATCTTGTCTTAGCATGAGTTTGTGTCTTCATTCTCACCTCTTCATTAGTCATAGGATGAACTTTTATTTTTACCATGGAAGAAAATGTCACCTTAGGCTTCATTGTTACATTAGCCTAACTAGCCATAGTCTCTTCACACTGGCTAGCTGGTGTCACTAGAATTCTCTAACATGAAGCATTAGGAGTTCTCTCCTCAACATGTCTAGCTACCTCTGTTATAATAATTCTTCTCTTCTTCTTAGTAGTCTCATCAGACCCTAGTTCATCTTCTACTCTCTCCTTTTTCTTCATATTAGTGTATGTGAGCTTTACCCCAACTTATTTTAATGCTTTAGTGTAACCGCAAATCCAGTTTTTGAGTATATGTCAACACTCGCTCGAAAATCTCCTTAATGGTTACTATTTCCTTCTTTTCATAGTCTAGGTTTGGGATAGGTTCATCAAAAATATTTTTTGTATTATAAATTGGATTGAAGACCTCTCCATCATCTATATCCAATTGCTCTAGAATATCATTGAGTTCTAGAAGCCTTGTTGAACGTAAGGGAAAGCTCTGGTATGATTGCTTCCTTACTTGATGCTCGTCATCACAATTATTCCAAAACTCTTCTAAATCATAAGCATGAGACTAATTGCTACCTATTTTCCTAGAAAGATTTCCCTCTGGATCATAGTTATTTCTTTGGAGTGTAAAGAACTACACCTTATACATCTTCAAATCTTCTTCACACATATCAGCCTATTTAGCTGCAACACATTTGTAGTTCCCGATTGTGATGGGCAATTTGATAGAAAAATTCTTACGTGCTTGCGAGAAAAGGGTATGAGAAGGATGCATCTGTCTCACTAATTCTAATAACGGCAATTTGTCCATCAAATACTTGGGTAGAATGAAGGGGTATCCTTTGAATCCTTCCACCTTGATGTAAGTGAAAGTAGGAAACTGAGTGTACCAACCCCCAACCAACTCAATGGCACCTTGTGCTTCCAGGGATAATATTTTGGCTTTTTTTCCTTGTATTATTCTTACCAGCTTCATATAAAACACATTGTTAACCCTCTGATAATGCTCCCAGTATTGGTGAATAGTGATTTAGGGTACATGATCATATATCAAATTATTCCTTGGTTCTCTTCCTAGGGTACCAACCTTGTTAAATTCTTGAATATTTTCCCTTAGGGCACAAGAATAAACAACATAAGAAGACATAGAAAACCATAGGGTTTCCAAGAACATCCTTAAATTTTCACACAAGCTATCACTGATGAAACTTCTCCAGTGAATTTGTATGGGGCCTTCCATTATTTTTTCTATAAGCCCAAATATCTAGGGTTCAAATCTATTGACATCTTTAAGTCTAAATATCCTACTTAATATGGTTATGATGTCTTGGACATCCTGAATAAACACAAACCTTGAGATTTGTCTTGTTTGCTTGGTAATCTCCTCCTAGCACCATGATGCACTCATAAGTATTCTATTCTATTCTTTTACACTTAGGTATGTCATGGCTAGGACTTTCATATCCAATAGATTCAGCTGGTTGAATGTGGGGAACCCAAATGTATATACAATCCCTTTTATAGAGAGGTTTGCATAGACTCTCCCTTCTTTCTCAACAACCCTCTTATTTGGGTCATACCAATTCATACATTTCATTACCAGTTTAGGGGCCTCCATCACTAGCAAAAACCCCCCTACCAAATGTAGCCCACTTGCAATAACATTCTTTGTGCACTGAGAAGCATTTTCTTATCAAATTCGTGTGATAAATTCAATGTCAGCAAACCATCCTAGATGAGTGTTGGTAATTAACCCACCAATGGGTATGGCTTATGAAACAGGATACTTGAACTCCTCATCTGGCTTCCTTCTAGAAGTTCTCATATTTTCCTAGGTTTCCGACATTATTAGAAAATATGTGCCTTGTGTGTGAGTTAGGGTTAAATCTAACCATTCATTTTCAATAATTCATAAAACTTTCAATTTGTGATTAGGTTAAATTTATTTCAAAATAGTCAACATTTTAATTACCAAACTAGGGGAAATTCAATTTATCTTGAGACATGCATGCATGGAAAAATATAACAAAATTTCAGTTATTCAAAGCATACTTTTTTTCTTCTGATGATACGATTTTATATGAATGTGATCTAAAAACCCTTGGTAGCTGTGTTCTTTAGCTTCCCGAGGCTTACCTTTCTTTGTGTGCTAGAATCTTGGATTTAATTCTTCAATGTCCTTATAGGTGAGCAGTATGGCACAAGATAGAATGTTATGAAAGCTACTGCATGGTTGAGGTGGTGCCAAGTATGTGTGTTGTTTTCCACCTTCATTAATTTCTTGTTACAATGCATTAATTTCGTTAAATAAGGGTGCAATCATGGTGGATTAAGGTTCAAATCATGAACACCTTGGTTTCTGCGTAGGGCCCACCATTAGAGAAGAAGACGGTGCAAAAGGATTACATGGCACACTTATGTGTCACTTCAATTCTTACGAGGAAAAGGATTTATAAACAAAGCCACTTTTGGATACTTAACAATTAATCGATCAAAAGTCATTTGAATCATCCAAAATTGGACCTTGCAAAGGTTACAGGGAGTTGGGACTTTTACCCACCAGGTTCATGGGAATCAGGTGCAAAGAGAGACTCAAAACTAGGTTCAAGCGAGACCAAATCAATTTAAAACATATTCACAATAGAACCTCCAATTTTTTATTTCCATTTTCAAAGAAAAGAAAAGTACACCACCAAGCCAACTAGCAAGGAAAAGGGGAATGCACACACCGGGATAATTTATCCAAGTGGCGACCCACTGGGCATGACTTACCACCCAGGTAAAAAGAAAAACTTGTCGAAGATACAAAATCTTTAGTGCAACAACATCAACTTCCAGGACCCAAGAGTCCAGTAAAGCGATAATACTAGCGAAAGCACTTTGCAATATTCCAAGATTGGTAAAGATAAGAACTTAGGCAGGGACCAAAAAAACTGAAATGAAACTTCCCATTTTACCATTTCCTCCAAAAGCAGGACACCAAGATAGTCAAAAGAAAAGGAAGGGAAATAAAAGCAGCAAAAAAAGGGTGTCCACATTTTGCCAAAGAGAAAAATGGGGCGTGTTGGGAGACCACACAACAACTAACTCCCTAGAACATGGGCTTCTATGCAATAGAGATCTACAACAATGGAGTATTCAAATTCTCTCTTAAATTTATCAAAATATCCCCATCTCACCTACAAAAACTCCCAAAGCCATCTCCCCAAATGACAAGGCATCATAATATAGAAATTTAGAATGAGAAAACCACTATGGTTTGCCAAAACCACAAGAAAAACACCTCCTTGGAAAAATCATGCCCCATTTGGAGAAATAACCATAAAAATAATAAAATTTCTCAATTCTCACATGGCCTTCCAATGGGCACCTAAACCATTCCCAATCAAATTCGGTCAATTCTTGCATCTTCATTGATCTCCGGTGGCCTCGATGGCTCCAAATACAGACATACAGTAACATGAAAAGCTTGTGGCAGAAAAATACAATGGCATGCAAGACATGCAATTTAACATGCAAGAACATGCACCCCAAGTGGTCCCCACCAAGAAATGGATTCCCAAAAGGAATATTTCACCATTTAAATTCCTTGGAAACATTTACCTCAACATATTTTCTCCAAAAAATGTATTTACATATCACCACAAGGGAAAATGACATTATTGCAAATTAAAATATTTATTTTCCACACACCTTAGCCCTTATTGAAAAAATCAAAAAAAGAATTAGCAATTTTTTGGTGATGCAAGATTGCTAGTACCCCTATATTCTCCTGCATCAATCTTCAGCCCAGAAGAAATGGTGAGAAAAAATGGAACACCACTTTGTACACTAGAACACCTCTACAACACACTATTTTCCTCTTTTATTCAAACTTTCTCCAAAACACTTGGAAACCAAGCACTAGAGACACACACTCATCATCTTCAACACTTCCTTATCATTACTCCACCAACAAAAGCTTCTCAAAGCAACACTAGAGGTTGACACTAGTAGCACTTACTAATGACAACATAATGCAACTAATCAAAGCATCATCACAACTTCTCAACCATTACCAGTTATCAATGACAAAACAAATATAAACCTATTGCCATCAATGACAGAACCAACTACTCATGCTTAAAACATATGAAATAATAAAATTATGAACCACCATGATATTAAATCCATTAAAAAAATATTTGTAACCCCTTCTAGTAACCAATCCTTCATTAATGAATTATTTTTTACTCTATTATCAATTATAACTATATTTTTGTGTCATTGAAAAAATCCTTGCACTTTAAAAGGATGATATTTATGAGCACTTGATATTGTTTCATTTATATCCCTTGGATGTTAGCTACCTCTTTTATCTCAGATTCAAGTTCACATTCTTCATTTTTTGTCTTTAGTTCTTGATGCATGAGCATCCATGGTCAAGAACAATCCTCATCAACCAAAAAGAGTATTTTAATTTAATTCTCCCAAGGTCTGGTATTTTATGTTTTAGGATAAATAAATTAAATTTATTGGCCAAAATAATGTAATAAATAACTAGCATTACTTTTGTAGTTACAAATTTGATGCGGGAGAAAGACTAGGAGGTAATTTTGAAATGTGAAATTGTAAAAAAGGAAAACTTGTGCATGGGATTAAGGTAGTTACAAGTTTTTAGTAATCATTTAATTAACCTCAATTTTTTCATGCAAAGTTGGGCGCCCATGTTGAGTTGGCAATTGATTTTAAAAGATGGGTCCAATTTTGACAATTTCGGGAAAGTGGTTTTGAATATGCCTTTTTGGCATTTAATATTTTTCTAACATGCATTTTTGGAGGATATCCCAAGTTGGGAATATAATTTGGGAGAGGGGAGGAGATGGGGTTGTTGTTGCATGTTGAAGATTGTGTTGGTGAATGGTTTGGATGATTCTTCTCTAGATGGGAGGAGTTGAGGAGTTGGGCATAGCTCTTTGAGAAGGTTTCAAGATTCCATTTTTATTGTAGGTTTTGAGGTGATATACAACACCAAAAAGATTAGAATATTGCATGTTAAAGGTGATTCTAGACAAAATTGTTGCATGATTCTTCTTTTACAAATTTTGGGGATAAGAGAAGGATGTGTGGTTTTTCTTGGAGAGGGGAAAAGGACATTGTTGTGGTAGGTTTGAGGGTGTTTTTATAGTATAAAAAAGGTTTGGAAGTTTGTAGGTCATGTCAACAAGATTGTCCATTGGAAATTTCAGATTGGAGGAGCTAGAGGTTGCAAGATTGGATTGATTGGAGGAGACCATTTGGTGTTTACTCTTTTCTATCATAAATTAGTTATATATACCTATTTGTAATGTCTTCCAATAGCCTATATGTCTGGAAACAATGCATTCCAAGTTTTCTTATGGTTTTCATGTAATTGAGAAGATTTTTGAATGATAAATCAACTACACTTCTTCCAAAATTTGGGTGTTGATTAAATCAATTTTTGTGTTATATTTTGTAAGTTTGTGATTATTGTTAGAGCATTGTTAGTTTTTTGTTCGATTGTTGACAAATAATTGTGAGTTTTCTACATCAGTTCTTCCTCCTTTGAATTCTCATCAAAAATTAATTTTATGTAATACATTTGAACTCTTGCCAAGAATTGGTGTCCAAGTTCCCATATTTTTCTATGGAGCTCTTTTATGGTGCCTTCATCAAAACTTCTCTTTGATGATAATGCCTTTTGTTGAGGAAACCATTTTTTAATAGCTTCTAAAGGGTCAATGGATCAAATTTTTCAATTAAACCCATAATATATTTAGTTAACTATTCAATAAAAAGGACAGTTAATCTTCTTTCTATAACATCATGCAACATTACTAGTATTTTATTAAAAACCTCCACATATTTCTCGATTGTTGTCTTTTTCTTTAATTGCACCAACTCTATAAATTAAATTTGGTGATCCATTCTATCACATATATCAATTGATATTTTGCAAAATTAATCATATGTGCCAATTAGGATATGGACTTGGGTAAGTAACCTATGGAAGTAAGTGCAAAAAGTTGGGTCCCCATTTAGGGGAAGTATCACTTTTCAGCATTAAAAAAATACCCATTCATTTTTTAAAATAGGTACCCTTTTTGAAGTGGGTACTTGTTCCAAAAGGTTTGAAATTCACAATACATGTTTTTCATTTGGATTTAGGCTCAAAAAGGAATGGTAACCCAACACTAAAGGCTTAGACCTACAAGTACCAAGGTCATGGCAGTTTCAAGAGAAAAAACTAACTTTGGCAATATAGCTAATGAGGCTTTTTTTAAAATTATTTTATGAAATTAAAACCCATTATATAGGACAATGCCTAGTTTTCAAATATGTAATTTTTAAAATAATTTTATTATTTTTTCTATTTTTTAATTAGTTTATGAGGAAACAGGTGCATAAACTCAAAATGTCAAGTTTTTCATATTTTTTTAATAACTTTTAATTTGTTAATTTTGTTGTTAGAAAAATTATATGGAATCAATATATAAACAATTATTTACACAATGAAAAAAATTGAAAAAATGATGAGTTTAGGTCAAGTTATGGTGTCGGTACACAAAGGTTTTAAAGACCAGAAATTAAGACCAATAAAAATTAATAAATAAAAGATAATTACGAAAAAAATTATTGAAAAAATCCACATCAATCTTCATTATAATATACATCTTTCCTCAAAATGAATTATAAAAATACTTTTATTTATGTCAAATTATGGTGTTTGTACACATGCATTGTATGGTCCTAAAAATGCAACTTTTGAAAAGTGGTTTTTATACATGCGCATTAAAAATTATTTTGTATCATCTAGGTATTAGAATAAATTACATATTTGAAAACTAGACTCAAAGTAATAAATTTCATATTACTGATTTTTTAAAAGATTCAATGTGTAAGTGCTTCAAATTTTAAGTCCAACTATGATTTTTTTTTAAAATCAGGAAAAACACTTCCACTTTTTGAACATTTTGTGGACCAACTTCTTGCACCTACCCATGGTACCACCCTTCATGTGTTGTGTCTTCTAAGTATAAGGTGGAGAATTTGATGGTGTCATACTTGGCCATAGTTTATAGAGATAGAGCTATGTGTCTATCTTTTGCACCCATGCATGGATAGTATACTTATCAAAAACATCAAATGTAGATAGAGTTTATTTTTGTAAGACTTGTTGATGGTCATATTGTCTTAGTTGAGATCTAGTTTCAACTCTTGGTCCATTTTTATTTCTTTTCATAGTTATGTAATTATGAAGAGTCACCACTTCTTGAATCTTTGGAGGAGATGTCTAGTTTTGGCATAGATGTTATGAATATCATCTTATGTTGGGATTTGTGCTTCCCTCTGAAGAACTTCCATATGAATAAACATAGGATGAAGAGGTTTTCATTACTATTTTGATTATTAATATTTACTATATTTTTTTTGTTTTTTGGTTGTTATGCGTCATATGTAACAATTTCCCCATCATATCTAACATAAGGTCAATCTTCCCTCTAAATTTAGCTTCTATTTCTTCCAAAACTTTCTTCTCTTTCCACATTTATTTCTGTCATCTGAAATTCCAAGTACAAATTTTATCTCTAAATCTACAAAAATCCTCTTATTAAATAAATGTCTTCAAGATGCCTCCAAATCTGCATGATATTCACCCTAAAATTCTACAACCCGCTACTAGTTAAGGGAATATTTTAATTCAAACTACAATGAATCCAATTTTGTACAATATCGATTTTCATATGAAATCACTCTAAAGATTTGTGGGTTTTTGTCGCGGAGTTCCAAAGCTAGAGGGATTTCATCTTTAGATTAATTGAACTGTAGCTCAATGCTCAACAACAATAAAATTCAAGTAATAAAATGTTTTTGAATGACTCAGAAATCATTGCATTCTACAAGATGGCATTTCTTTGAGGCATTTTGTTAAACAGTTTAGGTGGTTTGTGTATACTTCTACATTTTGCATGCATTTCTACCAACACAATTCTTTTATCCTTAATGCTTTCAATGGGTATCGAGTGTTAATTTATTGTAGCTCGGACAATTGTTTTCTCCATTCCCAAGAATTATTATTTAATTCTAAAGACTTCTAGAAAGGAGTTAGTTAGGTACAATTAATTAATCAATTAAGCGATTCCTTTAAAGACTTCTAGAAACTAGTTAGTTAGGGTTTGTTAGAGTCTAATTAATCTTATCCATTGATTGAGATCAAATCATGGCCATTGGTTTTTCAATGAGAATAGTTTAAAAGGGGATCAATGGGCATTTGGAGAAAACACACACTTGAGAAAGATTTGCAGTGATAGAAAATAAATTTGCAGTGAGAGAAAATAGTCTTGCAGTGATATAAAGTGCGTAGTGATAGCGATGGAGGCAGCAATATTGGAATTTTAGTAGGAGAAATTAAGGGAAGAATTTTTGGAGAAGAATATTTTTGAAGCTCTGCCAGTAAGAGGCAAGCCGTTTACGTATCTCTTGATTTTCTAAAGATTAATAAAATTCCTCATCTGTAGTCTGGGTTTTCCCTTGGGGGTTTTTCTAGTTACAATTTGTCTAAAACTAATGTGTTTATTATTTTTCATGTTTTCTTCTTTATTCCTGTGGTTTTATTTGTGAAGTTGCAGTTGTATTATTTTTCAACATTTGTTGTGAATTAATTTTCAGCAGCCAAATAATCTTTATAGATAGGAGATTAATAATTAGTAACTACAATAAAATTTTCACATGGTATCAGAGCAGATTTGAGAGCAGAAAGAGCTCAGGGTAGGCATAGGAAGAAAAAAATCAAGGGTATATAAAACCTAGTTCTACCCCTTCAAAATTATTTGTTTTTTATTATTTCTTGAGATGGCCTCAACAAGTTTAAGAGATTAGGACATATTGGATGGAACCAAAAGTTTTGGTGTCTGGAAAGCCAAAATTTCTTTATTGCTGGAAGAGAATGGTATCAAGGAATATGTGACTAGTGTTATAACTGCGCCTATAAATCCAACACAACTCTTAGCATATAAGAAGGAAGATGCCAAGGTGAGGAGGCCGATTCTTGATGGTGTTAAGGATCATATTGTTCCACATATTACATAGTACATACAACAAAGAAGATGTGGGATGCCATTCTGAATCTTTACCAGAATGCTACCACTAACAGGAAGTTGATTCTTAGAGAAAAGTTGAGGAATACCTGAATGAACAAGGGGGAAGATGTTACAAGTTACCTCACCAGACTTAGACTTGTCAAGGATGAATTGGCAGCTATTGGAGATAAACCAGATGACGACGAGCTAGTACAGATAACCCTAAATGGGTTTACTAAGCAGTGGGATGTCTTTGTTCAATTTATTAATGGATGAGACACCTTACTAAGGGGTGAAGCCACAATAATGGTTTACAATTTGATGGAGGAAGGAAAATCCATTTTTGTCTGATTTCACTAGCTAAGGGGGTTCGCTCAAATTTTCATGTTCGAACGAACCATTCAAGGTGTTTGGTCGAACCATATGGTTCGCTCGAAATACCAGTTTGAGGAAACCATATAAAAGTCAATGAAAAAAATAATATTTAAAGGGGTTTAGTCGAATCTAGGTTCAACCAAACCCCTTTGAATTAGGGCTTTTTAAAAATATTCATACATCACTATCAAATGAACCGATAGTGAACAGAGTGATGCGACAAATGTGAACAAAGAGCTTCGTCTGAACGGTGAATGACAAGTGATTCAAAAATCTATCAACGTGGACCACCATCTCAACATGCACCACCATATCAACCTTGACCTCCATAGCTGAGCTAGGTTGGTATTCATCTGTTGATTTAAAATTGCATTTGTTTGAAAAATTGTAAATCGTAAATGTGATTAAAGAAATCCATTTTGTGCTATCATTTTATCATAGGATTCCATGAGATTAAATTTTTCATTTAAAATGAAGGCAAATTCCATGAGACCAAAATTCCAAACAAATTTTTCATTTAAAATGAAGACAAATTCCATGAGACCAAAATTTATCGTTTAAAATGAATATACCCTGTTTCAAAGCTCCCATTTTGGCTCACGGAGGGTGAAGGATGTGGAATTTGGCTTTACAACCGTGAATTGCATTTGCTTGAAAGTTTCTAAATCCTTTTAAACAATACTCATTTTTTAAAATTTGGATTTACAACTGTGAATTGAATTTTCTTGAAAGTTTCTAAAGCCTTTTAAACAAACCCATTTTGTAACAAAATTTGGATTTACAGCTGCTAATTGCAATTGCTTGAAAGTTTCTAAAGCCTTTTAAAAAAACCCATTTTGTAAAATTTGGCTTTACAACTGCCAATTGCATTTGCTTGAAAGTTTCTAAAGCCTTTTAAACAATACCCATTTTGTAAAATTTGGATTTACATCTGCCAATTGCAATTGCTTGAAAATTTCTAAAGCCTTTTAAACAAACCCATTTTGCAACAAAATTTGGATTTACAACTACCAATTGAATTTTCTTGAAAGTTTCTAAAGCCTTTTAAACAAACCAATTTTGCAACAAAATTTGGGTTTACAGCTACTAATTGCATTTGCTTGAAAGTTTCTAAAGCCTTTTAAACAAACCCATTTTGCAAAATTTGGGTTTACAACTGTCTTTTAAACTTCCCTCTTCTGAAGATTGTTGAATTATATAATAATCATCCACACAATCCTCCCTGAAATATTCAATATATGCGAAACATAATTATGAGGAAGATACAAATAATCCTTGACATAGCTTTTTGTATCAAAGGATAATATGGTTCTATAATTTTAAACTATTTCCAATTTTGAAATCAAAATACAATCAATTATCTATTTAATCTCAATAATCATAATTTTAAGGCAAACAAAAATTACTTGAATCATTTTAAGGTCCCTCATTAGATTCTACTTACTATAACTTAAATTTAAAAAACAACATTAAAATCCACATAACAAATTTCAAAGACATAATATTATTACAATATTATTTAAAAATCTAATTGTAATGAACATGTTATAGTAATAAATATTCAAATTTTAAATCTATGAAAATATATAACCAAATGATCCTTACTTTTCATATATCATTTACAATGAGAATGCTGAATATTATAATTTTTTAGGCCAATCTTTAGGCACTAATTCACCATTGTTAAAATGATCCTTTAAAGTTTATTCATTGTTTTTTTTAGGATTATAATATTTTACAATTTCTATTCAACCAAACTCAAAATAATGGTATAAATTAAGATTCTTGTCTTTATCCTACATTTGGGTTGTGTTTGATTAGATTTACTATCATATTTAGAAGTTGTATTTTGTTATTATATATTTTTTTAACATATATAAAATGTATGGTTGGATTAGTGAGATGTTTATAAAAAGTATACAATATGAAGTCAAAATTTATTAGATTGATTCTTAATAAATTAGGAATATCGATTAAATTTATAGCTTTATGCAATCTATAGGTATAAATAGTTTGATGGTAGAAACTTTATACACATAAAAATATGATAAATGTGTGATTATTTTTCTTTCCAATCTATAAATTATTGATGTGCTTGGCTATATAATTGAGATTATTCGCTCATGATGTAATGATAAAATTCATCCTCATATGGAGAATTTTATATTATCTTCCATTAAATTCATCCTCTTTATGAGATTCTTATGGAATATTGATATTCTAGTGCGAATTCTTAATTTGAGACATATCTTAACTAGATAAATTTAGGTTCAATGAAGGCAATAGAGCTTTTTTTTCACTTACACAATCCTATCTTGAAGTTCATTTATGTTAACTATTAAATTAGATATTTTTATCCCCAATTATTTTCAAATAATTTTACACTAATCTTTATTTTTAGATTACTCCTCCCTGATCTAGCTATGCAGTTTTCTTATTCTTTATTTCATTGTTTCATTTAAAATTTGAACCATTTAAGGATTCTATGTTATAGATTATAGTTTTCTTCCAATTCTTTATAAATTATTCAACCCTCTCATGGTCTAAATAATTTTACATTCAACAACCATGTCTAAAGTACATTATATACCCAACCTCTTCCCCTATTTAACACACTCATAAACCTTGTTACTAATCTCATTCAAAGAGGTGGAACAACCAATCTTAGAGGGATCCTCATCCATGGGTTTTTTAGCTTTGTTCTTGAGACTGAGATCCACCACATGTTTAGGTGGTTATAAATAGAATTAATCATTTTAGAAAACATAGGAGAGACAAGGGAGCCATCAATCTAGGCTCTAGTACTATTCTAGAAATAGTAGAACTAGAAGCTAGAATCCTAATAATGATAGCCTTTGGATAATATACAAGTTTTCCTTTTGAAGGGATTGGGGAACACTTATTGGATGGGTTTTTATTTCCCCTTCACCATATTTTGATTAGTATTAAGAATTGAAATAATAAAATTCTCAAATTGGTATAAGAAAAAAATAAGCCCTTGGTGGAGAGGAGCTCATTTTTTTCCCATGTACAACTCTAATAATAGATTTCTTATATTAAATGAGTAAATGAAAAGGGAAGCTAACAAGTCACATGCATCTAATATTATTTATAAGATAAAAGTGATAGGATAAACAACATTTATAGTTTCCTTCTATGATGAAATAAATAATCAAATAGAAACATTTATATACTTGTGAGGAAATCATCTATATGTTCCTTCCTCTTGTATTTACTTTCTTTATAAGATTTCAAGCCCTTCATGGATAAATCACTTGTAGTAGCAATACCTTCCTCAATGGCTTTAAAGGTTAACCTTCTTACTTTTTAACCAAAATTTTAATAACATTCAATTTTGTGTAATTTATGGAGCACTATTATTATTTTAATTCAAAATAATGCAAATTTTTTTTTTTTTTTTAAATCCTAAAATAATAGTTTTAAATTAATTGAAAACATGGTTGGACCCCTCTAATTTTGTGGAACTATTTCTTAAAAGCTATTTTATTGAATTTTATATAATAGGCAAAGGAAGCAACATATGGTATTTAGACCTTCCTCGATGGTCTTTACTAGGAAATTTTTAATTTCATTCATAGTTCTTGAGGTATTTTAAACAAAATTTGTGTTTGGAAAAAAGTATTTGGTACAAACTCCCAAAAAAATTAATGTTATATGTTTATGCTATTAACACATGAAATTTTGGGCCTTAAAATAGCCACATCATCCCCATATTTTAATACAAATGAGACATTGAGGCTTTATGTCACTGATAATAGATATACTATTCTTAAATTATTTGATATAGCTCCATTTAGATCAATCCATATATCCTAATTTCTATCAAATCATAGGGTTTCAATTTCAATAAGTACACAATGAAGCACATTCTATTTATCATTTGCTAGCAGAGGGTTATCTTATTATGCCATTAAAATAAAATATAGGTCCTCAATACTTTTCATCTTTATTTTCCATCATTACATTGAACCTTATAAGGGACATCTTCATTGGTAATCATCTAATGCATTAAGACAAATAATGTCAAACTTAAGCCCTTAATTTTATAAATAACTTAAAATAATTTATAGCATGGGTAAACACTAGAGTCAATAGCATAATATATCATATAATTATCAATCAAATTTCATATCATGTCTATCATTCTAATGACTAGCTTCCAAATAAAAGCATCCTTATAAATAAATTAAAGTGCTCAATTATGGTTACATGTTACCATTTTACTTCTTGTAAAATAGTATAATCAATAGACTCATAAGATCTTCTAAAAATACAATCAATAGATCTCTTGCTAAGAGATTCTTTACTTTTTACATTTAAACTATTAAAATTCATAATTAACCATGGTAACACTTAATATAGTCTATTAATAAAAATATAAAGCCTTGATTTCCTTCCTCTTTTGGGAGACTTGGATCTACAACCAATTATGTGCATCATTCCATCTTTCATCAATGATTTGGAACATCAAGGATTGATCATTGTGCATCATTATACAAAGCTAGTCCATTATATCTAGTTGTAGAATTTGTATAGGCAACTTTTTAATTTTAAAAAATGTAAGAATTGATTTATTTTAATATAATATCCAATAAATTTACAAAAAATAATAGTAATAAAATAATTATTAATATTATCTAAATGAGTAAATATAACCATATTTTCATATGGAGGATTTTATATTATCTATAAGATTTGAGGCAATAGAAAAAATATGTACAAAGATTAAATCTTCATTTTCTCCTATTCTTTCATTATTTCTTTATTTTTGTACTAGGGTTAAATCTTCATCTAGGTTTGTTGTGTACTTATAAGAAGCCTTTGTTCCTTAGTATCGTGTTCTTATATATTTTATGGTAACTTTCATGATAAATATTATGTGCATGTGTCCCTTTCTCCTATCAAATTTTCTTTATGGATATGAGGAAGTTTATTTCTAATTTTTTGGTTTCCTCCTTATCAAAATATTGCTTCAATAATTTAGAAATCATATTTACAAGCTTACCATCTCTCTCATTTTCTTCTCTTATTTGTACCTTCAATAATGACTAAACTGATTTTACATGACCACCAATGTTAAGTAATGATGCTTTCCCTTTATTACTAGTTGTAGGAAATAAATCTTAGATGCAACCTTTATCAAGATTTTTTGTCTTTAATGGCCCATTTTGTAATAGAGTGCACACTTGTAAATTTAAATTTTAGAACCGTTTTAGATTATGTTTTGTGTGCAATCTAGTAATTTGAATGTTTTGATTATTAAAAACTATGATAGATGTTGAACACTTTTTTGTTAATGGTATGAAAATATTATTGATGAGTAGATGAATTATTAGAATTGTTTTATATTTCTATTCCCTATATCTAGATATATGATTTACCAAGGTCTCATTGCTCCTTTAGGTTTACATACATATATAACATGGAAAATGTAGATGTTCCATCTCTAGAATATTTGTTTGCAAATATCACTAATGAGATTAAGAAATTGAGAGAATCATTAGAATAGGGTGCAAACACAAAGATATATTCTGAACCATGCATGTCAATATTACATAGGCTAGAAAAAGTAAGAGATGAACTTGAGAGGACTAGTGCATTTTCCCCAAATAGAGTAGCTTCTATTCTTTCTTGCATGCAGGAAGAAGTACATGGTGAGGTTCCCCTTAAATAAATATAGGATAGTGTGACCAAAGAAATGATAAAAACTACTTGTTTTCTATTTTATCAAAATGCATGTAAGGTTAGGGGATACTAGGTCACTAGATGTGTCGATCGTGATATGGCCTCATTGATCTACCCATGATTTCTCACAGCACATGGTCAATACCCAAACAATGACCATATTCCATTATATTTTGTTCAACAGTTGTATGCTGAGGTCCATTTGGGCCTCAAAGTCAACTACCTAGACATTCCACCATATGCTGGTTAGGGGCATGGAAGGATTTTTGATAGGCCCAACTATCATTGTGAAAATAGACTAGCCCCAATGTTTAGGGTATTGGTTGGCGAGAGGTCTCCTGCTCTCACCCGAACTCTAGCCCCCATAGCAGATGAGGTTATCGTTGCTTCCCAAAAGGAAGCAATTGACACTGTAGGTGACATTGTAGCTGCCACCACTAGGACATCTACTGATCATGTAGGTCAGTATTTGATATCTAGATGTTCCCAATCCACACCATTTTGAGCACAATGGACCACCACGGATCCTTTTATAGCGACTGGAATCCCTACTCCCACAGAGCTTGAGGCACTTACAGGAGATATGGCATCCAGGGCTCTACATTGTTTGGCTGAGGAGATCTTGGAGGAATATGCCTTCATTGCATCAGACTAGGGGATCGGTATAGAGCATGTTAGAGATCATTTGACACACAGAGGCCATTCACTTCCAGTATCCCATCACTCTCAGCCTAGCACTAGTGCACGTCAGGATCCACCTATAGATCATTTGGTAGCTACATTACTATGGGTTTTACTGCTCGATGTTGATTGGTTTCGATTCATCATCATCAATGCCATCTCACCTGCATAGTCCTCTTCACTCATCATTTATGGCATGACATGGGATATATCAGATGGATGCAAATGTTGGTTTGTCGCTTGATCGTTTGGTTGATATGGTGGAGGCGACCGTTTCAGAGGACTCAGGTCATCCGATATCAGATGATGTGCATCTATGTGTGCATGTGCATGTTTCAATTCCTTTTTAATTATTTTTAAATTTTAGTTTTAACTAGATATTCATGTACTGATATATATATGTATATATATTGTATGTGGACATACCTCATGTCACTCCTAGCCTTGGTCCAGATCATGTACATTGACGTGACTTTGTTGATGAATCTATTGCCAGTGGACATGTGAGTTTTAAATTTTTATAGATACATGTGTATATGTACATGCATAGATCTAGATAGATATTTAAAAATATACAAGTACATTCTTAATAATAACTTTCATAAAATTTATTTAATATAAATTACATGTATTTAACACATTTTGTACACAATTTTATTTAGGGCTCATCACATCCATTAGAGCATGAATGTTCTCATTAAGATGGTCATTCGACTAGGAGTCAACATTCATATTAGGCCCTGCACTAGATTTATGATCTTTAAGTTACATGTATTTTCTTATATGATGATCTTTAGTATTCGACATTTGATGATCTGCAACTTAAATTTTCTTATATGATATACATACATTTGCTTATTTGATGATCTCTAACTTACATTTTCTTATATGATATACAAACATTTGCCTCTTTGCTTATAGCATGTTATGTTTATACATTGAATCAATTTACATGTATGTATGTGTTTGCTTATATTTACATGTTTATATGATATATGTCTATATTTTCTTATATTCAATATACATACATTTTCTTATTTGATGATCTCTTAGAACTTACAATTCCTTATATGATACACATTTGATCTCTAGTAGAATTTTAGGAAATGAATGCCACTTTATAATTAAGTTCATTCATGTTGATCACAATAAATATTTTGCACACATGCCCATTGAATTTTATAGTAAGCAGTAAAAAATTATAAAATAAATGACTCCGAAGCTCAAGTAAACTAATAATATTTTATAAATGAGTGTATTTTACAAGCTTATTTATTAATGCACATGTTCTTCTAGTTTTAAAATTTGATAAAAATGATGAAATTAAAATCTTGATATAAAATAAGAACAAATAAAGTGCATCACTTTGTGGTACACAAAACTCCTATTTTTTTAAAATGATTTAAGCAACATGAACCATTGAGGAGTTGAGAACAAAATATAATTATAAAAAAGAGGTAGGAACATTCCTTTTATAATTATATACCATCCTTCAAACACTTTCCCTTTAAGTTATAAAATTTTATGTTACATTATTTCATAAATAATCTCTTAATCTACACCATTATTAAATTATAGGAAAATTTCATTCTTTGAAACATTAAGAAAATTGAATTCAAATTATACCTCTATTATCTTTTTGACAAGTAACAAAATTCTAAAATTACTAGATATGTTGCATACCTATACATTAAATAACAACAAACTCCACAATGAAATAACTTGTTTGATTACCACTTGATTCATTTAAACTAGGATCTAGTTATTTCATACACTAGAATAATTTTTTTCCCATATTCATATAAATACAAGCTTATTTTTCATTATTCCATATCAAATTGCAAGATTAATTCACATTTATATCACTTGGAGCGCAGATTTTGGCGAAGAGGTTTTTGCACATTTATCAAGGAGGCAAATATTGGAGAAGACAATTTTTCATTTTTATCAATCAAGGAAAAATTTGGAGGAGAATTTAACTAAGTTGGTAGAGGATTTTTTTTGAGTCATCTTTAACTTGAAGAAGAAAATGAGACAACAAAGAAAAAGAAAAAAATGTGTCTCAACGAAAATTGTCAAAAGAAGAAGAACAAAAGAGGAGTGCACAAAACTTGGAAAATTATCATAGAAAGAAACAAGGTACATGCTTGTTTCTTCTCTCTCTCTCTCTCTCTCTCAAGTGTGTGTTTAGGAATTTTATTAACACCTCAATTTATTTTTCATATAAATATATTTCCAATTATGAAAACCATGTTAGATTTAACTTGGAAACTTTAATACTAAAAAATAGTCATCTTGCATAGACATTACCTAAATTGCTTATCATCTATTTCCAATTGCTTTTGTTCAATGGAATTATTAAGTTCAAGAATCTTTGATTTTAGTTGTTTCAAGTCCACTTAAATAACTCATAGTCTCTCACTTTCTTTGCTTGCAAGTAAATTCAAACAAGTAGGAAATTCTCAAGCTAAAGTCGAGACAAATCTAGATATTGGATCAAATGAATCCACTGAAGAACATATGGACCTTGAAGATAGGGAGGAGGCCCAAGTTCAAATAATG
Organism: Sequoiadendron giganteum; assembly: GCA_007115665.2. Lineage (NCBI taxonomy): Eukaryota > Viridiplantae > Streptophyta > Pinopsida > Cupressales > Cupressaceae > Sequoiadendron > Sequoiadendron giganteum. The sequence continues at coordinate 442,531,085 of CM021103.1, read as the reverse complement.
CATTCTAAAGAGGGGTCATGATCACTTCCTTCTACTAGTATGCATGAGCATATAAAACTAGCTGAAAAGGTGAGGAAACAAATTTCTTATAAAAATTTAGATCATTTACTTGAAATGGATATGGAGAAACTGAAATGTTATGCCAACTAGCCTTATAATAAGAGAAAGAGGTCAATGAATAAATTTTTAAATGGAATAATCAATGATCATTTCAATCATCTTGATACACTTGAAAAAACCCAATTGTTATCAAGTTTACTTCTTTGTAATGAGCTGAAAGAGTCATTACAATTGTTGGGTGTACATTTGGCATCAAATAAGAAGAAACACATGGGATTACAAAAGAATATTGCTCAAAATATTAAAAAGGGTTTAGATTCCATTGGGAAATGATCTTGATCAGTGGATAATGCCACTGCAAGAAGGGTGATGTTGACTTCTATTGTACATCAAGATATAGCAAGAAAAAGAAAAATTTCCGCACTTTTAGATGAAATTGGTTATAGTAGAACCACATTAATAAAATATGAGAAAAAGAGAAATTTTTTGGATGAGAGTTCAGAAGGAAATTGGGAAATTATGTGTAGAGCTCCCCATTCTGACAGGATTGAAGATGTTGTTAGGAACTTGATCTCAAGTTTTTGGCATGATCAGTCTCATCCATCATCAAATACTAGAGATGTTATTAGACACATAATTGGGCCTGGTATTTATGAAAATCATGTCAAATAGTGGCTAGACATAACACAATTTGAGATGTATATGAACTTTTATAATACATATCCTCATATAAAGATTGGGCAAACAATGTTTGAAAGGTTAAAGCCATATTATGTGAAGATAAACAAGTTATTTGAAACTTGTTGTTACTGTTATCATATTGAATTTGGTCTCTACTGTCAAGTGTTTCGAAAGATGAGAGAAGAAAGTTGTGGGTTTCAAAATGCACCTCCTAAATAGGAAAGTTTGTTCATAAAGGTTATATTATGTGATCATGAAAATGGACCTCAAATAAACTCCATAAAATGAATTTGTGAGACATGTGAAAATTTGGCTAAATTTCCTTCAAGAAATGAGGATACTGAACTAACAAAGACAATAAATTACAAGAGGTAAGTACTTTTTTAGAGAGTTTATTTGTTTTCAATTTTATTATATTGTTATTTGAATTATCTAATGTAATGTTTCATTGATTGTGTGGTTTATTACTTATTCACATATTTTACTCACACAGGTACAAGTATGTAAAGTTTCAAACAAATTTTGGGAAAGAATCCACAAGGTTGAACTATGTAGAAGAGGAGATTCCTATTGGAAAATTTATGGAAGATTTTCAAAAATTGATACAACCATACATACAACATTCCTTTTTTGCTAAGTGGCAAGCAAAACAATTCCAAACATTGAGAGATACTTTCCCACTTGGAATAGTTCTATCAGTAGTTGATTTTGCAGAAAATTACTCCTTTGTACATCAAAAGGAGATTCAATCAAAGTATTACTTTTCAAAGCAGATCACTATTATGGTTCATGTGTGTTATCGACATGCACAATTAGAATTGGATGGTGCTGAGAGTACAGATGAAGAATGAGCCATTAAGAAAGAATACCACTTTTATATTAGTGATGATAAAGAGCATGACACTCTTTTTGTACAACATTGCTTTACAATTTTTTTTGAGAATTTGAGAAGCAGGGGCGCAAAATTTGAAAAGAATTTTGTATGGTTAGATGGATGTGTGGCACAATTCAAATCTTCGTGACCATTCTATGCACTTTTTAGATATCATAAAATCTACAAAATACAACATGTTTGGAGTTTTTTTGAGAGTGTACATGGAAAGGGTGAGCATGATGGAGTAGGAGCTTGCATCAAATGAGTTATCAAGAAGATCATATAGACAATGCACATGATGTTGTTGAATGGTGCAAGAAACACTTTACATCAAATGTGGTCGACACATCTTCGAGAACAAACCAACACATTCCACATAGATTGTTTTGGGAGATATCGGGTATGTATAAATTACATTTTCAAATATTTAAATTTATTTAAATTTAAAATTTATATATATACATGTTTTTTCACATAAGCTTTTTTTTGTACATGTATCTAGGTGTAGACAAAAGATCAATGCATGGATGCAAGAGGGTAGAAAAAACAAGATCTCTACATTGTGTTAGGAGTTCAAATAGTCACCATGGATGGAAATTACACACAAGGGATTACTCTTGTTTTTGCAAAGAGTACATTGCAGGAAACTCTGATCATGCATGCAACAACCAAGAACTTGGATATGTTGGTAAATGGGATACGATGCCACTAGTTGTTTCAGAAACATATGATGAAAATGAGGAAGAAAGATTTGAAGACATTCCTTTGATTTCAATTGATTATGACCATATTTTAGGATTGGTTAGAAAAGGTACATGTGTAAGTTTTCAATAATTTAAATATTATATATATCTAGTTAATTATCTTTAAAGTCTAGAGACATTTCTAATTTTTTTAGAATTTTTTTGTGTAAATTTGGTGTACATGAGATTATTTTGCAGTCATAGTAGGGCCTGGAAACATAGAAGGTGTTAGCTATTATTTATTGTGTTGCACATAAGAGAGGAATAAGCTAACATAACCTAAAACAAGTGATGGAATGTTATTTCCCACAGGTGAGTTTGAATTTAAAATTATATATATACATTGTGTTCACATGCGCACATTACATTAGAAACATTAAATATATATTGTACAAACCTTGAGCACAAAAATTTTGTACACATTCATATGTCTTACCTTAGGTTCATGTTTACCATGCAGGTTCTGTTGTAGTGCAAGGGACATATCTAAAACAAGCCAAAGTTGTTCAGCATGGGATTCATTTTGTTGACTATCAACCTGATAACAAGGTATATCAATATAGTCACTTAATAATTGCTACCACCCTACATCTTCATGCAGTTCCACATGCATGTGGTCAAATAAAATGGAGACTAGATAATGATGATCATCAAAAAATTTAACATGTTATTGAAGAGCGGGCTGAACCAAAATGTTTGACTTAGATTATATCCATGATTTTCAAGTTCACTTGTAACCCTATACATGTTCAAGTGAGAACTTATAGTAACTTGTACATAGTTGTAAATTATTTTGTGTAAATTCCAATTATATGTACATATTTGTTCCATGGAATTCTTAAGTTCAAGAATCTTTGATTTCATTTGAAAGTTCAAAGTTACACTTATAGCATAATCTCTCACTTTTTTTATTGCATGTAAACCCATATATATGCTTTCAATACTTATTTGAAACCTAGTGAAGTTTTTTAAAATAATTTTGTCTAGAAATTACAATTATATACAACTTATATTTGTTTCATGGAATTCTTAAGTTCAAGAATCTTATATACAATTATATACAAATTATATTTGTTCCATCGAATTGTTCCATGGGAAATTATGTATTTCAAAATTAAGTATCATCTAATTATAAAAATTTTGCACACATATTTAAAACATAAATCAATGCAAATAAAAAAATAAAGTTGCCATCAATTTAATTCACAAAAAATACCGTAAATAGAAATAGAATGTTCCCACCCAGTTGCCAAATCAATATTTAAATGACTTCTATATTAATCCCTCTCTCCCCTCTACCCTTAACCCTTAATCCTAAACCCTTGTTCCCTCTACCCTCTATCTCTCTCCTACTTCCCCCCCTCTCTCTCAAGTCTCTCCCTCCTACCCCCTCTCCCTCTCTCAAGTCTCTCTCTCTCTCTCAAGTCTCTCTCTCTCTCTCTCTCTCTCTCTCTCTCTCTCTCTCTATCTCTCTCTCTCTCTCTCTCTCTCTCTCTCTCTCTCTCTCTCTCTCTCTCTCTCTATCTCTCTCTCTACCTTAACCCTTAACCTCTAACCCTAACGCTACTATCCTTAAACCCTTAAACCCTCTACCCTTAACCCTTAAACCTTAAAACCCTCTACCTCTACCCTCTACCCTCTACCCACTACACCCTTAAACCCTATACCTTCTACCTCTTAACCCTTAAACCCTCCTCTACCCTCTACTCTTAAACCTATACCCTCTCTCTCTCTCTCTCTCTCTCTCTCTCTCTCAAGTCTCTCCCTCCACCCCCTCTCCCTCTCTTAGGTCTCTCTCTCTCACTCCACTCACTCCTATCTGAGATCCCCTCACCCTCTATCTCTCTCCTCCCTCCCTCTCTCTCTCTCAAGTCTCTCCCTCCTCTACTCCCTCTCTCCCCTCTACCCTTAACCCTAAAACCCTAAACCCTTGTACCCTCTACCCTTTATCCCTCTCCCACTCCCCCCTCTCTCTCTAGATCCCCTCTACCCTCTACCCTTAAGCAGGTTAAACCCTTAAACCCTCTCTCTCTCTCTCTCTTAAGTCTCTCCCTCCTAGAACCACTCTCTGTATCTCTCTCTCTCACTCACTCCTATCTCTAGATCCCCTCTACCCTCTACCCTTAAGCAGGTTAAACCCTTAAACCCTCTCTCTCTCTCTCTCACTCACTCCTATCTTGAGCTCCCCTCTAGCCTTAAACCCTCTCTCTCTCACTCACTCACTCCTTCTATCTTGAGCTCCCCTCTAGCCTTAAAACCTTAAAACCTCTCTATCTCACTCATTCACTCCTTCTATCTCGAGCTCTTCTCTAGCCTTAAACCCTTAAACCCTCTCTCTCACTCACTCCTATCTCAATCTCCCCTCTACCCTTAAAACCTAAACCATTAAACCCTAAACCCTTAAACCCTCTACCCTCTACTCTTAACCCTCTACCCTCTATCTCTCTCCCGCTCCCTCCATATCTCTCTCTCAAGTCTCACCCTCCTACCCCTGAGCTCTCTCTCTCTCACTCAATCCCTTTATCTCTCTCCCCTCTACCCTTAAAACCTCCACCCTTAAAAATTTGTACTCTCTATCTCTCTCCCACTCCCTCCCTCTCTCTCTCTCAAGTCTCTCCCTCCTACCCTCTCCCTCTCTCAAGTCTCTCTCTCACTCACTCAAGTTCCTTCTATCTCGAGCTCCCCTCTACCCTCTACCCTTAACCCTTAAACCCTAAATGGGTCTTAAACCCTCTACCCTATATCTCTCTCCCACTCCCTCCCCCTCTCTATCTCAAGTCTCTCCCTCCTACCCCCTCTCCCTCTCTCCCCTCTCCCCTTAACCCTTAAATCCTAAACTTTCAAATACTCTAAAATTTCAAGAAGAATGAGGTGAAGAAAATACAAATTTTTCTTATTTCTTCTCCACTTTAATATATAATCTCACACCAAAACATCCATGTGAAACCTGCACCAACTTCTCAAAATGGTTGTATTTTATGGAGGACTAAATCCACCAAATGCATCTATAATCATCATAGATCATATGTTATGATGAAATTCAAACTCATTCATGTTGCCATAGATTTGGAGACTTAACCCTTCTTTCCACCTCTCTACTTGTTATAAGTTGCTAAGATGCCCTACTAGAAGCATACAACTAGTGCCTATACTCATTAAAGAGATTATATTTAAAAGATAAAATTCATTGGTTGAAGATTCCTAATAAGTTTTATTAGGAGTTTTCCAGTCCTAGAGAGGTAAAATAGTTCCTAGAAGCTCATGTCCATTTGGGTAGCTAACAAACTCTTGACATTGCTACCTCATAATTTCTCTCTAGAAACTCATGTTCATTTGGGTAGCTGACAAACTCTAGTGTAGTCATTCTATCATGTTTTCAAAAACTATATCAAAACCATTTATAATATATTTTCCAAAGCCACATTTTCATGGTTCTCACAATCAAAAGCTAAGGCTTTAAGCATAAATTCAACAATCAAGATGAAGAATCCTAGTAGGAAATCTTTGAGGCTATCCTTCCTCAAATTTAACACAAGATTGTAGTTCAGACTAGAGGTGACTAAATGGGGTGCAAGGATTGAAAGTGGTTGGGCTAAAATGAGCAAGCAACCTCTAATTGTTTTCTTTTTATTAGAGGCAAAACATGATTTTATGAGAGTTAAAAGCCATGTACTTTTCATGATTTAATTTCATACATGTAGGATTCATTATCTTACAATCACGAAGGGTTAAGAACATGTACTGTTCTCATTTGCCTCTCTTTTTCATAATTTCATTCATTCACACCTCCTCCATGTTAAATAAGGAGAGAGTGAGAAATTCTGGAACACCAATAATGAGATTATTGGTAGAGAATTTGTTTGGAAGTGATTAGAGGCATGAAGGTTGAATCAAAAGTCCCTAGGTATGTAGATCGACCCCTTTGTTTCGTGTTTGGTCTGTTGTACATTTCAATGTTCTGTATCATTGTTGTGCCTTGTTTGTATTCTTACATTTTTGTGCTTATTTATAATATAAGAACTATTATATAGATATAATTTATATTATAGAGATTAAAAAGTATATAATTATTATATATTATATAATTTATATTATAAGTATATATTTAGAGGCAAAACATGATTTTATGATTTAATTTCGAAGGGAGCCTAAGAAAACGTATTGTTCTCATTTGCCTCTCTTTTTTATAATTGCATTCATTTATGAGATTTATAACCAATTCATGTAAACATGAGAGAGGTAACATTATAAATAAGGAGTCATAGGGGAAGTAAGGAAGTAAACTATTAGAAAAATGGAAATAAAATAAAATGCAACTATATAATTAATATTATATATTATAAAATAAAAAGTATATAATTAATAATAATTATATATTATTATTATAATATATTATAATAATAAGTATATTATATATTATAATATAAAAGTATATAATTTCTGAGATTTATATTAATATTATATATTATAAAATAAAACTATTACAAAAACGGCCAAAAAAATAAAATACAATTGATTCATGGCAAGGGGTTCAACTGAACCCTCTTAACAAACATTTTTTTATTCTATTTTGAAGAGGTTCGATCGAAATTGGGTTCAACTGAACTCCTGTTCGACCGAACATATTTTTTAGGTTCGACTGTATGATCCTTTTTTCCCCTTCCCCCTCCTAGGCACCAAAAATGTCCAGAATTTTGCACTTCAAAGCTCGATTTGAGAATGAAAATGGAGGAGAGTTCACAAACCCAACTAGTATCAAGTAGCCCTTAGAACGAGCTATCCAACAAATATAATTTTAATATGTTTTAGTTTTATTATCTATTTGTTTTTTAAGTTTTATTAAATATAGGCATTTCACCAAAAATGAAGCTCTCCATTCTGCACATGTGGAAAAATAGAAGATTATCAAAAAGAGAATTGAAAAATATGAGTGCACCAGATATTAGAGTCCTTGATCCAACAAAATAAAAATAAAATTCGATACATACAATAAAAGTTACACGTTATACGATCGTGCTATGTCTGAATTGTAATTGGTTTGACTTTGAAACTTGATTAAAGAAAAAATATTCAATAAAAAACTATCTAACCAAGTGGAAGCACTAGATATCGGAGTTAAAATCTAAATTCAAAATAATTAGAATTTTATCCTTCATGGAAAAAAATTATGCATTATACGATGAGCGTCACTTTTTAAAAATGTTTTTTTCTGAAAAAAACTAGTTTTTGAGGGAGATGGAAAAAGTAGTGCAATATGATTCCAAATTTTTTGAAAAAAAAAATTTATAATCTACAGAAAAAATTTCACGAAACTCTAGTTACACCATCTTCAAATTCCTCACGGTTTAGCTGTTATAGGTGCCTGAAAGTGAATATTTAGTTAAAAAACATTATTTCAGTGTCTAGTTTGGCCAAAAATTGTATACCACTATTGTGGGATCACTCTGAGTTGGGATCAACTATGGAGTGTCTTCATGCAGGAGGAGCTTAGACTAAGTCTTGTCAGTGGTACCAACAGTAAGAGTCAAAAAAGTGAGGCAGAATAGGAAAACGTTGCCCTAGCTGGAAAAGGGAAAGCAAAGAAGGGGTCTAGCAAAGGATCAAATCCTAAAGGTGAGAAGAAGGACTTGTCTAAAGTTAAATGCTATGGTTGTCATGAGTTTGGCCACTATGTCAGCAATTTCCTGCAAAGGAAGAAGAATGAAAGGAAAGGCAAGAAGCAAACATTAGCTTCAACAAGTGTAGATGAGCTCTCTAGTAGAATGGATGATACATTTGCACTCATAGTTTGTATGGTTAGCTCAACCTCACAAGGTGTTTGGTATATAGATAGTGTGGCATCATTTCATATGATAGGAGTTAGAGAATACTTCTCCATTTATAAGGAGGACATCAAAATCCAAATATCTATGGGGAACATGCCCAAACTCAATACAGTTGGGAAAGTGACTGTTCTATTTCAGAGGGAGAATGGAAAGACGATTCCCATTCATGATGTGTTGCATGTGCTAGGCTTGGGTATGAACCTAATTTCTGTATATTTCCCTCAGGATAAAGGCTACAATGTAATCTTTAGAGGGGTAAATGTGTTAATCAAGCATAAGGATTGGAAATCACTCATAACTATTGGAGTGATCAACTTTACAGGTTGCAGTTTGATACTCATAAGGCACTCACGAGCAGTGGTAATTCTAGAGATAAAGGAGATCTATGGCATAGGAGGATGGGCCATATACATCATGGAGCACTTAAATTTCTTTGTGAGATAGTGACATGTGTTCTAGAGGTGAGCACAAAGCATGATGATGTATGTAAGGGATGCGTGTTGAGGAAGTTTGTGAAAGAAGCTTTTCCAAGGAGTGACACCAGATCCAAGGGTGTTCTTGATCTAGTACATTCAGGTATATGTGGACCAATGAAAACTCGAAGTCTCTCAAAGGATACAAGTACTTTGTTACTTTTATTGATGATTTCTCCAAGAAGACCTAGATATACTTCTTGAAGACCAAGGATGAGGTTTTCAGTCATTTCCAAGAGTTCAAAGCTCTTGTGGAGAATTCAACAGGTAGGAAGATTAAGGTTCTTCAGTCATAAAATGGAGGTGAGTACAAAGGGAAAGAGTTCTAGGAATTCTATACCAGGGAAGGAATCAAGAGAGAATGGACTATTCCTTACAACTCGCAACAAAATGGGGTTGCTGAGAGGATGAATCGGTCTATATCAGAGGCAATAAGGGCTATGTTGTATGACCGGGATATACCATGCTACTTATGGGAAGAGGCATGCAATACGATAGTATGCATATAGAACAGGGTTCCACATAAGGTTTTGGGAAAGATGGCACCAGAGGAGGCGTTCTCAAGGAAGAAGCCAGACGTCAACCACTTCAGGATATTTGGGAGTTTGGCATATTGTCACATTCTAGGGGCTACACATTCCAAGTTAGATTAGACTGCAGAGAGAGGGTACTTTGTGGAGTATAGTGAAAATTCAAAGGCATATCAGATATTTATTCCAGGAACCAAGAGGATTATAGTTAGGCATGATGTTAAGCTCATGGAGGACAAGGCATTTAGAAGGTCTAGAGATTTTCCAATAGATGATCAAAGTGAGTAGCCAACAGAAGCTCTAAGGATTGTACAATTGAATCAGGGGTAGAGAAGATCAAGTATAGTTACTAGTACTAGCATAGGCTTAGGTGCAGAGAGTTCACAAATTATGGAGCAATAGATGTAGTGGATCCAAGAGATGCATTAAGAGCACATGGAGGTTGATACTTCATCCTCTATAGTTGGTAGTAGGAACCAACAAACACATAGGGATACTCAAGAGTTTGTGGGAGCTCCTAGGATAAGTAATAGATACCGAAGACAACCAACCAGGTATAATGACTATATGGAATTAGTTAGTCAGTTGGTAGATAGTGAGCTTTCCAGCTATCAAGAGGCCACACAATAGTAGGTGTGGCGAGATGTGATGGTTGTGGAATATACCTCAATAGTGAAGAATGATGTGTGGGAGGTTGTGCCTAGACTGATAGATAGGGCAGTAGTTGGATCACGTTTTATCTATAAGATCAAGCATGGTGCAGATGGTAGCATCGAGAGATACAAGGAAAGGTTTTTGGCCAAGGGGTTCTCTCAGAAGGAGGGAATAGACTATGAGGAGACATTCGCTCTAGTGGCTAGGTATACTTCTATACGAGCCATGATCTCACTTGCAACATAGATGTGATGGCAGATCCATCAGATGGATGTCAAGATGATGTTTCTTAATGGTGAATTGAAAGAGGAGGTATACATAATACAGCCAGAGGGCTTTGTGGAACAAAAAAGTGAAACCCACATGTGTAGATTGAAGAGAGATTTGTACAGACTCAAGCAGGCTTCTAGGGTGTGGTATGAGTGCATTGATAGATACTTGCAGGGAATGGACTTTATGAAGAGTGAGGCAGATGCTAATCTCTACTACTTGGTGGTTAGGGGTGAGGTTCTCATTCTTGTTCTATATGTGGATGACTTGTTTTTAATAGGTTCACTGGGGCTCATAGAGGAGTGGAAAAGGGACCTTGTAGTAGAGTTTGAGATGAAGGATTTGGGGCTTATGCACTACTTTCTAGGCATGGAGGTATGACAGACAGATAGAGATATTTTCCTTGGACAAGGGAAATACTGCATTGAAATCTTGAGGAGGTTTGAGATGGAGGATTGCAAAGCCATGTCTACTCTTATGATCATGAATTGGAAGAAGGTAGACTCATCCAGGGAGAAGGATGTTGAACCCACATTATATAAGAAGTTGATTGGATCTCTCATGTATTTGGTCAACACCAAGCTAAATATATCCTTTGCAGTATACTCTCTTAGTTAGTTCATGCTTGATCCAAAGAGAGTGCATTGGACAATGAAAAAGCATGTGTTGCGGTATTTACATGGTACAATCGAGTACAGGATCAAATATGCTCGAGGTGATGGTATTAGGTTGATAGGCTATACTGACGTAGATTGGGAAGGAAGTACAACAAACATGAAAAGAATTTCAGGGTGTTGCTTTAGCTTGGGATCAAGAGTTGTCTCTTGGTACAACAAGAAGTAGAAGTTTGTGGCTCTGAGTTCTGCAAAGGCAAAATACATAGCAGCTAACATGGTGATGTTTGAGGCTATATATCTTCGAAAGTTGTTGGCAGCCTTATTTGGTCAGAGGGTTGAGACTATGGTGATACACTATGAAAATCAGAGTTGCATCAGATTGTTTGAAAATCTGATGTTTCATGATAGGTCTAAAAATATAGACATCAGTTATCATTTCATCAGGGATTGTGTATAGCGGGGGATTGTTCAACTATAGTATATGCCTACAGATCAGCAGGTAGCAGAAATTTTGACAAAGGCATTAGGGAAGGAAAAATTCATCTTCTTCAGAGATATGTTGGGTTTCATATAGAACACCTTCCTCGCTAAGAGGGAGTGTTAATTTATTGTAGCTCAGACAACTATTTTCTCCATTCCCAAGAATTATTATTTAATTATGGAGACTTCTAGAAAGGAGTTAGTTAGGTACAAATAATTAATTAATTAATTGATTCCTTTAGAGACTTCTAGAAACCAATTAGTTAGGGTTTGTTAGAGTCTAATTAATCTTATCCATTGATTGAGATTAAATCATGGCCATTGGTTTTTCAATGAGAATAGTTTAAAAGGGGATCAATGGGCATTTGGAGAAAACACACACTTGAGAAAGATTTGCAGTGATAGCAAATAAATTTGCAGTGAGAGAAAATAGTCTTGCAGTGATAGCAAGGGCACAATGATAGCATTGGAGGCAACATTAGTGGAATTTCAATAGGAGAAATTAAGGGAAGAATTTTCGAAGAAGAATATTGCCGGAGCTCTACTAGTAAGAGGTAAGCAGTTTATGTATCTCTTGATTTGCTGAAGATTATTAAAATTCTCCATTTGCAATACTGGTTTTCCCTCCGAGGTTTTTCTAGGGAAAATTTGTCCAAAAATATTGTGTTTATTATTTTGCATGTTTTCTTCTCTATTCCTATGGTTTTATTTGTGAAGTTGCAGTTGTGTTATTTGTCAATATTTGTTGTGAATTGATTTTTTAGCAATCAAATAATCTTTATAGATAGGAGATTAATAATTAGTAACTGCAATAGAATTTTCACATCCAGACCTTGTGTAACTAATTCACTTAGCACATTTGGGTCTTTCAATAGATACCAAGAACAACATTTATGGATTAGAGGATAGTGTGAGGAATGGCTTCAACACCTGGGAAGGTACTAAGAACATGCTTATCGACCAGAAAAAAAGAGTTTAGGATCATTTCAACATTTGGAGAAGTATTTGGAATAACTTTTTTGGCAAAAGAGGAGATGCTAAGAACAATATAAAATGATAAAACTCTGTGTTGATCATATTTGCTCAATTTTTTTAAAAACCCTTTCAATAAATCAATTTCGTACACGTTCATTGAGCTTATCAACATCAGGACACAATATAGCTCTTAGAATTTGCTTCAGAGTTGAAGGGGTTCTGAAAGAGTTTGTAAAATGTTTTGAGAATAGAAAATATCATGAAAATTGATTTTCCATTGGCTAATTATGGATGACCCATTTCATTATTTCTTGTGAGTTATATTGATCTATGAACATGTTTCAGGATTAGGGTGGTAGTTGAGGACACTTCTAGATCTAGATGAGTTATTGGGAGCACATGAAATATGGTTCTACGTGTTGACTATATTAACTTTGAAAATTTCCAAATCCTTTTCAACCAATTTATTTTCTATTCCTTGAGGTGGCGTTTCGTTGAAGCATCTATGCCTAATTTGTTTCAGAATTTGGTAAATCACTTCAAGAATTCTGATGTTTTTGTGAGCCATCTCATCAACTAAGTGGGTGGTAGAGGAGGTTCTCAGCACCATTAAATATGTTGGCTTGTGTCGACTTGAAAGTTCCCAACAACTTACTCTTTCGTGTATGTTAGATAACTTTCAAGTTTCCAAGAATGGATTAGAATATGATAATGGATCCATTAGAAATTTTTGATATGATGGAACGATCTTGTAATCAATTGATAAACTCTAGAAAATAAAAATTTCATTTGTGGATCATTATAATTATAATTTAAACTAGTTATGTCGGACATTTCAAATATCTTATGAAATAGTTTACTTACATAGGGAAATATATAATTTTGATTATGAAAATCCATTGATCATGTTAACAAGACTTTATGAATCTATGTTTCAATACTTACAATTATCATAATAACTAATGACCATATTTTTATGAACAAATAAATGTTGTGAAATAATTGAGAATGTTCATGAATCAAACTTGATGGTTAGGGCATTGATATTTTTAATTTGACTAATTTAAGGTGACTAAGGGAGTTCCCATGTGACTAGAAGACTAATATGACATTTAGAAGAATTATTTCATCAACAAAATAATAGACAATAAACCGATAACACATGTCAATTTAAAGAAAGCAAAAAAGTTTAAAAAATTTCACATTCAAGAATGTAGATGATAAAACTCATAGTGGGCCTATACCTTTTTTGAAAGGATATTTTGTATATATATCACTATCCCTAATATGGATCTATTCATATTAATACCTTAAGTCAATGTTTGAAAACATTATTGCCACTCTCAACTAGTTGAAACTTCTTCAATCTAGGGTAATAAGTATATTCTTGATTATAGCCTTATTTAGAACTATATAATTAATACAAACATCCTAAGAGTGTCATCCTTATTTTTGAAAAAAATATAATACTTTGTAAGGAAACATGATAGATCAAGTCAACCAATTTTCTTTTAGTTCATTTAGTTGCAACTTTAGTTTTATAAATTAGTTGTATTCATCCAATAAGGAGCATTATAGATAAGTACAACCACTAGGATTTCAATAGAGAATTTAAATTATCTTTTGAGAGGAATTATATGTAGCTATTTGGGAAATACACTCCTTTATTTTTGCAAGACTAGTTGAGAGGGGTCTACCCTAATTGACAATGATGCATCTTTTCTCATTGACTATTAGGTTAATACCTTATTTGAGGGACAAGCCAGTTGACTCCCACCCCTTTTTGAATTGTAATGATCAGATGATGACATGCCATAAAAGACAAGGTCTAGCTCAGATGGTGATGTGTATCGAAAGTGAAGGAGAGGTGGATTACAAGGTGGATATGATGATGTCATCTTGCTTTCTATATTAACCATATGCATCTATATGGTTTGAAAGAGATCTAATCATCAAATGATTAACACAAGATATTTTAAGGGAAAGTTTCCTATGAATTGGGATAAATCTAATAATAATGAAAAGGTAAGTACCTTATGGACTTACACTTAAATTTATTTCCCTTAATGTTATTTATTTAACCCTTGTTGAGTACCACAAGGTTTGTCTTATTGACATGACTATGGATCATATTTCTCTTGAAGCTAAGGATATGTTGGTGTTTTAAAATGCAACCCAGCTAGGATTTGCAATTCTCTAAGAGGTAGCCAACCTCTATATTAAAGAACCACAAAGGCTAGTGGCCAACTGACGGGAAATGGAATTGACATACATTTCCCCTGCACTTTAGGCTCTGTAAAACCTAGGGGGTAACCCTTTAGAAAAATCTAACAATCTGGACACATAAGTAATAGGATATTGCTTAACAGATGATGCTCTCATAGAAATATGCTGAGAAACTTAAAATATCACTTAACATTGGCAAGATATTGAATGAATTTCATCAACCAGCATGGCAAATATGACAGACAAAACTCAGCAAAATAGATTTGAAATGGTTTTTTGATTTCAAGAGTTGGGACCAAACTGAAAACAATAGAAACATGATAATGGACTAGTGCCATAAAAATGGGCTATGGAGTCATATAAGTAGCATTCATCTTTCAATGTTGAACATGATCTGAAGGTCTTGCAAATGCTGTCACATTATGACAACTAGACAACTGCAGCTTTCTTTGATAATTCTTCTTATAAATCCACCTGAAACATAACACTCCTATCACATTTTTCAAAGCAATTATACTATCCTTGAACAATAGGCAATAATAAAAGAATCTTGTGATTTATTAAAGCAATTGCACCATTCATAGAACATAAGGCAACAACAAATGTAGCTCAAATGCAGAAAATGTGCATGAACAAACTCAAATAATTTTATTATTGAATCCAAAATAGCATTACAATTCAGCCATGGAGACAATTATCAGCTAAAATGAACATAACAGAACAATTCAGAACATACACTTTCAGATTAAAATGACTAACTGTCATATTTCCCCCTAGCTTTACAATCTACCCATAGCTTCTGCTCGACTTGTAGAGCTTTCAGAAATTGGAACATTTAGGTACCCTGAGTACGTGTGCAAAAGGAATTTTCTTGAATCATCACCAGTCAAAAGATACTGACGGTCAAAGCTAGCCTCTTTGAAATGCTATCAGGAATGCAGATGCAAAGCTAAACAAACTGCATTTGGTTTTGATTTGTTAAAAATAGCAAATCAGATCATAAGACTCTAAAAACTGACATGTGAGATCATCTTGATATGGAGAATACATAACAACATTCATTCTAACATGATAGTCAACTGGTTGTGAAATCCAAGCTCAAACAAGAAGCTGTTTTGCAAAACTGAACGTCTGCAAACAACAAAATAGTGTCAAAACCCTCCAGCTTCACTTTTTGAAACTCTGTCAAAAATCATTGTGGGAAGTTGAAAAATGGCACACACACTCACATAGGTCAATTGAGTATGTCTACAAATGCGTTTTGCACGAAAATCAATAGGCTTTAAATTACAAGCCTCCAAAGTGGCTTACTCGGACTGACTCATCAGGTGCACTTCTGAAAGTGTAGAAGCAAAATTTTGAAATAGGCATCTCAAATTTGCAAAATTTAAAAGTGCCATCAGTGGCTCTGACTGGGGATGTATTCCCATTGTGGGCATAGCAAGATTCCAAATCTTTGGGGAGAGTAGACCAAATGCTGAGTCTGTCAAGTGCCCTGAAACTGCTCCCCTATTCAACTTTCATTTTTCAACTTCATCTGATGACCCCAAGTCACCAAATGAAAAAAATGGGGATAAAAATTTACCTCTATCAAACATCAATCTATAAAAAGAGTTGATCTCCCTCAATTCATGCTTGCCTCTATCAAACCATAACAACATTGGTGACTACATCTTTGCAAACATCAATACCAAACTGCCCTTGTGCAAGTGAAAACTTGTTCCCTATTCAACTCTATCATCAAGTGGCAACCAAATCAGATAGGCTACATCACTGTTCATCATTTTATTTTCTGATTTCATATCAAGTAGCAACACTTGAAATTGATGATCAAGATCACATGAAAATATGGTCTTATCACATTCATTAAACCCTTCAGGATGATCAAGTTCAGAGAAGATGTCATGGCTGAAAAGAAACATGCAATCATCTTGTGTGTTGAGAGAAAATTGCTCATACATTTGTATCTCCTCCAACTAGAATACATCATAGGCTCACTTTTCCTCATCCAAACACCACAGCCCAAACACATTATCATGTGTTTCAAGATTCTGAAAATCAGATTTGTCAATACTAAATGTACTTTCAACTTCATTCAACTCATGACACTCATCAAAAACATCATCCTCCAATGCATGAGCAGTGTTCTCTATTTCAGGCTCGCACATGATATTAGATTCATTCTTCAAACCATCATGCAAGTTGACATGGAAAGATTTAAACACATATTCAGATAACTCAGAATTTAACCCTGAGCTAAGAGTCTCACATTGATCCTTCATAAGATATTCACTGTTTGAATCATTTCAGATACTATCATTTTCAAGACCAACAGGATCAACAAGAAGACTTTCATGTGTATTATCAACTGATAGGCATATTGATCTATATGCTAGAGACTCACTATCATCTGAAACTTGTTCATCAAAAATAGAGTTAGAACCTTCATTCTTTTTCTCACCGATGAATTCCTTATTCAAAGGAAACATATCCATTTGTAAACTATGAAGATGAGAGAGATCATCAAATCAAGACCCACATTTAATCCCATACTAATTGACATCATACCCACTACTATCTAGATCATATGGCTTCTCTACACATTGATCAAGAGATCTTACAATTTCAACACAATCTGACAGTCCACCAAATTGTTTTTCATTACCTATGGATGATAATGTTGATTCTAGGTCCATGTGATTGTCACTATGCACAACTTGATTATTCAAAACTGAATTCCTTCCTTTATCACTATGCACATTATCCTCATTCTTATGTACCATTGACATTTCCATTTCTATTTCATACAAGCAGTCATGGACATCAAAGATATAAACAGGTTCTTCAACATCTTCACCATTTCCAGCAATACTATCTGCATGATTAGCAAATTGAACACATATATGTTTGTCCTCAGCTTCTTCATCATTAACTAAATCAACAAGCTCCATTGATGTCAAACTTGAACTACATTCCAAGTTTTTCTCAAGTATAAGTGGATCATTCACTTGTGAATAAGTGACTTCATCAGTATCCATATCACTATATCCTTTGTGTGAAGAACATACCTCTAATTCATTCTCATAAGAGCTTTCATAATCATCAGGAGAACAATCAATTTGGTTGTTATCTGCATCCTCATCACAAGAAGAGTTATCACTGTACAGACCATGCTTAGATTCTTCAGAATAAGTGCTTGAACTTTCATCTTCAATATCTTGTTCACTAACTTGAGAATGAATATCATCAGTAATTGTAGTATGTTCACAAATCAAAACTTGACATGGAATGATGTCTTGTACCTCTTTCATTTCTTCATCACACAAGATATTGCAAGAAATTTTTTTATGCATATTTATTTGTTCATCATACCATGTATCTTCCTCTTCATTACTGTTGCAAGGATCTGCACATGTGCTGATTGTAAACTGATTACAATTAGTGTCCTCATTCATACAACAAACATCTTCATTTTTTGACACACTCTTTTCACCCTTGTGTATCATGTTCTGACTTTCTTGAAACAAATAGCTACTACCTTCATTTTGAGACACCACATTTTGATGACGTTTAACATGAAGTTCATTAGGATCTGCAGATCATGATGATGGAAAAATTGGAGTAGCAACATCATTTCCCTCTTGACAATCACTTTTATTAACAAATCCATGAGTTCTATTTTCTTGAGGTGTGTTAGGATTACCAACACTCACAACCCTATTTCCTTTCATCATTGAGTATCTCAAATTGTTCTCAATGTCTATAGCCATCTGATATGCTTGGTGTAGGGTTTTAGGCTCTTTATCCCTCAACAAATAACTTATCTTTTTATCAAATGCTCCTAAGTACATGACCAAAAATTCAACATCATTTGGCCTTATGTTCTCCGGGATCTCTCTTATGATCATTGAAAATCTGAGATTAAAAGATAGGACTAACTCATCTTTTCATTTCTCCATGTTCATGAACCTTTTCCTTACCAAAACAGGGTTAATCCTCTCTCCAAATTGTTCCATGAACATTGCCTTGAGCTCTTCCCATGAATGAACATAAGAGGCTGGTAAATAAGAGAACCATTCTCTTGCATCTCCTCTAAAGGACTAAACAAATAACCTCATGATCACATCCTCGTGATCAATCTCATAATCATCCATCACATTATTGAACTCTTGGAGATGTCTAATTACTGATTCACCCTTATCACCAATAAACCTTGGTAACTTATTTCTAACTTTCACTGGAATGTCATTTGGGTAACCACTAAGGCTACTGAAATTGATAGCTCTATACCTTCTAGTGCTAAAACCTCTTTAACAATCTGGTTGGGACTGATCACAAACCACAGTTCCATCCGAAACCATACCAGGATGCATGTATTGGGGCATCTTGATATGCCTTTTTCAAATTTCACATATCAACTCTATAGTTGATCATTCATTGCCCTATTTCTATCTTTCATAACAATCCTAGAATACCATAATTTTTTATTCAAAATTGGGAAAATTTCAAGAACAAGCATACTTCTTCAACAAGATACATAGTCTGCAAATTACAGTTCAGAAGTATGCAAACAAAGTATTACTGTTCTTTCCCTCTTTTAGTGCTAATCACTCAATAGGTAACCAAATTTTTCCTAAGATGTTCAAATATGGTTTTCATATACAATTTTCTTGAAAACCAAGAATGAGGAATACTTGGAAAATTTGCAGGTGCTGCAAATTATCTTCCTGACTGGTAATATTTGTAGATCTAGAACTTTCATTAAATTTTTAATAGGTTCTATTAATAGAGTTGCCACCTCTTTTCACAAAGGAATGTACTTCAAGCAATATGAAGTTATTTCACATGTAAACTTCTTTCTGAGCTCCTTTCCACCAGCAGAGCACCACAAATTAAAAAACTGTTTAGGTTCACTGCAACAAATTCTTCTCCAGGGTTGAAATCCTTCAAAATTTAAACTAAATGTAGAATGGAAAATCATTTGACTCTATGCAATGACTCTTAAGGCTAGATTTTGCAATAATAATTTTCACAAGTTCTCCCCAGCAGAGTCGCCATTTTGTTGGTGTTTTAAAATACAACCCAGCTAGGATTTGCAATTCTCTAAGAGGTAGCCAACCTCTATATTAAAGAACCACAAAGGATAGTGGCCAATTGACAGGAAATGGAATTGACATACATTTCCCCTACACTTCAGGCTTTGTAAAACCTTGGGGGGTAACCCTTTAGCAACATCTAACAATCTAGACACACAAGTAACATGATATAGCTTAACAAATGATGCTCTCACAGAAATATGCTAAGAAACTTAAAATATCACTTAACATTGGCAAGATATTGAATGAATTTCATCAACCAACATGGATAACATGACACACAACTCAACAAAATAGATTTGAAATGGTTTTTTGATTTAAAGAGTTGGGACCAAACTGAAAAATAGTAGAAACATGATATTGGACCAGTGCCATAAAAATGGGCTATGGATTCATATAACTAGCATTCATATTTCAATGTTGAACATGCTCTAAAGGTCTTACAAATGTTGTCACATTATGACAACTAGACCACTGCAACTTTATTTGATAATTCTGCTTATAAATCCACCTGAAACATAACACTCCTATCACATTTGTCAAAGAAATTATACTGCATTCAAGATGATAAAATTTGCAAGAGATAAGGAGAAAATTGAAACAACCTTTAAAGAAATGAAGATAGGAGACGACTCAGATGATGATGATTTAGAAGAATTGGAAAAAAAATTCAAAATGAAATTGAAGAAAGGTACTAGTAAATACAAAGGTATGTTACCATTTAAGTGTTTCAATTGTGGAAATATCGGTCATTATGCCTCAAGATGTCCTAATAGAGCTACACACAAGAAGAAAAAGGATAATAATAATAATAATAATCATAAAGACAAAAAGGATAGGAAGTTCAAGAACTTGTATTATGTTAAAGAAGATGTAGGAATTTCTGATAATGAGTCTGACTTTGAGGAGGATAAAGATGAATGCTTATTTCCAGCCTTGGAAAGTAAAGTTGTATCTGCTAACCATGGAAGATGTGCAAAGGAATCTAATCTAGAGAGTATGATGGATGAGATGGAAGGTACTCTGGTGACTGCTTTTCATGCTAGATAGGATGAAGAATTTTGGGTACTTGACAGTGGGTGTTCAAATCATATGACTAGAGATAAGAGTAAGTTCACTAAACTTGAAAAATATGATGGAGGAATAGTTATGTTTGGAGATAACTCTGGTGCTAAGATTCTTGGTAAAGGAACAATTAGTTTTGATGGAAAACATAGTACTGAATATGTCTCTTATGTTAAGAGTTTAAGACATAATCTCTTATTTGTTGGACAAATGTGTAGCAAAGGATTCAAGATTTTGTTTTATGATAACACCTGTGAGATCAGAAAAGGATCAAGAACTATGGTAGCAATAGGAAGAAGAACTCATTGGAAACATCTATCAACTTAAGAGTGGTGATGGTCAGTGTTTTGTTTCATAGATTAATGAAAGTTGGTTTTGGCACCAAAGGACGAGACATGTGAATTTCAACAATCTAATCAAGATCAGTTCTAAGGAAGTTGTCATAGATCTGCCTAGAATAAAAAAACCTTCAAATTCAATTTGCAAAAGTTGTTAGTTGGGAAAAAAAACAAGAAACATTTTTAAAGGAAAAGGACATTCATCTACTAGAATGCTGGAGTTGATTCACATAGACCTATATGGTCCTACAAGAACATGAAGCCTTAATGGTGATATGTACATTATTCTCTTGATTGATGATTAGTCTAGGATGACATGGGCTAATTTTCTTAGAGAGAAAGCTCAAGCTCTTGATAGATTCAAGGTATTCAAGGAAAGAATAGAGAATAAGGTAAACCTAAGAATCAAATTTTTATGGTATGATAGAGGTGAAGAATTCACTTATGGTGAGTTTAATTTATTATGTGAAGAATATGGCATAAAGAGACATTATTTTTCTCCTAGAACCCCTCAATAGAATGGAGTTGTGGAAAGGAAGAACCGGGTTGTTCAAGAGGCTGCCAAAACTATGATGAAAGAAGCAAATGTTCCTAATATGTACTAGAGAGAAGCAATCCACACTACTATTTACATTCTTAACAAAGTTCAGATCAGAGGTAACATCACTAAGACTCCTTATGAGTTATGGACTGGTACGACTGCTACTATTAAAAAAATTAAAGTATTTGGAAGCATATGTTACATTAAAATAGATGATGAAAATATTGGAAAGTTTGATACTAGATGTGATGAAGGAATATTTCTTGGATATTCAAATAAAAACAAGGCATATAGATGCTTTAATAAAAGACTAAAAAAAATAACTTGAAAGTGCTAATGTAAAAGTTTATGAAGCTATGTATAGACCAGTAGAAATAAGTGAAGTTGAACCAAGTGATCCTATTTGTGGGAAAGTGCAAGAAGAAGAAGAAGAAAAGGAAGAGAAAGAACAAATTGATGAAGAGGAGATATTAGAACCTACACCTAAGTCTCCTAAATATGTATAGAGAAATCCTAGAGGAACAAATAATTGAAGGCATAAGTGAATGTGTAAAGACAAGAAGCAAAGTGGTTGAGGTAAAATCGTGTTTACTTTCCAAGATAGAAACTAAGACTATGAGTGAAGCATGTAATGATGAAAGTTGGGTTAGAGAAATGAAAGAAGAACTGTAATAGATAGAGAAGAATGAGACATGGGAACTAGTCCAGGTAGACTTGTAAACAAGACTGTGATTGGTTCAAAATGGGTATTCAGGAATAAGTTGAATGAAGATGGTGAAGTGGTAAGGAATAAAGCAAGACTTGTATGAAAAGTCTATTCACAAGTTGAAGGAATAGATTTTGAAGAAATATTTGCACTAGTAGCAAGAATGAAAGCCATTCAGATGTTCTTGGCATTTTCAGCTCATAAAGACTTCAAAGAATACTAGATGGATGTCAAGTCTGCATTTTTGAATGGAGAATTGGAAGAAGAAGTATCTATGGAGAAATCAAAAGATTTTAAGCTATCAAATAAATCAGACGTGGTCTGCAGGTTGAAAAAGGCACTATATGGACTTAAACAGGATCCCAAAGCCTGGTATGCAAGGTTGGATAGATACTTAACACAACAAGGATTCAACAAAGGGTCTATAGACTGGTTGTCGCCCACAAAAGGATATAAAAGTCATGGAAAATCCTAACCTGGGAATTGGACATTCCAGCAGGTGACTAACATCTTCTTATGGTCATTCATTTACATTGTCAAACCAGGGAATGTATACTTGAAATGGAGCGGCACTGTATGTGCACTAAGAAACAATTTTAGCCATAATTTACTTGAAATAAATGCTTGAAAGGAATTCTAATTCTGATGTAGGAACGTAAGGAAAAGTCTTCTCAACTTAAACATAACTTAATTAAAGCAGAAATCATGACAACTATTACTAAGAAACAAACCATGAACTGGTCTTATGCTGTAGGAACAAACACAGGGATGGATTCCTTATGCTGTAGGAACAATATAAGATTGAGTTTGCACTAAAACTTCCGAGAATGAAATTCTAACTGATAAACAACAGGAAATAAACAACTAACTACATCTACTCACTAAGTGGGCCCCCTTAGCAAGCATCGACCAATTTATGCAAGAATTGAACTCAAAACTTCATCAATTTTTATTCATAAACTTGGAATCATATACATGGTCACCCTGCTTGTAAGAAAACTAACACAAAACTTTGCTTCTCATTATAATACTAATCTGAACATACTCTGTTCTATTCTCTTGTCTCTAGTCTAGTCTAATATTATCCAATCTAAAAACTCTCCCTATCCACTCACACAGGAGGAACACTCATTTATAGAAAAGCAACTAATACCTAACTCTAACAGAGAAAGAAGTGGACATAAATGCTTCCTAATACTGAGGAATAGACTTCTCATAAATGAAAGCATATCTGTTCAACTGATTCAGAGAGAATCTAGCATTCCACTCTTCCTAGATTGATGACCATTTAGATTTCCTCCCAACGACCTAGATAGAGAGTCTTCGCTGGAACAACTTCCTCGATGCCATGCTAGAAATGGATTTTACTGCAGGGCCAAGATTTGCTGCGCTTTGACTCATTCATGATATTTTCAACAACCTGCAAAACACATGGTGACAGAGGTGAAAGAAAGCATGCATATAATAACACAATAAAAATTCATTAATCACACACATTAAATTCATCTCATTTATCCAAAAATCACATGCATTATATCAATTAATTGGGAGGTCAAATAGGGCAATGAATATAGACACACGGAGATATTAAGCTACAAGAATATAGGAATGTGTTGCCACAGGATACTACCCGATTTTAGATAAAAATTTTATAATCAAGAATTAAAACAACCATTAACAAAAGAGTAAGGGTATTTAAAAATACATCATGAGATTCAAATTATGAGCATATTTCAGGCTCATCATTTTCCACCTACTTATCCTAATGATGGTCCTCCAACATTAAGCTTTCTGGTTGTTTCTCTGAAATCGGTAGGAGTAGCATGGCCCTGCATTGAAGTTCCAAACTTGTGGTAGAAGCCTCTGTAATTTTTTCATCTTTCATACTTGCGAGCTTCTGTATCTTCATTAACATTTGTGGCCAAATAAGGGTACAATGGCCACATCAAAACTGGAGATCGAAATATTAATGGCAACCATAATTCAAACCTTTCCTGGAGACCCAATTGTATATACCTTTCTGACCTTTTGATGGCTTCTCTAAAGTTCAAAGGGCTATGAGGCTTAGATTTTCTCAGACCAACAGTCAATTTCTCCCATCTTGTTTTAATTCTGGAAAATGAAAGCTTCCAAAACAAATATGTTTGGTCTTTAAATTCATCATACACCTGCTTCCTGAGATCAAATATTTTTATTCTTGCTATAGGATCATAGAATTCATATGCAATAGTAAGCCAAGTTCTCATAACTGTTTGAGGATCTGAGCTTTCAGGTCACAGGGGAATAGGTTTTTTCCTTTCAGCCTCCTCATAATCCTCTAATTGCTTCCCATAGTTAATTTCATTAGCCGCCCAAGAAATAAGTGATCTCAGATGAATGTCACCAATGTAGAGAAGTAGATTCCATTCTATTTCAAAGGGGATTAACAAACCATGCAAATAAAATTCACATAAAGAATTTCTTAGCCAATTGGGTGCTCTGATATGCATCATAAAATTATTTAGCTGAGTGAATGTTAGGGTCCAAATTTTTGAAAATTCTCATTAATTGGAACCACAAAAATTGCTCTTTAAGGCACATTGGATATAACCTAGGTAGTGGTTTACATTCCATAATTTTTCTAGCTACCTTCATTATTTCATTCATTTTCTCCTCCATTTCCTGCATTTCTTGTTTTTGTCTTTCAATTTATTTTTTAGATTTCTTCTTCTCTTCTTCCCAAAGAATTTTTTGAAGTTTAGTTTTAGCCAAATGGCAGAAATTTAAAGTCTGAAGTGTAACAGGCCTCCAAGTTATCTTAAGATATTCTAAGTATTCAATCAACAATGTTCTTTTATACACAACCAATGCATGACAAGGTTCAGAGGGAAATGGTGTTTCATTGAATACTTCAGTTTGTTCAGGTTGTTCTTCCTTTTGCTGCTCAGGAGGAGATTGTGCTTCTCCTGAAATTTTCTCAACTGCATCAACCAAATCATTAAGACTTGGCATCCTCCTTTCATTACTACAACCATGTTGTGCTTCCTCAACTTCCTCTATTTTAGTTTGTAATTACTTAGGAATAACAGAGGAATTGTTTAGAACATTCTCAGATACATTCTAAGAATCATCATGACTAAGCTCCTCAGACTCCTCAGAAATGACTATAATTTCTGGTTGGACGGAGGTTGAGGGAATTTTACTCTGTTTCCTTGCTGAATCTCTCTTTGGAAATGTAGCAGTCACATGAGGTTATTTTACAGCTTTCCTTTTTCTAACTTGCCTAGGGGATTCAAACTCAGCAGGAGAGGATGATGATGAAACTGTGGTGGCAACAAGTGTTGCTGTAGGGAAAACCAGGGTAGAACATTTTCTCTTTTGTGTATGAGGGCTTGTTTCTGGGGTTTGCTCAACCCTAGATGACTCTCCTACTTTTATTTTCCCTTTTTTTTTTCTTGTAGCAGACCTAGTTTTTACTTGGGTAGAGGGATCTAGTGTGGAGGCTGTAGGACTAGGTGCTACAGGAGCAGATGATTCTTGCTCTGCTTCCCTACTCAGATTCTACTCTCTTTTTCTTTTTCTTGGGCTATGCAAGGAGTGCTCTAGGAGGTTTTGGAGGTTGTAGTCCTTTTTGGGCAACAAATTCTTGCCAAGAAAGGGGTGATACAGCCCTCAGGGAATGCTCAATCAATAATTTAATAAGGGCATGATGGGTGATAGAGTTGTCTTTACCCTTCTGGGTTTCATGGGCACTACGTTCTAAAAGGTTTAACAAAAAGTTTGGGACATTGACAGCTAAAATGTGCCTCATATGACTCAATAGTTTAAAATGATAAGAATGTAAATAGGAAAAATGTCCCTCATAAGTGAAATACCTGATTATGAAGGAGGCATATTCTGAATATGGGTAAGGCAGCGACACCCGTTTGCATCCTTTCCTTGAAACCTCTAAGGGTCCATCTATTGGAAATATGAATTCTGCCCTAGAAGAGACAACGTCCCTGAAGGAAAGTTCTCTCCTACTGCTGGAAGCCCAGTTACTTCAGCAATCTTCTCTTCTATAACAGCTACTGTTAAACCCCACACTGTAGCTTCTCCCTCTAAAAGAGTTCTCAAAAATTCACCTATAGCTTCCTCATTAAAGGAATCTATCCTCAAAAAATAATTCAGCCATCCGCAAATACTAAATGCCTGAACCACTTGAGGATCTTGCATCAAGGCTTCATGAGCTGTTGGCTCATGTCTTACTAGTTGACCACCCATATTCACAAATTGTCTTTGCTAAAATTCTTGAAACTCAACTTCTTCTGAAAATTTGAAAAACACTTTTTCTTCGCTTTGCTTCTTTCTTTTCACTTGTTACCTTTCTTTACTTACCAAGAATGATATAAAAGATAATTGCATGCAATGATTTTTAGAAACTACTTAAATTAAACAATTAACTTGTTGATCAGGGTAAAAGAATGCAATCATTCTTGGCAAGTACAAAAACTGTCTTTAACAGACGTGGCAATGGCAAAAGAAAAAGTTTTGAAATAGATTATTGCTAGCCCCTACTTAAGATTTGGCATGTGTCCACACATGTGCGAAAGGATAGGTGAAGAACAAGCAGTAATGACTGATAGACACATTGTAATCAATGAATAAATGAAATAAATGAATGATGTGACAAATAAAAAGATATTGTGTACCTTGTAATAAATGCCCGCAGATGTTGGGAGATATCACAACACAACCTGAAATGACCACTGGAATAGAAACCATAAATGAAGGTGGTACGATAGGATGGATGACGTGGAAGAAAATAGAATGAATGATGGTGATGGATAAAAAAATAGAGAAAGTGGCCTCCTTAAAAGGAAACCTTTATTATGCATCATAGAATTTTAAAGAGATGCTGCAGGAAAAAGATTGAAGCCTTTTGCTGCATGAAGATCAGTGGCTACATCTGAGACAAACTGCTTCATAAATTCTTGTTTGGATGTTGGCTTATGATACAACCTAAGATGATGTCCATTAACCAGTAGCTTGAATTGGATAGGATCTATTGTAGCCAAATGAACTGAACCATTATCAAACAAATTTTCTATTTCATAAGGACCAAGCCATCTTGTCATGAGTTTACCTTGATTTTCCTTGAACCTAGAGTCATAGAGCAATGCCCAATCATCGACAGAAAATTGCTTAGTTTTGATATGGTGATCATGCCATTTCTTTCTCTACTGCTAGATAGCTTCAGTATGCTGCAGGGAAACTTTCCTTATCTCATCTAATGCATTTAACTACATGAGGCATTCCTTTTGGGCTTCTAAAAGATCAATGTGAAGCTGAAGAGCAGTCCTTAAGGCCTTATGCTCAAACTCTATTGGCAACATGGAAGTTTTTCCATAAAGTAATTCAAAAGGGGTAAACCCTGTAGTTGTTTTCCATGTTGTCCTATAGGCCCAGACTGCTTCTGGAAGATGACTGCTCCAATCTTTCTTGTGTAACTATACTATTTTAGTGAGGATTGCCTCTAATTCTCTGTTGGTAACCTCTGCCTGACCATTGGTTTGAGGGTGATAGGGGCTTGAATTTCTGTGCCTAATCTTGTAATCATTCATCAATGCAGTGATTAAGTTTGATGTAAACTGAGCTCTTTGATCAGTAACAAGTTACCTTGGGACTCCAAACCTAGTAAAAATATGCTCATATAGGAACTCAACAACTTTATTATCACGGGCATGTGTCATTGCTTTCACTTCCACCCATTTGGTTACATAATTAGCGCAAACCAGGATGTAGGATTTCCCATTGGATGGAGGATCAATAGGCCCAACAAAATCCATTCCCCACTTATCAAAAGGACTAACTACAACTTGCGAATATAGGGGAATTTCATCAGACCTTGTTGGTCTCCCAATTCGTTGACATCTGTCACATTTTCTGGTGTAGGCTACAACATCTTTGTGTAGTGTGGGCCAATAGTACCTTGTGTTAAGCACTTTCATTGATATTTTCTTTGATGCAAAGTTCCCACCACATGGCTCATCATGACAAGCATGCAAAATGTCATAAGTTTCATCTTTCCTAACACACCTTCGCATGACTTGGTTAGGTCTTGTGTAAAATAAACAATCTATAATCCATGAAAAGTTAAAATTTTTGTGAATCAACAACTTCCTATCCTTTGGTGAGAAGTGAGCTGGGATCTTATTGGCTGCTAAATAATTGGCAATATCTGTATACCATGAAGTTTGAGCAGCAATAGAAAATAGATTTTCATCAGGAAAGCTATCATAAATTACCTCAGAGGTGGTAGGTTTAGTTGTTTGAAGTCTTAACAAGAAATCGGCCACCACATTTGCCCTGCCTGGCTTATTAATAACTGTGATATCAAATTCCTGCAACAATAGGAGCCATCTTGCTAATCTGCCAGATATGGTAGGCTTATTCATGAGGTACCTTATTGTTGCATGATCTGTATGAACAAATATTTGGTAACCAGTGACATAATGCCGAAACTTGTTCAGGGCATACACAACTGCTAGCAATTCTTTCTCTGTGACAATATAGTTTAATTCTGGGCCTTGAAGGTTTTTGCTAATGAAATATATGTCATGCTCTATGGAATTCTCTTCTGTCCTAAAACTATCCCTATGGCATAATCAGATGCATCTGTGTGTATATGAAAGGGAAGACTGCACTTTGGTCTTTGAAGAACAGGTGCTTGAGTAAGTAAGTTCTTAACCTGTAGGAAAGATTTGTCACAGGCCTTAGTCTAGTTAAATTCACAATCCTTAGTCAATAAGGCATATAATGGACTGACTATTTTGCTAAAATCTTTGATAAATCTTTTATAATATCCAGCATGTCCTAAGAAGCTTCTAACATCTTTTTGTTTCATAGGTGTTTGCAAAGTTAGAATGACTTCTATTTTTATAGGATCAACTTGAATTCCTACTAGAGAGATATGATGGCCTAAAACAATTCCTTCTTGCATCATCATAAAACACTTCTCACTATTCAAAGACAAATTGTGCTCCTTACATCTTTTCAACACTTTCTCCAAATTTGCTAATGCTTCTTCATAAGTAACTCCATAAGTGGTGAAGTCATCCATGTAGATCTCCATTGAATCATGAGAAATGTCAGCAAAAACACTAATTACTGCCCTTTGAAATGTTGTAGGTGCGTTACACAGGCCAAAAGGTAGGACAAAGTAGGCAAAAGTTCCACATGGATAGGTAAAAGTTGTTTTGTCTTGATCCCTAGGGGCAATTTTAATTTGATTATACCCACTATATCCATCCAAAAAGGAGAAATACTTTTTACCAGACAATGAGTCTTACACTTGATCAACAAATGGCAGTCGAAAGTGATCTTTTTTAGTTGCTATGTTTAG
Source organism: Sequoiadendron giganteum (assembly GCA_007115665.2). Classification (NCBI taxonomy): domain Eukaryota; kingdom Viridiplantae; phylum Streptophyta; class Pinopsida; order Cupressales; family Cupressaceae; genus Sequoiadendron; species Sequoiadendron giganteum. The sequence continues at coordinate 442,501,568 of CM021103.1, read as the reverse complement.
CTCTCTGTAGTCTACACAAACTCTCCATTTTTCACCTTTTTTAGGAATGATCACCAGTGGAGATACTCATTGACTGTCTGAAATGGGGTAGATAAAACCAATAGTGAACAATTTTTGGAGTTCATTTTTAACTATTTCCCTGAGTGCTGGGTTTATCCTTCTTTGAGGCTGTTTAACAAGTGAACAGTCTTCCTTAATGTAGATCCTATGAGTACAGAGTTGAGGATCTATTCCCTTCATATCCCCATAGTCCCATGCAAAAGCTTTGTGTTGATCTTGCAACATTTTGACTAGGGCAGTTTGTTGAGATTGAGGTAGCTTATTATTGATATTCAGTTAGTGGCCTAGAGACAACTCTATTTGCTTGGTAAGATCATTCATGGAGTCTATTGATAAAGGCGGTGTCTATATTTCTTGTGGAAGAAAATGTTGATAAACTGCAAGAATTTTAAGTGGCAGGCTCTCAGAATTTAGTTGCTGTAGGAAGCACTATTGAGGACAGTTATCTAAAACAAATGGGCTACTCATATCAGAGTTGGACTGCAAAATTTGTAAAAATAGGTCATTCTCACTCTAAAGTTTGGAAAATGGATTAGTTGCAGCATCATTAAGTGAGCCAATTAACTGACTTCCTCAGTTTCCTCACCTAAATCTGGCCAAATTGGCTGAGACAAGTCTGGCTGAGGCCTGGCAGGTGGGTATAAAGCCAATTTCTTTGTTGACTGACCATCAAAAATTGTCATGACTCCTGAATGACATCCTATAAAAGCATCAGCTGTGGCTAACCATGGTCTACCTAGGATGATAGGATACCCTCCCAAAGTTGTCTTAGTGGACAATATGGTGAAATATGTTGGGTATTCCCAAGACTCAAGGTTGACAATTATATCTTCTACCATGCCATCAAGTGTTACTGTGGAACTATCAGCAAGCTGTAGGATGGTAGGTGTAGACCTAATGGTTAGGATATTCAAATACTCCATAGTATGCTTGGTCATTACATTGATGGTTGCACCAAGGTCAACTAAAACATTATTTACTATCTGATCATTAATATTTATTTGTACCACAGGACTCCCAGGGTCAGCATATTTTGGCATAACTACCTTACCTAACATAATATTTGCCAAATGTCCTAGAGCATGGATAGTTTGGGGATCCTTTTTCTTTCTTCTAGGTTTCTTCAAATAGGCCTCCTTAATGGCTTTCCCATAAATTGGGACATCTTTAATGGCTTGAAAGAGGGGAATTTGAATGTATACATTCTTTAGCTGATCCAAAATATCAAAGGTAGGCTCTTCCATAGACTTGGGTGTAGTGACTTGCAATCTCTGAGGAAAAGGAGGTTTGGCTTGATGCTACACGACAGGCTCCTTAGAGACAATATATGATATAGGTATATGTTCTGTAGGACCAGTAGGTTGTTTAGAGGCAGGGTTTGGAATCTCAGTAATTATTGGCGACTGTGGAGCAGGTAGAGTGGTTCCAGACCTGAGATGGATATCATTAATATTCAGGGCATAAGCTAGATATTGATTGACTTCTACAAAATACATAGGCTATTGTTGCCACTGCTTATTATTAGGATTTGGCAATGGTTGAACAGGCATAGGTGTTTTTTTTGGAGGGCTAGTATTTGTTGTAGGTGCCATAAAAGGTGGCATGAGGGCCAGAGGTTGTGGCTATGGAAGCTGCAAAAATCTAGGGGATTGGCTTTGCCATTGTTGAGAACCTCTCCATTGAGGATTCTGTTGCCAGTTACCTTGGGGTGGAGTCCATTGTCCTTGTGGCTATTGCCAACCTCCTTGAGGAGATTTCCATTGATGACTCTGATAGTTAGGCCAGTGTGGTTGAGAGGTATTCCAATGTGGTGATAGGCCATATGTAGGTTGCCATTGGTTATTGTAATTAGAGTAAGGATTACCAAAAGTCAAGGGGTTTTGAGGCATACCTTGTCTTTGAGCCCATGGGCGCCATTGTGCAACGTAGAATACTTGGTCATCATCACCCTCTACTACTTTAAAATCAGTAGGTAATTTATTAGCCTCTAGGTTAGCCACCATCTTACATCTACAGTCACATTTCTTTTATCGGCAATGTGGACAGAACTCAGTCAAGATTGCTTCAGCTTCGTCATGTTTCTTTTGGGCTTGCATAGTATCCAACTATGTAGCCATGTTGTTTATGATATCCTACTTGAAATCAGATAGCAAATTTGAGATCTCCATCCGTGAAACTCCATTAGTAGAAGACTTTCCCACTATAGCCTGATGACCTCTACCCTTCTTGACATTTTCTCGAGAGTAGTTGCAACATATGGTCTTAATATCATCCCAAGGCACTTGGGTTATATCTCCTCCTCCCATCAGATCCAGGGCATCAATACAGAAATCATTGTTTCCCCTCAGAAAAAGTAGTTTATGAGATTCTTCATTGAGAGTATGGTCTGAATTCTTTCTTAGGGAAAACAAGAACCTTGAGATATAGTCTTCTAGGCTTTCTTCCTCTTTTTTCTAAATTCGAAATATATCATCACCCTTACTACCACTCTTACAATATTCCTTGTATTTCTCAAGAAATTTTGTTTGCATGATTGCCCAACTATCGACAACATCCCTTCCCAAACTCATAAACCATCTGAGAGCTCCCTTCTTCAAAGTAGTAGGAAACAACTTCAGCTTGTGAGCATCTGAAGTGTAATCATAGCTTCAACAGAGGATGTCAAATTCAAACAAGAAAGTGTTTAGGTCCTCAGTAACTAGTCCATAGAACTTGGGAAGTAATGAAGAAAGAATATTTTTGAGGTTATCATTATCTTGTTGGGCTATGATAGGGAATTCAAAAGCAGGAGGTCGATTAGGTGGATTTTCTGCCATATTTGCTTGATAGAGTATAAAAGCAAATGGATTTTCTTGAGGTTCTTCATCAGCTAGGTCAAAGGGAAATTCAGCAAGCAGGTCTTCAGCAAATGGATTGATATCTTGATCTCCTCCTTCCTCAAATAGATTATAAGCTGGTTGAAAATCGTTATCAGTGAATGCAAAGTTTGGGAGGAATCTTCCTAGAGCGTCTCTTCTTCTATGAATGTAATGGACTTAACTGAAAATTGAAGGAATTTGAAAATTCTAGAATAATCACACTAAACTACTGCTAATGATGACTATGGCAGGTTCTTAGCTTGACACCATCCCCGGTAACAGCACGAAAAATGGTTGTCGCCCACAAAAGATATAAAAGTCATGGAAAATCCTAACTTGAGAATTGGACATTCTAGCAGGTGACTAACATCTTCTTATGGCCATTCATTTACATTGTCAAACCAGGGAACGTATACTTGAAATGAAGTGGCACTATATGTGCACTAAGAACCAATTTTAGCCACAATTTACTAGAAATAAATGCTTGAAAGGAATTCTACTTCTGATACAGGAATGTAAGGAAAAGTCTTCTCAACTTAAACATAACTTAATTAAAGCAGAAATCATGACAACTATTACTGAGAAACAAACCATGAACTGGTCTTATGCTGCATGAACAAACATAGGGATGGATTCCTTATGCTGCAGGAACAATATAAGACTGAGTTTGCACTGAAACTTCGAGGAATGAAATTCTAACTGATAAACAACAGGAAATAAACAACTAACTATGGATACTCGCTAAGTGGGCCCCCTTAGCAAGCATCAACCAATTTATGCAAGAATTGAACTCAAAACTTCATCAGCTTTTATTCATAAACTTGGAATCATATACATGGTCACCCTGCTTGTAAGAAAACTAACACAAAACTTTGCTTCTCATTATAATACTAATTTGAACATACTCTGTTCTATTCTCTTGTCTCTAGTCTAGTCTAATCTTATCCAATCTAAAAACTCTCCCTGTCCACTCATGCAGGAGGAACACTTATTTATAGAAAAGCAACTAATACCTAACTCTAACAGAGAAAGAAGTGGACATAAATGCTTCCTAATACCGAGGAATAGACTTCTCATAAATGAAAGCATATCTGTTCAACCGATTCAGAGAGAATCTAGCATTCCACTCTTCCTAGATTGATGACCATTTAGATTTCCTCCCAACGACCCAAACATAGAGTCTTTGCTGGAACAACTTCTTCGATGCCGTGCTGGAAATGGATTTTACTACAGGGCCGAGATCTATTGTGCTTTGACTTGTTCATGATATTTTCAACAACCTGCAAAACACATGGTGATAGAGGTGAAGGAAAGAATGCATATAATAACATGATACACATTCATTAATCACACACATTAAATCCATCTCATTTATCCAAAAACCACATGCATCATATTAGTCAATTTGGAGGTCAAATAGGGCAATGAATATAGACACAGAGATATTAAGCTACAGGAATATAGGAATGTGTTGCCACAGGATACTACCTAATTTTAGATAAAAAGTTTATAATCAAGAATTAAAACAACCATTAACAAAAAAGTAAGGGTATTTAAAAATACATCATGATATTCAAATTATGAGCATATTTTGGGCTCATCATAGACAACAATCTTTACTTCAAAGTTGAGATTTTTTTTTTTGATAGTTGTGGTATATGTTGATGACATTATATTTGATGGAAATGAAGGTATGTGTAAGAAATTTGCAAAAGAGATGCAAAAGAAGTTTGAAATGTCTATGATTGGTGAATAATTTCTTCCTTGGACTTCAAGTAAATCAAACTGATAAGGGGATATTCATTTCATAATCTAAGTATGTTATGGAATTTTTGAAGAAGTTTGGAATGGATGACTCCATACCGGTCTATACCCCTATGGTAGCCGGATGTAAGCTGAGCAAGGATGATGAATTTGATAAAGTTGATCAGAGCATGTACAAATCTATGATTGATGGACTACTATATCTTACTACTACTAGACCGGATATCATGCATGTAGTATGTTTAGTTACAATATTTCAAGAAGAACCTAAGGAAGCACATGTTACTACTATGAAGAGGATATTCAAATATCTTAAGGGAACTCTAGATTATGGGATATGGTATCTGAAGGATAATGATTTCAAATTGAATGCCTACATTGATGTAGATTGGGCTGGTTGTGTAGATGACTAGAAGAGTACAAGTGGTGGTGCATTCTTCCTTGGAGGAAGATTGGTTTCGTTGTTGAGTAAGAAATAAGATTCAATTTATTTGTCCACTATAGAAGTTGAATATATTACAAAAAAATCTTGTTGTACATAGGTACTTTGGATGAAGAAAACCTTGAAGGACATAGGTGTGATGGGTGATGATCCTATCTCTATCTTTTGTGACAATACAAGTGCTATAAATATTTTGAAGAATCTAGTGATGCATTTTTTCGGCCTCCTACAATGATTCAACAAAGCCTTCACAACTATGATTTAAAGATTGGACATCTAAACTGAATAGCTATTTCAATCATCATGAAGGTGCATTTAAATTGTTAACCTAGGGATGCAAACTTGAAATGGGTCAGCACTGTATGTGCACTAGGAATCCAAAGTAGCCATATTCATCCTATAGCTAAGAAAGATGCAATGCTGGAAGTAAATTTCTTGTAAGGAAATAAAATTAGTATTGAGCATCAATCAACAACTATACTAAGCTATAATACATGACAATAATGAAAATTTGAGAAAACGACTAAGACACTACTTTGTTTGCTTTGGCTGCAAGAACACTCACATAATGGAATTCTAGTGGCTACAAGAACATATGATGCCAGATTCTTAACTAATTATTGAACATAAAATAACAACTAAACTAAAATAAGGTACGAGACAAAATACTCACCAAGTGCCTCCCCTTGGATGAGTATCCCCTAAAACTAATGTAAAATTAGATGCACAAACTTATAACTTCATTTCGTTCATTGAAAAAAATGAGTATAATCGAGCAACATGACTGTAATATGGAAAAATAAAGAGTGCGTACATTATCAGATTGAGAAACCTCTAATTCGAACCCTAGAAGGAGCATCAAAGTATTATTTATTTAATCACCTATCAAGGCTGTCAACTCCAACAGATGTGGAGGATGCCACATTAGGAAAAGCATAAAGAGTTGAGAGATGGCTACGCACACACAAAATCTGTCAGGCATGTCTGCCTTAATGTGAATCTCGCACAACAATAACACCTATAACTACTCAACAAAAATTAAGACCATTACAAGGAGATTATGATTTGATTTGAATGAAGAATATTTCTGCCTCCAAGAGTCCTCCCTCCATTAGATGACCACTTTGTTGACCGGTATGACGAATATCTAGCTGGTGAAATCTCTCCTAGCTGCAGGCTTCTGATTATATCTACATGACAATATTAGTACACACAAAAAATGCATATCTGTAACTATCTCAAAGTTGCATTCATTAATCACATGCAAAATTAACACAAATGGTTCATATAGCATGTCAATATCATTAAAATGAAAATAAACTCATGTCCAAAGCCTATGGCTTTAAGGAGATATTATAGAAAGGTCAACATCTAAGCATCAAAGTCTATGACAACTATAAAAAATGGATAATAAACTCTACCAATAATTAGACCATAAACTAGACTCATCACTCCCCCCAACTTAAGATCTTGTTGGTTCTCCAGTAGAGGGAGAGTTGTGCTTCTACTTTCTTAATGCCCTGAAATTTGCAACTGCCAGTTGTCCTACATCAGTTTCTATTGTGTTTGAATTAGGATCCCAATAGAACCCTTGTTGTCTGTCCAACCTGCTCCATCTCTATTTCTCTGTAGCTATATCATATCGGTAGAATCTAAAGTTTGACACAGGCCACAATAGGATAGGTGGCTAAAAAGTCAGTGGAAGCCAAAATTCTCCCTTTTCCCTTCCAATTTGTATATATCTATCAACTCTCTTGAGTGCTGCAACATAGCTATGCATGGAATGAGGCTTGGATTGTTTCAAATTATTAGTTAGGTTGTTGCATCTTTGTGACAGGTATCCCATTACAGATTCCCCTATGGTTCTTTTTACCTTCTCATATTCTTTGTAAGTTGCCTCTCTCTCAGATAGGATCCTAGTGCCATAACTTGGTCAACAGATAATTTTGTGACAATCCTTGAAAATGTCTCCTTGATTTCCAGATTCAGCCCTAATGGGTAGGGGAATGTTGGATTCAGTTTTCCTATAAGTCCTATACTGCTTTCCCCAAATTACTTCATTCTGTATCTAGGACATGAATACCCTTAATTGGATATCTCCAACATACAATAGTGGATTCAAATCATGGTCTTGGGTCACAACATAATTATGTAAATAAAATTCACACAACAAATTTTTCATTTCAAGAGGAGCAATCTGATAAGCATTGAAAAATTCAGTACGGGTCTTAATGGAGGGATTCAAACCTGAAACAATCCTTGATAGGTTAAAAGAAAGATGCTTATCCCTCAAATATAGAGCATAGAACCTCAGAGGAGCCCAACAGTCTAATATCTAGGGTACTAAAGTTGTTATGTCATCCACATTTTTCTTTAAAGCAACAATTGCTTCATTCTTATCCTCAATCTCCTCATCTCTCTTTTGAATTTCCTTTTTTAGCCTGCATTTTTCTACTTTCCATTCTTCTTCCCTCCTCTGTACTTCTTTCCATAAGTTCATGACTACCTTGTGCATCGAAAAATCAGAGGGCCTATGTATTCCTATCAAAAAATTTCCTAACACATTTACTTATTCTTCATAGAGTACCAGCTGCAGGGCTTCTATTTTCTCAACCAATTCTGATTGCAAGGGTGCTAACTGGTGTCTTAGTTCTAGCTACATGGCCTCAAATTCTTGTTCTTTCTCATGTTATAGGAAATCTTTCTTTTACTCTTGTTGTAGGAGTTCTAGCTTCTGCTCTTGCTATAGGAGCTCTTGATTTTCCTCATGCCCTCGACTTTCAACTTGTTCTGCGATGTCAGCAAGGTCTTCCAGCGTTAAGTTTGTTGCTTCCTCAAATATGCATTTTTCCTTGACATTGACCTAATCCATTGGAGCTTTTGTACCCTCCCGTGATGTTCCTCCAGGTTTAGGGCTTCCCTCGAGAGATACGCCAATGACTGGCCTAGCTGGTCTTGATTTTCTAGGAGCATTTCTTCATTTTTCCTTTGTTGCAGGAAGATCAGTGTCAGCCTTCTATTTCTTTGAGGTTTCCACTTCTTTTTCTACCATTTTCTTATCTCCGCCTTCTTCTTTTGTGCTCTCATTCTCATTAGGGTTCCAAGAGAGACATCAACATCAGAATTTTGAGAGGAAATTTCTTTTTTTGAATGTTTAGCCTCAGAAGAACTTATCTCTATGGTTTGCTCGGCTGTAGGAGGGTTTAGACTAGGGCTCGCTCTAGAATTTGAGGCTCTAGGAGCAGCTCAAACATTGCTCACCCTCCTACCAACCCTACGAGGTTGAGGAAAAACCCTAGGTCGCAAATTCTCTAGTTTAATTTGATCAATATTCAAGAATTCCTCCCAAGATATATTAGACACATCATGTAGAGACTTCTCAAATAATAATTTGATTAGACAATGGTGGGAAATAGAGTTGTCCCTAACTTTCTGGGTCGCGGTCTCCATGATTGAAAGAAGGTGGTATAGCATGTTGGGTGCATTCATTCTTCTCCCATGCCTCATGTGGTTCAAGAGTTTGAAATGCATAGAATATAAATTCAACTGATGACATTCACAGGTAATATACTTCACAACATAAATGACTAACTTCTTCCATGGCTTGGGTAGAGAAATTCTCTTCGCTCCTTGTTTGTCCATGCTCAATGGAGGGTCACCAGGTTTTGTAAATTCGACCCTAGATGACCTGGCATCTCTGGCAACAGGGTAATGTTCATTGTCGATAGGCAACCCTATAACTTCTGAAATCCTTTCCTTAGTGGCCATGACCTCCAACACCTTTACCATGGCCTTTCCTTCAGACATTGTCTGGGAAAATTCCAATGCAACATCTTCATCAAAACCATTCAGCTTTAGGAAATAGTCTATCCATCTGCAATTTGTAAACTTGGCCAAGCAATGTGCATCCTGTAGTAATACATCATGAACCGTGGGTTCATTTCAAATTAACCCACCTCCCATTATTTGCAATCGAACAATAGCTCTGCAAAAAAATTTCTTCTTGAAATCTTTTGTTTGAAAACCAAACTTCTCCTTCCTACAATGCTTCCAAATTTCCAATGCTCATATTGACTGAATTTTACCTTTTGGCTTAAGATTACGATAGGAGCAAATAAGGCAGTAAAGGAGTAATAAATATAGGATATGATTAATGAAAATGGCGGTGGTTGATGTCCTTTCACACATACAAGCCGTCATCTCACTCAAAATTTGAATCAACTCAATACTTAAATTTTGCTGACATGAACCAGTATAGACAGACGCGTGGACATGGTATTTGCACTTTTCCCCCCAGCCTAAATTTGCACATGTGTCCTCACATGCGAGGTGAAATGACAATTTGATAGGGGCAGGGAATAAATACATGCTATGGCGAGCATCCATATTAATTTACAACAATTAAATAAATGCACTAAAAGATAATTAAGATATAAAAATTGATGCACACCTACCTGAATTTGTGGAATATTTATTGCAAAGTTATGGATAAAGTATTGATCACTTTTCAAGCAAATTAGTTGAGAAATTAATGAAAGTGGAGTAGAATGAAGTGAAATGAAGTGAAGTGAAATGATGATGGTGAGGTGGGAGAGATAGAAAGATGTAATGGATGGGTGGATTGGTGAAGAAGTGGATCCCCATAGAAGTGGAAGTATTTAATATGAAAAGCTGCATACCTTAGTTATCCAGAAGGAGGGACACTAGGTCCACTTCCTTTGGATGCAGGAAGTTCGGGTGTTGCATGTTGAGTGAATTGCTACAAGAACTCCTCCTTAGAATTTGGCTTGTGATACAATCTTAGGTGATGACCATTCACCAACAATTTATGTCTGACAAGGTCAATGGTAGTGAGTTGAATGACCCCATTGGGAAATACTTCAAAAACTTCATACGGTCCTAGCCACCTTGTCTACAATTTTCTTGCATTGTCTTGATACCTTGAGTCATAGAGCAGTGCCCAGTCACTTGGCTAGAATTTCTTATCTTTGATGAATTGGTCATGCCATTTTATTCTCTAATTTTGTACTACCTCTGTGTGATGCAAAGTTGTCTTCCTCATCTCATCCAAAGCATTCAACTGCATGATTCTATCCCTTTGTGCCTCAAAGATATCCATCCCCAAGTCCAATATAGTCCTAAGAGTCTTATGCTCAAATTCAATGGGCATCATAGTTGTCTTTCCATACAACAACTCAAATGGAGTGAATTGTGCAATTGTTTTCCATGCAGTTCTTTAAGCCCAAACAACTTCTAGTAGTCTTCTTTCCCAATCCTTTCTATGGATAACCACTATTTTGGTCAGAATGGCTTCAATTTCTCTATTGGTCACCTCAACTTGACCATTGGCCTGAGGATGATAAGGGGTAGAATTCTTGTGCCTAATGCTATACTCATTGACCAATGCTATAACAAGGGTTGAAGTGAATTGAGCCCCTTGATCAGTCACTATCTCTCTTGGAACTCCATACCATGTGAAAATTTCCTCATAAAGAAATTCAACAACCTTATTGTCTCTTGCATGCTTCATGGCCTTAACTTCTACCCACTTGGTTACATAATCAGTGCATACCAAGATATAGGATTTACCATGTGATGGAGGATCAATGGGTCCTATAAATTCCAATTCTCACTTATCAAATGGAGTGATTACTACTTGGGGGTGAAGTGACATCTCATTGGATTTGGTTGGTCGACCCATCCTTTGGCATCTATCACACTTCCTTGTATATCTCTCTGCATCCTTGTGGAGTGTGAGCCAATAATATCCTATGTTCAAAATATTCATTGCTGTCCTATTGGCTATAAAATGCCCTCCACATGGTTCATTGTGACATGCATGCAAAATTCCATATATATCATCTTCCCTCACACATCTCCTCATGACATGGTCTGGTCTAGTGTAGAACAAGCATCCAACAATCCATGAGAAAGGAAAATATTTTTCAATGAGCACCCTTTTCTCTTTTGGAGACAAGTGAGGAGGAACTCTCCCTATGACAAGGTAATTAGCTATATTAGCATACAAAGGTGTCTGGACACTGATGGAAAATAGATGCTCATCAAGGAAGGAGTCATATAAAACTTGATAGTCATTTGATGTAGTTAGCCTTGAAAGAAAATCTGCAACAACATTGGCCTTCCTTGGTTTATCTACAATGGTCACGTCAAACTACTGCATCAACAATAACCATCTAGCTAGCCTACATAAGATTAGGGGTTTATTCATGAGGTATCTAATGACTACATGATCGGTGTGCACAAAGATCTAGTAGCTTATTATGTAGTGTCTGAATTTGTTTACTTTATAGATCACTTCCAACATTTCCTTTTCTGTCACTGTATAATTGAATTCAACTCCTTGCAGATTTTTCCTGACAAAATAAATAGGATTTTCAATAGCTCCTTCTTTCTGTCCTAAGACTGATCCTATGGCATAGTCTGATGCATCTATATGGATGTGAAAAGGAAGCTCCCAATTAGGACCCTTGAGTATAGGAGCATGAGTTAAATCTGATTTCAAATCATAAAATTCTTTGTCAAAGTCTTCTGTACATTGGAATCCAACGTCTTTAGTTAGGAGATTATACAATGGTGCTTCCATTTTGCTGAAGTCTTTGATGAACCTCCTGTAATATACTACATATCTTAAGAAACTCCTGAGATCTTTTTGTTTTGCAGGGATAGGAAGATTGGTGATCACCTCAATCTTTGCAGTATCTACTTGAATTCCTTTGTGAGAGATGTAGTGGCCAAGAACTACACCTTCTTGCATCATCATGAATCACTTTTCACTATTTAAATATAGATTGTGGTCTTCACATCTTTGTATAACTCTCCAGATATTTTTTGATGCTTCATTAGAATTATCACCATAAGTGGTGAAGTCATCCATATAGATTTCCATGCAATCAAGAGAGATATCTAAAAATATGCTAATGATTGCCCTCAAAAAAGTTGCAGGCACATTGCATAAGCCAAATGGAAGTACTGAGTAGGAATAGGTCGCCCATGGACAGGTAAAGGTGATCTTCTCCTGGTCCTCTGGTGCAATTTGGATCTAGTTATAGCCACTGAATCCATCTAGGAAAGAAAAGTACTGCTTTCCTGCAAGTGAGTCCAAAACTTGATCTATGAAAGGTAAGGGGGGATGGTCTTTTTTGGTGGCAGCATTAATTTCCCTATAATCAACACAAACTTGCCACTTCCATCATTTTTTAGGCACAATCACCAATGGGGACACTCACTGGCTATTTGAGATGGGGTAGATAAATCCCGCATCTAGCAATTTTTGTAGTTCCCCTTTTACTATTTCTCTCAATGCAGGGTTAATTCTTCTTTGTAGTTGCCTCACTACTGTACAATCATTTCTAATATATATCCTATGAGTGCGAAAATTAGGGTACAATGCCTTCATATCATGATAATCCCACAAAAATGCACACTAGTGGGCCCTTACCAAGTTTTCCAATGACAATTATTGTTCTTCACTCAATTTGTTGTTAACATTTAGATATTTTCCTTCTGACACCTGTAATTGTGTAGTTAATTCTACCATAGATGCTTCACTAATGCTTGGTACTTTGATTTCATATGGAAGCAATGTGTGAGACATACCTGTTGTTGCAAGAAATTCAGTTGTAGGAAGGGTGTCTGTAGGACAAGCGGCTATATGAAGAGCGGTTGCAGGAAGAGTAGCTCCAAGAAGAGCGGCTACAAGAAGAGTGGGCAGGAGTGTCTTCACTGTTTCAACAGGATCAAATGTATGAGAGGATGATGCTTCATAAATATTTTGAATTATGTTAGATAATATTTCATCTTCATCTTGAACCTGCATGAAAGGACTTCTGGTGAACATCATAAGCTGTGCCACATAATTAATTTCCTCTGCCTCTTCACCAACATGTGGCCATACATGATCATTATTATCATGGGAGGGCTGAGCAGGAGGGTAGAGAACAAGATTTTTGGTACTTTTTCCATCATAAATGGTCATGTCTCCTATCCGACATCCAATATAGGCATCTGCTATTGCTAACCATGGACTTCCAAGAATAATGGGGTACCCGCCTAGTGTGGCCTTAAGAGAAAGAATCATAAAATCTGCTGGGTACTCCCAAGAGTCTATAGTTACCACAAGATCCTCTACTATCCTATCAACCATAACACTAGAACTATCAACAAGCTACAGAATAGTAGGAGTAAGCCTCATGCTTGCAATATTTAGTTGTTGCAGGATGTCCTTAGTCATCACATTTATTTCCTCTCCCAAATCAATTAGAGCATTCTTTATCTAGATCCCATTTATAAAAAATCCTACCACAGGACTCCCTGGGTCATTATATTTGGGGATAGTCACTTTCCCAAGCATGATGTTAGCGAACTATCCCACCACATGAATCATAGTGGGGTCTTTTTGCTTCCTACTTGGCTTCTGAATGCATGCTTCCTTGATTTCCTTGGTATATATAGGAACATATTTTATCGCCTAAAATAGAGGTATTTGGACACATATATGCTTCAACTAATCTAGAATGTCAAAAGTTGTGTCCTCCTTTTCTTCCTTTTGTTTCATAGTTTCCAACCTCTGGGAAAATGGTGGTTCTGGTTCAGTCTGCTTGACTGGGACTGGTTACAGGATTCTTAGGTGCACTTGGCTGAATGCAGACATTCAAAGGCTCCTCTTCTTCTTTAGGAAGCTCAGTGATGATGGGTGTGGAAGGATTTGGAAAAGTAGTTCTTGAATGCAAGTGGATGTTACTTACACTCACAACATATGCAGGGAATTGACTTGGATCAACAGAGTACACCAGCTGCTGCTGTGGTTTATTATTTGGGTTAGGTGAGGGATGGGTTGGGAGTTGAGTAGGTTTAGGTACATTCAAATTTAAATTTTCAAGAGGAGGCATTATAGCAGGTTGTTGGGGCCGAGAGGGTGGGTACATGTAATTGGTTGTCTGGTTTGGCCATTGCTGTCCTCCCCTCCATTGGGATGTTTGCTGCTAGTTTCCTAGAGGTGGCTACCAATTTCCCTGAAACTACTGCCAATTCCCCTTGGGTTGCTACCACTAGGGTTGAGAGTTTTGGTGATTGGGTTAGGAATTTGGAGGGTTATTCCAAAGCTATGGTGGATATCCTCCATAAGTGGATGGATATGGGGGTTGCCATTGGTTACCAGATGAATAAGAATTGAAATATGGCCCAACAAAAGATAGTGGATCTGGTGGCATGCCTTATCTTGGGGCCCATGGCCTCCTTTGTGCAACAAATTAGAATTGATCTTCTTCACCCTGGATTGGCTTGAACTCAGGTGCCATCTGCTTGTTGTCAACATTAGCTATCATCTTGCATCTACAATCCTTCTTCTTTTGTCTGCAATGAGGGCAATATTCTGCCAAAATTGCCTCTACCTCCTCTTGTTTCTTCTTGGCCTGAAGTGTATCCAACTAAGTAGCTAGATTGTTTATGATGTCTTGCTTAAAGTTTTCTAGTAAGTGAGTAATCTCCATCCTTGAAACTCCACTAGTAGATGACTTACCCATGGAATATTGGTAAGTTCTCCCCTTCTTTGAAGATGCCCTAGAATAGTTCTACCATATCTTCTTGATGTCCTCCCAAGGACTTGGGTAATATCTCCTCCTCCCATTAGGTCCAAGGCATCTATGCAACTATCATTAATTCCTCTCAAGAAAAGAAACTTTTGTGATTATTCATTGAGTGTATGGTGTGAAGATTTCTGTAGGCAAAACAAAAAACTTGAAATATAATCTTCCAGGCTCTCATCCTCCTTTTGTTGCATCCTAAAAATTGTCACCTCCTCTCATGTCACCACCCCTGCAATACTCCTTCTATTTCTCAAGGAACTTTGTCTTCATGTCCTCCCAAGTCTCTATAGTATCTTTGCCTAGGCTCATGAACCATCTTAATGCAACTTCCTTCAAGGTGGCAGGGAATAGCTTAAGCCTACGTGCATTAGTGGTATAGTCATAACTCCTACAAAGTATATCAAAATCGAACAAGAATGTATTGAGATATTCTATAACAAGTCTATAAAACTTAGGAAGAACTAAAGCAGGGATATTTATGAGTTGTCTACTTCATTCTGATGAGCAATAGGGAAAGGAAAAGCTGATTGGTTAGGTTTGTTTCTATTTGCATCACCCATGCTTAGCTAATTAAGATCCAAAGCAAGGGGGTTCTCAATCAGATTCTAATCTTCAGAGGAAGCTTCAAAACTAGTCAGATCTGGAAATGTATCAGCAAAGAGGTGTGGATCTTCTTCTTTATCATCTCTGGGTAGGTTCTGATACTCAATCATCTGAAATAGATCAGGATTGTTAGGAAGGAATCTCCCACGAACATCTTTTATCCTTTCTCTTTGCATATAGTATCAACTCACTTATCAACTAGCACACAAAAAAAATTGGCAAAAGAATAGGGGGGTTATTACTTTCCTAAATGAGGGGTATACTAAGAACAACTTCTAGAAACATTACAACAAGAAAAATATCAATGACTCCAAGGAACACCCTAGTTTGACACCATCCTTGGCAATGACGCCAAAAATGTTAGCATCCTACAATGATTCAACAACTAAGCCTTCACAGCTATGATTCAGAGATTGGAAATCTAACCTGAATAGCTATTTCAATAATCATGAAGGTGCATTTAAATTTTCAACCCAGGGATGTAAACTTGAAATGGGTCAGCACTATTTATGCACTAGGAATCCAAAGTAGCCATATTCATCCTACAGCTAAGAAAGATGCAACATTGAAAGTAAATTGCTTGTAAGGAAATAACATAAGTGTTGAGCATCAATAAACAAATATACTAAGTTGGAATGCATGACAAAAAATAAAATCTGAGCAAACAAACAAGAAACTACTTTGTTTTCTTTGGCTGCAGGAATAGTCACAGAATGGAATTCTAGTGGCTGTAGGAACAGACAATGCTAGGTTCTTAACTAATTATCAAGCAAAAATAAACAACTAAACGAAACTAAGGTACATGACATAATTCTCACCAAGTGGGCCCCCTTGTATGAGTATCCCCTAAAACTAATGTAAGCTCAAATGCACAAACTTATAACTTCATTTCATTCATTGAAAAACATGAGTACAATCGAGCAACATGACTTTATCATGGGAAAATTAAGAGTGCGAATACATTATCAGATTGAGCAACATCTGATTCAAACCCCAAAAGGACCATCAAAGTCTTATTTCCCTAATCACTAGCAAGGAGATCAACTCCAACAGATGTGGAGGATGCCACATTAGGGAAAGCGCAAAAAGTGGAGAGGCGGCTACACATGCACATAATCTGTCAAGCATGTTTTCCTTAACATGAATCTAGCACAACAATAATGCCTCTAACTACTCAACAACAATTAAGACCATTACAAGGTGGTTACAGTTTGATTTAAATGAGGAATATTTTTGTTGTCGAGAGTCCCCCCTCTATTAAAAGACCACCTTGTTGACTGGTATGGCGCATGTACAGTTGGTGGAATCTCTCCTAGCTATAGGCTTATGATTATATCTACATGACAATATTAGTATGCACAACAACTACATATCTATAACTATCTCAAAGTGGAATTCATTAATCACATGCATAATTAACACAAATGGTTCATATAGCATGCCAATATCATTAAACATTATGAAAATAAAATCATGTCCAAAGTCTATGGATTTAAGGAAATATTATAGAAAGGTCAACATCCAAGAATCAAATTCTATGACAACTGCAACAAATGGATAGTAAAATCTATCAATAATTAGACCATAAGCTAGACTCATCACATTCTAGGACAAAACACATATCTATCAGGTATGACTTCTCGAGGGAGAAGGTGTTGCAAAATGAAGTTAGACTTGAATATGTACCTACCAAGGAACAAATTGCTGACATATTCACCAAGGCCCTTCTGAAGGATACTTTTGAGTATCTCAGGGGGAAGTTAGGGGTTACTACCCCTCCTTCCTTGAACTAAGTGCACATGGAGGTGTATCAGTCCAGTGGATTCACACTCTTTTCATCTAGACTGATGATTGAGGTCTACTCCCAAGGGGGAGTAGAGAGGTGCATTGTTGTAGTATGTGATGTTGGTGCACTCCTAAGGGGGACTGAACAGAGCTTTATATGGCAAGAGTTTTCAAGCAAAATTTCTTTTTTCATTGATGTCAAAGGGGGAAAGAAAGTCATGTGAAAAAGTGAAAAGAAAATTCTTGTGTAGGTTGTCAAATCTGAAGGAGAAGGGAGAAGAAGACACAAGAGATTGTGTATGTCTTCTTTGATGGTTTTTAACATCATGTGTTGCCATCAATGACAAAGGAGGATATTTTTGCAAGTATGGATGTGTTTGGTGGTGTTGTCATTAATGTTGTCATTAATTTCAACATAGTTTAGGTTGATTGCAGATAGTACTTGTATAGTTGAGATACTGTAGAAATTTTTAGAGTACATGGAGCTATATTTATGAAGTTGTAGTTGTGCTTTTGCCAAGTGCTTTTGAGAAAATTTGTAAAATAATGAAGGTAGTGTTGAGTGCGTGTTCTAAATGTGCTCCGTTATTGTTCTCTGCATTTCATCTGAGTTGATCCTATGCCTGTGCAAATCTATAGTTGTGTTCATGAGCTTAAATGCATAATATATCCTAAGTTTTTGCTGCTGGATCAATGCAGAGTGAAAGATATGTTCACTGGTTTGATAGAACTATTTGTTTGTGGACTAGGATAATTTTTTTGGCTCTGCAGTATTCTTGTGTCATGTTTCAGAACTTGTGGATCTAGGAGATGATTCATACTGATATTTTCTGTGTTCTGAAAAATGTTCTTGTGATTGGGTGCTTCAAAAGACTTTCTCCAGAACTCTTGTGTGTTTGTAGTTGGTTCGGTTGGATTGTTGAATAATATTTAGTGTATGAAGATTGTTGCAGTTGTTGCAGATATACGTGAAGCTTTCTTAGAGATGGTAAAATGTATGGTGAAGCATGTTGAGTGATACACATGTGATCATCTTGTTGGAGATGCAAGTACTTCAAAGTTCATATGTGTTTTCATTAGGTTTGGCCAACCTGATGTCTACACGGTACATAAAGATTTTGCATCGAATTGAGGAAGCATGTGATTGATCAAAATGTTGTTTGGGTCCTAATTAAATGTGTAATTGGTCCTCTCTCATTCTAATCCATCGTAGGAATGTTGAGTAGCCGACCTAATTTGAATTTGTAAATTGAAGAATATTTCCTTGGAGAACGCTTCTAGGGTTGAAGGTGGTATAAAAGAAAATCAAGATGTTGCGAATTTTGTGTCAAGCAAGCGAAGTGTGTGAAAAAGTGTGAAAAGAAGAGTGTGTAAGAGAAAATAAAGGCAATAGTAATTTAATGTGTTAGATTCCTGAAATCAGTGAGCTAATGGTGTCTACAATATTTTGATCAAACTATGAATGTGTGGAACCTTTGTGGTGGATCTTTATTTATCGTTTCTTTTTTTGTAGGTAATGAGCCTCCTTCTAGACAGTGAGTCCTATTGTTGGTAGTGAGCCTTTGTATCTGGGAAAAAATCCCTTTGGTAGTAAGATTTTGTATCTGGTATTGTATTATTACTATATTGTGAGCTAATCCTCATCGTGGTTTTTCCCTCATTGGGTTTTCCATGTAAATATGGTGTCTTTGGTGTTTTCTTTTTGTTATTTACATTTCATGTTTACACTTAATAAAAGACCGAGTTAAAGTGGAATTGATTAAGGTTTGAAGTAAAGTGATTTGATACAATTGATTCACCCCCCCTCTCAATTGTCCTGTGCATTTCAACATCATCATCATTCATCATCATCTCTAATAAAGTCTCAACAGATCATAGAATTGTTGGATCCTTTTTCATCATCTTATTTCTTCTATCCTCTTTCACACTAACATGATATCATGTCATCCACAAACCATTTTCATCCTGCATATTCATACACATCATCATAATAGGTAACATCATCCATCTCACATGCATTGCATCATCATTTAAGATGTTTAGGATAATATAGATTTGTTATTATCAACATCTTAATTCATCTTATTTGCATCATCATTATCATATAGATCTATTAGTCTAACCATCTATACACCCATCTTGAACCTCTTTGTCACAAGATCAACCCTCAAATCAAATTTTTTGCCTGATCTCTCAAGGGGGCAATGTATCAGCATACTTCTTTCTGATGGGGCATCTGAAAAAAATATATTTTTTTTGAATTTCAATCTCGCCAGTGTTATTCTTTGAACCAAGGTAGCAAGTACATCGCTTAAAAGAGGGGTAAAATATAGACACTCAAAATATCCTGATCGATATCATGCACTTGATTTTGATTAACTAACACCAATTCTTCCTTAATCATTTCCACACTAATCAATTAATTGAATTCATTAAATTTCCTCCTTAAATTAGATAATGAACTTTATCATATTATTTCATCATCTTCCTTTAATTAAATAAATCAATTTATTTAATTAAAATCCTAAACTTCTAACATCCTCTCATTTTATTTAAATAAACCCAAACATTTAAATCAAAAGTCATAAATCAACTAATTTCACCTAAGTCAATTAATCCTAAATTAATTAACTCCTAACACTAATCCCTCATTTCTCTAGCTTTTAACTCCACCTTAGGGTAAGTCAACCTTGATCAACTAACCAAGTTGCACATGTAAATCAATTTATTTGATTTACTAATTAATCTATTTTCATTCAAAATGAAATATTCTTTAAATATTCCACCCACTTGACTTTTCCCTCCCAAAGGACTTTTGTCCTCTTTTTTGAGCCACCTTTGCATTGATGACTCTTTCATGTCCTCTTTTTTGAGCCACCTTTGCATTGAAGGCTCTTACACCTCCTCTTACACATCGCATCTCCCAATATGTGCTCACACATGTGTGAGCACATCTCCTCTAAGATTCATTAGCATGTTGACAAGTGGCACCATGCCATTGGTCCAAATTTTAATCCCACATTCTCCCCATTCTTCACTCTTCAACCCTTCATCCTTATAAATAGAAGCCTTGTCTATTGATTGAGGATCCACAATCTCATGCAAAGTCATTATCCACAATATTATCCACAAGTTAGATTACTATAAGCATAGAATTTCTCGATCATAGCTAGGTTATTGAAATTTTATTCATCACACATCCATCCAAATCTTATCAAGGGACTAGGAAAGGGCTTCTTTCCACATCAAAGGAGCACCAACCCCCCTATGGGATGCTGGTTTGAGCATTAGAATAGTGTTTCATTTGTGATTTATTTCATATTTTTCTTTGTTTCCATTTATTCCTATGTTCAAAGAATTTCATAGGGAATGCTTGTTTACACTTGTTTATTGACGTTTGTTCATGTTTAAGTAGGTCTAGGCAAAGCATTCATAGTTTTACACTCATTTTAGATGTCCATATTGTATGTTTTTTAGCCTTTTTTTTCCTTGTTTTATTCTTGTCTAGCAATGTTTATCCTTGTTCATCTTATATTTGATTTGGATTTCCCCTTATAAATCCCCACCTAATAATAAAAAATATGCACATTCACCTTTAGCCATGTTAACTTTATCTCCATAGTCTTCCTTATAGAACAAAGACTCCTAGCATGAAATACTAGTCACACCCCTAGTGTACATCCCCATATCTTCTCACATTCCTTGACTAGAGGGGATAATTTTGATGAGTTTTAGCAATAAAAATTAACGTGTCTCATTTAAGATCCACCTATCATAAATCCAATGTTCACCTACCCTAAAATACTTAGAATACATATAAATAGATCCCTCTTCCTCCAATTCTCATCATCATGCATACATTTTCATAAATCAATTGTTCACCTACCCTAAACCCTTAGAAAACATATAAATATATCCCTTCCTTGACTTAGTAAGCCCTTAGTAGCTCCATTTTCATGCCCAATATACATACACCCTAACTATTATCCCAACTTACCATCCTCTATCCTTCAAAACCCTTTCATTATCCTTTTGATCATGATTTTCCACTCGTTGTACATCACCTTTTCTGTATGCACCGGGTCTAGAGGTTAACCATTTTATCCCAAAGGTTTTATCTTGTCCATAATTATTTCCACTTTTAACCCTCACCTAGGTTTTCATGCATCCTTGTACTATTTCCAATACATCAGTTTTATCCCAAAGGTTTTATCTTGTCCATAATTATCTTGTGCTTTTGATAAAATTTTAATAAAAAGAGGAAACAATGTGTTGCAGTGGTGTTTTGTATTGCAGAGTAGTGTTCTGGTTTGGCTTCACATTTCTTCTATGTTGAAGATCTGCTTGTGTGGTTTGGATATGTTGATCAAAGGTGTTCAGTGGTGTATTCAAAGTTTGGTGTGTTGGATCATTGTGCAGAGGATGGTGTATTCACTAGTGTGTGAACTGTGCATTGTAGAGGTGTTTGGGAGAAATGTTTTTTCTCCGCATTTCTTCACAGAGTAGTTTTGGTCTTATGGATTTGGAAGGCTATTGATAGTGTTTGTATCTTTCTTCAGTTGAAGTTGTTTGAGGTTTGGTTATTTGGAAGATGGTTTCTTAAGTTGTACTATATGATAGAATTATTTGAGTGTATTGAATGTGTACATTCTTCAAGTGAAAGTTGTTGTGAAATAATTTTTTAGATCTCAAGGTGTTTGTGGAATATTTTAGATTGTGTTCAAGCATGGTGTGTTTTCCGTGAGTTGTATTTGGATTTGAGGAAGCGTGTACTTAATCGACTAATGGTTTTTACATAGATTCAACTGAACTTGGGTGTTTACAATAATTGTGAAGTTGATTTGGTGCTTGTGTAAGTGTGGTGTGGCATGTATGAGTGGATTTAGGTCCTAGCTAAGGTGTATTGTGGTCCACTTTCATTCTTTTCCATTGCAGGAATGGTTTGGTGCCAACCTATTTGAATTTTCATGGTTGAGGTGCATAGCTAACCTTGGAGAATGTTTTCAAGGTTGAAGATGGTATAAATAAGTGTTGAGTTGTTGAGAGATGCAAAGATAGGTGAGTATGATACATGATTTGTAGAGTAGTAAGGTGCCAATTTGTGTAGTGTAGTGCAATATTTTATGTGTTAGATTACTTGATGCACAATGAATAGAAGGTGTCAACAATCCTCCAGTAATATTGCGAAGGTTTTGGTGATGTTGTGGTGGAATTTTTTGTTGCATTGAGATGATTTTTTCACTTTAACACTCTTCTCTATCTTCTTTTCTATTTTGGTAGTGAGACTTTCTTTCTTTTGGGTAGTGAGCCCTTTTTAATTGGTGTTAATATTACTTTATATTGTGAGTTAATCCTCACCATGGGTTTTCCCTTCTTGGGTTTTCCACATAAATATGGTGTTTCCATGTGTATGGTGTTGATTTGGTTTTGTTTATGTTATTTTCTTTCATGATAAAAAATTCTAACAAATTAAGGGTTAATTTGATTAATGTGGATCTAAATGTTTGTGAGGGTTTTGAAGCTTTAAGGTACAACTGATTCAACCCCCCTCTCAATTGTGTTGTACATTCAATATAGTTAACTATTCAATAAAAAGGATAATCAATCTTCTTTTTATAATATCATGGAACATTAGGGGGATCCCACAAAGTTGGTTTACAATTTTTGAGAACTGATTTTTGCTGAAATCACATATTTTTAGAAAATATAATGATTTAAGCATTTAAAAGTTCCATTTTAAGGATTCCATTGAAGAGGGTTTGATCAAACCACCTTAGATCAAACCCCCTTGGATAGAACTTTGCTAGTTTTAAACCATACCTATAAATGAGTCTCCTTTACACCTATCAAAATGTTGATAAAAAGTCACTTTTGATTTAACTTTTGGGGGATCAAATGAATTCATTTAAAATTGATTTCAGATGATTATGGTAGTCCTCAAAACAAGCTATCCAACAAATACAATTTTAATATGTTTTGATTTTATTATGTATTTGGTTTTTTAGTTTTATTAAGCATAGGTTTTTCATAAAAAATGAAGGTCTTTGTTCTGCACATGTGGAAAAATAGCAAATTATCAATTTTTTTTTGAAAAATATGAGTGCACCAGATATTGAAGTCCTTGATCCAACAAAAAAAAATTGAATTTCAATATATACAAAAAAAGTTATGTGATATATGGTCGCGCTATGTCTGAATTATAATTGGTTTGACTTCGAAACTTGATTAAAGAAAAAATATTCAATAAAAAACTATCTAACCAAGTGGAAGCACTAGATGTCGGAGTTACAAATCTAAATTCAAAAGAATTAGAATCTTATCCTTCATGGAAAAAAAATTATGCGTTACACGGTGTGCATCACTTTTTTAAAATGTTGTTTTCTGAAAAAAAACCAATTTTCGTGGGAGATGGAAAAAGAAGTGTAATATGATTCCAAAAATTTTGAAAAAATATTTTTAGAATCTACAAACAAAATGTGATGAGACTCTAGTTTGCATCATCTTCAAATTCCTCACGGTTTAGCCGCTATAGGTGCCTGAATGTGAATATTTAGTTAAAAATAATAATTTCAGTGTCTAGTTTGGCCAAAAATTGTAAACCACTATTATGGGATCACCCATTACTAATAATTTTTAAAAAGCCTCCACATATTTCTCAAGTGTTGTCTCTTTATTTAATTGCACCAACTCTATAAAATCATTTTAGAGATCCATTCTATCACATATCATCAATTAATACTTTGGAAAGTAATCAGATGGGCCAATTAGAATATGAACTTGGGTAAGTAACCTATGATACCACCCTTCATGTGTTGTGTCTTCTAAGGTGGCAAATTTTATGGTGTCATCCTTGGTCATCATTTACAGAGATAGGTATGTCTCTATGTTTTGCACCCATGCATGAGTAGTACACTTATTAGAAACATCAAATGTTAGATAGAATATTTTTTTGTAAAACTTGTTGATTGTCATATTGTCTTAGTTGAGATCTAGATTCAACTCTTGGTTGGACATTTTTATCTTTTCATAATTATGTAATTATTAAGTCATCACTTCTTGAATCTTTGGAGGGAGATCTCTATATTTGGCATAAATGTTATGAATATCATCTTACGTTGGGATTTGTGCTTCCCTATTATGAATTTCTTCCATATGAATAAACATATGATGAAGAGATTTTTGTTACTATTTTGATTATTAATATTTACTATATTTTTTTGTCTTTTTTGTTTTTTATGCATCATATGTAACATTTTCCTCATCATATCTAACATAAGGTCAAACTTCCTTCTAAATTTAGCTTCTATTTCTTCCAAAACTTTCTTCTCTCTACATATTTATTTCTCTCATAAATTGATATTGAGATTTCTTAGTTCCCTTAGATGACACCTACTAGCTCTATCACATGATTGCATAAGAAGCAAATTTCACAGATTAGCAAGATCCAACTTTGATACCATTATAATATCTAGTTTAAAAAAAATATACAGTCAACTCTAACTCACAATAATAGTTTTACAAAATTAAATATAAATATGAAATTGACAACCACAATTTAATAGTTTATTATCTAATTCAGATCTAATATTTATAATGTAGCTTAAAAAAAGGCTCAAGTTATTTTCTACAATAGCTGCAAACTTTATCTCTAAATCTACAACAATCTACTTCTTAAAGAAATGTCTTCAAGATGCCTCCAAAGCTGCCTGACATTCACCTTAAAATTCTGCAACCTGCTGCTAGTTGAGGGAATATTTTAATTCAAACTACAATGAATCCAATTTTGTACAATGGCGATTTTCACATGGCGAAATCACTCTAAAGATTTGTGGGTTTTCGTCGTGGAGTTCCAAAGTTAAAGGGATTTCATCTTTAGGTTAATTGAACTGTAGCTCAATGCTCAACAACAATAAAATTCAGATAATAAAATGTTTTTGAATGACTTAGAAATCATTGCATTCTACGAGATGAAATTTCTTTGAGGCATTTTGTTAAACAGTTGAGGTGGTTTGTCTATACTTCTGCATTTTGCATGCATTTCTACCAACACAATTCTTTTATCCTTTATGCTTTCGATGGGCATCCAGACCCTGTGTAATTAATTCACTTAGCACATTTGGGTCTTTCAGTAGGTACCAAGAACAGCATTTATGGATTAGAGGATAGTGTGAGGAATGGCTTCAGCGCCTATCGACCGAAAAGCAAGAGTTTAGGATCATTTCAGCATTTGGAGAGGTGGTTGGAATAACTTTTTGGCAAAAGAGGAGGTGCTAAGAACAATATATAATGCTAAAACTTCATATTTGCTCAAAAGTTTTTAAAACCCTTTCAATAAATCGATTCCGTACAGGTTCATTGAGCTTATCAACATCAGGACGTAATATAGCTCTCAGAATTTGCTTCAGAGTTGAAGGGGTGCTGAAGAATTTATAAAATGTTTGAGAATTGAAAACATCATGGAAATTGCTTTTCCATTGGCTAATTATGGATGACCCATTTCATTATTTCTTGTGACTTATATTGATGTATGAACATGTTTCAGGATTAAGGTGGTAGTTGAAGACACTTTCAGATCCAGACGAGTTATTGGGAGCACATGAAATGTGGGTTTACGTGTTGACTATATTAACTTTGAAAATTTCCAAAGCCTTTTCAACCAATTTATTTTTCATTCCTTGAGGTGGCGTTTCGTTGAAGCATCTATGTCCAATTTGTTAGAGAATTTGGTAAATCACTTAAAGAATTCTGATGTTTTTGTGAACCATCTCATCAACCGAGTGGGTGGTAGAGGAGGTTCTCGGCGCCATTAAATCTGCTGGCTTGTGTCGACTTGAAAGTTCCCAACAACTTGCTCTTTCATGTATGTTATAACATTCAATTTTGCAAGAATGGACTAGAATATGGCTGTGGATCCATTAGAAATTTTTGATAGCATGGAATGATTTTGTAATCAATTGATAAACTCTAAAAAATTATAAATTCATTTTGTGGATTATTATAATTATAATTATTTTAAAAACTATACTTTAAATTGGTTATGTTGGACATTTCAAATATCTTATGAAATTGTTCACTTATATAAGGAAATATATAATTTTGATTATGAAATCCATTGATCACGTTGACAAGACTTTGTGACTCTTAAGTTTCAAACTTACAATTATCATAATAACTAATGACTGTATTTTTATAAGCAAATCAATGTTGTGAAATAATTGAGAATGTTCATGAATCAAACTTGATGGTGAGGGCATTGATATTTTCAATTTGAATAATTTAAGGTGACTAAGGGAGTTCGCATGTGACTAGAAGACTAATATGACTTTTAGAAGAATGACTTCATCAACAAAATAATAGACGATAACCCCATAACACATGTCAATTTAAAGAATGCAAGAAAGTAAAAAATTTGTCACGGTCAAGAATGTAGACGATAAAACTCATAGTGGGCCTATACCTTTTTTGAAAGGATATTTTGTATATATATCATCATCCCTAAAATGGATATATTCATATTAATACCTCAAGTCAATGTTTGACAACATTATTGCCCCTCTCAACTAGTCGGAAACTTCTTCAATCTAGGGTAATAAGTATTTATTCTTGATTATAGACTTATTTAGAATTATATAATTAATACAAACATCCTAAGAGTGTCATCCTTAATTTTGAAAAAAAAAATATAATACTTTGTAAGGAAACATGATAGATCTAGTCAACGGATTTTACTATAGTTTATTTAGTTGCAGCATTAATTCTATAAATTAGTTGTATTCATCCAATAAGGAGCATTAGAGATATGTACAACTCCTACTAAGATTTCAATAGAGAATTTAAATTATGTTTTGAGATACATTCCTTTATTTTTGCAACAAAGGATGATCATAGTTTGCCAAATTTTCCTTAATTCTCAAGTCTTTAGTTTCCATAAAGAATATTTGGTAATTTCTTCTAAGAACATTTTATATTTTCTTAGTAGTTATTACCTTCTATTCTCCTTAAATAGGGATACCATGAAGAGTGGCCAACAATCTTTGGTAATCTAGACACATGAGTTTCTTGTTCAAATAGTCAATGTGATCTTTTTTCATTGTAACAAATCCATTATAATGATAACATCATAGGATTCTAGTGAAATAAAAATTAAATTAATCTTACTAGTGATCACACACATTTCTATCTCTAGTTATTGAACCCCTTGAAAAATAGGATACTTTTTTCCCATATTTAGTTCTACATGTTTTTTGTATCTCCTTTTTTTGAGTTAAGAGTCAACATTTCTTTATTATATTAGGTGAAATAAAATAATTAGTGGCTTTGGAATTAATTGTGACTAAAAAGGGTTTACCAAAAAAATAACTTAATTTTGAGCCAAAAATGATTGCAAACCAAATATTGTAGTATATGTTATATGGTTTGGCCCATGATATTTTCTTGGTTATCAAAAATATTTAGTAAATTGGTCTTTTCCACAATTCCAACATCGAACCATAGGGGCCTTGGTACATACCAAAATTCTATTACTCCTAGTTCTAAGTGCCTTATAATTAGAATTAAGTTTTTGGTAGATTATTTTCTTCTCGAGTCCCCCTTATAGATCTTTTTTTTCTTATTTTGAACTAACATGGAAAAAATATTAGAGTTTTCTTTATTTCTAGATCTTGTCCTTTTTTTATTAACTATATTTTAAAACTCTTGCTAGTTATTTAGCCTTTAAGTTTCTTTTGAATCTAGTCTATAAGTAGATTCAATGTTTACAATTAATTTGCGATATTTCTCATATTGAAATCATGCATTAAAACCTCTTTTAGGCCTTGTAAACTTTTATATCTTAGTCTCTTCATCCCACATGTAGTCTATATAGTGGAGTGTTAGTAGGTAAAATATCAAGGTGATGAAGGCATGCACAAACCATCACATCCAACCACAATATGAATGCAATAATATATTGAGAATAAGTCAATAGAGAAAAAGAGGAAAATAAAGAATATGTTATGGACTAGATTTTGGATAATACAATATATTGACCAATGAATGTTCATATATATTAAATATTAGAGTATCATGTTATGAATCATATGACATACATAAATTATATTTTTTACTTACAACTCTCTTATCTTACCTTGGTTTGACATATATTATTGTAAAAAATTTGAATATTCTTATATTGTAAGCATTGGGGCATAATTACAACTTGTAGGACATTATGACTTAGAGCTCTAGTGTGTAAATTTATTTTCCTTATCAATATTTTGGTTCCACTGGTAGGACCCTAGTAACTAGTCAATAAAGAATAGATCAAATTGTAAGACAATGAATTGTGTTGCTAAAAGAGGTGCTAAGGTAGACATTATAAATAAGACATACATTTTATCTATGCTCTACAAAAAATTCCCTTAGGTCCTAGCCTTATTGGAGGGGGTTAGGAACTTAGGGAACGATGAAGTGAAAGGGGATGATAAATTGAAAGGGTATTGTATTGAAGGGATACTTTAAAAGATTCAAGCGGAATAAGTCATATGGGATGCATAAAAGGAACAATAGAATTACAAATCATTAACATGGATAGAGAAAGGCGATAACAATAAATTATTATATTTTTAAAGATAAAATTGAATTAGTGATGGAGTTGAACAAAGAAGAAAAATGAAGAAGGAAAACATGAGAAATATAATACAAAAGAATATAAAAAACTAAGGAGATTGAGATAAAGCACACAAAAAGCGTTGTGACAATGGAAAAAAAAAGAGAACCCATATTGTTTAAAAGAATGAAAAAAAATTGAAAATGTCATAGAGGTTGAAGCCAAATAAAATATAAAATAAAATACCAAGATTTTACATATAAATAAAATATTGTTTAAATGACACATTGAAGGAAAGGAGGCAATTAGATCCTTGCTGAGGTAAGCCACATTTTGTTTGATGTAAAATTTCTTATTTTTAATATCTATGGACCAATTAAAAGTGAGGAGAAGTAGCAACTATGGGAAACACTCACCGCACAATTAGAGACAATAGGAAACAAATGCATACTCGGGGGACAGTTTAATGCGATCTTCAAGTTGAAGGAGAAAAGTGGGGGGCTTAGAATGGAGAACATCGTAATAAAATATTTTAGACAATTTGTAGAGGCAAATAGACTTGGAGATATACCGGCCAAAAATGGACAAATAAGCAAATGGGGTTCACAAACATTTCTAAGAGACTAGATCAATTTCTGGTTTCGGAGGATTGGCTTACTTCTAGTGTTTGTTTAATATCAAAGAATATCTTCTGATCATTACTCCGTAGAGCTAGAAATTGACCAAGGAAGAGCGAATGGATGTGGATGAGGAATCCTGAATTGTATCTCCACAGTCAGATTTTCAATTAGTATCAATGGATCGCTATGTGGCTTTTTTGAATGTTCGAATGGTCTATGATTGGGTGATCCATTGTCATCGTTTCTCTTTATAATGATGGGTGAGGATTTGGGGAGGAAAATAGAAGCTAAACAGGAGGAAGGGAGTTGGCTCGGGGTGGTGGTGGCATGAAATATATGACCACTAACACATGTTCAGTTCGTTGATGACACCACAGTTTTTGGGGAAGCAAACCTCACAGAGGGAAATAGTAAAGAAGACTTTGTATTCATATGTGGCATGCTCGGGTTAGAGTATAAACAAAGAAAAGTAAAAAATATTCTTCTTCAACACAAAGAAATGTATGCAGAGAAGGATTTCCTAGGAATTAGGATTCACAATAGAAATGCTTCCATCTAAGTATTTGGGGGCACCAATATTTGAGGGGGAAGATAGAACAAAGATATGGGTGGATGTTATGGAGAAATGCTTGAATAAGGTAGTTATGTGGGAAGGCATATGGTTGTATGTTATGCCATGCCTACAATTGACAAAGAAGGCGAAGAATGCAATGAATGGAATGATGAAACAATTCTTATGGGAAGGTTTCAATTTTAAGAAAATAATACCATTGCTACATTGGGAAATAGTTTGCAAGTCAGTGAAGAAAGGTGGAGCTAGCATAAAGGAACTAAGTGAACAAAATAGGGCTATTAGGGCAAAGCTAGATAAACCATGGTGCAAAATTATGAGGAGCAAGTATTTGGAATCTAAGGATCCTAGTCAGATACTAATAATTGTAGACATGGAGAGAGGCTTAGTGATTTGGAAGTTCATGTGGGAATGTAGGTCGATAGTAATAGAGCATTTGACATGGAAGATCAAGGATGAGAAATCTATTGATTTTTGGAGGGACTCGTGGGAAGGGGCCCCTCCATTGGGTGACATCAATTCTTTGAAACCATTGCAAAATTTGTTAGAGAGGCAAGTAGATACAAAAGTTTTAGACTACTTTAGATTGGTGGAGAAATCCATGTCCAAGAGCTACAATTGGATTGATCTATGGGAGGTACCCAGGGATGGAGAATATAATAATATCCTATTGGAGGAATTAAAGAAAAGGAAACCTATCCCGACGCTTGAAAAGGATATAATTGTTTGGTTTGGAGCAAAGTCTAGGCAATATTCGGTAAGGTTGGGATACCAACTATTATAGAAGAAAACAACCATGGTGGGTTGGAGGACAGAGTTGTGTTGGGGGAACCAAATTCTTCCTAAAGTGGGGGCCTTTCTCTAGACGGTGTTCTACAAATTGATACTTACTGGTGAAAGGTTCTAGAGTATAGGTATTACATGCCCATCAAGATGTGTTTTGTGTAGGCGGGATGTAGAGACAACTAATCACCTTCTCCTAAATTGCCCCTTCATGGGTTAATGCTGGAATAGGATTCAAGCAAAATTTAGTTGGTTAGGATCTAGGAATGAATATGTGGGGGAATTTCTTAATGGCTAGCTTGCAAATCGTGGATATGCATTATGGGGTGCTATTTGGTGTATGACCCCATGCATGGTGGTATGGAAATTATGAAAGGAACAAAATGGGTGGATATTCAATGGAACATAATGTATGGCCGAGTAGGTTATCTCCAAAATTGAGGTAGGCATATGCAAATTTTTAAATAGTAGAACAGAAAGAAGGTCTGAAAAAACATTACAAGTTGGGAAAAATGAGTTACACAAAGAATAGTTTACCTCCTAAGGTTCCACATTTAGTAAATTCGAGAATGTGAAGCAAAGGTAAAAGGAAGGAGGCTAAATGTAATTCCCTTGTAAATGGAAGATTCAAACTCAAATTTGATGGGGCAACAAAAGGAAACCCAGGTAGAGCAAGTATAATATGCATACTAAGAGATGACAAGGGAAAAATGGTGTGGGCTATCTCAAGGAATATTGAAGTTTCCACAAAAAGTGAAGCATAAGTAGAGGTTCTAGCTAGAGGAATTAGATAATGTAGTCTCAAGGGTATTAACCAAATTTAGACATAGAAGGTGATTCTATGATCTGCATTAACACAATTATAAATAAGGGAACACCAAATTGGAAACTTCAAGCTTGGATTGAGAGGTTTTTGGCTGATCTACAAAAGGTGGGGATTACATGATAAAGCATGTATACAGGGAAAAAAACAAGGTGGAGGACCTCTTAAAAAATACATGT
This sequence comes from Sequoiadendron giganteum, assembly GCA_007115665.2. Taxonomy (NCBI): domain Eukaryota; kingdom Viridiplantae; phylum Streptophyta; class Pinopsida; order Cupressales; family Cupressaceae; genus Sequoiadendron; species Sequoiadendron giganteum. Next base: position 442,469,888 of record CM021103.1, on the reverse strand, counting down.
GTAGAATGTGGGGAACAAGAAAGGATTGGTTTAGATCCCAAAGCATGGTAGGGGATAGAAACAATTTTGATAGAGGATTCATGGGAGAAATCAATGATAGCATGGATACATCAAAGCTTGGAGAAGTGGATGGAAGATCCACCTTAGATATGCCAAGTTGTGAGTTGATTCTTCTTGGGAAAAATTCTCATGAGTGATAGGTGATTAGATTGGAAGTAATATCATCATATGCATTTACATGGGTAAGTTAGGATGGTACTTCCCTGGTACTACCTATGAATAAACATGGAGGTAGAGGAATGCGAGTTAGTTCAAGAAAGTATCAGTAAACAACGGTATGTGGATCCATTTTAGATTCCAAGAAGAGGAGAAGGGATTGTTCAAGAAAACTATAAATCCACATGGGGATTCCCATGTCAGTTTATGCTAGCATGTGATTGTATGACTACCATATAAAGTAGGGATAGATGGTTGGAATTACCAAAATGGCATCCAATCTGATCTTTGGGGTCGCTTGCCAATGTGATACAAAAACAAGGGAGAAACAAATCAAACATATTTTTAAGGTGGAGAAGGATGATACAATGAAAGCCATATTTTAGATCATGGGGATGGAGTAGTGGGTTGTTGGGAATATTCATGATGGCAAGGTATATGAGGAGGCATTAACAAATGTGGTGTAGGTAATGCGAATGAAAACATGGGGGATGGTGGTTGCCAATAATCTAGTCACATAGGATAATAAGGATTCAACGCTCACATAGATACCCATCATTAATAAGAAATTGGTGATAGGGTTAATCATTGGGATATTTGATGCTTTGGTTGTGAGGAAGAATAAGTTATCTTCTTAAGTGCTCTCTCTTTTCATGGAAGGACAACTTAGGAAAAACCTACAGACATTTAGTTATTATGTTAGCCAAAATGGTGGTTTGCTTTTTGCTTCCCAGATTGAAAGGATTCTTGTCTTCTCAAAAGGTATGTTGTATATATAATGAAATGTTGTGGCCAATAATGTGGGCCTGGTGCACAATCTATGTAATTTTGTTCAAGGTTTTAATAAAAAGGGAGTTTTCCCCATGAGAACACTTACCAAGAAAATGAAAAAAAATAAAAAAAATGAACATTGAAGTAGTTAACCACTCACCTCAACAAAGAAATAGATTTTCTAAATCAAATAGTAGAGATGATTAAGGAATATGGGATTTCTCATATACCATGGGAAGAAGGATGTAGTAGCAAAGAGTCTTTGGCACTTCCCATGTTGACAAAAACACCACACACTAAACTAGATTTGACCAATCTAAGAGGCATAGTGGATGAGAGATTTGAGGGATTTGTAACCTTATTAGTAAAATTAAAACCTAGAATTTTTTTTGGAGAATATTTGGATCAAATAGTTAGTAAAAGTGTGGAAAAGATAAATGATTATGAATTAAGAATAATATCATATTAGACAGTAAGAGAAGAAGATGATAATATGTTTAGTGTCTTGACTGGGAATGCAATGGAGAAGATTAAGGAAGAATAGGAAACATTATTATCTAATAATATGTCATTAAAAATAATGAGAAGACATATCCTAAAATGAAATGTCAATATAAAGAGGTATAAACCCAAGACTAGGATTCATCCCCCATGCCCTTTAAATAATGAATAATTTCAACATGAAATATATTTGATCATTGAAATGAAATAATAGAATCAAAACAACAATACATACAAGACTATGATACAATATTAGGAAGAGATATTTTTGATATACAATTATCTAATGACAAATGAAGGAATACAAAAATAGGAAACAAAAATAATTATAATAAAATGGAGAAATCATCACATAATAAATCAAATAACACTATAAGGGAGCCAAAGAAATTTCTAGCAACATACACTCACTAGTGGAGCTTGAAGTTTTTGGAAAGAATACCAAAAACATAGTTGAACATTTTGTTTGAAACTAATATAGTAGTGAAAAGGGATGAACAAAGATCAAACAAAATTATTTTATTTTTCAGGAACCTCGCAAAATGATGCATCAAATTTGTATACGAAGATCTACTCCCATCAAAAAGAGGAATTGTGTGTAGGTAGGGAGGACTTCCTATCTAACTTTTAGTCCTTATAAATCCATAGTAAAATTGTAGTTCAAATGAGGGATATGATCCAATAAGAGGTGGAATCCATCAAATATTATGATTATAGATTTAAATAAGTAGCCAAGGATAAATATAAGATTTGTTGATAGAAATACAAAAAAATGAATGGTTCATATTAGGATTACAAATAGATATTCAAAAATTATTAGCTGGTAGATTATTTGGGACATATTTTGAGGCAATGACCTTATCTTATTGGTTTAAGACATGAACATGGAGAGAACAGATAAAAACATGGGGAATAGTTATATGGAAAAGTTAAAACTAGAGCTAGAATACTTATAGATCAAATGAGATATCTTAGCTAAAGAAGAGGCTAGTCAAACACTACCACAATGAAGAATAATAAATATATGGTGTACTTAATATTTTAGAGAAGGTCATCTAAAAAATGAATGCTCAATATTAAAGGGATAAAGAATAATTTCCGCACTTAGAGTAGATTTCAAGACAATTCCTAGGAAGACATAGATAGTGTATTGTTGTATATGTGGAGAATAGGACGATCATTAGATAGATATTTACCCATATTTATTATTTAGGATCCATGGAGAAGAAGTTCAGGATATGAGCGTTGATGTAACCATGAATATGGGAATAAGGAATCTATAGCTTGGGTAATGAAATATGTTCTTGGACTAGTAGAAAGGCCCATTTATGCTCAATACCAGGGATACAAAAAAAAAATAAATTAAAGAAATAATCATATTCTCCAAAATACACCATGATATGGCCTCATATCCACCATTTTCATCTACTCAACTATTGAGGTGCATGTGGTAGAGACCAAGGTAGGAATCACAAATGAAAAGAAGAAGCCACATGTTTTTGATAGATTAAGTAGGGAAGAGCCCTGAACCTGATTAGACAAATTTAACCATATATTTTAGATAAATAAACAACAATAGAATAACTAGTCACCAGGCTAGCCCTAAAACACAAAAAAACTAAGAAACAACACTACAAAGACAACACAAAAAACACAAAATCAGACTAACAAAGATAATTCTAGTCTTTTTTCATGGATTCTATTGAATCTTCCTAAAAAACCTCTAGAAATCACCTAGTATTTTTATTTTTCTTGATATTCTCCTACTAATCATCCACATTTTCCTATTTACTATTCTTCTTCTTGATCCTCAATTGTCTAGTAACCATACCAACCATAGATTTGTTCAATATTATGTTTGTAATTTTGACAAGGTCATAAAATGATTTCTCCATTTTCAACACTTTATTTTGGTATAAATTCAAAGTATTGTACATATTATCCCATTTACCATCACAAAATTTATATTCCTCATTCTCTTTCTTCTTCTATTCAATGGAACCAACTCTTTTCTTAAGGTCTTCAAATTTTCCATATAAGGATTCCAAAGAATCATCTTACTATTCTATTTTATCAACCTCCTTTTGTTGTTATTTTTGTTCATTCCATTAATTTTCCTATTGATTCTTATCATTATTTGTTTTCTTTTGTAGACTTAGACTTTTCCTCATCCTTAGAAGAAAATTTATTCATCTCATTTTGGGGGAAAATACAAATAGAAGCATCTTCATCATCCTACTAGGGCTAGTTAGCCATCTCCTTAGAATAGTGATTATCATCTGAAGGAGTATAATCATACTCATCCTCATTAGTCTCCCCATCATAATCTATTTCCATATTTTTTCTTTTCTTCTCATCAAAATCAACTTTCATTTCCATAGGCCTTAGCTAGTTCGACATACCTTCTAGCTCCCAAATTTTCTTTCTCATCTTTACTAGACTCTTCCTCACCCTTTACAAACTATTCCTCATAGAAAATATCTATAGAAATCTCCCCCAAGGCCTTAAATTCATTTGTATTACTAACAAAATCCATTCCCTTAATGTTCTTATAATCCTTATTATCCTAGGTTGAGAGGCTACTTTTAGTTTTCTTCTCAGGCCTAGGCTTATCCTAAATGAAAATATGATTTTATTTTAGAGGTGGAGAAGGGAAGAAAACTCTTTTCTTCATTCAACTAGTTATCAATAAAGGAAATTTATTTTTTACTTTTCTCAATAGAGCTAGTGCTACTGAGAGGAGGGGTTCCCAGATTTTTAGAGTGGGCGGGGATTTTTTTTGGAGTAAATAGGTAATCACCTAATAATTAATTATTAGGACCCTTTTACTTTATGAACACTTAAGATAAAATTAGGAGTGATTTTTTATTATTAGATTCAGCTATTTATAGGTCAAGTTATCTCATTGTATAGGATAAGGAAACTTGTCACAATCTAATCAAATCCTCATCTAGAGTTTGTTTTTTAATAAGAATTAATTATTGTAATTATTAAAATTCACACTCATTATTCAATATCAAATATGTTTTTGGATCACTCTATCTCAAAGTTTTCTAACACTCACCAATGGCCTTTTTCTTCAAATGTGATAGGTTTTTTGGTTGTAGGTAATTTCTGGGAGATGTGGGGTTCACTATCAACTCCAACATGGCATTAGAGCACTAGATCTATGAATTCCTATCCAAATTTTGAGATATTTTTCCTTGAGGAAAAAATAGCTCATCTTGGAGAAAAATGAGCATCATCATTGAGTCGAGAATGACAAAAAACCCTAAGATTTCCTATTAAATCACCAAATTTGGAGAAGTTTAAAAATAAAATTATTTTTAGCAATTAGGGATCTAGGCACAAGGAGCTATATAATCAAATGACCCTAAAAATTTCCTAAGGAATACATTACTCCTCCGTGTGTAGGTATAGGTTGATAAAAATTTATATATTTATTTATCTTTGATTTTAAAATTACTAGAAAAAAAAAAAGCTTTATAAAAGGTTGTACACTAGATCTATGACTTCCTATCCAAATTTTCAGAGATTTGGCCTTGAGGAAAAAAATTCTCATCCTGGAGAAAAATGAGCATCATCATTGAATCAAGAATGGAAAAAAACCCTATGATTGCCTATTGAATCTCCAAATTTGGAGAAGTTGAAAAAATAAAATTATTTTTAGCAATTAGGGATCTATGGACAAGGAGTTGTATAATTAAATGGCCCTACACATTTCCTAAGGAATCCATTACTCCTCCATGTGTAGGTATAGGTTGATTAAAATTTATATATTTATTTATATTTGATTTTAAAAAATAACTAGAAAATCAAAAAAAAAAAAAGCTCTATACAAGGTTGTTTCATTCAATGTATCCCTCTTTATGTGCATTTCTCTATTTGTAGCTACATTATTCTATATGTCGTAAATATTTATCTTTTCTTTGTCTTGTGTTTTCCTTTTGGGGATGACACAAGGCATCGAGACATTTAGGTCTCTTACATGTTGACCTAAAATATTTTTCTTTGTTTTCACTCTCTATGTGTCATTCTTCTTGTTCTGTGAATATTTGGGGAATGATGATATTTCTGAGCTCTATAATCACATTATAGCAAAGATATACTGACCTCAAACCCCTGGATCCCTCATGTGTTTTGGAATTTCATTTTGCGGGAAATTTCTTCCTCTCTTTTTCATGATGCCACTTCATTCGAGAACATATGACTTGGCATATGGCTTTTTGAATAAACTCTCATGTCCTCTTTATTGTGTAGAATTGATTATTTTCTAACTTAAAGTAAATTTCTCACAACAATGGTGCTATAAATTTCTTTAAAGTGGGGGAATACATTGGCATTATCATTCCTCATGTTTCATGGTGCAATTTTCTTTCTTCTTGTGATGCGCCATTTTCTTGGTGGTGTCATTGGGTTTGATGTCCTCCAAGAGCATGATATTTCTTTGAATTTTCCTCTCTTGGAGACATTAGGCACAATTCTCCCTAAGAATAGACCTTACATGAAATAAGAAAGATCCCTTTAAACAAACCTTTATTTGTATTTTTGTTCATAAGTGTTTAGCATAATACAACTTGTTAACCTTATGAATCCTGAAGTTCTAGTTTCTATTTTGTGGTTCCCTATTGGATTTATTAGGGTGATAGCTTTGGTATGGATAGTACAATGAGATCTTGTAGACTTGGCATGACTTTCTCACTAATCCACTTTTTGGGGGGATCACCTAGTGAACAACTTGAGGTTCCATTAGCCCGGAGTGAGCTTGCATTGTCGTTTGCATAGTGGACATCAAGTTCTTCTTGTGAATGCTTTGGGAAAATAGTCGAGACGTGTTCCACATCGCATTGGGACACATCGAGGGACAATCGAGGCTTGATCCATGTTTTTTGTTTTTTCTTTCCTTTGATTCTTTGATGTTTTATGATTGAGCAATCTTGTCATTGTTGCATACATATGTCTTGAATGCCTACTTTAGTGTGAGTTTGACGCAAGGTCATCCTCTCACCAAAGTGGGGGCTAAATGTACTGTAGAAAAATGTATCCCTTTGCATTTTCACACTTAATTTGGAATTAGTACTAAAATGGACTTAATTATGTCTTATTTTTGGTGTTGTAAAGTGTACCTCTTTACACTTTCACACTTATCTAGGGATCCTTTATTAATTGTGCTTAATTTTCCTTAATTGCCCCCTTTAATTCAAATCCAAGCTTGATTAATTACAATGTTTGAAGAGGAAACTTGATGTTCATGAATGCCTTAACATAACACTTCTCAGTGAGCAATGTGTGTCCTAGGGTTAGGGACCTAGGACCCATTCACCCATGGGAAAATGGGTCCTCCCTTAGACCTAGGACCTAAATTTAAATTATGTTTTTGGTGGTATTTTAACATATTCAAATCTATATTTAGATGTTGGCTTGTGATATTTAAATTTTGGGAAATTACTTGGTTACATATCTATAAATATAAGGTCATTTCACTAAGTTTTATCTAAGCAATATAAGAGTTTTCATGTAAGCATTACTAAGGAAAATATTATGATCAAATTCATTCAAGAGCAGATTTATTGAAGAATTATTGCAGCAATCAAGATCCAATTGTCACATCAAATTCTTCTTGCATCATGCATGTTTTTGGAGCTAATATCATGATGTATGTTTTATGATTCATTCAAGCATTCAAAGAATTATCTCAAGTTAAGATTCAAGATCAAGATCCACATCCATTGAAGCCATTTCATGCAATTTACAAATTTACATCCCAAGGTTCATTCAAGGGTTTGGTGAGTTGTGATATTGAGTTGTTCATTCATCATTCCTTCCATGCTATTTTGTTTCATTTCAAGGTTTGATTACCAAAATAGGGTTTGACCAAGGCAAACCCCCATTCACTAAAAACAAAAAAAAAATCCCTCTTGATTTGTGTTTGTAGATTTAGGTGGAAGAAATCTTGAAGATCTCTTGAAGAGAAAAATTGAAGTTGTCAAAGTTGCAAAAAATTGTCATAAAATTTTTCATCTCACAGAAACTCACTTGCAAAAAATATTTTTTGGCTTTCCAAACCCGAAACCTAGGAAAATTGAAGGATTTAGATCTATAGCAGAGGCTCTTGAAAGTTGTAGAAAAACCCTAACTCAGGACCCATTCGCCCCTAGATGAATGAGTTCCAAATCAACTTCAACAATTGACTTTTGGTGACCGGTACACATCATCTTACCTCTCTCTAATATGTGATTTGATTTTTGTTTCCATCATTATTGAGCTTAATCTATTAGATCCAAGTAGTAGATTTCATTTTGGAGTTAGTTTACTATTTTTGTTTTTTCTCCCCAAAGTGTTGTTTGACCAAGACCCCTATCCTTGCAAAAAAAGGAAATCTGAAGATTCCTCCATAGAGTTGTCTCTCCTAAGGTTAGTTAGTAAATTATTTGTTGGGATCTCATTTCCTAATGAATTGAAGAAGAATAGTTCCTTAAGTAGTTCATACCCCTATTATGATCCACCTAAAAACCCTATTTTTCTTTGTTTCACCATTGTTCATCTTTTTAGGTAGCTAGATTGTTTTTCCAGTGGTTGGAATATTCCTCAAATATTTATGGATGTTAGTATGATGTCATGCTACGGTCAGTCATATGGATGAACACTTATACCCCCTCTTACCCACCATTTAGCCTAAAGTACTATTTTATTTCTTTTCATCACAACTTGGGCATATAGTGTGAAAATCAGAAAATGAGATATTGTCGAAAAGCTAGTTTCACATACTTTCTAGTTGTGTAGGTCTTTGTAGCATAGTAAATTTTCACCCTTGATAATTTCACATTAATTTTTTCTCCCCATTAAAGAAAGGATGTAATTGAGTTCCTAATTTCCTAAATTATGCATTCCATAGCTTATTTTAACAATTACCAACAAATTACAAGTGGAAAACAAATGCATTCATCTAATAATTTTCCCTCAAAACCTTAATTTTAGAAAATAGGGCTAGGACATATATGACCTATGAAAAATGAGTCCCATTATGGTGAATGAGTCCCTTTTGGGCATAAATTTAACCTATTTTTTTTGGCTCCAAATTCAAATATGTCGGTGATGGAACTTTATTATTTGGAATTCAAATGTCCAAAGTCAACCATCGGGATTTAATTTATGGGAAATTAAATAAATGCCTATAAATACATAGTTATTGCATCATTTGTAAAAGGGAATAAAAAGAAAGAAGTGAACATTAAGAGAAAGAATTATTGTCAAGAGCAGTATTTCAGATATTTATTGCAACAAATCAAGATCCAAACATCATGTCAAATCATATGTGATTTTATGCATATTCATGTTATTATTTTTTTTGAAGGCTAACCCTTTTGTAGGTCTCCAAGCAATTCAAGCAAGAAAGATCCAATACCATGAGGAGATGTGCATGAATTTAGTTATTCAAGGAAGCCATTGAAGGGTGGTGAGTTACAACACATTGTTGATTCATCATTCTTTTGTATCATTTATCTTTTCTATCATCGACATCACCATTATGGAAGTGGAAACACTAACATGAGGTTTGACTAAGGCAAGCCCTTAAATGGCACAACCCTTCCTCTCTCTTTGAATGTGTAGTTTTCAAGTTTGGATAGGATTGAAGGAAGTTCGAATATCAATCATGTATTTTTGCATTCAAAACCCTACACCTTGAAAACTCACAAAAACTCGCCTACAAAATTATCTGACAATGATCCCAAAAATTTGTAGGAAAAATTAAAAAATTCTTATCTAGCACTAGAGGACTATGAAAATAGAACTGAAATATCTCTACAAGGACATGCATGCCATATGTTTAATTAGTCCTCTTATTTTGGTTGGCTCTTAATTTACAAGACAAGTACATAAAAATCTACCTTTCTCAAATCTGCTGGTGAATTTTCACTATAGTTTCTCAATTGTTGAAATCTTGCATTTTAAGATTAGGGCACACAGTTTGATTAGGTTAATTAAGAAAATCAATCCCAATCAATTTAAAAGACTCAAAAGGATCAAATTTAGGTTTGATTGGCTCACCTTCATGGTTGAAATTCAATCTATTCACCTTCTTGATTTTCATCGTAATGATTCACTAGAAAAAGTATTTATTGATCCTAGGTTCTTTGCATTAGACTTAGGATCACCTTTTTCTATGTTACAATATCATTATTAGATTTTTCTACTAGTACATTTTATTCTGAATCAAGATAAGATCATTACTTTCAACTTTTGAGATCATAAATTTGTACTCCTGTCTCTGATTTTCACAATTCTTGCAACATTGGAAGGGTATTTTAGATCTCTTAAAATCTATTTTTGCAGTTTTTCTAGTATTTTCCCCAAGTACATTTTTTTGTGATTTCACATTCTAATTAATTACTTAGACATATCTGAACCTAGAAAGGATCTATTTGCATGAGATAAATTCATTTGATATACTGTACATGTATTGAGGCTATAAATCTATGATTTTATCATTTGAGGAAGTATCATGGGGTTTTCCATTTATCCTTCTATGGTCATCTTGGAAAAGGATAATTATGAGTCTTGGAAAAATAGCATCCTGACACATCATAGGTGGCTTTATATTTTTCATTATCTTTATGGATTCATACCTACACCAAACACACTAAGGCGTAGATCAGCATGGGGTATTATCAGTTCTCATATTGTAGGAGTGATTTGTTCTAGAGTTGTTCTTGACACTATGTGTGTTGTTTTAGACATTAATTTTCCCCATACACTTTGGACTCAAATTTGGTAGATCTATGGAGGCTCTCACAAGTCTCCATTCCTAGAGGATCCTACTACAGATTGACTCATTCCTCTTGCATATGTAGATTGTATACCCTTTGATGATGATACTTTAGAGGAGCTTGAGTATATCATAAGTCTTGCGTGTTCTGATGGTTCATAGACTTTTCATGTTCACACTCTTCAAATCGAGGCCTAATCTCTATATTCTATTGTTCTTGATCAGCTTGGAAATGCCACATCCTTGGCCCTTATTGGTTTAGTGTAGTAGGACATCCATATTATTATAGACATAGATATTTGGAATTCATATGTTGCAGACATAACATCCTTGTTTGTGGAGTCTCACATCATAGATTTAGAGGATTAATTTGAAAACATTCATCTAGTCTTTGTTGACATCCAAATAATTGTTATTGTCCCATCATCTTTATTGTCTTTGTAGCTTGTTCTACATCAAACTTCATAGGTTCATTGATTAATATCATATCACTCTAACATGTGGAAATTTGAGTAGTTTTAAAAGGCACACATCATTTGTATTTAGATTCCCTATTCATCCATATTTTGGGAATGGATTCTCCAATCACTAGTGGATCTATTTTTCTTAAGGTGAGAAATATAGTTTGTATACAGTGGATTATTTTCTATGTTCAAGAATTCATGATTGGAATAAGAGATACTTCTTTATGGTGGGATTCACATCCTCATTTTCTTTCTCCTATCAAGGGGAAATATATTATACGTGTGTGATAGAAGAAATCCTTGGGGGTCACATCAAGTCATCCATCCTTCTATCTCTAGTGTAGTTATTTCATTTCCTCTCTTTTGGAGAGGAGTTTTTTCCCATGAAGTTTTCTCCTTTTATTTGGTTATGAGATTTTTTTTTTAGTACATGGGTATCTCATTAGGACTTGTAGCTGGGACCCATCCATGCATCCATCATTGCATTATTCATTAGGCTCTTAGTTTCACCCTCGGTTAATCTTAAGTGGGGGTGTTGGAGTAAATAGGTAATCACCTATTGGATAATTAATCATTAATTAATTATTAGACCCATTTTACTTTATTCACTTAAGATAAACTTAGGGGTGATTTTTTTATAAGTAGGATGTATTTTCCACAATGTGTCAAATTGTGATATTGCTATTAGGATTCAACCATGTAGTTATATGATTCAAACTCTTTGAACCATGTTTCATGAGTAGTGGTTCACAAGAAACCATCTCTCATGATAATGAATGGTCCACTTAGCAGTCATTGCATCTAGGTGATGCTCACTTAGGTGAAGCACCGGGCCTTCCTAGGAGGTCACCCATCCCATTACTACTCCAGCTTAAGCGCACTTAATCATGGATTTTTCCCAAGGTTAAGCCCACTTAGATTGGGATATTTATAGGTCAATTTGTCCCACTTCATAAGATAAGGAAACTTGTCACAATCTAATCAAATCCACATATAGGGTTTTATTTTATATTTTATAAGAATTCATTATTACAATTATTATAATTCATATTCATCATTTGTTATCACATATATTTGTGGATCAATCTCTCCTAAGGTTGCATAGCACTCATTAATATCTTTTCTCTTCAAATTTGATAGGCATTTTGGCTACAAGAAATTTCTAGTAGATGTGGGGATCACTCTCAACTCCAACACTTTTTTCTTTCAACACCTTACCAAAAGAATACAAGCTCCCAATTTTACCTTTAAGAACATTAATAGAGACCTTAGGGTTACTAGTTGAAGTGGCATCCTCAATCAACTTAATTTTGAACATTTGAATTTTTTCTCAAGAGTTTTTAGCAGGGGAAAGACTCAAGGAGCATTAATACAATTCATTTATCAAACCCTCATTCAAGGGAGGATAAGCTCTCTATGCAAGAGAATAGACAACATACCCATAAAAATATGACATGAGATATACCCAAGGAAAATCCTCACAGAAGGAAAAACCTAGCCTCCAAAAGCGTCCATTCTCAATGTATTATTTAGTAATAAACATTACAATACATCTTCAAATCCTCCATTAACACCTCTGAAACATCAAGCCTCTCCAATGCATCCTCCATGTGTCCAAGCATGTAACCACATGTCCCATGCCATGATTCTCATATGCAATCTTCAAAAGAAGACTCAAAACCTCAACCAGACAACCTTAGCTAACTACCCTTGTGTTTTCTTTTATAGAAACAATCTCACACAAAACCACCAAGTGGTATTACATAAAACCATGTGACTAAACCCATGAGATTACAAAACCATTACCCCAAATTTAATATTAGGTACTTTATTAATTAAATTTTCCCAATATTAAGTAAATACATTTTTACAAATTATGTTCAACTTATTTCCCAATGTTACATACAACATATAAAGTGGCCCCAAGAATGTTACCTCCTAGTGATGCATGTAATTCTAGATCCCCCTAGGTGTACCACACACATAATAATAAATTAAACATTATACAAATTGTGTAGGGTTTAAAACACCTAATTCCTAACATTATCCCCCTTGTATACAATGCATAAGGGGTAACAAGTAACCTCAAATATGAAAAAGGGAAAAATACCTCTAGCCACATATACCATCAAGGAATCAAAGTGCTCCATGTGCTCCATAAAGGTACCTGCAACAAGAATCAAGGTGATCATCACCTTAAGCATGAATGCTCTCATCCACCATCATGCCAATGCAAAAAGATAAGAAGCCATCCAAATAGATGCTACTGGAGATTTTACTTTCCTCCCCTCTGTGGTGGGTTTATTTTCGTTACCTTTGATTGGTCTGGGCATTGGGGGTTTTTCTTTCTGAGTGTTGACTTGTTATCGGCGGTGATTAGTCACTTAAGTCATATTTTATCCCTCTTTGGCCATAACTTTACCAGCCCCTTTTACCCGTCCTTTCGGTTTTACATCGTGACCTTTGTGTTCCTATGGTTTTCAACCGACTAATTTTACAACTTAACCATTGAATTATCCTGATGACCCCAAGGGTTATTTCCCCGTCCACCTAGTCGGTCCCCTTCTTTAAAAATAATTGTTTTGCATGTGGAGATTATATTGACCAATGGATTCAGTGACTTTGATCTTAACCATTCATCGCACACCTCGCAAGATTTGTGCTTACGTCATGAGAAATGTTGTGAGGCTTGCAAGACATTACCGCTTGTTGCATAACATGGTGGGGCCAGTTTTGATTGCCGACCGAGGATGAATGCTGGTGATGACAGCTATGTACTTTCTGATGCATAATGGTTGTCCATCGCTGACTTTGCGCAATTAAAACGTCAGTTTTAATAATGTTGCGAGGTGTGTGATTTGTTGATGCATGGATGCAGGCATTACCGGGGGATAAACGTGGTGGGACCCATTTTGTGTTGATGTGGTACCTGATGGGCAGTTTTCTTGCTCGCTTGGTGACTGGAAGGTGGATGTGGCATTTTCAAATCGTTTTTGACTTGATCTGAGCCGTCCGCCTAGCCAACTATGCTTTTGATCAATGGCTTGTTTTCAAATAAACTGGTGTTGTACTATAGCTGTTCTATCTCGTGTGAGTGAATAGTAATGGTTGAGTTCAACTCGACCTGCATAATTAAATGCCAAAAGATCAGTAAATTGTCCTTTCAGTGTTGCTTTTTGTTTGTAAGAAATTGTTTGATGCTGAAGGAAGCGGCTACTATCGCAATTCTCTAGTCTCACAGCATTTGACGCTTTGCAAAATAAATCATAAGTCATACGTACACCTTCTCTTGTGTTTTTGGAAGGTGTTAGCATTGCCTATTGAACAATTGGTGACTGTTTTCTTTTCGGTTCTTGGTGAATTGTTGAAAAACTTGGCTTTTAGAGCTTATATAGGTAATTGCTAGAGATTTTTTGAATATAGAACAACTTTCTATGATGGCAATAGAAAGCAAGTTGTAATTGTTTGTCATTAAAAAACCCTAGCTTGAATTATCATAAATTTGATACAAATGGTACCCAAGGCACAAACTGTTGGTTCCGAGGCTACGCCTAGGGGTTATTCACAAGATATTATTGATTTGTTGAAACCTTCTACAAGCAAGAAGTAGGATGGAATGGTATTGTTTTATGGACCCTTGATTCAGAAAGGTTTAGTGGATAAACAGTGTACAATTGGCGATGCCGAATTGCCATACACTGGTTGGCAGTTGTTTTCCAACTAGTTTGGAAATAGAAATTTGGCAGTTCCTTTGTGTAATCCATGGAGATTGGACCTAGGTAAGCTAGTGGTACCCAATGTCTATGAGGATGTAGACCTATTGAAGGATATTTTTGCGAGGTACAACCTTGTGACTCAAACTGTTAAAACACATCTTGGCAAGCAAATGATCAGGGTAAACAAGGAGAAAATTATGGAGATTTTTGGTTTGCACGAATGGAGCCAGGATATGATTCCCATCAAATTGGAGGTCTTTAGGGAGGAATATAGAAACACCAAGTGTTTGATCAGGACATCCCTTTTAATACCCCATTTGGCTGTGTCGGGAAGAGGAAAAAATCAGAAGAAAGTTGTGATAGGCAGGAATGAGCCTGAACCTTTCCTAGTGGACTATTTTGCCCCCCATTTTAAGAACACCGTTCGTGCATTATGTCAGGTTCTGGGGATTGATTTGAAGAAGAATTTTCCTATAAAGGTGATGTATATGGCTGTAAACATCCAACACCCTGGTTATAACGTGGTATATGATTTTGCCACTTACCTTGCAGAGAAAATGCATTTGGGTTTAGCAGCTTTGAAGCTAAGGAAGAATTGGGTAGGATTCAAATGGTTTTCTCTACTAATTCACATGTTTCTGTATAGGGGTCAGAGTGTGTTTGAGAAAGATATAGAATTGAAGAAAAAAGAAGGAGACATTGAGATGCCTGTCCAGTATTGGACTAGGGTCTTGGACATACATGACTATAAGTTTGATTATGTAACCTTTCATAATGTTTTCGGATCCAGGCTAAGAAAGGGCTTGGTTTTTAATTCCCCCAAGATTCCAAAGGAAATTCATGATTTCCTAAGACTTGTGGAGAGGAGGCCTGAGTTGAATTTGACACATAACTGGGGGGATATTATCCCCAACCATGGCACTACAGTTTTGAGGATTTTTGGCACAAATGCCGTCCCGTTTGTTCTACCCAGGGAGGTCCCCCTTAGACTTGGTTTTACAGAAATCATGAGACAATTGGGAGCATCTCAGGATTTCCATTTGCCTGTTGAACACAAGAAGGGATCTTTCTTCCCTGAATATACAGCTTTTGCCGATTTTGTCATGATAAAGGGAGGGTGGAGAAATTTGCATTTATTGCTCAAGCCATATAGGCTAAGGGCTGTGCGCCCTAGGAATCATGATCCTGAGGGTTTCATCTTCCAAATGAAGGCTAAGCACTGGATTGCAACCTTTGTCCATAATTTTAATTTTCCTGATGATATCATCAGGAACATTTTTTATTTTAACTTGCAAGATGAGAGGAAGGCAAGATTCATTGCCTATTCAAAAATGGTAAAAAGTAAATAGGAAGAGATGCCTGATTTTGATCCTATACCTTGTATCAAGGATGAGCTCAGCAAGGCAATCTATGCTCTTGACAATTTTGAGAGTGTAGTAGGGGTCTTAAAGGAGGAAAGGATTGTAGAAGAAAAGGGAAAGTCACAAGTTACTAAGGAGTACCCTGAGAAAAGAACTGAAGAAAGGCCTACTTATCAACCTCAGGGGAAGATAAAGGTGTTTTCTAGGAGAAAGAGAAGTAGGAAAAAGGAGGTTACAATGAGTGGTGCATCATCTGTCCCAAGGCAATCAGTGCCTGGTATTGTTGATTTGGATTCGCCTCCAAAGATTTCAGAACAAATTCACACATCATCCCCAAAGAGGCATAAAACTGATAGTGTGAGGGATGTTGGCCGAAAGGGAAATGATGAGGAAGACATTATTGTAACTCCAAATGAAATGAATCCAGAATTGCCATTGGACCCAGATGACATTGCAACAAGTTCAAGAACAATCACCCTAAGATTAGGGAAGGATGAGATCAAACGGGATTACAAATAATGATGATTTGAGGATGGAGGCTTGCAAAGAGTTCATGATGGATGACTCTTTTATTCATACTCGTGCTTTTGAATATTTTGTATGGAGAGCTCATCTCACATCATATACTGAGAAAGTAGCGCATGAACGAAGTCTGCATCGAAAGCTCCCAGAGTAGGTAATCTAGTCCAGGGTTAGAGTGCAAATGAAGGAAAAGTTTAAGGATATCACACCAAAACAGGGCAGGGCATTGGTTCAAAAGTGTGGAATATTACTACTCCTTGAATGGGATATTGTTGATGTTGTGGTATTTGACACAGTAAGAAGGGCTAATAGGCTGGTACTTGCAACTAAGGAGGAGGCTGCATTGGCACTTAAAAGATCAACCTTTAGCGAGGAATGGGATGCTCTAGCAATATGGTCACTCTCCACTGGGTCTAGAAAGCTTATTGTTGCAGAAGCATCTGACTTCAGTGGTCATTTGGTTGTGAAAAGAGTTGCTGACATTCCTGCATTGGAGGCTATTGACATGGTTGTGAATGTTGCCAGGTTCACTAGGGCAATTGTGGAGGACTTAACAAAAAACTGAGATACTCTGAGAAGCCAGTATAATGACATTATTATTGAGTATAACAAAAGTCACCAAAGGGTGGCAGAATTGGAAATTGAAATGGCTTTACTGAGACAACAAATGGAAACCTTGAGGTCTCAAAGGCAGGCTAGCTTTAGCCATACTGTATCTGACCCACACTTAGAGTAGCCTCAACCTTTTGCACAGGAGCAATCTTGGGAAATTGTCCCATATAATATGGGACAAGTGCCTATTGCAATTGAAAGGGCCAGTGGCTCTGGAGGAGATCCTTCTAGAGAAGAGTTAATCTGACAATTTGAAAAATATAAGGAGATGGTAAACCAAATTCAGGATGTAGCAGGAAGGAATAACTCATAAATTGTTGATACTGTGTTGAGGCATTTACATAAACAGGTCTAGAGTAAGTGGAATGGTGTTCATGCAAATTATGCCTTGATGTTGCAAGCACAAGAATTGTTTGTAAGGGACAGGGAATTGGCTATCCCTTTGCTAAATAGATGGGGCCCTAGAATGGAGAAGTTAAAATTTATGGCAGTTGGGGAAAAGCAACATGGGAACAAATATCCTACAGTCATAACAACATACCAATTTGTTAAGAGTATTGTCGAGCAAAAGTTCCAGGGGTCTGCTGCTCCTATGGAGTCCAAAATCAAAGCACTGAAGGATATTTATGATGGAAAGGACTTAACTCCACTACCTCATATTCTGCATAGTTAGGATAAAGTCAAGCCTTTGTAGGTGTGGAAGGAGCAGATGAATAATATAATGATTGCCCAAACACATGAAATATGCAAAAATGTTGATATCCGTATGTTGGAAAACACTTTACAAAAGTTATCATTTGTTATGAGTTTCTTGGAAAACTTTGATAAAACAACCACGTCATTGATGATAAAGTATGTATCTTATCAAAAAATGGTGGACCAGGTGGTGGCTTTCAATTGGCCATTTGAGGAGGATTTCGAGTCATGGAAAAGGGTGTTCATTGATGAACTTGAATTATGAATAATTTGGACGAGAATTGAAATTTGGTCATGTAAAGTACAGGTCTGGCCTTGGGTATTATATTTTAAAGTGCATTCTCTTTCCGGATTCAGGTACAAGTTGTTCAAATAAAATCAGTGCAAAAAATGATTAAAAGATGCTTTGGTGTCAGGGGAGCGACACTTGGAGAAACGCCTCTTTCTTCCTACATTATAGACTAATGATCATTTTTGTTTCTTGGCTTTTCCTCTCTTACTAACAAATGATGTAAAGATAACTGATTAGGGATTAGCGGTCCAGTAAGAAATGGACATGTGTATTCTCCAGCCTAAAGCTTGTTGGCTCCCTTGTTTTTATAAAAGGGAATTCTGGACTGAGAGAGAGGTCTGTTTAAATTATTCAAGATACATAAGATAAGAGTAAAGTAAGATAAAGAGAACAATATGTCCAGGTTTTGAAGTTTTGAGTCTGATTTGAGAACTTAGTAAATCATGGGGTTCTTGTGCATACTTATGTTAACCTTGTGATTGTTTTGAGTCTATTTTCTCTCCTATTATGTTGGTTCGCATGAATTATTAATGAAGTATTGATCCAAGATGATTTTCATTAATTTCCATTTGTTATTTACTATGGATTATGTTTGACTATAGGTCTGGTTCAAAGAACTAGTTAAATGCTTCAGTTATTCAATAAGTTTACGCGAATTTTGACATAGGATTTATCAAGGAGTAATAAACTCAAGTATTGATTTATGCATTGTAATGCTATTCACATAGATCATAGATGCTTTAGATGAAAGTTACCCTGTAGTTCAGTTTCTGGTTTGACTCCGTGCTTTAGCTTATGGCACTAGAACTTTGACTGCTTCTCATCCTTGTATTTTGTGTTATCACTTCAAGAAATTTTAATCGAATAACTCATACCAGCACACTAGGTGTATTTTCAATTCCTTGTTAAATAGATCTAAGCTTCTCTAAGAAATAGCCATTTGCTTGAAGGTTTATCTCTTTTAACATTGATAGGAATTTATCTGTTATTTTTCCACATACGAGCAAATCATTTGTATCATGAATGACAACATATTTTAGGAAAACCCTCCTGGATTTTACAGAGTCCGAAGTGTAGGAGAGATAGCAGCTTTACTGTTATCTTCTCATTAAGTTGGCACGGTGCTTTTAGGACTTTAATAATTGAGCATGGCAAGCTCATAGAAGCTCTTGTGGAATCTGCGTGGGTTGTTACAAAAAATGCCAATAGAATGGTGACTCTACTCGGGAATGTAACGAATGAACAGTCTCTAAGTTTAGATCTGGTTTAAGTCAAAGTTAGTTTTATAATATAATTGTTTTGTCCTATCACTATGTTTATTATGTTGAACACATGCGTCTAGTTTTCTTTTGTTCCTTGTCAGTGTGTCGGGTGATGTTTGAAATCTTGTCCAAAGTCACGAGTGCAAAAGCGAAGTGCAAACACTTCATCATTCCCAATATTTTGGGTGGCAACTCTGATATCTCGAACACCAAATTTCACATAAAGTGCTACAAGGAGCATGCAAAGGAAGATTCTCAAACACTGGAGGGAATGAAGAAGACAATAAATTATACAAAAAAGAATCCTGAGCCAATGATAGAGCTCGAGTCAGGACAAGACAAGAAATGGGTGAAAATAAATGATACCCCAAGTAAGTTTGTTTCATCTCCTGTTGCTTTTTCTCCTACTTTCAATACCGAGATAAATAATGCTTTCATAAGTGAAAATTCCTTAGATACTATTATGTCTAAATCATATCATGGTAGTTTTCCTTTTGAAATGGCACGAGAAATTGAAGTTGATATATCTAAAGAGGAGGAGCGATGGGGTTTCTAGGAACAAGATAAAACGTTCCCAGAAGCCACAACACCTAGTTCCATATCCATCTTCATTGGGAAAAATTTTAAACCCAAAGGAATGCCTCTGAGTGAGGGGATGCCTTTTATTCAGGAAGAAGATCAAGCAGAACAACCATATTATACCCCGACTCCTAGTGAGGCAAGGGATATTCTTGAAAATGAGACAGATATAGACAAGGATATGCAAATCCTAATTAAGGAAGAAAGGAGGTTGCAGGAGGAAGAAGATAATAGAGAGATAATAAGAAAAGAAAATTTGGAGAGATTTCGGGCTAAGTAGCTCGAAAGAAATTCCCAAAAGAAGAAGGTTGAGAAGATGAGGGAGGAGGTAGCTAAGAGAAAAGCCTTTGAGGAAAGGGTGGCTAAAGAAGCTGCTGAAAGGGCATGTGAAATACCTAAAGTAATAATCTCAATGGGAGTTTTTGCTTCTCCTACATATACTTCATCTACTTTGTCTACCAAAGGTGTGGATGCACCTGTGGGATCTAAGATAACCTTTCAAGACCATGGGAATTCCCATATTGACCAATCTAGGAAAACTTCTCAAGGTTTTCCAAATTACAAACATTCTGCTAATACTAATGATGAACTAAATAGTCTGGTAGGAAAAGGGACGTGAACTAATCTAAGATCATTGGATTTCCCATAGAATCCTTAGCTCTTAAGGTTACAATTGTTGAATGATCAATTACAAGCTGATTTGAGAAAAGCTGAAATAGAAGTTTCCAATGCCAAAGTATCTCGGAAGATAGCCTTTCTTAAGATGTGTTCAGAAAACCCTCAAGCTTCTGGTTCAAGTAATGGTGAAAATGAGTCATTAAACAAGAAGTCTGAGAAGCAAGCCTTTACAGAGGGTTGCAGTGGTAATCAAGGTGGTTGAAGTGGAGGTGGCCATAATATTATCAGCTCATACTCAGAGAATGGAGACGCAAGCACTGCTAAGGTTAAGCAATCCGGTAGTGCTGATAAAGGTAAAGGTGGAGATGACAAGAAAGATATTGAAAAACACTTTACCTCTAGAAATGGACGTGGAGGCGGGGCATCTCAAGTTGATAGATATAGGTAGTTATGCTTTGATAATATTAGGGGGTATCCAAATCCAGTCCCTGATAATGCATGGAAATATCTCCCAAAATTCACGGGTAATAATGCTTTTAGTGGAGAAGACCATTTGAAAGCTTTTCAAGGCTTTGCTGAAGATTTTGAAACCTGGGATGATAATGTGGCTATGAAATATTTTATGCAATCACTTGTAGAGGATGCTAGGGACTGGTACAGAGTGTTACCTGATGGTAGTATTGATTCCAGAGATGCCTTTTATAGAGTTTTTAGGGAGCAGTATGGGGATCAGACTGATCCTAGATTCAAGTTGAATGACTTCAACAATATTACTAAGGGGCATAATGAATTGGTTACTAAATTTAATGCCCGTTTCTAGAAAGCTGACAAGAGTCCTCGCATATCTAAGATCCAATGAAAGTGCATGTCTAGTTGTGTACTGTAATGCCTATGATGCTAAAATGTGCTATTTACTGAGAGATAAAGATTGTCAAAATTTAAGGAAGGCATATAAGATGGCAGTTAATATTGAAAATAATAGAAGGGCTTCAGGTAAAGTGGGAAGAAGAGAAAATCCTAAGGCTTTTAAAAGCATGAGAAACCAAACAAAGAAAGTTGGTAAACCTACTCCAGCTTATGATAAGATAGATCAAGTTCTTACTATGTTGAAGAAACAAGTAAAGAATGATAAGCCTCACTTCTAGAGAAATGAGAGACCCCCAAGGTTACATGATTATCCTTACAATACAAACTAGAATAATGATAAACCCCTTCAAGAGAATTAGAAACATAATCAAATTCCACCTGACCCTCTACAAAGGCAGTTTGTGAATAATAGAGAAAATCTATTATGGTGTGAGATATGCAGAATGCTACATTCTCCACAATAGTGTGTAGTAGCACAATCAGTGCTGGACTCTTAGGATGATCAGGAAGACTCCCAGCCTCCCCAAGACCAAGACACAATGACCAATGTATTGTTAGGACCAGCTGATCTGGCCTATGATGATTATTCCTCAAAAGATGAGTCTTGTGCCCGGGATGTTAATGGTCGGAGGAAACAAAATTACATATATCATCAACAAGTGTTTCCAAATGAAGAAGATAATGATGATTGTTTTGTGAATGAGTTTGAGATAGATGATACGGTGTTAAGGAGACCATCTGATGAAGAAATTGAAAAATACACTGTGGCTTTAGTTGCTAGGGCAAGGAACAATATACCATTGAGAAATAGGATTGTCCCTGGTGAGTCTGGTAAACCGTGCAGTTTGTTCATAAAGGAGAAGGAGGTAATTAAGCCAAAAGTAGGTTTAGAGGCTAAAAATATTGATCCAAAGCCTAAGGAGATAAGAGAACTCAGGATATGGGCAAAAAGGGTGGACAAGGCCAAAGAGAATGGTGAAGTTGTACTTCAAAATAATAAGGATAGTAACCACAAGTCTTTTGGTAAAGAAATTTTGAAGGGGAAAGAAAAGGTAATTTCTGAAAAAACATGCTTCCCTGATTTACCTAAGTATACTTCAATAGATATGTTCCAAGTGCTTTCACAAGTTAAGGTTACTGTTCCTTTCCTAGAAATGATGAGGATAGATGAGCATAAAGATAAGACTGTTGCACTTATAAATAGTATTCCCACAAATAGAAAAGATGAATTAGTATCTGATCAAAATGATGTAGAAAAGCAAAAGATAGTGGAAGAAGTCACTGCAGAAAGTCCGCAAATATATTTGGGGACTACAGTTACAGCTAACCCAAATCATGTAAATCCTTTTTTCTTGAGCTTAATAATTGATGGGAAAATGCTAAGAAATTGCATGATTGACTCAAGAGTGTCTAACAATGTGATTCCAGTGAAAATAATGCATGTAATGGGGCTGAAAATTGACAGTACATATGGTAAGTGCTATGCAATGGAGTCTAGGGAAGTACCTGTTATAGGTATCATAAATGATGTTCCGTATAGATTAGCAGTATTTCTTGAAAAAGAATTACATATGAGTGTTACAGTGGTGGATATTCCACCAACTTATGGTATGTTGTTGTATCAGCCTTGGAGTGCTTCAATGGGTGGAAGTATATAATGTGACTTGTCTTTTGCCACCTTTTCTATTGAAGAGAAAGATGTTAAGGTAGATAGAGAGAAAAGAGCCCCCCACATGATTGAAAATGTGGAGGACCCATTAGAACCTATTAGAATTAACTTTGTAGAAACTGATTTGGATAACTTCTGTATTGAGGAAGATAAAACAGAAGAACATACCAAACCAACACCTATTGACAAAGAAGCTTCCACATTTATGGATCATGCATTTTGATGGAGCTTTCTCTAAAGAAGGCTTAGGAGCAGGAATATATTTTGTTTCACCTCAAGGTAAAACTTTCAAGTATTCATTCTTATTGCAATTCTCTTGTACTAATAATGTTGCTGAGTATGAAGCTCTCATACTCGGCCTGAAGATAGCTTCAAAACACAGTATTAAGGTGTTAAAGGTTTTGGGAGATTCTGAACTGGTGGTTTCCCAAATAAGATCTCGCTTTGAAACTAAAGATAAGAGGCTCAGACAATACCGAAATGCAGTATGGGACATTATTGAAGGATTTAATGCTTTTGGCATTGAATGGATTGAAAGAGGACAGAATGCTAGAGCAGATTTACTAGCAAATGTTGCTGTTAAACTTGATGATGTCACTTTTGGTGGCATCTCACAAATAGAAGTACAAACTAGGCCTACAGTGCCTGATAATGTATGCAACTAGCAAGTGTTTGATGACGACACTAATATTCTAAAGTTTTTGCAATGTGTAGATCAATATGAAAGCCAGAAAATTGATTTCGGTTCATTTGTAACTAATGTTGATGGTAAGGAGACCTTATTTGGAAATGAGGTTATCCAGCTTCAAACTAATAATATCCCTTGAGGTTTGGTTGCACTTGAAAGGGTGTTTAATGACCCTGATATGGAAAAATCTAAGCAAACACCATCTCATAAGGATGACCTAGAAGAAGTAAACCTGGGAACAGAAAATACTCCTAAGAATGTTTACATTGGAAAGAAAATGAAGCCTCATGTTAGAAGCATGCTGATTACCTTGCTTCAGAAATATATACATCTTTTTGCTTGGTCATATGAAGACCTGAAGGCATACAGGGAGGATTTATTTTAGCTTGAGATCCCATTAAAACATGATATGAAGCCTTTCAGGAAAAAATAAAGACCTATCAATCCTACCCTGCAACCTAAAATGCAAGAAGAGCTTTCTAAATTAAGGGAAGTGGGAATTATCAAACCAATTAGACATTCATCTTGGGTCTCTAATTTGGTACCTATTAGAAAAAAGAATGGGGATATTAGGCTATGTGTTGATTTTAGGAACTTGAATATGGCCTCCTTAAAGGACAATTACCCTTTGCCTAATATGGAGGCTATGTTGCATAAGGTCACAGGTTGTGAATTATTATCATTGATGGATGGATTTTTCGGTTACAATCAGGTCATGGTTAAGGAGACTGAGCAATTTAAGACTACTTTCACCATGCCATGGGGCACATATGTGTATGTTAGAATGCCTTTTGGATTGATAAATGCTGGTGCAACCTTTCAAAGAGCAATGGATCTGGTTTTTGCAGATTTTATTTATCTTTTCCTTGCAATTTATCAGGATGACCTTACTGCTCACAACAAGAAAGAAGAGGACCATTGTGCCCATTTGGAAAAGATTTTTGTTAAAGCTTTGGAATATGGGATATCCCTAAATCCTAGAAAAGATACATTTGGGGTGAAAGAAGGAAAATTGCTAGGACATATTGTTTCAAAAGATGGAATTCGGATTGACCCTGAAAGAGTGGCTACTATTGACAAGATCATACAGCCAAAAAATTTGAAAGGTATCCAGTCTTTCTTTGGACAAATGCATTTTTTAGGAAGGTTTGTCATAAAATTTGCTGAAATTGTTTGCCCAATATCTAAGATGTTGAGGAAGGGAGAAAGAATAATATGGACAGGGGAGCCATCTGAAGCTTTTCAAACTATCAAAGATGCAATCAAGCAGGCACCTATCCTCAAATCCCTGAATTATTCAAAACCGTTCTAGTTATTCTCTTTTGCCTCTTTTCATACTATAGTTGGTGTATTGTTACAAAAGAACAATGATGGTTTTGAGTAGCCAATTGTATTTTTTAGTAAATCATTGCAAGCTACAGTGTTGAAATATGACATGTCTGAGAAGCAAGCATATGCCTTGGTAAAGGCAGTAAAAAATTTCAAACCTTACCTAATGGGAGCAACTGTTGTTGCCTATGTACCAACAGCCGCAGTCGAATATATCTTCACCCAGCAAGAAACTACAGGTAGAAGGTGCAGATGGATTAATAGAATCCAAGAATTCAATATTGACATATAGATTACTAAGCTTGTAAGGGGCTAGGGCCTAGCCAAATTAATTGCTGAGGGAAATCTAGAAGTCAATCAGATTAACCATATAGAGCAACAGAATATTGCACCTATTTGTGACATGCAAACCTATGGATGGTATAGGAGGATTGTGGGGTACTTGCAGACAATCCAATGTCCTGAAGGTATGCCCCTTACTGAAAAAAGGACCCTTAAATTGCAAGCAATCAAATGTCATTATTGATGACGAACTATGGTGGAGAAACCTTGAGGGCATTATACTTAGGTGTGTGGATGGAGATCAAGCTGAGGATTTGCTGATAGAAATGCACAAGGGAGTTTGTGGAGGACATTATATGGCTAAAACAACAGCCAATAAAATTCTAAGAGCAGGATATTGGTGGCCTACTGTATTCAAGGATGCACATAGATATGTTAAAAGGTGTGATGCCTGTCAAAGATTCACCAGAAAGTTAAAATTTTCTAGCAATTTACCATTAAGACCTGTGTCTGTATCTGCTCCTTTCCAGCAATGGGGTATAGATTTCATAAGGGAATATCTAAAAAATCCAGTGGGGGGCATGCATGGATACTAGTAGCTATGGATTATTTCACTAAGTGGATTGAAGCAATTTTGACTAGAAGGGCCACAAGCAAAATTGTTATTGACTTTTTGACTGAAAATATTTTAAGCCGATTTGGGGTACCTAACAAAATTGTGTCAGACAATGCAATGTGTTTCAGATCAGAAGAATTTGTAAATTTTTGCAATCAGTATGGCATCACTGTTTCATATTCATCCCCATATCATCCCCAAGGAAATGGACAGGCAGAATCTAGCAACAAGAGTTTGATGAAGATTATTAAGCGTATGATAGAAAAGAACAAAAGGGCGTGGGATTCAAAACTGAAGCTGGCACTATGGGCTGATAGGACTACTTTTAAAAAGACAATTGGTCATTTTTCGTTCAATTTAGTCTATGGGATGGAGGCACGCATTCCTCAGAATAACTTACTAAAAATGTATAAATTTGTCCAGGAATATGATGATGATGTGTGTGACGAAATGCAACTTAGGATGGAAGAGTTGAGTCAACTAGATGAAACTAGAAGGGAAGCACATAAGAGAAATGAGAAGTTGTAGCTTCAGGTGAAGCACCTCTATGATAGAAGGCAGTATAGATAAAATTTGATGCTGGAGCCATGGTGTTGCTCTGGAATGCTAGATTAGAAGACAAGGGAAAACATGGCAATTTTGATCCCCTCTAGTTGGGCCCTTATATTGTTATGGATACCCATGGAGAAGATTCATATTTTCTACAATCACTTATGGGTGAGATTCTTGAGCTTCCAGTACATGGACAGTTCTTGAAATACTATTTCTCTTGAAATAGCTCTTTTCCATGTACGTTTTACAGTCCTGTAAATAGTGTATGTAGGCTGGTCATTTTAGTTTTGTGTTTATCTTTTTGCCCTGTTCGGGCTTGCTCCTGGTTTTGTTTCTCTCTTTGTCTAGTCTACGTAACCAAAGATTTTGGATTCTTGCTATGCTCACAAGGGGCATACATCCCCAATCAGAGCCACTGGTGGAGCTTTTACTTTCCTCCCCTCTGTGGTGGGTTTATTTTCGTTACCTTTGATTGGTCTAGGCATTGGAGGTTTTTCTTTCTGAGTGTTGACTTGTTATCAGTGGTGATCAGTCACTTAAGTCATATTTTATCCCTCTTTGGCCGTAACTTTATCAGCCCCTTTTACTCATCCTTTCGGTTTAGCATCATGACCTTTGTGTTCCTATGGTTTTCGACCGACTAATTTTACAACTTAACCATTGAATTATCCTTGTGACCCCAAGGGTTATTTCCCCGTCCACCTAGTCGGTCCCCTTCTTTAAAAATAACTATTTCGCATGTGCAAATTATATTGACCAACGGATGCAGCGACTTTGATCTTAACCGTTCATCGCACACCTCGCAAGATTTGTGCTTACGTCATGAGAAATGTTGTGAGGCTTACGAGACACTGCCGCATATTTCATAATGTGGTGGGTCCAATTTTTATTGCCGACTGAGGATGAATGCTGGTGATGACAGTTGTGTACTTTTCAATGCATCACGACCATCCATCGTTGACCTCGCATAATTAAAATGTCAGTTTTAATAATGTTGTGAGGTGCGTGATTTGTTGACACATGGATGCAGGCATTACTAGGGGACAAACGTGGTGGGACCCATTCTGTGCTGATGTGGTACCTGATGGGCAGTTTTCTTGCTCGCCTGGTGACTGGAAGGCGGATGTGGCATTTTCAAATCATTTTTGACTTGATTTGAACCATCCGCCTAGCCAACTATGCTTTTGATCAATGACTTGTTTTCAAATGAATTGTTGCTATACTATAGCCATTCTATCTCATGCGAGTGAATAGTAATGGTCGAGTTCGACTCAACTTGCATAATTAAATGGAAAAAGATCAGTAAATTGCCATTTCAATGTTGCTTTTTGGTTTGTAAGAAATTGTTTGATGCTGAAGGAAGTGGCTACTATCGCAATTCTCTAGTCTCGTGGCATTTGACGCTTTGCAAAATAAACCGTAAGTCATATGTATGCCTTCTCTTGTGTTTTCGGAAGGTGTTCGCATTGCCTATTGAACAATTGGTGACTGTTTTCTTTTCGGTTCTTGGTGAATTGTTGAACAAGTTGGCTTTTAGAGCTTATATAGGTAATTGCTAGAGATTTTTTGAATATAGAACAACTTTCTGTGATGGCAATAGAAAGCAGGTTGTAATTGTTTTTCATTAAAAAACCCTAGCTCGAATTTTCATCTGTTTGATACAAATGACACCCAAGGCACAAACTGCTAGTTCTGAGGCTACACCTAGGGGTTATTCACAACATATTATTGATTTGTTGAAACCTTCTACAAGAAAGAAGTAGGATGGAAGGGTATTGTTTTATGGACCCTTGATTCAGAAAGGTTTAGTGGATAAACAGTGTACAATTTGCGATGCCGAATTGCCATACACTAGTTGGCAGTTGTTTTCCAACTGGTTTGGAAATAGAAATTTGGCAGTTCCTTTGTGTAATCCATGGAGATTGGACCTGGGTAAGCTGGTGGTACCCAATGTCTACGAGGATGTAGACCTATTGAAGGATATTGCTGCGAGGTACAACCCTGTGACTCGAACTATTAGAACACATCTTGGCAAGCAAATGATCAGGGTAAATAAGGAGAAAATTATGGAGATTTTTGGTTTGCACGAATGGAGCCAGGATATGATTCCCATCAAATTGGAGGTCTTTAGGGAGGAATATAGAAACACCAAGTGTTTGATTAGGACATCCCTTTTAATACCCCATTTTGTTGTGTCAGGAAGAGGAAAAAATCAGAAGAAAGTTGTGATAGGCAGGAATGAGCCTGAACCTTTCCCAGTGGACTATTTCGCCCCCCATTTTAAGAACACCGTTTTTGCATTATGTCAGGTTCTGGGGATTGATTTGAAGAAGGCTTTGCCTATAGAGGTGATGTATATGGCTGTAAACATCCAACGCCTTGGCTATAACATGGTATATGATTTGTCAACTTTGCAGAGAAAATGCATTCGGGTTTAGCAGCTTTGAAGCTAGGGAAGAATTGGGTAGGATTCAAATGGTTTTCTCTGCTAATTCACATGTTTCTGTATAAGGGTCAGAGTGTGTTTGAGAAAGATATAGAATTGAAGAAAAAAGGAGACATTGAGATGCCTGTCTAGTATTGGACTAGGGTCCTAGACATGCATGACTATAAGTTTGATTATGTAACCTTTCATAATGTTTTGGATCCAGGCTAAGAAAGGCCTTGGTTTTTAATTCCCCCAGGATTCCAAAGGAAATTCATGATTTCCTAAGACCTATGGAGAGGAGGCCTAAGTTGAATTTGACACATAACTGGGGGGATATTATCCCCAACCATGGCACTACAGTTTTGAGGATTTTTGGCACAAATGCCATCCCATTTGTTCTACCCAAGGAGGTTCCCCTTAGACTTGGTTTTATAGAAATCATGAGACAATTGGGAGCATCTCAGGATTTCCATTTGCCTGTTGAACACAAGAAGGGATCTTTCTTCCTTGAATATACAGGTTTTGCCGATTTTATCATGATAAAGGGAGGGTGGAGAAATTTGCATTTATTGCTCAAGCCATATAGGCTAAGGACTATGCGCCCTAGGAATCATGATCCTGAGGGTTTCATCTCCCAAATGAAGGCTAAGCACCGGATTGCGACCTTTGTCCATAATTTTAATTTTCCTGATGATATCATCAGGAACATTTTTTATTTGAACTTGCAAGATGAGAGGAAGGCAAGATTCATTGCCTATTCAAAAATGGTAAGAAGTAAATAGGAAGAGATGCATGATTTTGATCCTATATCTGGTGCCAAGGATGAGCTCAGCAAGGCAATCTATGCTCTTGACAATTTTGAGAGCGTAGTAGGGGTCTTAAAGGAGGAAAGGATTGTAGAAGAAAAGGGAAAGTCACAAGTTACTAAGGAGTACCCTAAGATAAGAACTAAAGAAAGGCCTACTTATCAGCCTTAGGGGAAGATAAAGGTGTTTTCTAGGAGAAAGAGAAGTAGGAAAAAGGAGGTTACAATGAGTGGTGCATCATCTGTCCCAAGGCAATGAGTGCCCGGTATTGTTGATTTGGATTCACCTCTGAAGATTTCAGAACAGATTCACCCATCATCCCCAAAGAGGCATAAAACTGATAGTGTGAGGGATGTTGGCCAAAAGGGAAATGATGAGGAAGACATTATTGTAACTCTAGATGAAATGAATCCAGAATTGCCATTGGACCCAACTGACATTGCAATAAGTTTAAGAACAATCACCCTAAGATTAGGGAAGGATGAGATCAAAGGGATTACAAATAATGATGATTTGAGGATGGAGGCTTGCAAAGAGTTCATGATGGATGACTCTTTTATTCATACTTGTACTTTTGAAAATTTTGTATGGAGAGCTCATCTCTCATCATATACTGAGAAAGTAGCACATGAATGAAGTCTGCATCTAGAGCTCCTAGAGCAGGTAATCCAGTCCAAGGTTAGAGTGCAAATGAAGGAAAAGTTTAAGGATATCACACCAGAACAGGGCAGGGAATTGGTTCAAAAGTGTGGAATATTGCTACTCCTTGAATGGGATATTATTGATGTTGTGGTATTTGACATAGTAAGAAGGGCTAATAGGCCAGTACTTGCAACTGAGGAGGAGGCTACATTGGCACTTAAAAGATCAACCTTTAGCGAGGAATGGGATGCTCTAGCAATATGGTCACTCTCCACTGGGTCTAGAAAGCCTATTGTTGCAGAAGCATCTGACTTCAGTGGTCATTTGGTTGTGAAAAGAGTTGCTGACACTCCTTCATTGAAGGCTGTTGAATTGGTTGTGAATGTTGCCAAGTTCACTAGGGAAACTATGGAGGACTTAACAAAAAACCGAGATACTCTAAGAAGCCAGTATAATGACATTATTATTGAGTATAACAAAAGTCACCAAAGGGTGGTAGAATTGGAAATTGAAATGGATTTACTAAGACAACAAATGGAAACCTTGAGGTCTCAAAGGCAGGCTAGCTTTAGCCATATTGTATCTGACCCACGCTTAGAGCAGCCTCAACCTTCTGCATAGGAGCAATCTTGGGAAATTGTCCCATATAATATGGGACAAGTGCCTATTTCAATTGAAAGGGCCAGTGGCTCAGGAGGAGATCCTTCTAGAGAAGAGTTAATCCGACAAGTTGAAAAATATAAGGAGATGGTAAACCAAATTCGGGATGCAGCAGGAAGGAATAACTCAGAAATTGTTGATACTATGTTGAGGCATTTACATAAATAGGTCCAGAGTAAGCTGAATGGTGTTCATGCAAATTATGCCTTGATGTTGCAAGCACTCGAATTGTTTCCAAGGGATAGGGAATTGGCTATCCCTTTGCTAAATAGATGGGGCCCTAGAATGGAGAAGTTAAAATTTATGGCAGTTGGGGCAAAACAACATGGGAATAAATATCCTATAGTCATAACAACATACCAATTTGTTAAGAGTATTGTCGAGCAAAAGTTCCAGGGGTCTGCTACTCCTATGGAGTCCAAAATCAAAGCACTGAAGGATATTTATGATGGAAAGGACTTAACTCCACTACCTCATATTCTGCATAGGCAGGATAAAGTCAAGCCTTTGTAGGTGTGGAAGGAGCAGATGAATAATATAATGATTTCCCAAACACATGAAATATGCAAAAATGTTGATATTCGTATGTTGGAAAACACTTTACAAAAGTTATCATTTGTTATGAGTTTCTTGGAAAACTTTGATAAAACAACCACGTCATTGATGATAAAGTATGTACCTTATCAAAAAATGGTGGACCAGGTGGTGGCTTTCAATTGGCCATTTGAGGAGGATTTCGAGTCATGGAAAAGGGTGTTCATTGATGAACTTGAATTATGAATAATTTGGACGAGAATTGAAATTTGGTCATGTAAAGTACAGGTTTGGCCTTAGGTATTATATTTTAAAGTGCATTCTCTTTCCGGATTCAGGTACAAGTTGTTCAAATAAAATCAGTGCAAAAAACTATTAAAAGATGCTTTGGTGTCAGGGAAGCGACACTTGGAGCAATGCCTCTTCTTCCTGCATTACAGACTAATGATAATTTTTGTTTCTTGGCTTTTCCTCTCTTACTAACAAATGATGTAAAGATAACTGATTAGGGATTAGCGGTCCAGTAAGAAATGGACATGTGTATTCTCTGGCCTGAAGCTTGTTGGCTCCCTTGTTTTTATAAAAGGGAATTCTGGACCGAGAGAGAGGTCTATTTAAATTATTCAAGATACATAAGATAAGAGTAAAGTAAGATAGAGAGAATAGTATGTCCAGGTTTTGAAGTTTTGAGTCTGATTTGAGAGCTTAGTAAATCATGGGGTTCTTGAGCATACTTATGTTAACGTTGTGATTGTTTTGAGTCTATTTTCTCTCCTATTATGTTGGTTTGCATGAATTATTAATGAAGTATTGATCCAAGATGATTTTCATTAATTTCCATTTGTTATTTACTATGGATTATGTTTGACTGTAGCTTTGGTTCAAAGAATTGGTTAAATGCTTCAGTTATTGAATAAGTTTACGTGAATTTTGACATAGGATTTATCAAGCAGTAATAAACTCAAGTATCGATTTATGGATTGTAATGCGATAGGGTATGGCACTAGAACTCTGACTGCTTCTCATCCTTGTATTTTATGTTATTGCTTCAAGAAATTTTAAATGAATAACTCATACCAGCACACTAGGTGTATTTTCAATTCCTTGTTAAATAGATTCAAGCTTCTCTAAGAAATAGCCATTTTCTTGAAGGTTTATCTATTTTTACACTGGAAGGAATTTATCTGTTATTTTTCCACACACAAGTAAATCATTTATATCATGAATGACAACATATTTTAGGAAAACCCTCCTGGATTTTATAGAGTCCGAAGTGTAGGAGAGATAACAGCTTTACTGTTATCATCTCGTTAAGTTGGCATGGTGCTTTTAGGACTTTAATAATTGAGCATGGCAAGCTCATAGAAGCTCTTGTGGGTTCTACTTGGGTTGTTACAAAAAATGCCAATAGATGCCACATAATTTTTTAGAAAGAAGCATAAGTTCTACCTCTAGCCGATACCCCAATGCACAAAAAATCAATCCAAAGGTAGCAATTTTGTATCAATAGTTTTCAAGATATAATCACCATAGTTTAAAATAGCACCCATAACAAATTCTAACACATCTAGCTATCCATACCTAAAAGGTATACATAATAAATTCATACCATCAACATATACAACCCATAAGCCACAATCACAAGCTCCATGTGCAAACCTATCAATGAAGAACATACACATATAAGAACTTCCACCACATGGGTGATGCAAATCTGATAAAGATCAAGGCATCCAAATTCTACCACAAGCATCACATATAAGGTGTAAACAACATCATGTAGTATGAAGGAACATCCACAATGATATGTAAAACCTATAAACCAATAATATGTAAGTACAACTCTCACCACAGGTCTCCATCCATCTCTCATGTTATCTACACCCAAAAAGGGAAAGAGATTAAGGAACCTCCATGTCATCACCTAAAAACTAAGTGACAATACATATCCACAATCCTAGTGATCACCATAGCTCCAACAAAACCTCAAAACTAATGTCAAGTGAAACTAAACATCTAGGCAGATAACCAAGACTAGAAAAGAGAATTTGCAAATCATAATCATGTAGCATGTCCTTCTACATACACTTCTAAATACAAACTATGTCAAGTATGATCTCCTCCATAACAGCCCAAGAGAATATCCATAACAACACCCAACCCATTCAATCTCATAGATCAAACACAACATATATATCATGTAATCAACATGGAAGTAAGCCTCTCTAACCAAGGAAATTAATCTCAATGTATCCATTCCCAAATAAGAAACCAACCCGATACATCTCCTAAGATAAACACCAATGAATGTAATCACATTTCATAAGGAGATAAGCATGCCAACACTCTTCAAATAAACCCTCCAGAACCAAATATATATAGCTCAAGACCCATATGCATGATAAGACAAAGCATAAACATAATGCACCTAAATAAGATAATTGGAAATACCTCTCAAGTGATAATCCACTGAGTAGACCAAGAGTGGGGAATAAGAATGTTCCTCTAGGATATCCAAGTCATCATGACTCATTGAAGATCAATCTTTTCATAGGTCCATGTTGAACTCATGTTCAACCAAGGTGTATGCTCCTTAGAATTTCTATTGAAATCTCACCAAGAGTAACTATCTCGAAACATGTCTCTAATTACAAGAGAAATTTTACCTCACCTAAGTCTCCAAGTATCCATGAGCACCTAGAACCAATAAATCCATACAAAAATTCAAATGCAACATAGCATCATCATGAGGTAATCAAGAAAATGATCATGTACTCAATATAAAGAGAACCAAACAAGATCAATGTCACATATCCAACCTAGGAATCAAGAACATACACATGATAACATGATCTAACCATCTCTACCTAGGAGATCAAATGATCCAATGAACATATCATGGTATCAAGAGAACCAAGATGTAAATATCTCAAATCAAAATGAAGATAACCATCCATCACTAAATGATGAGTCCACCTCACTACCAAAGCTCCAAATGAATGATGTAACTAAGCTACACATGGAATCATGACAACCATCTAATCCATGAAGATCAAATAGGTCCACACACACAACTAAAATGTCAATCATATCAAGTAGAACCAAGATATCCAAGCCTATAATATACAACCACCATCAAACCATCATGAACCAATCCTACACCACCAAATCATCACTTTCAAAATCTCCCACTGAAATGTGTAACCAATAAAATGTAGCCAAGCTATGAAATCATGATAAAACACATGCTACAAGTCCCAACAACTGACTAATCAGGTACTTTAATCATCCATCCTCTCATCCTAAAGCAACATACCAATGGACAAATAACCATAGACAAGGCCAACTAAAAAGGTTTGCATCAAAACTAAATCAATCTCATGGATATAGATATTCCATGTCAAGTCATCTCAATGTAAGAAAATGGGTAGCTAATACACAAAATTCATAACTCATAGATCCCAAACATTGAAGCATGAAAACTGAGATATCAAAGAAGATAATCGTATAGATATTAAGACTCAAACAAAAAATCAACCACAAATATGATTCACCAAACATGTCCATAAATGAGTAACCATAGTCATGGAAATAATCAAGAATCTAAGAAACAATCTCCTAACACCAAACTAAATCCCCACCAAAACACCATAAACTTGATTATTTTATGCCAATGAAAAAGTGTACTTGCATAATTATGAAACCATAATCAACACCAATTTTGTACTTTTACTCAACTATCACCCACATGAGACTCCAAGTCTCTAGTCATGTCAACCCATGTCCTCAAAACCGAAGACAACCTATGTACCTATCACCATCAAAGTCCAACTCTAAAAAAACCTATAAACCTATACCAAGAAGCACCAAACTGATAATCAATTGTACCGTCATTAAAATCACAAGAAAAAATGTACTCCCTCAAAGTTTTTCCTCTTGACTCATTAGGATGCTCACAAAATCACACCCTAAGTCTTAGGCACCCACAAGTGTTCAAAAAAGTACACAACTCTCTTTGCTCATTAAATTGAGAAACTATCAACACCGCTATGAAGAAAACTAAACATGCTCTCCAAAGGCTATTCAAAATCGAAAAATTGATTCTATATGCAAAATTTATGTCCAAAACCATGAAACAAAGAACATTTGGCTTCTAGGCTCCAAAAACTAATCAAAATAGAAAAATCATGGAACCAAAACTGTACCACTACGTAGTTCTCAGAACCACTTTTATGAGTATAAGAAATAAAAAATCCAACATCTTGGGTGAAAGTTATGCACTTTGAAGGAAAATTTCCCAATTTGGCCTATAGGGTTTCCAAGCAATGACCCCCAAGTGGAGACACTGGGAACCTACATGACAACAGTGGCATGTTGGTAGTGCTACAACCAGTGGTTGGTGGCATATATGAGAATGTATTTAAATATGCTTAATCTCTATAAATTCTAAATAAATCAATGAATTCTAAAGAAGATTTAAAAAGGTTTTAATTTTAAACATTGGTAGTTTTATTTATGCCCCTACCTGGGGCTCAGGATGGTCCCCTTGGGACTGGGGGGCTAAGGCAAGGGTCTTAGCCCTCACTGACACTAGATCTTGTCAACTAGGGTGGCTTGTCGATTGATAGGACCAATGACATACTAACATCTGACCTTGTCAATC
The DNA here is from genome assembly GCA_007115665.2 of Sequoiadendron giganteum. Lineage (NCBI taxonomy): Eukaryota > Viridiplantae > Streptophyta > Pinopsida > Cupressales > Cupressaceae > Sequoiadendron > Sequoiadendron giganteum. Next base: position 442,433,775 of record CM021103.1, on the reverse strand, counting down.
AACGTACAACCAATTGTCAAGGGTGTGGGGAGTCTACAAACCCCCTAGCTTTTTGTATTTTTTTAAATTTTTTTAGATTTCTAATAAAACTTTTATAACTACAAGCTTTTAATTTATTTTTACCTACAAAATTTATTTTATATTTTATTTTCTGCACGTTGAAAATTTTGATGGTTGTATGGTTGTACAATCGGGTAGGCTAAAAAAATTACATTTTCTTAGGTGGTTGAACACGGAATTTTTTATATGAATCTTCATTATTTTCCATCTTGGATCCAATGGTGAGGTCCATTTTTTCTCAAGGGTTCATTTGCAACACTTCCCCCACTAAACCCTCACATGAACCTTTTGAGCCAACAATTCTCACACCCCAAATCTGCAAACAATCCATCATAATAGCAAACCCAAAACCCTCAGATTTGCAATAAAAAACTTGTAAAATGCTCATAGATTTAAACTTAACCATAGATTTACTCAGCCAAGGGTTATCCAACCACAACCATAGCTCTAATACCAAATGAAAGGAAACTTGCAACCATCTAATGACAATTTCCACATAACCCAAAAGAGAAATCCATGCAAATAGGTATTCAGAATCCACATGCAAGAGAATATGAATCATACACATCAAAATATGACAAAATATATACCTTGGGAAAACTCTCATAGAGAGAAAAACTCACCCTCCAAAAGTATCCATGCTCAATGTATTATTTAGCAATAAACATTACAATACATCTTCAGAGCCTCAATGAACACTTTTGAAACATAAAGCCTCTCCAATTCATCCTCCATGTGTCCAAGCATGTAACCACACATCCCATGCCATGATTCACATATGCACTCTTCAAAAAAAGACTCAAAACCTCAACCAACCAACCTTAGACAACTACTATTGTGTTTTCTTTCATAGAAACAAGCTCACACAAAACCACCAAGTGGTATTATATAAAACCTTGTGACTAAAACAATGAGATTACAAATGACCCCACATTTAATATTGGGTACTTTATTAATTTTCCCCAATATTAAATAAATACATTTTTATAACTTACATTCAACTTATGTCCCAATGTTACATACAACATATAAAGTGGTCCCAAGAATGTTAACTCCTAGTGATGCACGTACTTCTAGATCCCCCTAGGTGCACCGCACACATAATAATATATTAAACATTATAAAAATTATGCAAGGTGTACAACACCTAATTCCTAACATCATGAACATGTATACATATGATCATCCAAATAAAATCAATCTAACTACATACCATATGGATTGTTAGCATACATGTATAAAATGCCATATCCATCATTAATCTAGCTACATACCATGTGCATTGTTAACATACACATTAAAAATCACATCCATCATCAATATAACTAATAACATGCATATCATATTTCTATGTCCTCATGTATAAATAGATCAATGCACCACCCTAGGGTGATCCTTATCGTTGTCCTTGTAGAAATCACCCACTCTTTGGCTAAATGTTATTTTTATCAATATGCCACCCTAAGGTGTATAAATTGTATGCATATCACATTTCCCTCTCTATGGATACATGTCATTCTCATGTCTACCACCCTAAGGTGTACAAATTTTATGCATATCATATTTCCCTCTCTATTGCTATATGTCATTCTCATCTCTACCATTGTAATGTGTAAAAAATGTATACATATCATATTTCCCTCTCTATGGCTACATTTAATTCTCATCTCTCCCACCCTAAGGTGATGCCTATCATTTTCCTTGTAGAACTAGTTCGTCCTTGCTCAATGAGATGGGTCATCAATATACCTCAAAAAATTTAAGACCATACCATAAATAGACTTGCATATAAATACTAAAAAATTATTGAGCATAATCAACATTAAATACAAAGTTTTAATTGAACATTCTCTCAAACCAAATATGATGTAAGATTAAGAATCACTACGTATAATTCTATTGTAGATGTCACCTTATAAATTATATGTGACCATTGCAAAAGATACAACTATTAATCTCAATCACCTATCCACAATATCTTTATTCCCCAAAAAACTACATATATAAACAAGTAATTTTTTAAGAAAAAGAATCTTCAAGACCTATTTTAAACTCAACAATGGTGGATTTATTGTTATTGTAACCTTGCCATGCTCCAAACATGAGTGAAATAGACCTACATATAAGTATAGAAAAAATATGGAGCATAAGCAACATGAACTAAAAACTTTTAGTTGAACCTTCTTGCAGACTAAATATGATGCAAGATTAAGAATCACTAAGGGGTGATCCCACAAAGTTGGTTTACAATTTCTGGGAGATTTTGATTTTTTCTGAAATCACATATTTTTAGAAAATATAATGATTTAAGCCTTAAAAAGTTCCATTTTAAGGATTTCAATTTAAGAGGGTTTGATCAAACCATCTTAGATTAAACCCCCTTGGATAGAACCCCGCTAGTTTTAAACCATACCTACAATGGAGTCTCCTTTACACCTATCAAAATGCTAATATAAAATCACTTTTAATTTACCTTTTGGGGGATCAAATGAATTCTTTTAAAATTTATTTCAAATTATCATGGTAGTCCTTAGAACGAGCTATCCAAGGAATATAATTTTAATATGTTTTGGTTTTATTATGTATGTGTTTTTTTAGTTTTATTAAACATAGGTTTTTCAACGAAAATCAAGCTCTTTGTTCCGCACATGTGGAAAAATATCAAATTATCAAAATAAAATTTAAAAAATATGTTTAGGTTTGGTATTGATGTTCTTGATCCATTAAAAAAAAATTAAATTTTTTTTGATACATATAGAAAGAGTTATGTTGTATACAGTCCACCTATGTTTCAATTGTAATTGGCTTGACTTTGAAACTTGATTAAGGAAAAAATATTTAATAAAACACTATGAAACCAAATAAAAGTGCTATATATCTTAGTTACAAATCTAAATTAAAAAAAAAAGAATTTTATCCTTCATAGAAAAAAAGTTATGTTGTATACGGTGAGCATCACTCTTTAAAAATGTTGTTTTTTTTTAAAATCTAGTTTTCAAAGGAGATGGAAAAAGAAGTGCAATCTGATTCCAAAAAATTTGAAAAAAAAAAAATTTAGAATCTATAGAAAAAATGTCACAAATCACTAGTTTGCATCATCTTCAAATTCCTCACTGTTTAGCCGCTATAGGAGCCCGAAAGTGAAGATTTAGTAAACAAAAATCAGTTCAGTGTTCAGTTTGCCCAAAAATTGTAAACCAGTATTGTGGGATCACCCTAAGAATTATATCATAGATGTCACCTTATGAATTATATGTGACCACTATAAGAGATATAACTATTGATCTCAATTTTTTATCCATAGTAGATTTATTCTCCAAAAAACCTACATATTTAAACAAGTAAATTGTTAAGAAAAACAATCTTGAAGACCCATTTCAAACTCAACAATGGTGGGTTTATTGTCATTGTAACCTCATCATGCTCCAAACTTGAGTGAAATAAACCTCCATATAAGTATATAAATTTTTTTGAGTAGAAGCAACATGAACTACAAAGTTTTAATCAAACATTCTCTCAAACAAAATATGATGCAAGAGTAAGAATCACTATTTATGAATTATATGTGGATGTATTACCATCATAAACTCATCATACTCATAACACAATGGTGGATGTATTGATCTGAATCACTTGAAAATATACCTTTGTTCTCAAAAAAACCTTGCATTTTTTATATAACAATGAATTTTTATATATAATTTTAATCCAATCCATAGGAAAAACATGAATCTAACTAAGATGAACAATATCATACCTATCCCATAGAAAAATATATTTTCTACTCAAGTGTCCTTGAGGTTTCATCTCTTATCTTTAGAGTTTCCAATATTTTGTCATGATCAACATTATTAATCATCCATAGTTATTTTATTCTTGGTTTTGTATGATTCTTCAATAACTAGCATTCATTTCTATAACTAGGTGTGAATACATGAGTATGGTTTCATGCTTCTCAAAGTCCTCAAAATGCAGGAATTTCATTCTTTCTAATCATATATGTTCACAACCAAGTTCCAACAATAACAATTGATCTTGTAGGATATGTGAACCCATCATCATCTATCATAGGTTGCATTACTTTTTTTTTCCTTGAGCACATTGTGACAACCAATAGTTTGATCTCTCTTCATTCCCATGTGGTGCAACTACTACATAAACATGTCCTAGTTGTACAAGGTATAAAATATGGTCATAGTCAAATGAAATTTTCATTTATTTGATTAAATATGAATGCAATTCATATAAATGGGTTAGATATTGTTGAATCCATGTATCTACCCACTCACTTGACTCACAATTATGCCACTTAGATTTAATGCAACTGTGAAAAAACAAGCTAAATCTCACGTCTAAATAGTCCATGTACTTGCATTTGATCTTTGAAATGAATGCATCTTTGGCGATTCCTTGATTTTCTAACAATCTAATCTCTCCCACTATCCCTTCATCAACCAATCAAATAAACCTACAGTCTTCCGAATCAAGTGCCCCTCCTTGTGATAATGCATAGTTACACCGCTCAATAATTGAACTTGAATTAATGAAAATAGCATCCCTTCTAATATTTAGTTGTTATTTAAGTAGAGTCATGTTTACACATGCACCTCCTCTGTAATGCTCCCCTTTTCCATGTCCAAATTCAAAAAACTCCAAATATGAGGTATACCCCTCTTCGCATGCATTCTACTCAACCATTAAAATATACAAGAATTCTTGAGTTGATCAGTGCAGTTATCTGACCAAATGAGATGTTGAACTATTTTAATTTAATTTTATACAAAAAATCATTATTTTTATAATAATATTGTACATAATCTGATGAATAATATCAATAATCACTTGTAGTGCAGAAAAATGTACCCCTTTACATTTTCACACTCTTTTTGGGCCCTCCTAATTAAAATGGACTTAATAATGCCTTAATGTAGTCTTGAAAAATGTATCCCTTTACATTTTCACACTTGTTTGAACCCTCTTAATAAGATTGGACTTAATTATGCCGTAATAAGCCCTATTATTCATTTACAAGCCTAATAAATTACATTTTCTAAAGGGGAAACCCGATAGTAATTAATGTCAATACATAACACTTTAATTTGAGTGATGTGTGTTCCATGGGTGAATGGGTCCTCCCTAAGCCTTTGAACCTAAATTTAAAATATATTTTTGGTGGTATTTTAAGGTACCTGAATCCATATTTCAATGTCAACTTGTAATATTTGAATTTTGAGAAATTAAGGACACATACCTATAAATAATTCTATTTCATCAAATCAACATCTAAGAAGCTAGAATTTTCAAGAGAACTTCAAGAGCACTTTGATGAGAGAATTCCTAAAGAAAATTTTATGATCAAGAGCATTCAAGAGAAGATATGTAAGAGATTTATTGCAGCATTCAAGATCCAATCATCATGCCAAAGTCTTCTTGCATCATGCATGTTTTTGGAGCTAACATTGTGATGTAGGTTTCAAGATCAAGTTGAAGCCTTCAAAGAATTATTTCAATAATTAAGATCCATATCCACTGAAGCCATTTCATGCAAGTTTTAGACCTTCCAAGATCTATATTTAACATTTTATAATGGGTTTGTTTAGTGGTAACATACAATTGTTCATTAATCATTCCCTCTTTCATTATTTATTTGAATTCAAGGTTTGATTACCAAAATAAGGCTTGACCAAGGAAAACCCCCATTCACAGAAAACAAACAATTTTCCCCTCTTGTTTTTGTGTTGCAGATTTAGGTTGAAGAAGGATTAAAGAACTTGTGGAGAGAAAGATTAGAAAAGTTTTCAAAGTTACAAAAGTTGTCAAAGTTGCCAAATTACAGAATTTCAACTACAGATTTGATTTCTAACTTTTTGACATTGAAACCTAGACAAATTAGAAGCTAAAGATGAACATTAGAAGCTCCCAAACGTTCCAGGAAAACCTTGAAAAAAGATCCATTTTCCCATGGGTGAATGAGTCTTAGACAACCTCCTGAAAGTGACTTTTGGTGACTGGTAAACACCATTCTTCCCTTATTAGATTTGCAATATGTTTATGGTTTATCTCAATATTGATCTTTATATTGTTGTTGCAAGTTTGAATTGGCATAATTAGGTTGATTTTCTATTTTTAGTTTTTCTCCCAAAAGTGCTATTTGAACTTTACCCCCGTCCTCAAAGCATAAGGAAATATGAAGATTCTCACGTTAAGTTGATTCACCTAAGGGTTTTTAGTCAATTCTTTGTGGGGATATCATTTTATAATGAAAAAAAGGAAAATAGGTCCATCATTGTTCATTAATCCATATTGGTAAACAAAAACACACATATTTTATGTTGTTTCATCACTCATGTAAAAATGGTACTCCATGACTATCTTCTTGTTATCTTTTGTGCTATTAGGCACATGTCTATATGTGATGTGAATAAAAATAGAAATATAAATTGAATTATAATATTGATATTGGACTTCATTTTGTGGTTGTAATGTGTAGTTTTCTTAGAAATCAACTACAGAGATAATAGTTACAATCAAGAAAAAACCCTTACACATCTTGAATTGTTGATCTAACCATCTACAGTTGTGGCTATGTCTTGCATATGTAAAAAATATTTTTCTTAAAATCTGAAATAAAATCAGAAACACTTCTCTTTTAGCCAACTCACATCTATAACCTTCACCTCCACTCTTCAAAGTGTATTTCACTACCTCAAACCTCTTTTTCTCAATTAATTTCTTTCCAAAATCATGCGCATTGCCCTCATGAATACTTGATATAAAATTTGATAACCCATTACATGTTGCAAAAACTTTTCATTTAAATAATCATTTTTATAGAAAATGCAACCATCATCTCTACCACATAAAAATAAATCTAATAAGTCCTTTGATGACCTTGGTAGTTGCATTTCACCACACGGTTGTAGAAGATTTTTAGTATGTAAAGTAGAATGGATATTACATAGTAGCTCATGATACATTGAAAACTCCACATGATATTTGCAACATGTATTACAAATTTTAAGAGGCACACAATAAAATGACTTACAAGATTTTAATTCCCTTAGTGATATTTTCAAATTTGGACGAGTTTGAAAAAAAAAATTGTACAATATTGTTTGGCTATCTTATAAGAAATGTTTAGGACATGGTGTGCGATCATGATCACCAATTCTTAATTTTAAAAAATATTTTACATTTAGTGATACTATAGAGTTAGAGTGCCAAAATTATTTAATTTCAGCCTTTTTGGTATTAGTTAGCTTCTTATCAATTCGTGGAAACCTAGCACTAAAATCCCAAGTATCATTTTGAAGAGGACTATCTAGCCTTGATCTTATTTCTAGTGCTTTTGACAATATCTTACAATTTAGCCTTAATTGAACAAATTTTTTCCTTAGTAATATATCCTTTCTTAATTGATTTCTTACTAAAGAGGTTGGTATTACTCTATGAGCAACTCTTTTATCTTTTTCTTTACTACTCTTTCCAATAGAATTGAGTGTATTAAAAATATTCTTAATAATAATATTATTTTGATCAGACTTTTTGTTTACACAAATCTTCAATTTCTTTTGTAATGGTCTCATTTTGTATTAATTTAGAAATTGTACAAAAATTTGACATTGTTCGGTTAGTGTTTTATTGGAAAAGTATTGATTGAAATTTTTGGTAGCCCACAACCGAACGGTTTATGATGACCTTTTTCCTTCAAGTTTATTTATTATTTTCTCATCTATTTCAACTAACCATTTTTGGGTTCTTGAATTTTTTGTAATTTTATTGGACTCATTATAAAAATATGGATTTAGGATTTCATTTTCCTCTTCAAAAATTTCCTCTCTTCTTACGTAAGTTGGAGATACATTGACTTTCATTGTTTTGTGTGTGTTATTGATTTCATCAATACTATGAACAAGTGGATTATGTAGTATTTTTTCAATTTCATGGGTTGTATATCTATATTCATTAAGAAAATATTGGAGTATTTATTCTTATTTGTCTATTACGTTACTCTTACGAATAGGTGTTTCATCATATTTTTTAATATTTTCAATTTCGTGTTCAACATTTTCATTTTCAATTTTATGATCAACATTTTGATTTTTAATTTCATGTTCAACATTTTCAATTTCAATTTCATGTTCAACATTTTTAATTTCAATTTCATGTTCAACATTTTCAAATTCAATATCATAGTCACTTTCAATGTCATTTAAAGGTAAAGAAGAGCCTTCTCCTTGAAGATTATTTGACAAACCTTTTCTTTCCACCCTCTTTCTTGATCTATCTTTGTCCCTACTTGCTTCGATCTCCTTTGCTTGAAATTTCCTCTTTCTTTTCACTTCACAATGACTTCTTCCCATTATACAAACTCAAACAAGAACCTTGATGCTTTATAGGATAAAATTTTGTGTAAAAGAGTTAAGAAAAAGTGAAATATTATTTGTATTGGATAAAAATCATGACATTCCCGACAGAAGAGAGCATGTGGGGACCATTGGAACACCCAAAATAGAATTGAGGCCATTTTTTCACTCAAAAAAAGTGGATATCCATTTTGTAAAGCTTGTTTTCTTGCATGTGAAAATAATCTTTACAAAATAGATATCTATTTTGTAAATAAAATAGATATCCATTATATTAAACTAATGATAAAGGATATTTTGGGTGAGAGGGATAGAGGGAGAGAGAGAGAGAGAAGGAGGGAGCAAGTGATTAAGGGATGGGTAGGTGGAGATATGGGAGAGGGGAGGGAGAGGTTAAGAGAGATGGGTAGGTAGAGATATGGAGATTCAAGGTGGGAGGGATAGAGGGAGGGAGAGATAGAGGGAAGGAGGGAGCAAGCGATAAAGAGATGGGTAGATGGAGAGATGGGAGAGAGGAGGGAGAGGTTGAGAGAGAGGGGTAGGTAGAGAGATGGAGATTTAGGGTGGGAGTGATAGAGGGAGGGAGAGAGAGAGGGAATGAGGGAGTGAGCAATAAAGGGAGGGGTAGCTGGAGAGAGAGGGGGAAGGAGGGATAAAGGGAGGGAGAGGAAGGTTAGGAGGTATGGTGGGAGAGGAGAGATAGAGATAAAAAGAGATGGATGTGGGGAGGGATAGGTAGTGAGGTAGTGTGGGAGGGATAGATGGAGAGAGAGGGAAATGAGGCATGGAAATGTAGGTAGAGAGAGGTAAGGTGGAAGGACTAGAGGGAGAGGAAGGTAGAGAGAGTGAGGAGAAATAAAAAGAAGTAGAGAGGAAAGGGGAGAGACAAGTAGAGAGAGGAGAAATTTTTGAAAGAGGGAGAGGTAGGGTGGAAGGGATTGAGGGAAAGGTAGGTAGAGATGGAGAGGGTGAATGGAGATAGAGGGAGGGAGGGAGGGAGGGAGGGATGGAGAGGTAAGGAGGGAGAGAGGAATGGGTATGTAGAGAGAGGTAAGGTGCAAATAATAGATAGAGAGAAGTAGGGTGGGAGAAGAGAGAGAGGTAGGTTTGGAGAGGTAGAGAGAGGGAGAGAGAGGGAAGGAGGGAGGGATATAGGGAGAGGTAGGGTGGGAGGGATAGAGGGAGGGAGAGAAAGAGGGAAGGAGGGAGAGAGGTAAGGTACAAGGAATAAAGATAGGTAGGTAGAGATAAATAGGTAGGGTGGGAGAGGTATAGAGATAATTTGTGTGTGTGTCTATGTGAGAGAGAGGTTGTGTGTGTGTTTGTGATAGAGAGAGGGAAGGAGGGAGATAGGGAGAGGTAGGGTGGGAGGGATAGATGGAGGGAGAGAAAGAGGGAAGGAGGGAGATAGGGAGGGGTAGGTAGAGAGAGGTAAGGTGAAACTAATAGAGAGAGGTAGGTAAAGAGAGGGATAGGTAGGGTGGGAGAGGTAGAGAGATATGTAGTGTGTGTGAGAGAGAGAAAGAGAGAGGAGGCGAGGGAGAGGTAGAGAGAAGGAGATGTAGGGTGGGAGGAATAAAGGGAGGGAGAGAGCAATAAAGGGATGGGTAGGTGGAGAGAGTGAGGGGGAGGAGACACAAAGAGAGGGAGAAGAAGGTTGGGAGGGATGGTGGGAGAGAAGAGATAGAGAAAAGTAGAGAGGGATGGGGTGATGAAGAGGTAACGAGGTAGTGTGGGAGGGATAGAGGGAGAGAGAGGGAATCAGGTAGACATGAAGAGGTAGGTAGAGAGAGGTAAGGTGGAAGGAACAAAGGGAGAGGTAGGTAGAGAAAGTGAGGGGAGATAAAGAGAAGTAGAGAGGGAAGGGGAGGGAGTGGTAGAGAGGGGGAATTTGGAAAGGAGGGAGAGGTAGGGTGGGAGGAATTGAGGGAAAGGTAGGTAGAGAGGGAGGGAAGGAGAGAGGGAAAGGAGGGAGGGATTGGTAGGGAGGGAGAGAGGGAAAGGAAGGAGGGATGGGTAGGTAGAGAGAGGTAAGGTGCAAGTAATATAGATAGGCAGGTAGAGAGAGGTTGTGTGTGTGAGAAAGAGAAAGATGTAGGTTGGGAGATGCAGAGAGAGAGAGAGGGGGGTAGGGTTTGAGGGATAGAGGTAGGGAGAGAAAGAGGGAAGGATGGAGAGAGGTAAAGTGCAAGGAATAGAGAGAGGTAGGGTGTTAGGGATAGAGAGAAGGAAGGAGGTTGATAGGGAGAGAGTGGGAGAGGTGGAAGAGAGGGAAGGAGGGAGATATGGAGAGGTAGGGTGGGAGTAATAGAGGGAGGGTAGTTGGAGAGAGGTAAGGTGCAAATAATAAAGATGGGTAGGTAGAGAGAGGGTGATGTAGGGTGGAAGGGATAGAGGTAATGATAAAGGTGGGGTAGGTGGAGAGAGAGGTGGGAAGGAGGGACAAATGGAGGGAAAGGAAGATTAGGAGGGATGATGGGAGAGGAGAGATAGAGAGAAGTAGAGAGGGATGGGGGGAGGGAGAGGTAGCAAGGTAGCATGGGAGGGATAGAGGGAGAGATAGAGGGAATGAGGAAGACATGTAGAGGTAGGTAGAGAGAGGTAAGGTGTAAGTAATAGAGGGAGATGTGGGTAGAGAAATTGAGGGGAGATAGAGAGAATTAGAGGTTGAAGGGGAGAGAGAGGTAGGGAGAGGGGGAAGTAGGGAAGGAGGGAGAGTTAGGTAAAAAAAGAGGCAAGGTTGGAAGGATTAAGGGAAAGGTAGGTAGATAGGGAGAGGGTGTCACGTATAGATTTCATTTGATTAATTAAATGCAATTAGTAATCATGATGTCACTATTTAAATTGAAATTAAATGATTATTTTAATGAAAGTTAAATTCAAATTCAAATTTAAATGAAATTGAAATTGAAATGCAATTACCATGATTTGAAATGCATTTATATTTAATTTGGGGTTTGTCATTGCTAATGAAAAATTGAGTGCAAGTGAATGCAGGAATAGGTGAACGTGATTGAAGGCGAGAAAAGCAATCAGGTAGAGTTTTTTAGCCGTTAGACATTTATAAGTAAGAAAAAATCTCACACACTCACTTAGATAATATTTTAATGCATTTTGTTATTACTGTGTTTGCAAGTTTTAAAATCTAGTTTTAATTTAATTTCTCAAAATTGTGAAAAATGCATGTTGATTTGAAAATGAAAATTTAATTAAATTTAATGAAATCAATTTAAATTAAATGATTGGATTTCTTGTTTAAATATTTTATTATTGTTTGAAAATAATATGCTTGTGTTTCAAAATTTAAATGGAATTGGCTTTTATTTTGAAACTTGATAAAATTTAAATTTATAAAGTGTTTTATAAATTTAATTGATTTTAATTCAAAATATGAAAGGAGAAAAGATTTAACAATTAGAAATTGAAAAAAATCTTAAAATAGAGTTATTGGAAACAAATTGAAAAAAAATTACATGCAAATTGAACTTGGCATTCAAATCAAACTTCAGTTAACAAGTTGAAGAAATATCTTCAATCAAGAGGAGAAGCAATCAAAAATCTGAAACTTAGAGTTATAGAATTGATCTGGAGATCAATCTAAAATAGTGGATCTCATTTCTTGTTAAAATCAATCCATGAGAAAAAGAGAGGAATCATATACTGGAGAATTTCAAAATTGGAGACACACAGAAAAATCAATTTGTAGTGTTCTTGAGCAAAAACAAAATAGGAGAGTATTATCCAAGAGGGAGAATTTACTATTTTGGGTGGTTAATTGTTTTTGGATCTCACTCCATACGCACAAGAGGAGAGAGTTATTTTTTTTAAATAGTGGTAAAAATTCACCACTCTGCATAGCTTCAGGGACCAACCCACACATAGAGAAAGGTAGGGTGCGGACTGGTAAGAAGTGCAGCCAAGAGATCCTCACACCTCACACTCAATCATTCCATGTGGCCTGTTTGGAAGGCATGCTAAGACTCTCCAAACCCACGCTCAGCCTCTAAATTCTCCTCACACCCCATGCAATGGGAAATTATAGAGGGCATGAATAGTAGTTCTAAACTCCCTATGCAACCAACTAAGGAGTTACTAAGGGATGCACAGGGAGGAGAATATCAAACGCAACCACCAAGTTTCTATTACCATCCAATAACAAAGGATTGGTAAAGGTGCGACCTATGGGAAAGGAAGGATAAAAACTTGAGACAGGAAGGATACAAACTTGAGACAGGAAGGAGGAGGTGTGTAGAGAAGAAAGAGTAGAGGGCATAGTGGTGGGAGGTATAGGGTGTGTCCATGGCAGCAAGGAATTACAACACAGGAGTTTAAGAAAGACAGAGGAAAATTCACAAATCATTTCCAAAAAATTTCGAGGTAGGATCTTGAAAATTATTTAAAATAAAGACAGGAATAGAGTAAAATTGAATGAAATAGTTACTTTATTGTATTGATTTTCAAAGCTATGTTAAAGTATATCTATTATTACAAATTTTGTTTGAATTCTTAAATACCAAACTGTGAATCATTGTGAAAACAAAACTTCTTTGAACAAGATCAAAACAGAAAAATATTAGGAAGAATTTGAATTTGAAAGCATTGAAAAGCAGCTAAATGGATTTAGGAAAAGATTCAAAACTAGAAAACATCTTTTAAATTTAGACTCAAAAAGGATCTTGAACATAAAAATTATTACTTTTGTTGACAAAAAGTTGTAGTTAAATTGGTTTGAAAAGAATTTAGACTGAAAATAATTTGATAGAATAACTCCTAAATTTCAACATTATTTCGAAACAGAGGTATTTAAACATTGAATTTTCGCCATTGAAACACAAAACAGTCAAAACAGAAATAAAAATGAGTTATTTTTAATCTATTTGAAAAATTACTTATTTTCTGAAAGTCTATAAAACAGAAAATAAACCATTGAAATTTAAATACGTTTACTTAGAAACAACAAAAATGAACTTGAAACAGTATTAAATAGATGAGTACAATAAAGAATGAGCGTGTGCTCTTTTATGACTATTTTTATATGTATTAAATTTGCATACAGGAGATACACCTTCATTATTCTTGATTACTTAATTTACTCACTTTAATTATTAATTTTATGTCTTTTATGAATTTAAACAATGAAAAAGAAACAACTTTTTAACTGTTTTCACTTCAAACAAGTTTTCAATTTTATTGTTTTGAAATATTGTATTTGACTGTTTAGACCATGCATGCTTGATAAATGAATGTGCATGTTATGTTTTTGGGAAAGTTACCTTCCAGGATGGGTGCTGAATATGGGTTAATAGAGAGTGTAGTTTTTCTTTTCCAAAACTGCTTTATTTGTCATGGATGACATTTTACTTGGCCAAGTAACTTAAGGACCATTAAAACAGATGGATTTATTGAACTCTCTACCATATCCTAGTATCAAACTTCCTTATTTCTTAAATAATTTAGATAAATGAAAATGCTTGTGGTTTTACTAGTTATTCTAAGCATGCACTAGATTCCATCTTACTAAGCGATTCGTGTAGGGTTGGGTATTTCTTGAATGACTAAGGAATTCCAGGGAAGCGTAAGTGTTGAGGTTGGGCGGAAAAAGTGTCTGATCCTTGTTCTCATCTTCTTTATGAAAATTAGCTATTGGATTGAAGATCAATGGATGGCATCTTCTTTTATGTTCTATTTATTCTTCAAATATGTAATGAAGAGCTTAAGGCGGCTGAATGCCTAAGTCTCGAATTGTAACTGATATTATTATCATATTGTGAACCCTAATTTCATACCTGCACAAATAAGGCAAACAAACACAATATTAGATCATATGCAAGTAAGAAACAATGATTCCCCATGAAATCCATTTACAAAACCTAAAATAGGAAAATGAGCAAAAGATGAACAAAGAAAGCAATTAAATCCTAAACTAGAGATCCCATGGGGGAGTTGGTGCCAATTGATGTGTTGAAATTAACCCTTTCCCAACTGCTTTGTAAGCTTTGTTGATGATTTGATGAGTGATCCACCTTGATGAAGATTCAATCAAGATTCATGATAAAAATTTGCATAACCTAGCTAAGAATGTGAAGAAATGGATGAAACTAGATTTGCTTGAGGAAGAAGTTGAGTATAGTAAGTTTAATCAAATTGTGGATGATAGAATGAGAGAAAGAGTCTCTCATTTATAGATTTCCAAAATGGAAGAGAGTGAAAATAAGCAATGTGGGATCATTCAACATCCAATGGCCAAGTGCCACTTGTGAAGATGTGAATGGTTGAGGAATGAGAACATTTTGTTCAATGTGCATGATAAATGCCATTGGATTCAAATTTGAATTTTGAATGTGACATGTTGGGTGGGAGAGAAGAATGGAGTTAATTTCACTTGGCTCAATGCACAAGGAAATGTAAGAGGCATTGAATGCCTTGTTGGAAGGACCAAGCCCATTTAAATTTTGAATTCAAATTGAGGGAATATTCCCTTTTGATGCCATGTTGAGAGAAAATAGGCAATTAAATAAATCAAAGTAATTGATTTATTGTGCATGTTGCATTCTCTAGAGGATTTTAGTGATAGGGATTAACTTAATGAGGAATTAGGAGATGTGACAATTTAGACCTAAATTTATGAATTGATTTAAATGAAATTGAGAGGAAATGATTAATTAAATAAATGATTTTGATTTATTAACTAAGGAGGAATATGTTAGATTAAATTAAATAATGTTTTAATTTATTCAATTTAATAGGAGGACTTTAGAGATTTAAGTTAAATCAAATGAATGATTTAAATGAATAAAGAAAGATGATTAATTAAATTAAATTAATTAATTTAATCACCAGAGGAGAAAGACCTAATTAAATAAATAATGATTTATTTAATTAAGGGATGAAAGGTGTTGATAAGTTGAGAGTATGATTCAAGACAAAATGATGTTAGTAGGATCAAAATCAGGTGCATGTATATTTTACGTGTCTACATTTTTCCCCTCTTTGAAGCAATGTACTTGTTGCATTGATTCAAAGAATAAACTATTGTGATCAAAGTTCAAAATTTCTCAATTTTTCAGATGCCCCACTGTTGCCTTGATGAGAAGGATTATGCTAGTATACTGCCCCCTCGAGAGATCAGGTGGAAATATTAATTTTCCGATCGATATATAAAATGCGAGAGGAGTGGTTCTTATTGATCAAAGGATGAAAGATAATTCTTTGATGTAGACAATTCTAATGATGTATGGATAGTCATTGGCCATGGGTAGCCTCGTGTATATTTTGATACAACATACTAATTTTTGATAGAAATGTTAGTAAAGATAGAAGAATAAGAAGAATAAGATGGATGGAAGGAGGATTCACAGAAGTTCACATTATTATTGGTGATGATGATGTATTGCTTACCAAGAGTTGGGGTTTTCAAAGGACCAATTACTTTATGTTTGGTAACACACATAGGTATGATGCATCAAGGTATAAAGGACCAGGATGGCGTTGTACCTAGTGTGATGGACTTTGACTCACCAATTAGATAGGAGTATTCCTATTCACAGTTGACATACATAAACCTTGATAGGACAGACCTAACAAAGCAAGTATTCACCAAGTTATTTTACAAGAACATCCAATAAGCACAACAGATAAAAAAGATAATAATCCTTGCCCCATTCCTTTCTCTCTAAACCTGTTTTGTTTAGGCATCATCGAGAGGTCCTTGGAATGAGCACAAAATAAGATAAGTCAATAAAATACCAAATAAAGAAAACCAAACAAGCTAATGCTCTTCATATAGCTAGCCAAGACTAACTATTGTGGGGTACCTAATGCTTATGTCCATTGCAGGAAAGCTTCATCCTAGGACATGTTGTGATCAGGTTTTTTGATGGGACTGATTTGGGTGATAAGCTATTGATATTCTGAGTTGATCAACTTGCTTGCTTACTGACTTAGACTTTCAAGACTTTTGACAAGTAGGTGTTCACTTTGGAACCTGCTAAACTTGCTTCCGACTGACCCACCAAAGGGCGAAGATGGCGATTGATTTTATTATGAGTGATGACAAATCAAGGGTGAAAGCGAGATGAAATGGATGCACCATTTTGGATTTTGAGATATTTTGAGGCTATTTTTGGTATTTTGAGATGTTTTACAAATGTTTTTGGTATTTTGTGTCTCGGGGACCGATCAAGGATGGCCTTGCCTATGTTTAAGCTCAGAGACGATGTAGTTTAGATGGAAATTGACTTGACTACTAATGAGAAAGATGGGCAAACAGATTGCCAATGTGACAGATGCCTAAGGACTGACCCAGATGTAAAATAGATGGGAAAACGGATTGCCAATGCGATGGATGCCTAAGGACTAACCCTAACTATCTCAGGGGATGATCAAAGATCAACCTTGCCTACATTCAAGCTCAGAGATGACGTAGTTCGAGAGGATGACTCTGTTTTTGATTTTTTTTGGATTTTGACATTGTTTTTGGAATTTTTGATGGATATTTGAATGTTTTTGAATTTTTGCATGATTTTGACGATTTGGATATGGATACGTGATGATATCAATGCTCTATTTTGGGATTTTTTTAAAAACCAAGCTTAAGGTTGATTGATCAAATTGATGGATTGATAGTTTGACTAAGTGTGTTAAGTAAAAAAAAAGTGATAATGCACTTGTAAATGCTAGGAAGTTGTGTTATCCCAAAGTAAACTTGTACAAAAGTGGATGGTTTGACTAAGTGTGTTAAGTCAAATGAGGTGATTTATGGATTTGATAATTTGGCTAAGTGTGTTAATCCAAACAAGATGATAATGGACTTGTAAACCCAAGGAAGTTGTGTTATCCTAGAGTAAACTCATGCACAAGATGATAGTTTGACTAAGTGTGTTAAGTCAAACAAGGTGATAATTGATTGGATTCGATTGATCAAGTTTGATGAAGCTTGATTTGGAACAAAATTGTTTCAATGATTTGATGTGATGCTGACGCACAAGTTAGGTGTGACTGATATTAATTGCTCAGATTGATGTTTGATGAAAGATAAAGGATGAGGAACGTCTTCCTATCAAAATATGCCATGGGCTAGTGATTTAGATTTTTGGCTCATAAATTCTTTGACCAATTTTATTTCATGTTTGCCAATGTTTAGATCACCACATAAGTTGGATGACATATATCAAGATCTATTCTTGAAGCAAGATGCAAATATCTTCCCCCAGTGTCTAGCAATGTTTGAACAACCATGGGTAGATTCTTGGATAGATGGATGGATGAATGGATATGAATTATCTTGCAATAAGATAAGGGTGTTTGCACAAAGGATTCTTATTTGGATAATTCTTTAAGGCTCAGATAACGTTGGGTAGGATGGGATCAACTAAAATAACCCATGTCAAAATGCTTACCATAAACAAGTGTAAAGTGTGCACCAAACCTTCATCAAGATCAATATAAGGTAGATAAATGGTAATGGGTTGGATAAACGATTCATGGATGAATGGATGATATGGTCGAAATGTTGGCTTTATTATGGATATGATAAGATGCTTTCTCTTGAACTAGAGCATGTAGATGCTCGATTCTACACATGATACCTATTTTCCAAGTTTTCACCATGGTACCTATCCAAAGTGCCACTGAAGCGGTTTTCGCTAGAGGATGATTTTTCTCTTTACTGTTTTCAATCCTTTTTTTTTATTTTTTTGAATTTTTATATTTTTTGATTTTTTTGTATTTTCTGAGAGATTTTAAGCTGATGCTAAACCACCTGGTGGTGTTGAAATTGATGCTTCTGTCATAATGTGCCATTGATATCCTTCTGGAAGAAGTTTTCTTTCCAAGATACGTGCACTTGAAAGAAAATTTTGAGACATCTGTTTTGCTTTGTTGATACCAAAGTTAACTCTGTCTTTATGCGCACATCGTGATAGAGTGCCTTTTGAATCCTTATGATGAAGGGTCATTGCCAACACATGGTCAATGTGAGAATTGGATATCATGCATGGAGGCGGGGATGGAGTGTGTTTAGGAATAAAAGATGGATTGGTTGATAGTTTGGAACCTTTGACTCTCCAAACTTGGGAAGATGAGCAATGATGGGTGGATATGGAAGTGTGCATGGAATTAGGACCAACTGCTCGATACACTTTGTAAGTCGCATTGGAAGCCTACTTTTTCTTTGGTGGACATCTTGGATGGATACTTTTCCCTTTTTGATTTTTTTTCATAGTTTGTTTGACTGATGGAGTTTGATAGGGATAATCTTTCTTTGTATTCTTTGGTATCCACTTGTATTTGATTTGTCCAATAAGCTTCTTAGCTTCTTTTTCTTTGATAATTTTCTTCTTGCTTTGATTCAAATCCTCCTTTTGATGTTGGTCCCAATTCGTGGATGGGGTGATGGGTGGATGGAGATTTATGATGTGGCAGTTTGTAGTATTGGCATTGGTTTCATCATAAGGATTCTTCATGCTCCCTATGTTGAAGTTTGGTTGAGATGAAGTTGCCCCTAGTTTTGTGGAAGGATCACTGATTTGTTTATATCCCTTGATTGTCAAATAACCAAGGCCTCGATGCTTAGGATTTCCAATAATCTGTATTGGTTCCAAGATACCCTGTTCATGTAGGCCTAATCCTCTAGCTTGATAATTCATCTGCTGAAAAAGTTTATTTGCAATAGGATATGATCTACCTTGGAAACAAGGTGTTATTCCTTCTCTGCTCTGTGGTGGATCTTCAAAAGTGACAGCTTCTTTATTGATGAGGTAGCTTTACCTAAGAAAGGTAAGTGATCCATCTTTATAAGTGATAGGATCCTCTATATGTGGGATGAATGCTTGATTGATATCTTTATATTGATCTTACGAGATACCAGATTGTAATGCTTCTTCAAGAGATGTTGATGCTTCACTATCCTTGTAAAAGTATCCCTCACGATTCATTTCATAAGATGTTTCTGATTTGTGACTTCTATAGGAGCCCTCTTCATGACCTATTTCTGATATGTCTCTGGATTTATCTATATGTTGACCATGTGTATAAATGTTAAGAGTAAGAGACTCTTGTTCCTTGGTAATGATGTCAAGAGTATGAGACTCTTATTTTGAGTGAAGATCATCTACGTTTCCATCCAAAGAAAGCATCTTATGGGTAGATGGAGGAGTATGTGCTATATGGATGTGATCATCTCATATATATAGGAGAGTGTCCATTATATCATTGTAGTAGCTTGGAGATACAAATTCTTGATCTCGAATGATTTTGGAATTGCTCTCAACATGCTTTGGATCAAGTTCTTGACATGGGTCAATTTCAAAGAATGGATTGCTTATAAAGGGCTCTTGGATATCTTTATTAGGCATAGGAATATTTTCAAATGTTATGAGGTCAAAAAATGTCCATATGTTTTGGAATGGATCATTGCTAGACCTTGGTGAAAGATGTTCATCATGCTTTGGAGTAAATTCTTGAGATATGTCCTCTAACTCATTAGGTGATGTAGAGACATTTTCAACATTATCATTGGTCAAAGGATCTTGATCATCATTTTGAATGATTATGGTGGGAATCAGTTGAAAGCTTTTATGAGGGAGTAATTCCTGTGTTTGGTGTTGAGCCAACAACGCTTGTTGTTGGTCATGTTGTTCTGCCAACAATGAATTTTTTTGGGCTTGTTGTTGAGCTTCTTGTTGATGGATTGCTTGCAATAGTGCCCTAAATTGTGTTTGCTCCTACTGAGCCTGGTGCTGGGCTTGAGCCTGTGCTTGTTGGGCTACTCGAGCCATTTGCACAAATTGTGCTGCTTGTTGGGCTTGGAGTGCCTTTTGGTGGGTAGCTTGCAACATGATAGAGAATGAATTTGTCATGTTGTGTTTTGGTGGTGGTGGTAGTGGGTTGGGGATGGTGTTGATTGCTGGGATTGCTTGGATGGTTGCCACCTGCTTTTGCGATATCGATGGAAAAATGGGATGATTTGGTATGATTTTTTGATTTGGCATGATAGATTGAAATTGAACATTGTTGTGGTTGGGAATCATATTGCCTTGATTTAGGTAACTTTGATTTTTCATGGTGTTACCTTGAATTGGAACAATATCTAAAGTCGTTAACATATTGCTTGGGTTTTGAACAACATTGGTTTAATTTGCAAGCATATCTATCCCAAAGCTTACCAAATGTGGATTCGAAATGGTCATTTTTGGTAAAGTTGTACTTGGCATGTATGGATTTGGTGGGAAAATGTTGTTTGGAAACTCATGCATTGAGCGTTTGGTTGATAGATTTGCAAATTTGGACTTGGATTTAAATCTACCATTGGGAAAGGTCTTCCAAACATTGGATTGGGAATACTCACATTCATTGTACTTTTGAGGTTTGGAGGAGATAATGATGCCATGTATAAATGTGAGTTTCAATAATCAATTGGCATTGTGAGACTTGGATAGTTTGGTTGACTTGGGTTACTCATGATGTATGAGTTGAGTTTAAAATCCATGTTTTTCTTATGTTTTGACCTTATTACGAAAGTGAACCTCTAAGGTGTTTAGGAACAATGATGAGATGAAGGATGAAAGTGTGAGTGATATGGGTGTTTGAACTTCTAGGAACTTTGGATCAATGCTAGACTTTAGGAGTTGGTTTGATTCGATAGTTTGACTAGGTGTGTTAAGCCAAACAAGATGATGGTGAAATTGTAAACCCTAGGAAGTTGTGTTATCCTAGGGAGAACTCACATAAGAGAATGAATTGGCTAAGTGTGTTAAGCCAATCAAAGTAATCATGAACTAGTAGACCTCAGAAAGTTGTGTTATCCTAGAGGCAAATTTGTTCAAGAAGATTGATAATTTGACTAGGTGCATTAAGTCAAACAAGGTGATGCTGATTTTCCAAAAGTCTATCATCAATGATGTTTCCAAGGTTCCAAAAGTTCTTGGTGATTTGGGATTTGATTGATGTTTGAGATATGGGTGAAGTGATGATTTTATCCTAGATGACCTTATGAGGACTTACTTACAAGACCAAGGTAATGAAGAACATTCTTTTCCCTAAAAGTAATTCAAATCCAAAGACCAATGTTTGCATGGAAACCAAATGACTCAAAAGGGATCAAGCACATGTGTGGTTCAATTTTCTATTATCTTGTTTGGATTTGGCTCTTTTTACCACAAACACTTTCTTGATTAGCTTTTTCAAACTGAATGTCTAATGTCCTAATTTTCTTTCATCCCACAAAGTGTATTATGTGGAAATCAAGGAAATCAAGGCAAAGGTTTCCTAATGTTTAACCTTGGTGAAAAAAATGATGATAAAATCCAAGCACTTAGAAACCTCTAAGGATGTGATCCCTAGGGAAAGCAAGAGTACTTAGATTTGTCAAAGGATCTTTGTTTCCTCCAAGGGGTTTAAAATTCAAAGCTCTTGTGAATGATTGTTTTCAAAAGTTTCGAGGACCACACAATGTGTTCTTCCAAGCACTTTTTACAACCGTAGGATGATGAGACAATATTTTGTTGGGTTCCCACTTGGATAAATCTAGCTATGCATATTTTGTGTAGATGGGTAAATGCTTGACCACACTGGCTCCCCTCCACGACACACACTTCTCTTGTCAGCCAAGCATTAGTACCCATGAATCTCCCATGACACACTTTCCATCTCTACAACAAAACTATATGTATAACGTGGGGCGACTTCAAAGGACATGACCTTTTGCACAACAAAATAGATAAGGTTTTGGCCTTTTTCTAAACAAAGGGTTCTAATGCGGGCATTCCGTTCGTGGGGGATTATCCAACATCAGCGAGAGTCCATTTCTATCCATCTCATTGGAATAATCATCGTGATTCTTGAACTTTCCTCAAAAATCCACACTTATATATCCGTTGGGTCATTCCCTTGGGTGATTAATTTTTCCCACAAGGCAGGCCCACTAAGATAAACAAAAGCGAGTAAACCTATTCATAGTTCGATCAACCTTTGTTTAGAAACAAAGGGAGAGCACACACCATAAATCTACTCACACTCACAAAGTGTTGTGTTCAATTGTCAAGTACCCAAATTGAAATGTGGAGGCAATATTTTATGTGACTTAGTGTCACCAAAAAGACTTTTGATTCTCAAAATCACTGTGAGGTGCAAGAGAAGCACATATGCCTTTTCAAATGATACTACTTTGCAAAAAAGATTACAAGACACCAAGAACACATGTTCATTTTAAAATCCTCAAAGCAATAATGAATTCTTTTTAAGCACCAAAGGATTTATGTGGGATTTCTTTCTTCAATTTTTATCCTTTAAACCAAATCTAGTATGCTTGTCTAAGGTTCTTTTTAGCCCCTTGGCAACTTTGAAAAGAAATTTGATTGTTTATTTTTTAGAGCCCAAAAGAAATTTTAGTGTCCTAAGAGCATGAAAGTAAACAAATTTCTTAGAAAGGGATTATAAGTTCTCCCAAAGTGTTTAAAAACACTTGATACAATGATATGATAAATTCATAGAGAACCCTTGGCCTTTGTTTTTCTTCCTCCACTTTTGATCAAGAAATTTCCTCTTTTGGTAGATTTCAACAATTGTTAGATTTTTTCTATTTTTGGAAATTTTGCATACATGACTTGAGAGTCCTATTTTTTCCCAGAAGCTTTCTAAACTAAGGTAGGATGAATTGCCAAATAACATTTGAAATTGGAAACATGGGTTTTGAGTTATTAACAAAAGCAACTTTCAAAAAACTAGGAAAAAGCACTAAAATGTCGTTTTGAGGGCCAAGATGAAAGTTTCAAGCCCCAAAAATGTGCCACAATCGCCACCAACTTATCTTTGATAGTTGGCCATCCATACGCCACCTCATAAAGAAACCACCTATAAAATTTCAGCCAAAACCCACATCCGAGTCAAAAGTTATGACCTCGGGAAGTTTCGTGCATCACAAAAAAAGGTTAAAAAAACCAAAAATTTGCAAGTAAGACGCAGTTTGTAAAAGCAACATAGTTTGGGCAAAAGCAACACTATATAGCACCACATAGTTGACTGTGGGCGGTGCTCTGCAGGGGCAGAGATCGAAAATGCGGTGCGATATGGTCAAGCGACGCAGTTTGTAAAGCAAACGAGTTTAAAATTTTAAATTTTCCAGGTGGGAAAGCAAGAGCGGTGGAGTTTGGAGGAAATGCAGTGCGATATACCACTGTGGTGCTGAGGGTGGTGCAGTATAGCACCATGCGGTAGAGTTAGGAAATTTTTAAAAAAATGACTGGCGGGCAGAAAAGCGACGAGGTTAAGAAACCATGCATGGGTCAATATTGTGTCGTGCCTCTAAAAGTGGTGCAATATTGAGCCGTGACTTTGGAAGCGGTGCAATATGGTGCCGCGAGGCGTAGTTTCCTGTGTCCTACAAAAAAAAAGTTAAAAAATGTGGAAATTTTGAAAAAACGTGATTAAATTCTTGAGTTTTCCCTCCTTCTAGCGCCAAAATGTGAACCCTAATTTCATACCTGCACAAATAAGGCAAACAAACACAATATTAGATCATTTGCAAGTAAAAAACAAGGATTCCCCATGAAATCCATTTACAAAACTTAAAATAGGAAAATGAGCAAAAGATGAACAAAGAAAGCAATTAAATCCTAATTAAGTGAGCAAACTAGAGATCCCATGGGGGAGTTGGTGCCAATTGATGTGTCAAAATTAGCCCTTTCCCAACTCCTTTGTAAGCTTTGTTGATGATTTGATGAGTGATCCACCTTGATGAAGATTCAATCAAGATTCATGATAAAAATCTGCATAACCTAACTAAGAATGTGAAGAAATGGATGAAACTAGATTTGCTTGAGGAAGAAGTTGAGTATAGTAAGTTTACTCAAATTGTGGATGATAGAATGAGAGAAAGAGTCTCTCATTTATAGATTTCCAAAATGGAAGAGATTGAAAATAAGCAATGTGGGATCATTCAACATCCGATGGCCAAGTGCCACTTGTCAAGATGTGAATGGTTGAGGAATGAGAACATTTTGGTCAATGTGCATGATAAATGCCATTGGATTCAAATTTAAATTTTGAATGTGACATGTTGGGGGGAGAGAAGAATAGAGTTAATGTCACTTGGCTCAATGCACAAGGACATGTAAGAGGCATTGAATGCCTTGTTGGAAGGACCAAGCCCATTTGAATTTTGAATTCAAATTGAGGGAATATTCCCTTTTGATGCCATTTTGAGAGAAAATAGGCAATTAAATAAATCAAAGTAATTGATTTATTATGCGAGTTGCATTCTCTAGAGGATTTTAGTGATAGGGATTAACTTAATCATAGATTTGATTAATTTAATGAGGAATTAGGAGATGTGACAATTTAGACTTAAATTTATGAATTGATTTAAATGAAATTGAGAGGAAATGATTAATTAAATAAATGATTTTGATTTATTTAACTAAGGAGGAATATGTTAGATTAAATTAAATAATGTTTTAATTTATTCAATTTAATAGGACTTCAGAGATTTAATTTAAATCAAATGAATTATTTAAATGAACAAAGAAAGATGATTAATTAAATTAAATTGATTAATTTAATCATCAAAGGAGAAAGACCTAATTAAATAAATAATGATTTATTTAATTAAGGGATGAAAGGTGTTGATAAGCTGAGAGTATGATTAAAGACAAAACGATGTTAGTAGGATCAAAATCAGGTGCATGTATATTTTACGTGTCTACACATCTATTGTATTTATAATCGAAATTGTGTAACATGACACAAGTATGTATTTAGACTGGAATTTTATATGAATTTATCTTATCGACTTTTATGTCATTGTTTCGAAATCGACTGGTTTTCTTTGATGTCTAAATGGATGAGATGACGACTTTATTTTGAATATAAATGATTTTATTTAAAGTAATGTCGCTGTTTGCTTTAAAGAGTTCCACTCTTTACATTTGGTATCAGAGCCCTAGGTTTGAACACTAGGGTGCTTTGTCCAGTATGCTAAACAAACATTCCTTGATGCAGGAATTGTGATACATAATGGGTACAAGAGGTAAAGGAGCTACTACAAGTAATGAGAATGACAGGTTGGATTAGATTCTTAGTCTCTTGAATCACCAGGGTTCTAGAATGGATAACCTGGAACATGAAGTTCAAGGTGTAAGAGAGGGATGAAGCCCTCGAGTTGAAATTCCCCAAAATTAGGAGCAACCTAACAATGACAATCCAAGGGTTGAAGTACCAAATCCTCAAGCAAGGATTGAAGGGGAGTTGGAGAAAGATTTGAAAAGGGTAGCACCGCCCAAGTTTGATGGTAAAACAATAGGTGATGGAGCTGAAGCCTGGGTAATTGAAATGGAAAAATACTTTGAGCTTAGGAATATGTCTAATGAAACCAAGGTAGTTTAGGCTGCATATCAGCTTACTGGAGAAGCTGCTACTTGGTGGGATAACGAGAAGACTAAGAAGAAGTTACTACCAAGTGGAACTACATGGGAAGTGTTGCAAATTTTTAGGAAGAGGTGGCTTCCACAGATGTTCTTTGATAGGAAGATGACAGAGTTCTAGAATTTGACACAGGGTGGTCTGACAGTTACCCAGTACTGGGAGAGGTTCACTAATCTCTTGAAGTATGTACCGCAGTATCAGATGGATGAACGATTTCGTATTCAAAAATTCATCCTAGGATTGAGGCCACAGATTGGAGCTGATGTGGATATTCATAATCCATTGATGATGGATGAGGTCTTTGAGAAGGCCATAAAATAGGAACAAAAGCTGGAATAGGTGGCAAACTACAGGAAAAGTGTTAATGCTAAATCTAGTTTTGGAAATAGGAAGTTCCAAAATAATAACAACAATAAAAATAATAACCAGAGGGGTAACAATAATAATCAGAAAATTAGGAATCTAAAGAGGGGAACAAACACTAAGGATAAAGGAGAAGGTAGCTTTGGTGGAAACAAGAAGGTGAACAATAATAACACCAACTTCTCCAATATCAAGAACAAGACAGGTGGTCATCCAGGGCCATGAGGTGGACGCTATAATTATGGAGGAGATCACTATGCCTCCAATTGCACTCAACGTATAGGAGGTTAGCGAGATGGTAATGATCAGCAAGCACCGTAACACCAGATACATGCAGTGGTTGACAACCATCAAGCAAAATTTTAGGCTACACCTATCTAGCTGTCAGGTAAGCTTTTTGGACAATCTCTTTCTATTTTGATAGATATAGGAGCTACTGAATGCTTTATTGATCCTAAAGTAGTTGCTAAATTACCTATTAGACCTGGTTTTATGTCGCATTCATGGATGGTTCAGTATAGAAATCAAGCAGAGAAGAGGTTAGATACATGTTTATCATGCAATGATTTAGAGTTACCTAACTTCCAAACCCAACTTAACCTTTATGTAGCACCGTTAGGTTCTTATGATGTGATCTTAGGGATCAATTGGTTAACTAAACATAAAGCCATAGTGAACTATGAAGATAAGTTTGTGAGTTGTTTGGATGATTTTAGAAATCCAGTTGAGATTTTAGGATCTTGAGAGCCTCTAGAGTTGAGACATATCTCAGCTATGCAGCTAAAGAAAGCACATCGGAAAGGATGTTCCATAATTGCTATTTTGGTGAGTGAAATGGGTAATGCCCAGCATAGTCTAGAGGGCTATCCAGTTCTCAGAGAGTTCTTGGATATCTTTCCTAAAGAACTTACTGAATTACCGTTGAAGAGAGAATTTTATTTCTCGATTGAATTTTTACCTGGAACTAAGCCTCAATCCAAAGCTCCTTACAGAATGACTACTATAGAGTTGTATGAACTAAAGGTTCAATTGCAGGAGTTGCTGAAATAGGGATTTATTAGACTGAGTGTATCTCCATGGGGTGCACCGGTAATCTTCGTTAAGAAGAAGGATGGAACCTTGTGACTATGTATTGATTACAGGATGCTTAACAAGGTTACCATCAAGAACATGTATGCTTTACCCAAGATATATGAGCTGTTTGATTAGATGAAGGGGGCCACAATGTTTTCTAAGATTGATCTTAGATCAGGTTACCACCAGTTGAGGATTAAGGATGAGGATATTCTGAAGACAACTTTCAAAACCTGGTATGGACACTACGAGTTCACCGTGGTACGTTTTGGCCTAACGAATGCTCCAATGGCATTCATGAACCTTATGAACAGTATCTTCAGAGACTGTTTAGATGATTTCATGCTTATATTCATTGATGACATTATGATTTACTCTAAAACAAAAGAGGAACATGAGAAGCACTTGAGAATAGTCTTGCAACGACTAAGAGATCGAAAGATTTTTGCTAAGTTTTTGAAGTGTAATTTTTTTCAGAAGAAGGTTCACTATTTGGGGCATGTCATATCTGTTGAGGGAATCTTAGTTGATCCTATGAAGATAGAGGCAATTGTAGATTGGCCAACACCGCAAAGTGTTACTAAAGTTTGTAGTTTCATGGGACTTGTAGGATACTACAGGAAATATATAGAAGGGTTTTCCAGGATTGCAACACCTATTACTTCTCTTCAGAAGAAGGGAAAGACATATGAGTGGATAGAGAAGTGCGAGGAAGCATTTCAGATTCTGAAATAGAAGTTGACATCGACACCAGTGTTGACTATACAGGATCCTAATGGGAACTTCATAGTGATTACAGATGCATCAGGTGAAGGTGTAGGAGTTGTGCTAATGCAGGAAGGGAAAGTGGTTGCATATGAGTCCAGGAAAGTGAAACAGTATGAGATGAATTATGCGCCACATGATCTTGAGCTTACAACTATAGTGCACGCATTGTAGATGTGGAGACATTATCTCCTAGGGAAACTATTTGAGCTTAAGATAGATCATTTAGTACTTAAGTACATCTTCACATAGTCGAACCTTAATGCGAGATAGAGGAGGTGGCTTGAGTTACTGAGTGAGTATTTTTTTGGTATTGAGTATATCAAGGGTAAGGAAAACAAGGTTGCAGATGCTCTTAGCAGGAGAAGACATCTCTCTACTATGTTGACCACAAGGTCAAATTTGAGGCAACAAGTGTTGCAGTATATCTTCCAAGAGATGAGCATTATGATAGGGTCAAGCAAGCCTTAGAGGAAGATCCTTCAGATCATAGATTTGATGGATATGTGATGGAGTTTGATGGTATTGTCAGATATCAGGGAAGGATGTATATCCCTGAGGGTGGAGATTTGAGGAAGTTGATTCTTGAGGAAGTTCATGATGCACCTTATTCAGGGCATCCAGGAGTTACAAAGATGGTAGTAGAATTGAAGGCTTTGTATTTTTGGCCTAAGCTCAAGAAAGATGTCATGGAGTACGTAGCTAGATGTTTGGAATGCTAGCGAGTCAAAGTCGAGCATGTGCATCCAGCAGGAATTTTGTATCCCCATGAGATACCTGAGTATAAGTGGAAAGTAATTAGTATGTATTTCATCCAAGGATTACCTTTGAGTAGGAAAAGGCATGGTACCATCTTAGTAGTTGTTGATAAGCTAACGAAGGTTTCACATTTTATACTTGGAAATTTGAAGGATGGATCATTGACTCTTGCAAATAAATTTGTGCAAGAGATATTTAGATTGCATGGTGTACCAGAGACCAATATTTTTGATAGGGATACTAGGATGACATCTAGGTTCTAGACTACACTGAATGCAACTTTGGGAACTAAATTGAAATTTAGTTATGCATATCACCCACAAACCGATGGGCAAACTGAAAGGGTCAATCAAGTTGTGGAAGACTTACTAAGGATGTACTGCATGGATTAGCAGTACAAGTGGGAGGAATATTTTCCATTGGTTGAGTTTGCCTACAACAACTCATATCATGCATCTTTGGGTATGGCACCTTTTGAGGCACTATATGGACGGAAATGTCGCACACCCATCAATTGGGATAGGATGGAAGATAGGATCATCATTGGTCTTGATATGCTCAAGGAAATGGATGAGCAAATGAAGTTGATCGAGGGTAGGTTGAAGGAAGCAGCCGATAGATAGAAGAGCTATGTTGATAGGAATAGGACTTTTAGACAGTTTTATGTAGGAGATAAATTCTTCTTGAGGGTTAAGCCTCATAAGAGCTCTATCTCATTTGGGAAATCATCAAAGTTGGCACTGAGATTTGTGGGACCATTTCATGTACTGGAATTTATTAATCTAGTTGCATATAGACTAGCGTTACCACTTGATCTAGCTCGACTCCATAATGTTTTCCATGTTTCTTTGTTGAAACCTTATCATCGTGATGCATCTCATATTCTTGATTGGCATTCATTATAGGTACAGGATCCAGGGGTGGTGCTAGTGGAGCCCATCTGAATCCTAGACAGGCATAGCATTAAGCTATGTAACAAAGATAGTACTTAGTACAAGGTCCAGTGGGACCAGTATACCAAGGATAGTGCTAAATGGGAGGATTTTGAGATGATTGATTGTCATTTTCCTCATTTTCTTTCATAGATTAGCATTTTTTTTATGCGGAGATACTTGATACTCTAGTTTTGATTCATATGTTGTGAAATTTGATAGCATGGATGCTACTATTATTGTTTATGCTTATGTTTGAGAACTATGTTGTTAGTTACTATTTCATTATGATTGAGATACTATGCTTTACCTATTGAGGTATTATGCTTTTACTGATTGAGATAGTATGTTTTATTGATGGTGATGTTATGCTTATTGAATAGTTAATAAGACATCAGGACGATGTCTCTTCCAAGAGGGGAAGGATGTCACATATAGATTTCATTTGATTAATTAAATGCAATTAGTAATCATGATGTCACTATTTAAATTGAAATTAAATGATTATTTTAATGAAAGTTAAATTTAAATGAAATTGAAATTGAAATGCAATTACCATGATTTGAAATGCATTTATATTTAATTTGGGGTTTGTCATTGCTAATGAAAAATTGAATGCAAGTGAATGCAGGAATAGGTGAATGTGATTGTCGGCGAGAACAACGATCAAATAGAGTTGTTTATCCATTAGAAGTTTATAAGTAAGAAGGAATCTCACACACTCACTTAGATAATATTTTAATGCATTTTGTTATTACTGTGTTTGCAAGTTTTAAAATCTAGTTTTAATTTAATTTCTCAAAATTGTGAAAAATGCATGTTGATTTGAAAATGTTAATTTGATTAAATTTGATGAAATCGATTTAAATTAAATGATTGGATTTCTTGTTTAAATATTTTATTATTGTTTGAAAATAATATGCTTGTGTTTCGAAATTTAAATGGAATTGGCTTTTATTTCGAAACTTGATAAAATTTAAATTTTTAAAGTGTTTTATAAATTTAATTGATTTTAATTGAAAATATGAAAGGAAAAAAGATTTAACAATTAGAAATTGAACAAAATATTAAAATAGAGTCATTGGAAACAAATTGAAAAAAAATTACGTGCAAATTGAACTTGGCATTCAAATCAAACTTCAGTTAACAAGTTGAAGAAATATCTTCAATCAAGAGGAGAAGCAATCAAAAATATGAAACTTAGAGTTATAGAATTGATCTGGGGATCAATCTAAAATAGTGGATCTCATTTCTTGTTAAAATCAATGCCTGAAAAAAAAAGAGGAATCATATATTGGAGAATTTCGAAATTGGAGAGACATAGAAAAATTAGTTTGTAGTGTTCTTGAGCAAAAACAAAATAGGAGAGTATTATCCGAGAGGGAGAATTTATTGTTTTGGGTGGTTAATTGTTTTTGGATCTCACTCCATGCACACAAGAGGAGAGTTTTATTATGTTCAAAAAGTGGTAAACATTCACCACTCTGCATAGCTTCAGGGACCAACCCACACACAGAGAAAGGTAGGGTGCGAACTGGTAAGAAGTGCAGCCAAGAGATCCTCACACCTCACACTCCATCATTCCATGTGGCCTATTTGGAAGGCATGCTAAGAATCTCCAAACCCATGCTCAGCCTCTAAATTCTCCTCACACCCCACGTAGTGGGAAAGTATAGAGGGCATGACCAATAGTTCTAAACTCCCTATGTAGCCAGCTAAGGAGTTACCAGGGGACGCACAGAGAGGAGAATATCAAACGCAACCACCAAGTTTCTATTCCCATCCAATAACAGAGGATTGGTAAAGGCGCGGCCTATGGGAAAGGAAGGATAAACACTTGAGACAAGAAGGAAAAGGTGTGTAGAGAAGAAAGAGTAGAGGGTGCAGCACTGGGAGGTATGTCCATGGTAGCAAGGAATTACAACACAAGAGTTTAAGAAAGACAAAGGAAAATTCACAAATATTTTCAAGAAAATTTCGAGGTAGGATCTTGAAAATTCTTTAAAACAAAGACAAGAATAGAGTAAAATTGAATGAAATAGTTACTTTATTGTATTGATTTTCAAAGCTATGTTAAAGTATATCTATTATTACAAATTCCGTTTGAATTCTTAAATACGAAATTGTGAATCACTGTGAAAACAAAACTTCTTCAAACAAGATCAAAACAGAAAAAATATTAGGAAGAATTTGAATTTGAAAGCATTGAAAAGTAGCTGAATGGATTTGGGAAAAGATTCAAAACGAGAAAACATATTTTAAATTTAGACTCAAAAAGGATCTTGAACATAAAACTTATTACTTTTGTTGACAAAAAGTTGTAGTTGAAATTGGTTTGAAAAGAATTCAGACTGAAAATAATTTGATAGAATAACTTCTAAATTTCAACATTATTTTGAAATAGAGGTATTTAAACATTGAATTTTTGCCATTGGAACACAAAAAAATCAAAATAGAAATAAAAATGAGTTATTTTAAATCTGTTTGAAAAATTACTTATTTTCTGAAAGTCTGTAAAACAAAAAATAAACCATTGAAATTTAAATACGATTTACTTAGAAACAGAAAAAATGAACTTGAAACAATATTAAATAGATGAGTACAATAACGAATGAGCATGTGCTCTTTTATGACTGTTTTTATATGTATTAAATTTTCATACTGGAGATACACCTTCATTATTCTTGATTACTTAATTTACTCACTTTAATTATTAATTTTATGTCTTTTATGGATTTAAACAATGAAAAAGAAACAAATTTTTAACTGTTTTCACTTCAAACAAGTTTTCAGTTTTATTGTTTTGAAAGATTGTATTTGACTGTTTAGACCATGCATGCTTGATAAATGAATGTGCATGTTATGTTTTTGGGAAAGTTACCTGCCGGGATGGGTGCCGAATATGGGTTAATAGAGAGTGTAGTTTTGCTTTTCCAAAATTGCTTTATTTGTCGTGGATGACATTTTACTTGGCCAAGTAACTTAAGGACCATTGAAATAGATGGATTTATTGAACTCTCTACCATATCCTAGTATCGAACTTGCTTATTTCTTAAATGATTTAGAAGAATGAAAATGCTTGTGGTTTTACTAGTTATACTAGGCACGCACTTGATTCCATCTTGCTCGTAGACTGGTCCTATCTAAGTGATTCGTGCAAGGTCGGGTATTTCTTGAATGACTAAAGAAATTCGGGGAAGCATAAGCTTTGAGGTTGGGCAGAAAAAGTGCCTGATCCTTGTTCTCATCTTCTTTATGAAGATTAGCTATTGGATTGAAGATCAACGGATGGCATCTTCTTTTATGTTTTACTTATTCTTGAAATATTTAATGAAGAGCGTAAGGTGACTGGATGCCTAAGTCTCAAATTGTAACTGATATTCTTATCATCTATTGTATTTATAATCGAAATTGTGTAACATGACACGAGTGTGTATTTAGACTAGAATTTTTTATGAATTTATCTTATCAACTTTTATGTCATTGTTTCGGAATCGACTGGTTTTCTTTGATGTCTAAATGAATGAGATGATGACTTTATTTTGAATATAAATTATTTTATTTAAAGGATTGTTGTTGTTTGTTTTAAAAAGTTCCACTCTTTTCAGAGGGTAAGTAGATATAAAAAGAGAGGGAGGTATAGAGAGGGAAGGAGGGAGGGATGGTTAGGTAGAGAGAGGTAGGGTGGGAGAGGTAGAGAGAGAGGTAAGTTGGGAGAGGTAGAGGGAGAGAGAGAGAGGGAGATGGAAGGAGGTAGATAGGAAGAGGTATGGTGGGAGGGATAGAGGGAGGTGTTGATGGTGTTTTTTTGCACTAAAAAATACAAGCAATGCATGGGTGCATTACCTCTCTTGAAAGACAGTCTTCCACAATCAAATTGCAGAACACTATCCCAAGGTCTCTCGGGTGTCAGGTCATGACGAGGCTTGGAATAAATCAGTTGTTTGGTGTGATTTTGCTGGAATCACAAGGCGGTCTTACATGGTCAAAGTTGTAGGGGAATTGAGTCGATGAATGGAGTTCTACGGATTTGAAATTACTATGCTTTGTTGCAGGCTCAGGCAACAGTCTTAAACTCCATTATTTCGTTAGATTTGGCTTTACAATGTGCAACGAACCTTAACACAAGTTGTTTCTAAAAAAAAGGGAAAAATAAAAGGGTGAGGAAGGAAGATGTTTCCTGGACCTGCAAATATCGATGAACAGTGATCATGGAGGTTCCTGCTATGGACAGTTTCCTTAAACAGAATTTCACTTAACCAAAATTCTCACAATATCATGAAATCTGTGCTATCTTCTAAGGACTGCAGATATTCATCATTCATTCACTATGGGAAGGTGAATAAAGATGAGATTCAATGAGAAACAATGAAATCAAAGTCCAGACTAACTTTACAATGAGATAATGTTGCCAATTGGTGAGAGAATATACCAAGTAGGAGGTCATGAAGAATTTGTTAGTTTTCTTCATGGTGGTAAACTGCTCGTGGAAGCAGTCGCTGATGATCTCGCCCCAATAGAAGATGGTGCCGTTACCTTAGAGAATCTGTTCTATGAAATGGAACATCCATTCTTGGAAGAAGACCATGCTAGGAAAGCCCATGACTTGGCTGAGCAGAGTTACAAGGTCATGGTAGTCCTCGAAGAAGTCGCTGCAGAAGAGCTCCTGTGGAAGCTTCCCAGCACTACCCCATTTGTCCTTCAAGCAACATTGGTTGATAAGCTTTTTGCATCCCAATGGGTCCTATTTCCACACCTCTTTATAGTCTTCCATGGTGGGGACCTCCATGCTCTCAAAGGCAGGAATGTGGAAGGTCTCCGTTATACCTGACGGAGACATATCTATAACGATATTTCCATCATGATCCACTATGGTTCTAGTATCAGATTAGTATGCCTCCACACATGCCATTACCAGCTCCGAGGCCACTAAGGTTGGTGGAAAACTTGTAGCCTTAGCAAGTCTACTGCTCTTTATTAATTTTGTGTTTGCTGTTTTTGGGTTCATTCTAACCCTCTATGTGAATTCATCAACATTGACTTGTCCGATGTTGGTATCTGAGACATCCCTCCAAAGGGTAGTGATCCTGGATTGAATAGGG
Source organism: Sequoiadendron giganteum (assembly GCA_007115665.2). Taxonomy (NCBI): domain Eukaryota; kingdom Viridiplantae; phylum Streptophyta; class Pinopsida; order Cupressales; family Cupressaceae; genus Sequoiadendron; species Sequoiadendron giganteum. The sequence goes on along the minus strand of CM021103.1, from coordinate 442,398,936 downwards.
ATCCCCTAGAATTTTTATTCCATCAGGTCTCTATCTTCTTTGCCCCTTGGTGGCTTGGCCATTCCTTTTCCTTTCTTGGAAACAGCAGAAGTCTCTGCACCATATTCCATAAATCCTACACAAAAGACGAGAATTAGTAATGATGAACTTGACAAAATGGCCATTGACAAATCCCTACATGCCAAGATTAGTCTGGCAATCATAATTCATATTTAATAACCATGGAAGCTAGATACTTCATTGTTAGAAGGTAGTGCAGACAATCCGGAGTTCCTAGGCCAGAAATCCCTTGGTAGAATTCCGTTTGAAAGGGAAAAATGAGAATGGAATTCCCATAGGCATTTCCTGAGGTTCGATTTGAAGATTTGATGTTGGAGGTGGAGGAAAACCAAATTCTAGCAAGTGGGTTGAAATCCATTTTGGATTTGGAGGTCATTTGATGCCTCATTTGGAAGTTCGGGAATCATATGTAGGGAAGCCATCTGAAACGACGCAGAGGAAATGGAATTCCGGGCGGCAAAATCCGGGTGTTGGATTGCCATCACCGGGAAGCGGCTATGGGTCAACCGGTAGGAATGGTGAAATGAAAGCGAAAATCCAGGAGGAATTTTTCGAAAGCAGTCAGAGGGTTCGGGACAATCAGGCAGCAAACGAAACACCAGGACCCATAGGTTGGGAAGACACTCGAATGGGGCCATTTGAAATGGTGCATGAGGAATGAAATATCAAGAGGGGAATTCCGGTGCTTAGAATCTAGAAGAAGTTCGGAGGGAGTCCAGATTCTAGGTTTCAGCAGACAGTGGACCGGGGTCCGGGATCCGGGAAGACGCTCAGGCGAGGCCGTTTGGAGTGGTGAAGACACACAGAATCCCGGGAAGGGAATTTCGGAGGTTGAAGTCCGAAGAGGGAAATTAGTGTCGAGAGTTTTGACCAAAAGATGGAAGATTTTGTGACCGGGAAGCTACGTCTGGAAAGCCGCAAGGTGAAAGCCGTTAGAAATGGCGAAATGGGGATGAAATTGTGGGAAGGGAATTCCGAAGGCTGAATCCCGAGGGAAGGTTCAATTTGGCAAGATTGCGATGTTGAGTTTAGATGGACTTCGAGGGTCCAAGGTCCGAGGGTTGGGAGGATGCTCGGGCGGGGCCGTTTGAAATGGCGAGGATGCAACGAAATCCTGAGAAGGGAATTCCGATGGTCGAAGTCCGAAGAGGGAATTGCCAAATTCAAAATTTGAATAGAAGAGGTATGGACGGCCATGGGCAGACTCGGGCCTGGAAGGCATCAGCGCGGTTCCAAAGAACAGCCGCGTTGTGGTGAAGTTCCTGATCAAATTTTAGGTGATTTAAAGATTGGTTTTTACATTTTTAAAACATGGGTTTTGATCGGAAGGCACGAATCTACTTTAATTTAAACCCATTTTACAATTTGCATGCTCAAAAATGAAAAATTTCATAAAATAGAGAGGGAGGGTGCATGGAAAACAGTTGAAAACGGAGCTCGAAATGCTGGGCGGAAAACACCTAGTCGCTGGAAGTTCTCCAAACTCATCTATCACTTGCACAATTGATAATGACGGTTGGAAAATTTGTTTTTATAGCAAAATTGTCATTAATGCGATATTTAATTCCTCTATACGGTGGCAGGTGTGGTTGGTGAATTTGAAAATGCAGGGGCAATGGGAGGTCTAGGGTCTGGGGTCCGGAAAGCCGTCCAATCATAGCCGTTGAAACAACAAAGATCGACAGGAAACCCGGCCAGGGAAATCTGGCAAGGGAAACCCGGCAAGGGAATCCTGGAAAGGGAAACCCAGCAAGGGAAACCTGGAAACTACCACAACTGCCAGAACGACATTTTGACAAGGAAAACCTGAGTTAACCTGAGGCTTAGCAATTTTTGAAGGGGGGGGGACTCCGGTCAAACTTGAAATATGGCATCAGGAAATGCACCAACCCCTTTGGGGCACAAAATGGGTACGCAAAAGGAGGCAAAACAAAAGGGGACCAAAAAAACAAAGAGGGAAAGAGGGTCATCGTTCCAAATGGGGTGTGTGTGCAAAAGGCACAACAAATGGCGACTCCACTAGAAGAATGCTCCTAGCATTCTAGAGATAAATATTCATTCCGAACCCATGATCTCTGATTTCGTAGACCTAAGACAATTTTCAAAGCTAAACTGAGGACAGTTTAAGGAAGGCAGGATTGAATCGGACTATAGATTTATCATGGAAGTGTGTGCATGGTGAATTCATTTCCTTTCCTCAGAGAGAGTATGAGTAAGCACGGGTCAGAGAAGATAAGCTATGTAGTTCATCTAATCCCAAAAGTAACTTGGACATTGCTCCACTACCAGTCAGGTGTCCATAGCCCCAATGGAGTTGTCGCTATGACCTCACGAACATAGCTCTACTGCCAGTCGGGCTTCCATAGCCCCGATAGAGATATTCACACACCTATACGGTTGTTCTTTGCAATTTATTTATTGCTTATGCTAGGCATTTCCTTTTAGCACTTTCTCTTTTCTTTTACTTTTTGTCAACCATGCGAACAATGAAGTTCACAATGGGCTTGAGAATCGCAGTGGTCACTGGAACAGACTTTAGATTTTTCACTTATCTCTGCTTCCCAGCGATCACCATACTGTTCTTTGGAGATATTTTAAATTTGTTTCATGTGTACCATGGAAAGAGCAGGGATTCAAGCAGACAACCATCCTAGGTTAGTGCAAAGTTCAAAAGTTGAAAACCAATACTTAGGAGCTTTTAGGGGGTAGGAATAGGGAATGAAGGCTTATCTAGAGAACAATGCGGAAGCAGACATCAAGGTAAACCATTCGCTGGATCAGGCACGACCACCACAGCAAAACAGGGAGACACTTCCCAAAATCACGATAAAGCGGCTACGAAGGGAAACAAAACGAAAGGATAAAGCAGGAAATCTATCTTAACTTATGAACAAGTATTTACACAGATAGCTCCCAAGAGCTCAGGCCTGGAAGTAATACTTGAGGTGCTACCCGTTGATCGGAAATGGGACGTCTTCACCAGTGAGAGTCTTTAGACAGAAAGCATTATCTCCAAGGATTTCAGCAATTTGAAAGGGGCCAAGCCAAAGCTTGTCAAATTTGTTGTGTCCCCCTTTCTTTTCATGGGCCTTATCCCAGTAAAGGACTAGATTTGAAATATGGAAGGCCTTAACTTTGGCTCGATGATTGAACCATCTTTTGACTACGCCCTGGTGCTTGGCTAAATTTTCTCTCACACAGTCTCGTACTTCTTCAAGGTGTAGTAGTTCAGCGAAGCGAGCTTCTCTATGGTCTGCTCCTTCATAAATGTCATTGCTGAAATGGAGGGTCAGGATTTTGAAATGTATGGGAAAGATGGGTTCTAAGCCATAGACTAGATGGTATAGGGAATATCTAAGGGTAGCCTTGTGGTGGGTGTGATTGGCCCATAAAGAAAAACAAAGTTGGGTGTGCCAATCCTTAGGATTCCTATCTAACAGCTTCTTAATCACTGTGATCAAGTTTTTATTGGTGGATTCAGCAAGGCCATTGCCCTGAGGGTAATAGTTAGAGGAGAATTTGAGGGCGAAACCATAATAAAAAGCTCAATTTGTGAATTTTAATGAAGCAAATGCAGGGCCATTATCACACACTAGAGCATATGGGCAACTGAAACGATTCAAAATGAAACTTTCTAAGAAATTAGTCACGACTTCAGTTGTACATTTCTAATAATTTATTGCTTATGTCCATCTAGTGCAGTAATCAAAAGCGGTTAGAATGTAACTGTGTCCCATAGATGATGAAGGACTTACTAGACTAATGAAGTTGAGACCCCATAGTGCAAAAGGCCTTACCTCCATAACAGGTTGTAATGGGACAGCGATATTCCTTTCTCTAGCAGCGACAGTCTAGCACACATGGTAGGTACGGATGTGACCGTGAGCATCCTTGAAAATGGTGGGCCAATAGTACCCAGCTCTTAGTATTTGATGCACAGTCGAGAAGCCTGAGCCATAGCCAGTTCTGAATTTGTCATGGAATTCCTTGAGGACGCGATCAACTTCCTCCTTTCCCAGACATCACAGATAGATACCTTCATGATTTCTTTTGTACAATATAGAACCCTGCAACATATAGTTACTACTTTTCAACTTCATAGCTCATCTCTCGACTCCTTGCAGATGGGGCTGGCACTTATGGTTTAGTAGGTAGTACACTATGTCATCATACCACTCTCTTGGGGAGACGTCCTCCAGCTAGTATTGTTGTACCGTGAGCTTAGGTACAACATCAATAACTACCTCTACCATTGTTCAGGTGAGTACCTATCCTTTTACCAGCTTCATTGGTTGGATCTCCATATCATATTCTTATAGCAACGCGATCCACTTTGCTCTTCATTTGCCCAACTCATTCTGCATAAGCAATGTTTTTACTACAGGATTGAGAACTATGGCAAAAACCTTGTTACACAAGATGTAGTGCCGAAACTTCTTGACTCCTTTAACAAGGGCATAAGCTTGTTTTTCTACATTATGATAGAAAAGTTCAGCGTCCTTCAAAGGAGCACTCACGAAGGCAATCAGATGCTTGCTCCCCTCGTCATCCTTTTGTGTCAGAATACTGGCACAAGAGTGATTTGAAGCAAAAGAGTATATATAAAAGGGTTTCAGGTAATTGGGGCTGACCAACACAGGGGCATCAACAATTGCTCTCTTGATCTCCCCAAAAGCCTGTTTTGCTTCGGGAGTCCACTCAACCTTGGCATCTTGCTTCAACATGGCATTGAGTGGTTTGACGATTTCTGTGAAGCCAGTGATGAATTTGCGGATGAAGTTAATCTTCCCGAAGAAATATTTTAGTTCCTTCTTGCTACCTAGCAGCTGGATTTTCATAATGGACTGGATCTATTCGAGATCAATAGAGATTCCCCGCTCTAATAAGATGTGTCCAAGGAGCTTTCCTTTAGTGACCCCGAAGATGCACTTCTTTGGGTTAAGGGACACCCCAAACATGCGGCATCTTTCAAAGACCTTGCATAAGTCAGTGACATGATCATCCTGTTGCTTTGAAAATACTGTCAAATCATCCCCATTCCTCTAGGGATGGTGTTAGTTTTTAAGTTGATGACCCCTTCTATATCCAATTTTGCCTCTTGAGGCCTGACCTCATTGATTATCTACATAGCAAACACATCGAAACTGGTGAGGAATTCTAGAATGTGTGTGTCATCATTGAATACTTGGAAATTTGCCACATTGTCTGGGACTGACGGGATGGAAGTGAGTTGCACTGTGAATCTGTTTAGGCCAGATAGGGACAAGGGCTATAATGTGCTTGCCACCTGCGCCAGGGCATTGGTAATATAATTCTGAGTGCGAGGAATTAGCTGAATGTTGAATGCATCCAACCCTTTTAGTAGATCCCAAACGTGGTGTAGGTAGTTCGTAAGTCTTCGATCATAGCAGGAATAAAGCTTTCTGACTTGCTTTATGACTAACTCTGAATCTCCATACACCTGGAGCATCTTGACATCCTTTCTTAATGCCATCAAGAGACCCAATACCAAAGCCTCGTATTCTGCCACGTTATTAGTACAATAAAATTGCAGTCTATGAGCAGAGAAATACGATTTACCTTTAGGACTGATCAGTTTGAAACCTACTCTAGCTCCATGCTTGGATTTAGAACTATCAAAGCGCAACGTCCAAAATCTAGGAGAATCCTTAGGTGCAAGGCTGACAAATCTAATTTTTTCCTTCGACGGGGGTTACATTTTGGTGGCCATCTTGGGGACTATAGGAACAGGACTTGTTCGTCGATCAGATATAAATCCTATTTTTTTCTTCAGAGTAGCTTGCCTCTTGACATGCTCAATTGCTATTTGGCACAAGCAGTAGTCAAATTCTGAATGGGTGGCATTGTGTACCCAACACCAATTAGGAAGTAAGAGTTCCTAGAAGTTTGTTTGAGTTCCCAAACTGAGCTGGTCACACACACATTTTTCCATAAAATCTTGGAAACCATCGAGTAGCTCCTGACTTTCACCCTCTTCGAGCCCTTCATTTTTAGATTCGATGAGTATCTTAGTGCTCTGAGGAGCATTGTTCAAGTTGGTAGGTGGGCTACATAGCATGAGGAAGACCTCACTCATTCCTTCATCTTCAAGGTATTCCTGCTCATCCATGCATGCCACTGGGGAATAATTTCCTAGACTTGTTTTGGCATACAACACCTCATTCATGTTGTTGTACTCAATAATCATGAATTTCATCCATGGTTCTCTATCAATCCGGATCTTATTAGGCATTCCTTTCCATGGTAGCCATATGTGAGAGTAATCAGTGGCGGCATATCCGTTCAGTGCCCTCATGAAATCCCTTCCTAGGATCATGCCATAGGTGTCCGGGATATCGACCACTTGTATATCAATGGTTTATTGGACCCTGGGATCAACAACAACTTGCATGGGTATACTGTTGATCTCCCCTACTATGTTGATTTTGGTTTTATCAAGCTGTGTCACCTTCCATCGGGAAGGGGTGGGCGTGATTTCGAGTGCCTTGCACATGCTCAATGGCATGACATTAGCCGATGCTCCTGAATCCAACAAGCAATTATGGAGGTTCTTCGCAAACACATGGACGATGGTCAGAAAGGGAGGGGTCTCGAATTTTCCTTGAAACAACCCTCTAGAAACGTCCACTTGAGCAACCTGGGCCTTTTCCTTCTCACTACCTCTATTTTGGGTTGGTGTCAAATTAGCAACCCTATTGAACTGCCTATTTTCCTGCAGACCTGTTGGTGGGTCATCTTTACTATTAAAAATCTACCTGACCACTGGTTCACCTAGTTGTTCATTAAAAGAAACCTTCTTTACTGGAACCTCTTCCTAAGCTGATCCCTGTGAACGAGTCCCATTTATCATTCAAAAAAAGGCGTTCCTAATAGCAAGCACCTTTAGAAGTTCGAAGGCAGACACGCTCAACTTTACCTTCTTGAATTCCTCAGCAATATACTCCCCCATTTACTCAATCTCTTAGTCACAAGGAACATTCTGGGAGGGGGTAGCGTTTTGGCCTTGGCCACTACTTTGCTATTTATTTTTGTTGAGATATCATATTGGTGTAAGTGGAAAACTTGGATTATTGTTTGCACTCGGATTGGGAGGGGTACTAAAATTATTTGGCAGGATGGAGGTCATAAAAGGGCCTCCAGTATGACCTCCTGCTTGTCTACTTTTGAGGTTGTAAGGGGCAGTCCGTTGGTGAAACATTTGGACTTCGTCCTCCCTAAGTTCCTCTTCATCATCCTTAGGACCATTATCTATTGAATTAAAAAGTTGAGCCAAAGGGCTTTTGGAACTTACTTCTTTCACCACGTCATGATGGCTTGAATCAACGTTCTCTAGCTCAGGGGAGTTGCATTTCACCTTTGGGAAAGGGGCCTGATTTAGCACCAACACCGAGGCATCATATGGATTAGATGGGATAATGTCCCTACATCTTAAGCTATCAACCACATTCTGAACTTCTACTTGGAAAATCTTAGCTGTAGTTTGGAATTCCAGATAATCTAGTTCATAATGGTGGCTCGTCTTGTGTATGCGGCACCAATCGGATAAAGCAGCCTCTACCAAATAAACTCTGCTTGTGGGGTTTTCATTATTGCTACTGTTAGGTTGGTCAAGGGGTGTAGGAATGCCACCATTATTGGGGCATGTATTCCACGTCTAGTTCTACCTTTGGAAGGGTCTCTTGTCAAAGTTTTGGCCCGAATTCTGATTTCTATCATAATTCTTCCTGATGATATGCTAGCCTCTCGATTATCTTGACTTTCATGGTGATCTCGATTTTTCCTATTGAGGTTGGACTGGATGCTCTTTTGCGACATCTGCAGCTGGTTATTCTGATTCCTTAAATGTGTCATTTCAATCGACATTTTCTTGACCATCTCTGTAAGCTCGTTGATCCTATCCCTTTCGGTGCTATTTGGTTGTGGCACGGTATTCTGAAGGAACACAAGTTGTGCCGCCGGTTGATTCTGATGAGCCGGTGGGAACTTTGACGCTTGGAGGCATGTTGGCATCTGGGATCCCTGTGGATGTGATTGTTGCTGCTGGGGCAGCAAGTAGTGCAGTATCAAATACGCCTAGTTCATTGGCTGCCCAGGATGCAGAACTATAGGCAACTGCAGCACTGGGTTTAGTAATGGTGTCTGATACTGTAAGGCTTGCGTGTGACCCTGTATTTGTGCCAGATGTGCAGTTTGCCCAAGAGAAGGCAATGAACCTAATATGTTCTACCCCAAATCAGTACTAGCAATGATGGCTTCAGCATATACATCTACCAACCTGGCTGGTGGTGGTCTCATCCTTTTCACCAAGGCTGAAGTGAGGTTGTCTAGTGCCGCATAGTAAATGGGTAGGACAGCAGCATCGTTGAAAACATACGGGGCTTGGAGCTGAGTGTATGCTCTGTGGAAACAATCATTGAATGAGCTGATTGGTTCATTGATCTCCCTTTGAAACAACATGAAATGTCGATACGAATCTGTAGGGCTGACTGGGGTCTTGAACTTCTACAAAAAAACACTCTTTAGAAGATCCCACGTACTGATAGTTTCGGATGGCAGGTTGATGTACCAATAAAAAGCTTCCTCCCCTAAGGAATAGGGAAAGATCCTACACACCACATCTTCATACATGATCTGCATAGTCTTCAAGGTGATTTCAAAAATCTTGACATATTCCTCAGTTGTCCTTTGTAGATCCTGCTAGTTGAACTTCATGCAGAAGTTCTCAGGATTCTTTGGCATATCATGGTATAGGTTGAAGGCAAGCGGAGACAAGTTATTGCCCAGCGACACCATTGAAAAAGGCGGTGGAGGAAACTATGCCAGATTGGCCTATGTTGGTAATGGGGATGCAGTGATAGGTGAGGCAGCAACAAGGCTGGTGAATGTACTTGGCTAAAAGGTGGCGCTTAGCCTAGATGAAGTGGGAACTTGGAAGGTCTTAGTGGCGGGATGATCAGAAGACGAACCCATCGATGAGGATGAAGAAGGTGGAGGCGAAAGAGCAGTGAGCTATCCTACAGGATTAGTGATGGGTGTTCCCCTTCGTTTAGCTCTCTTAGCTCAGATCGGGGGCTATAATTCTTGCAACTCTCCCTTGTTTGGTGTAGATCTCAACACTCGATGAAATACCTCAAGGGAGAATGACTCAATTCGATCTAGCTTTACCTTTTTTGTGCCCTGCTTCTAGTGCCAGTTCTGTTGATGGTTTTTTTATGCACTTCACAACACAAGAAATGTGTGGGTGCATTACCTCTCTTGAAAGACAATCTTCCACAATCAAATTGCAGAACACTATCCCAAGGTCTCTCGGGTGTCAGGTCATGACGAGGCTTGGAATAAATCAGTTGTTTGGTGTGATTTTGCTGGAATCATAAGGCGATCTTACATGGTCAAAGTTGTAGGGGAATTGAGTCGATGAATGGAGTTCTATGGATCTGGAATTACTATGCTTTGCTGCAGGCTCAGGTAGCAATCTTAGACTCCATTATTTCGTCAGATTTGGCTTTACAATGTGCAACGAACCTTAACACAAGTTGTTTCTAAAAAAAAAGAAAAAAGAAAAGGGTGAGGAAGGAAGATGTTTCCTAGACCTGCAACTACCGATGAAAAATGATCATGGAGGTTCCTACTATGGACAGTTTCCTTAAACAAAATTTCACTTAACCAGAATTCTCACAATATCATGAAATCTATGCTATCTTCTAAGGACTATATATATTCATCATTCATTCACTATGGGAAGGTGAATAACGATGAGATTCAATGAGCAGCAATGAAATCAAAGTCCAGACTAACTTTACATAGTCATCTACCTTTAGCAAATGACCAAAAGTATGGACAAGAAAAACATACACACAATAACAATCTTCAAAACCAGAGACAACATGCTAAAACTACCAAATCTAATCTAAAGGCATTAAAACAGCAAAGTAACTTAAAGCAAAGCTATAACTAAAAGGGAGAGGAATCATGAAACATATTGAGAAACCCATAAATACACCAGAAAATGACTGTATTTGCTATTATAATTTATGCAGCATGCCTTTACAACAACTCAACTCTCTTAGAATGAGAGGAGGAGAGCCCTATTTATAGTTTTCAAAAAACAAAATGAGTGGCCAAGATTCACTCTACATTAGGGTTTCACCTACCCCCAAATATTTTACATTTATAACTAATTTCTTGTTTCTTCCCTATTTCGTTATCTAGTGACAGCACTGTAGCAAAGTTGTCTTTTAGCCATTTTCCCTTTGCTGTAGCTATTCTTCAAGGAACTCATCGTTGATGATGGGATTGCCTTCTCGCTTCTTCAATGCAACATACTCTATGAAACTTAGGACCAGGGATTGAAACTTATCCACCTCCATGATGTCGGATTTCAAGATTTGGTAAGTCCACTCCTAAGAATTGCTGCCAAGCTTCTTCCAATCATCATCATACTTAGCAGCATTGTCTTGAAAGAGTTCTGACTACGCAAAGGCTCAGGCAGTGAAGCACATGAATTTAGTAGTGACTTCGGCAGACATCCCATCTTCCATGATCTTCAAAAAGTAGGGATTTATATTCTCAGCATTGATCTCGACCATGGGCAGCTCATACCCTATCATCAGATTGAGGTACTCAGTGCACTCTTCTCTGGAATCCCTTGCCCATTCAATGTTTGGTGCCATTTTCTCAAAAACTTGTTCCAACCTCCTCTTCTAATGATCAAAATCTTGCTTCCACGTGTCCACCAACCAATGATCATCATCCTTGAAGGCAAGGTATTTTTCCCAGACATCACTTGGCAATACGAGTATGGCCTCAATCTTTGGGTAGGCCGACTCGTACTTCCTTGGGAACCTTTCACAGATCTGCCTTATGTCGTCGAGAGTTTTTTGAACCTCTAAGAACCTATTTGCTGCCTGGACAGCCAAGTTGATGCCCGTATTTCCTATATCCGAAAGCTGCCAGAACCAATTTTTTGTAGTTTTGTCCAAGTTCCATCTCTTTTCGAGCTTGTTAATCTATTCCCTGGACAACAATTGAGGTGGGGCCGATGATGTTGTAGGCTGCTCATCCAGAGACGACCACTGCTGAATATAAGTCATTAGATCAGCCACCTGCTCTTTTAGTTCTTCTTTGGAGACCTTATCGTACTGGATAAGGCACACCACTATGGCGATCGACTCTTGGAGATGCTCAACCTTTTGTTCCCTTATGGCCACTCCCAAGTTGATGGTGGAGACGTTGTAAGTTATACCTTGTTGCCCAATCATCGGCATTGCTATTTGCACTTTCCTTGATCCCGAGGCCTCCATGGTTACCTTTGATCTGACCTTTGGCTTCTTATCTTTTCTAGTGCTTACTTGTGCTTTGGCCATGATGCCTTCCAGCCTTTCCTTGGGATCCTTCAAGGTGGGAGTCTTTTGCTTGAGTTGTCTTTATAGCCAATTAGGCATTTGGGTTTCTTCCCTTGGCAGTTCACCTTGAGTCTTGTTGTCCTCTTTTTTAAGTTCGACAGTTCTGACAACAAGAGCCTTCTCCTTTGTTCCTACATCTTCCTTTCCTTCATTAGAATCTTGTTCAAATTATTTATGTCTAGCGGGGGACTCAATGAGTGACTACCCTTTGGGTGAATCCTTCTTTTCAACATCCTCCTCCTTCTCATTTAAAGTATTGTAATGCTCCTCGGGGCTCTTTGCTTGTTTGTCCTCATGGAGGAAAGTTTCCTTATCATGCTCTAGAGTCTGGCCATGTTTGTCCTCGGCTGGAGACCTATTACCTTCCATCTCCAGAGCAACAACCTCCTCTTCCCGTGCAAGTCGGTCGTCAGCCTCCTTATCCCCAATTTCTTTGAGCTGCTTGCCCTACTCTATATTGAGCTCGGGATCATTTGACTCTTGGATCAGTTCGGCATCAAGGTCCTCAATGCCCTTGCTAGAAGATTCCTATGCCACCTCATCAATCTCCTGATGCTCGAACAAGGGATGTTCGTGATATTCAAATTCTTCATACTCTGGCACCTTTTCAGCCTCCAACTGCTGTCGTTCAAGCTTGTCTTATATCTGCATGGTCACTTTCATCTTTGGCGATTCAGTGGAAGGAGATGTCATTGGAGCAGAGGCCATAGCCTAAACTATTGCAGCTTGGACTATCATATTGGTGAGCATCCCTAAAATCTCAGATGACACATTCTGCATATACTTTACAAAAGACTCTGGAAGGCTAGGGGCTGGCATTGTGGTGGCAGAAATGGAAGGAAGGGAAGGAGACATGGAGGAAGAGGTCATTGGCAAGGTGGTGGCGGAGGATGAATCTACGGGAATAACTTGCAACACTGGAGGAGTATGAGCAAGGTGGATGGAGATATCCACCACAGGCGGGGAGGAAGTAGAAGCTGGAATTGAAGTAAGCGGGGTGGCGGTGGTGATTGTAATGGGTGTTGACCCCAATGAGCTAGATCCCTTCTTTCCAATCCCAAGGGGCGGACCCTTGGGAATCACCATTGCCTCCGTGCCTCCCATTGTTTTTCTTTTCTTCTTAGAGGGCTCCGGCTCAGAAGACTTATGGGCATAGACCTTCAGTTTAGGCAGTTGTTCACTAGCCTCCTTTCTTTTCTTGGTCTTCAGTGATGGTGGGGTCTTAGATGTCTCACCAGTTGCAATGGTAGCTACCCCACCTTCACAACCACTTGGTTCACTTACATGCTCACTTGCAAGCTCGGTGAACATTAGGACAATCCCTTGTTGTTTCAATTGAGCCACCCTCTCATAGATCCATGCCCTTGTTTAGATTTCAATGGGCCTAGTGAGCACACCAATGTCATTAAGCTCGGGTGCATTCCAATCAATTGCAGGTAGTGGCAGGTTGGAAACTGCATCATAACCTGGGTCCACAACTGTGTCTTCATCCTCCTCTAGCTGATCAGGGACCAGACACAAGTTCACCCTTTGTACATGGATGACAGTCATGCACATGTAATGCCACAACCGTACCTCAAGATCATCCCTGCAGTTGGCCCAAAAGTCCTCGATGTTGTGGAGGTGGGCGTATTCATGTCCCAGTTCCTTTCTGACATGACCATAAGGATCCATTCGTGGCCTTGCTGTGTACTGTTCAAAGTTATACTCCACCAGTTCCTTTTCTGAATATCTTGCGCATTGGGAGGTGTGGATCTTATGCATCCCCTAACCAAAGTTCATGGGATAGGCGGGGACCGCCAGATGTTTTTCGCTGAAGACATTGTGAATGTGTCACGGCTGCCGAGTCATCTCTAAGAGAACGATCCGGTCATTTGGGTATCGAGGCAGCTTGTTCGGTCTTTTGGTGAATCCTTCAGCAAAGATGTATGTAAACTTGGGGAACTATATGTACCAGAAGGCGTACTACTTGAGGAGGACCCTATCACTGTGAGATGTCCTCCTATGAAAATCCCCTCCTACTGATCGGATGATGTGAGCAATGAATGCGTCGTTCACCCTATAGTAGTGTCTTTTAAAATTCTGAAACTGTAATTGAGAGTACTTGTCATAAGGCTTGAGCTCTGGCCCCACTGGATCATTGGGCATAATTGTCAATCCCTAATAATGTCATTGATTGGCGAGAGAATATACCAAGTAGGAGGTCATGAAGAATTTGTTGGTTTTCTTCATGGTGGTAAACTACTCATGGAAGTAGTCACTGATGATCTTGCCCCAATAGAAGATGGTGCCCTTACCTCAGAGAATCTATTCTATGAAATAGAACATCCATTCTTGGAAGAAGACCACGCTGGGAAGGCCCATGACTCGGCTGAGCAGAGTTACAAGGTCATGGTAGTCCTCGAAGAAGTCGCTGTGGAAGAGCTCCTGAGGAAGCTTCCTAGCACTACCCCATTTGTCCTTCAACTAGCACTGGTTGATAAGATTTTTGCACCCCAATGGGTCCTATTCCCACACCTTTTTATAGTCTTCCATGGTGGGGACCTCCATGCTCTCAAAGGCAGGAATGTGGAAGGTCTTCGTTATACATGACGGAGACATATCTATAATGATATTTCCATCATGGTCTACTATGGTTCTAGTATTAGATTGCTATGCCTCCACGCATGCCATTACTAGCTCCTGGGCCACTAAGGCCGGTGGGAAACCTGTAGCCTTAGCAAGTCCACTGCTCTTTATTAATCTTGTGTTTGTTGTTTTTGGGTTCATTCTGACCCTCTACGTGAATTCATCAACATCGACTTGTCCGATGTTCGTATCTGAGACATCCCTCCAAAGGATAGTGATCCTGGATTGAATAGGGAGCCCTTAGAATTTGTGTTTCATCAAGTCTCTATCTTCCTTTCCCCTTGGTGGCTTGGCCATTCCTTTTCCTTTCTTGGAAGCACCGAAAGTCTTTGCACCAGATTCCATAAATCCTACACAAAAGACGAGAATTAGTAATGATGAACTTGAACAAATGGCCACCGACAAATCCCTGCATGCCAAGATTAGTCCAGCAAACATAATTCATATTTAATAACCATGGAAGCTAGATACTTCATTGTTAGAGGGCAATGCAAACAATCCAGAGTTCCTGGGCTAGAAATCCCTTGGCAGAATATCATTTGAAAGGGAAAAATGAGAATGGAATTCCCATAGGCATTTCTCGAGGTTGGATTTGAAGATTTGAGGTTGGAGGTGGAGGAAAACCAAATTTTAGCAAGTGGGTTGAAATCCATTTTGGATTTGAAGGTCATTTGATGCCTCATTTGGAAGTTCGAACATCATCTATAGGGAAGCTGTCTGAAACGGCGCAGAGGAAACGAAATTCTGGGCGGCAGAATCCAGGTGTCGGATTGTTGTTATTGGGAAGCGGCTATGGGTCGGCCGTTAGGAATGATGAAATGAAAGCGGAAATCCGGGAGGAAGTTTCTGGAAGTGGTCAGAGGGTTCGGGACAATTGGGCGACGAATGAAACACTGGGACCTGGAGGTCGAGAAGACGCTCGGACGGGGCCGTTTGAAACGATGCATGAGGAACGGAATCCCAAGAGGGGAATTCCGGTGCTTAGAAATTAGAAGAAGTTCAGAGGGAGTCCAAATTTTGGGTTTCGGCGGACACCGGACCAGGGTCTGGGATCCGGGAAGACGCTCGGGCGAGGCCGTTTGGAACAACGAAGACACAACGGAATCCTAGAAAGGGAATTCTGGAGGTTGAATTCCGAAGAGGGAAATTAGTGTCGAGAATTTCAACTTGAAGATGGAAGATTTTGCGGGCGGGAAGCTATGTTCGGAAAGTCGCAAGGTGAAAGCCATTTGAAATGGTGAAATGGGGATGAAATTTCTGGAAGGGAATTTCGAAGGCCGAATCCCAAGGGAAGGTTGAATTTGGCAAGATTGCGATGTTGAGTTTAGACAGACTTCAAGGGTCTGGGGTCCGAGGGTCAAGAGGATGCTTAGGTGGGGCCGTTTGAAATGGCAAGGACGCAACGAAATTCCAGGAAGGGAATTCCGATGGTCGAAGTCCGAAGAGGGAATTGCCAAATTAAAAATTTGAATAGAAGAGGTACAGACGGCCACGGGAAGACCCAGGCCTGGAAGGTGCCAGCGCCGTTTCGAAGAACAGCCGTAGCACGGTGAAGTTCCAGATTGAATTTTAGGTGATTTAAAGATTGACTTTCACATTTTTAAAACATTGGTTTTGACCGGAAGGCACGAATCTACTTTATTTTCAATCCATTTTACAATTTGCATGCACAAAAATGTGAAATTTCACAAAATAAAGAGGGAGAGCGCATAGAAAATGGTTGAAAACGGAGCTCGAAATGCTGGACGGAAAACACCTAGTCACCAGAAGTTCTCCAAACTCATCTATCACTCGCGCAATTGATAATGACGGCCGAAAAATTTATTTTTATAGCAAAACTGCCATTAATACGACATTTATTTCCTTTGTACGGTGGTAGGTTTGGTTGGTGAATTTGAAAATGTAGGGGCGGCGAGAGGTCCGGGATCTAGGGTCTGGAAAGCCGTCCGATCACAGCCGTTGAAACAATGAAGACCGATGGGAAACCCGGTGGAGGAAAACCGGCAAGGGAATCCCAAAAGGGAAACCTGGCAAGGGAATCCCGAAAAGGGAAACCCGGCAAGGGAATCCCAGAAACTGCCATAGCAGCCAAAACGACGTTTGGACAAGGAAAACTTGAGTTAACCTAAGACTTAACAATTTTTGAAGGGGGGAGGGACTCAGGTCAAGCTTGAAATATGGCATCAGGAAATGCACCAACCCCTTTGGGACACAAAAATGGGTATGGAAAACGAGGCGGAACAAAAAGGGACCAAAAAAACAAAGAGGGAAAGAGGGTCCCCATTCTGAATGGGGCATGTGTGCAAAAGGCACAATAGGAGGGAGAGAAAGAGGGAAGGATGGAGAAAGGTAAGGTTCAAGGAATAGAGAGAGGTAGGGTGGGAGAGGTAGAGAGATGTGTGTGTGTATATGTGTGAGAGATAGAGGTAGAGAGAGGTTGTGTGATAAAGAGCAAAGGAGGGAGATAGGGAGGTGGGGTGGGAGGGATAGAGGGAGATATGGAGAGGCAAGTAGATAGAGGTAAAGTGAAAGGAATAGAGAGATACAAGTAGAGAGAGAGGTATGGTGGGAGAGGTAGAGAGAGAGGTAGTGTGTGTGTGTGAGATAGAGAGGGGAGGGAGAGGTAGATAGAAAGGGGTGGGTAGAGAGAGGAAGATGTAGGGTGGGAGGGATAAATGGAGGGAATGAAAGGGGAGGGAGCAAGAAATAAATGGATGGGTAGGTGGAGAGAGAGGGGAAAGAGGGACAAAGGGAGGGAGAGGAAGGTTAGGAGGGATGGTGGGAGATGAGAGATAGAGAGAAGTAGACACAAATGGGGGTGAGGGAAAGGTAGTGAGGTAGCATGGGAGGATTGGAGGGGGAGAGAGGAAATGAGGGAGACATGGAGAGGTAAGTAGAGGTAAGGTGGAAGGAATAGAGGGAGAGGTAGGTAGAGAGAGTGAGGGGAGAAACAAAGATGTAGAGAGGGAAGGGGAGTGAGAGGTAGAGAGAAGGGGAAAGTTGGGAAGGAGGGAGAGGTAGGATGGGAGGGATTGATGCAAAGGTAGGTAGAGAGGGAGAGGGTGAGTGGAGATAGAGAGAGAGAGGGAGGGAGTGGTAGGTAGAGATAGGTCATGTGAAAGGAATAGAGAGAGGTAGGTAGAGAGAGGTAGGGTGAGAGAGGTAAAAAGAGTGAGGTAGTGCATGAGAGAGAGAGTGGGAGGGAGAGAGAGATAGGGGTAGGTAAAGATATGGAGGGGTAGTGTGGGAATGATAGAGAGAGGGATAGAGGGAGTGACAGATAAAGGGAGGGGCATTTGGAGAGATATGTATAGTTGGAGGGATGGAGGGAGAGGGGATATAGAGAGAAGTAGAGAAGTATGAAGGTATGGATGGGATATAGAGAGTAGAGTGGGAAGGGTTTGAGAGAGAGGTAGAGAGAGGGGGGAAGGTGGGAGGGAGAGGTAGGTAGAGAGTTAGGGTGAGACAAATTGAGGGAAATGTAGGTAGCGAGGGAGAGGGTGGGTGGAGATAGATAGAAGTAGAGAGGGAAGGTGAGAGAGGGAGAGAAAGATGTATATATATCTCTCAACTCCTTATAGTTTTATTATAATAAATATGATATTTAAGACTCCCTTTCAACAATCCACCAAATATTTTTTATAATATATTATATTATTATATATACTATTATATTTATATGATATAACATATAACATATAATATTTATATTAAATATAATATATTTTATATTAATATTAATATTTTCTAGTATATATTAATTTATCATATGTTATATTGTATATATTAATATTTTAAATATATATTAATATTAACATTATAATGTTCAATTTTAACCTATAGTGATAATTTGGTGCAAGAGCACCTTGGCATTAAATGCCCTTTAAAGGCAAAAATTTGAAAAATTTAAATTTTATATTGTAAAACATTGTAAAAGGTCATGATAAGACCTATTTAATTGTAATTGAGTCTTAAATAGGTTCTAAGTGGTCAAAGGATGAGAAAAGAAAGCAAAATTGCAAAGAAATTATAAAAGTTGCTAAATTGGTAAAAAGCAAAAATCAAGGAAGTTCAAGAGTCTTTGAGGAGAAATTGAAAGGATAGGTCAATGAGGGAAGTTAAAAAGTTAGTTATTAGTTGGGAAAATTCTATTAAAGTATTTGTGGGATGAGCAGGAAATCAGATTTGTATTCTTGAAGATTTATTACCAATAAAAGTACCTTGTTTTCTAAACTTTTGTGCTCCTTTCAATTGGTCTTTAGTTTGTACAGTCTGCATAGGGGTTTGAGGCCCTAAATATTGTCGATATAAGTAGTGTAGAGAAGTATTTTTCATTTTAATCCTCTTAGAGGGAAATTCATTGAATATATCTTTAGTGTGATTGATTTTCTCATACTCGGTCTGAAACTCTAAAATTCAAGGTTTTGAGGGTCATTTAAGAATGTAATGACTACTCCACCAATTTAGACATTGGGAATTGGTGGAGTAGGTTAGTTTTAGCTTGTATATGGTGTGTGTAAATTGCTTTGTGCAGGGAAAAACAAGAATTCATTGTTTTGTTTTTGTCCTACAAAAAACACAGAGTTTTCCTCATGTAAATGAAGGGTCACAAGTTGGAATTCATGGAAATATCATTCAATGATGTTGGGAGTCAGTTTCTAGATCATATACATACCTAATAAAACATGTTTTAAGCATTGATAAGGTGGCAGGAGGTTTGGGGTATATATTTTCTTGAAACCCTCACTAATTAAGCTTGTTTTGTGCAAAAAAACAAGGGATTGATTGATCAGTGTAATAATAAGCCTTTTACCCCTTGAAATTTGGTGATTTGTATGTTTTTATACCTTTTCTACTGCTTCCTAGGGGTGTGAGGTGTTAATAATTTTTATCCTTTGGTGGCTCCTTTGTTATTTTGGCCTAATTGAGACTATGATTGAAATGGGACAGCCAATTTTCTGTTGATTCTTTTTAGAACACCAACACTTGTTGTTGAAGTATGTTAAATGAGGCTGAAATGGGTTCCCAATTTTTTTTTTATCCTATAGATATTCAATGTGGTTTGCAAGATACACTCGATTTAGTGTTTTGGCACTTATAAGCAAAATTTGGCCTTTTGAATACTAGAAAGTAATATTCTGATGGAACAGTGAAATGAATGATTGAAAATGTCTTAGAACTGACTTAATGATGTTATTAAAGGTTCTTCAATGTTTGGAAAGAGTTTAAAGGGCAGTATTTGTTATTTTGGTGATTTGGCTATGAGATTTCCCAAGTGAAAGAATGATGTCATGACTGCAAGGAACAAAGAGATAAATGGATCAGAGGTTTGTGAGTGAGTATTTGTTTGATTTCAGTCAAGAATATGATGTTTATAGAGTCTTGGATGCCTAGTAACAAGAATGGTTTATGGGTTGTTGTTTTCCATGTAAATTGTATTGAAAACTGAATTGGCTCATGAAGAAAGTATGGATTGTTTACAGAGATTCTAATCAGGTTTTTGTGTGGAGTTCAGTCTATCTGATGCTGATTAAGGTGAATTGACATTGATAAAGATCTGTGATATTTTTTTGGTGATTGTGATGATTGGTAGCCTTGAGAATGTTAAGTGAAATGATGAATTTTGTTGAAAAATGAGAGAATCTAAGTTTCTTGTTTAATTTGATCTTCTCCAAATAGTTTTTGGGTTAGAAGTACCCTTGAAAGTTTGTTGTGTTGTGTATATGCTCTGCATCATATTTGTATATAATATTTCTAAGTAAAAGAAATGGATATTTGTTTCTTAAGTTAAGGAAATGGATATCCATTTCTTAACTTTAAAAAATGGATATCCATTTCTTAACTTTAAGAAACAAATATTTATTTCTTAAAGTTAAAAAATGGATATCCACTTTTGAGTTTAAAAATAATTTTATTTATTTTTTCTGAATTTTTTTGCCTCATTTATTGCCTTGGGATTGCTTTGGGATTTGGCTTGGGGGTGTCCAAACTGAAAATTCAACTGCCCTAACATGTTTATAGGGGTTGAAATGTTTTTTCGAGCTTGACTCTTCATGTTGACTTTTTTCATACGAATTTGATGAAACAAAAATGGTTAAGTAAATTGTCAACATTCTACCAATATAAGATATGCTTTACTTTCAATTTAATAGATAATTATTATTGATTTTCTACACGCACTACGTGTAAAGTCCCAATCGATAGGCTGATTGAAAAAAAGTCTATAACTTTTAAATGGTTACACATTTTTTGAATCCAAAATATGTGTCACACTCTATGCTTCACAAACTATAGTTTTAAAAATATGAATTTCATAAATTTTTGACCAAGTTAGGGTGGCTGAAAAATGGTTTTTAATATTTACAAAATTTATACTAGAAATTCATAACTAATTATTTACTTGTAAAAAAATTACAAAAAGTATGTGTCACATCTAGGCATGTGTCCTCATATTGAAAGATTCAATTTTTTAATTTTTTTTTCTCATACTTAAGGTGGCCAGACAATCACCTACTTTTTAATTTTTCCAAAATTTGAAGTACTACTACATTGAAATTTTAAATTTTCACCAAATAAAATTACTTTTTTTTTTAGAAAAGACCTAGTAGCTTACAAACTACATTCAATTTGGTAAAAAAATTATTTCCACATATTTTCCAAATTATGTTAATAAACTATTCAAATTCTTATGTGAAGTTGCTTATGTATGTTTTCAATATTTTCATTGCCACTTAGAGTCCCTATTTGGCCCATCATGATCTTGCACTGACCCTTCTCACAAATGCAAAGAAATTACTTATTGCTGACATGTGGGAAGATTCAAGTGAGCCAACTAAACTAAGACTTTACTTATTGAGTTCAAATGGCTTGTATGCTTAGTGATTAATAATATGATATGTTGAGATCATCTTTCGTACGCTTGTATGTTTTTTGAAGTGAGCTAGAAATTTACAATCTAAATGGTCTAGTTTAGCTGGAAGTAGATAGTCTAGAAGGTGATGTCATGATGGTGTCATGTTGCATCTTATGTGGGAAATTGTAAGTGAACTTAAAATTTAAGAATTTGTTTAAAAAGTGAGTTTAGTAGGGCATTGAACTTTTTCAAAACTTAAATCAAGTTTAGAATTGACACTTTTATGGGGAAAGTCAAGTGAACAAGAAAATTAATGTTCAAAGGTTTAGTTTCATTGGAGGTCGAATCTTTGTAAATATTAAATTGGCTTTATAAATGGTTTAAATGTAATGAATCTTAAGTGAATCAACATTTTATTATTATTTTATTTTAGTGTATTAAAATGTAACCCTTCACATTTTCACACTTGTTTGGGCCCTCCTTGTTAAAATTGGGTTTATTTATTCCTTAATTGGTCCTATTTTGCATCCACAAGCCTTAATAAATGTATTTTTCTGAGGATAATCCCAAAATTTAACAAATGGAAAATCATAATTTAATTTATTGGTTATTCGTTTCAGATCTAGGGATTTGGGACTCATACGCCCCTTTGGGCATATGGGTCCCACCTAGGTCTCGGGACTTGATTTTAAATGTTACATTGAACAAGACACTTCTTGAAATCTATGTCCTAGGTTTAAGCCACTAGGACTTATATGCCCAACCTTGCATATGAGTCCCACTCTAATTTGGACCTATTTTAATTCAAATTCTTGATGAGATTTTATTATCCTAGATCTGATGTTAGCTAATAGTGTTGTAATTTTGGGAAATTAGGCATAAACAAGTCTAAATACAAGGTTATTTCACATAATCTCTCCTAGAAATTTTAAGTCAAGCATCTTAATATTTCACAAGATCATTTAAGAGAGAATTCAAGAGAAAATCATCAAGCATTTGGGAGCTACATTCAAGATTCAAGAATTATGTCAAAGTCTTCATACATCATGTGTGTTTGTGAGCTAACATTTGTGATGTAGGTTTCATGATTCAAGCAAGCATTCAAGTCAAGCTTTCAAGCATTCAATCAAAATTCAAGATCCATAGTCATTCTAGCCATTTCACACAAGTTTGCAACCTTCATTTCAAGGGTTTGGTAAGTTGCAACATTGCATTTGTTCATTCATCAATCCTTCATGCTATTTCATTTCATTTCAAGGTTTAATTACCAAAATGGGGTTTGACCAAGGAAAACCCCTATTCCCTAACAAAACATCATTTTTACCACTCTATGTGTGATTGTAGATCTAAATTAATTGGAGCTTGAAGATCCTTTAAAGATAAAGTTGCAAAAGTTTTCAAAGTTTTCAAGAAGTTGTCATCTTCACAAAAACTCACCTATAGGCTAGAACTTAGACTTTCAGACTTGAAGAATTAGACAAGATTAAAGCCACAAAATATCACTAGAAGCTACATAAATATTAGGAAAACCATAGTAATGGGACTAAATCACCCATCTAGGTGTATGAGTCCTAGTATACCCTTTTTTCCAATTTTTTGTAGATCTTGAATAGTCACCAAAAGATTCCAGATTCTGCTTAGATTCTTGTAGAAGGACTAAATCACCTAGCTTGGAATATTAGTCCCAATGCACCTTAAAACAATAATTTACAAGGTTTTTAGACCTTTATTTGGCCTCTCTACTCCTCCAGGTACTTTTCTATTTCATGTTGTTTATTAATTTGATTTAATGCTTTCAAGTTTCTAGGGTTTTATGCATAAGAGTTTTCATTTCTCCTTTTAAGCTTCATTTAATGGTGAACCCATGTCTTATCACATAATGAAACCCCTATTCCTTCCCTCAATTGAGTCACTTGGTTGAGGGATCTTAGTTTCCTAATGAACTAAAGTGTGAAATAGGTCTCAAGGTTCCATCTCCTAAAAGGTGGACACCTATTTCCCTTGTGTTCATTTTGGTGAACCCAACCTTTGGACCCTTCAATTTTTTGATTTGGAGAACATTGTAAGTTCTAGATCTAGGGTGCATTAAATTTTCATTAGTTTAACTTCATTTAGGGCTTCTAAATCTTGCATTAGTGAAAAGTTCATATAGGCTGCATTTTTGCATTTTGCATCATTTAATTTCACTAGAAAATAGTACTTGCAAATAGTCATTTGAAAATACAACTTAAATACACCTTCAAATCAACTCAAAATTTGTTGAATCTAGTTGAAAAGCCCTAATCTAGAACTCATTCGCCCACATGGGTGATTTAGTCCTTGCATAGGTTGTTTTTCCAGATTTTTGGGTATTTTGTGATCTCTATTTTTCACTATTTGTACCTTCCAAAAACCCTAAGTGGGACTCATATTCCCAACTAGGAATATTAGTCCTTGATTAGGTTTGAATCTGCATTTTACATCATTGAAATTTTGTCATTTTTGCTTCTGGTTGTTATCTTTAAATTACTATTTTAGTTTGCATAATTACTATCATTGGTAATCTTTTCATAATTTGCTTCATTTCAAATGCATTGGAAAATATAAA
The DNA here is from genome assembly GCA_007115665.2 of Sequoiadendron giganteum. Lineage (NCBI taxonomy): Eukaryota > Viridiplantae > Streptophyta > Pinopsida > Cupressales > Cupressaceae > Sequoiadendron > Sequoiadendron giganteum. The sequence goes on along the minus strand of CM021103.1, from coordinate 442,375,385 downwards.
AAATTGGAACTAAAAGATACCATTTTTAGGTTTATACATAGCATAATCAGTCAATTATCATGTTCTAAATCTAAAAATTGAATTATCATTTTGTATGTTTTCTCTATCATTGTTGCATTTCAAATTTGTAAGATAATCATTACATCATGTTTTCATTGCAAAAATATATGGTTATCATACTTCATGTTCTATTTTCAGATCTTGTTGAAAACTATAAGAATTTTTTGCTAGGTGCATATGAATATGAATTCTTCTCTCCTCTCTTTCTATTCATCATTGATCACTCTCCTAGTATCTCTCCTATTAGTGAGATTAGTCTAGTGAAAGAGAATAAAATATTGGGAAATCATAACAATCATATTCATTCTTCTCCCAATATCTCTCCTATTTTTGAAGAATATATTTTGGTGTTAGAAGAACCAATCAATGAGAGTTATAAGAATCCTAGTTGTTTCTCTCCTCCTACCTCTCTTATTGGGCAAGAAATTGATGAACAAGAGGACACAACCATAGGTAATCATGATGATCACATAACACAACAAGAAGATACCAGTGAAACCTCCCTAAATACCACTTCACCTAGTCTACATTCATCTCCCAACATCTCCCCCATTTGTGAGAATTTTTTAGTGAAAGAGGATGAAATTTTAGGAAATCATGGCAATCACATTATTTGTGAGGAGGATATGTTTGTGTTAGATGATAAAATATTTAATATCAATGACAACCCTATTTATTTTTCTTCCCCTACCTCTCCTATTTTGGAAGAAATTATTGAAAAAATGGATGTAATCATAGATAACCATGATAATAATACTTGTTCTTCTCCTAATATCTCTCCTACTCATGAAGAATATATTTTGATATTAGAATAAATACTCATTGAAAGTCATTAGAATATTGTTTCTCCCTCTCCCAATGATTATATAACTTGGGAAGGTATAATGGAATAAAAGGATACAATCATTGGTGAACAAGATAACTCTTCTCTGCATGCCTCCCTCACTTATAAATCTCTCATAAAAGATCCTACCATTCAATGTCATAAGCATCTTGTTTTCTCATCTCCTAAAAATTATCCTAGTAGAGAAAGTGTTAGGGTGCAAGAGAATGATATCATTACTGCATGTTTTTTAAACAATAGTGGTGTGACTTCCTTAGATGATGGTGAAAAGATGACACTAGACTCCCTTTCATTATAAAAATATCAAACCAAAACCATTGAGGTTATGAATGCACAAGTATATGTTAGATACCTATTGATTATTGGACCTCCTAAATACCCTTTGGGACCTCCTAAGAGTCCTCTAATCCTTAGAAAAACTACCATTCATCTAGAACCTCCTAAGGATCCTCCAATTCCTTACCCACCCTCACATCAACCACAAGTTCAAAAAAACCCATCCTTATCCTTGAACCACCTAAAAACAAACTCCTCATCATCCTTGAACCACCTGAGAAAAATGTTTCACATCAAGCAAGTTATAACACCATTTCTCATACATACAATACAAGAAACAATAAAAAACCACAACCCAATCCCATTTCATTACCATTTCCTCAACCTATCTTTCCTAGTGCCCCTCATTTTCCTTTACATAATGGAAAGGAGTATGATCTTGTTGAGCAAGGTAAGAATACTCCTACTAAGATATCCTTATGGGACCTTATCCAAGCCTCACCTAGTTACCACAACATGATTCAAAATTCCTTACAATAATTTTTTGTCCCTCTTAGTGTGAAACCAAATGATATAGCAACCCTAATCCAAGGAATGAATGCAGACATTGTTTTCTACGAAAGTGAGTTACCTCCTTTGGAAGTGAAAAAAAAAATGAAGCTTTCATAATAATAGCTATATTCAATAAGATAGGGATAATTGAACCCTTATTGATAATAGCTTAGCTCTTAATGTGTGTAGTGCAACCCTTTTGGATAAGCTTGGCATTGATAAATCAAGATTTGGACCTAATTCCCTATCAATTCAAGGATTTGAGAATGTATGAAAAGAACCACTTAGTGTAATATCATTGCATATTACAGTAGGAAAAGATATGTTACAAAATCCTATCCATGTTATGCCTCATGATATCTCATTTTAACTCTCTTTTTAGGAAGACCATGGATTCATGAGGTGCATGTGGTGCCTTCTACTCTTCATCGTAAAATAATATATGTCTACAACAACAAAGTGTACAAACTTGAAGCTGATCCTAAGCCTTACATTGTGTTACAACTTGAGAAATACAAGGAGTGTCCTTTGAAAATGTTGACACCAACTATAAAAGTGGAACCCATGCAAGAAGAACAAAAATATAAGTTCCCTAAACTCTTCACAATGTTATCGATGGATGATTTGGGATTGTTAGATTACACACCTAAATTTGATGGGAAATTGAAGATCATAACAAAGGAGTTTTAAAATAAAAAAGAACCAATGGTAATGTAAAAAAAAATTAGATGAACCTTTTAAATCATCCACTTCAACCACTTTAGAAGAAGAAGAAAATTACACAACAAATTTTGATGAAATTGATTATGAGCAACCACCAAATTCGAAAGAAATGAAAAAACTTTATGGAAAAGGTTATGATATTTTGAAACAATTTAGTTATAGTGGAAAAGGATGTGGTGCTAGATAACAATGTATTTGTGTCCCTATAGAGCCTAACACACAAGAAACCACTAGTGGTATTGGTTATTGTCATTTGAAAGAAACAAAAGAATCAAAGAAACCTTGTTTAATATCAATTTCTTCACACAAATCACTAATGATTAGATTTTTTTAGATTTTACACCCTCCTATAAATAATAGCACAAAATCTCAAAATCTAAAGAGTCTTGTGTAAGTATGACACCTTGTACTAAGAAAGAGATATCTTTGTCACAAAATAAAGGAACACCTTCTACTTTTGATCAAGAGAGTATCGTGTCGAGACACCTCCAAGATCACTTGATATCTCTCCCTCCAAGAACATGAAATAAATTCTACTACAAAAGTTCATTTTTTGCATATCATAGAGTTCATGGTCATTCTACTAATTAATGTTAGGCTTTAAGTTATAAAATTAAACATCTTAAGGATTGTGGTGCTCTTTCTTGTGTTGAAGTACCCATTTCCTCTAATTGATATTGAATTTTCATGTTTCTCATCAATCATCTCGGCTCATCCTTGTCTTGCACTAAGTGAAGGGAAGGGGTTAGGTAGCCTTGTCCCCCTATGGAAATTTTTATTGTCTCTTTTGGCTAGTTGACTACCTTCCATTTATATATAAGAGCAAGCTTGGGACGTGGATGACATGCCTTAAGTTGGCTTGCATGTGATGTACTAAAATTTCTATGTTTAGCATTATATTTTTGGGGCAACCCTTTATTCATGATGTAGTTTCATTTGGGAACATATGACTTGGCATAGGGATTTCTGAATAAGCTCTCATATCTTCTTCTACTTTAAAGTAACTTCTCACAACAATGGTGTTAGCAACCACTTTAAAGTGGGGGCATACATCAACACTCATGTTTTACTATGTGATTTTCTTTATTATTGTGATGAAACCTTTTCTTGGTGGTTTCATTAGGTTTGATTTCCTCTAAGAGCATGATATTTCTTTGAAATGTCCTCTCTTGGAGACATTAGGTATGATGATCCCTAAGAAGAAGACCTTACAAGAACTAAGCAAAATCCCTTGAAAAATAGAAAATCCTTTACATGCATAAATGTTCATAAGTGCTTAACACAACTTGTTAGGCCTTGTGAAGCTTGAAGTTTCATTTTGTGGCATCCTATTAAAATTATCAAAGTGATAGCTTTTGTATGGTTAGTATGATGAGAAGCCCAAATGATGGAATGACTTTCTCATCATATGGTGAGAAGTCGATACATAGGTGTAACTATGGATTTTTCCTGCAAGATTAGATGTTAGCAAAATTACATGCATATTATATCAATCCACAATGTTCAATGGAATACAAAGGAATTTAAAATAAAGAACAAAAAGGAGATATCTCACCTAGTCCTATATCCTCCATGGTTGACTTCCATTATACCTTCTAGCTTGCTGAAATAATGAAGTGCCCCGATATCTTGATGAGCAATTCTAAACTATGGACTAGCCCTAAGCAAGTGTTGAAGGATTTAATATGAAATGCAAGAGAAGATTAATCCTACAAGCAATGATCTAAGTAGCTAAATGACAAAAACAAGAATCTATTAAACTTAAAAGAATGGAAGAGATTAAAAGATTAAAAAGATTGAGAGATATCCAAGATGTAAGAGATGTCAAAAATGAGGACAAAATTGACATTTTATAGAAAATGTAATTTTGGATGGACAGATGAGATTGAAGATTGACAAGTGCCCTAGAATCTATGGTCAAGATTCAAAATAACAACTCCTTAATTAGGGTTAGGGAAACTTTAGGGTGAGATTCAAATTGAGTGGATGAGGTTTAATTTAATAAATTAAATCAAAGAAGGAGAATAATTGTGACAATGATATAAGAATTAGTAAGTGGAAAAGGATGAGTTAGAAAATCAAGTTATTTTAGAAATAACTTATTTTTGGAGAGAAATGCCATTTTGAAATTAATATTTTAAATTAATTCCAAAATGGTGAATTCATGTGATAGTAAATAATAATAATTTAAAATAATTTACTTGGAAAGAGGGAAATTGCCATTTTAAATAAAATGCTTTTATTTAAATTTAGAAGGAAAATCAATAAGACAATTAAATAATTACAATTATTTAATTGTGGAGGAAAAATAGCAAGTGGATGATTTTATTTAAAATTAGAAAGAAAGTTGTAGAAAATTAAATAAATGATTTTATTTAAAATTAGAAAGAAAGCTAGAGAGGATAATAATTAAATAAATAATAAGAATGTATTTAATTATGAGAAGACATAAATAATTAATGACGTATTAAATAAAAAAATAAAGTTTATTTATTTAAATAATCAAGAGGAAATAATGGACAAGGGATAATTAAATAAATCTAGGAATTTATTTAATTATAGAGTGACATAAGAAATTAGCGATGTATTTAAATAATAAATGTAATTTATTTATTTTAAATAGTCAGGAGGAATAAAAGACTTGAATTAATTAAATAATTAACAATTATTTAATTAATAGTTGACATTGGACTGTAGGACATAATTAATTGTTTTAATTATGTTGAGACAAAGCATGATATAAAAAAATGCGGTTTGCAGGTCTAGGCCATTTTTATGTGTCTACATTTTCCCCTCTTTGTCATAATGGAGCTTGTCGCATTGTGGCAAAGAAAATAAGTAAAAAAAATGTCCCAATGCAAAATAGGATGATGAAGAATGATGAGGAGGGTTGCGGTATGCCCCCTCAAGAGGACTGCTGGGTTTAAAGGGCATGAGTGTGCTCTTGAAATGGATGAAAGGACTAGAAGATGAAAGAATAGAAGAAACATTAGTGTGGAAGACATGGATGTTAGTGTGTAGAAGGAAATGCAAGTTAGTGGGGAAAAAGAAACACCTGTTAGAATCCTTCAATATTTGCCAAGGTACTAATTAGTGTTGCTTGAATCATCATTGGGTGGTAAAAATGACACAAATGAACAAAAACCACCATGGTATGACATAGACCAAGGTGTGCAAGGTCATCCACTTGGAAAATAGACAATCGTAGACAAGGAATGTCCTAACTCATACTAGAGGCCAATTTGCCCTAGTTTTTTTGTCAAGACAATCCACAAATAGTAGTCAAAGAAAAATATAATAGGTCATGAGATATTATCGCACCTCTAAATCCTTCATGGGACATCCTTGAGGTTGCTAGTAACATGACCAAAAGACAAGTCAATAAAAAGATAAGACAAAATAGCCAAAAATTAACAACCATTAAATTGTATTGCCAATGTTTGTTTTCCGAAGTTTAATTGTTTGATAGTTTGACAGTTTTGATGGTTTGACGGTGCCTAAGGTTAGGAAGGACATATCCTGAAAAGGAAAAGGAAATTTTGACAAGGTCAAAATCCAAGGACACATCTTGAAGAGGACCAAAAAGTGACGAAATTGACATTTTGACTAATTTTGATTGCATGATTGATTGGCTTACGTTGTCTGATTTTGACCAATTTTGATGTTGACATTTCAAATGACTGTCTTATGTCAAGTGTGAATATGTCTACTTTATTTGACCAACGCGATCATGTTTGAGTTATGATTTTTATTTTGACAAACCTAAAAGGACTGACCTAATGTCTCGGGGACCCATCGACTGATGGCCTTGCCTACGTAGCAAATGCGCAGAGACAACGAAATTCAGACAAATGAAAAAGATTGACTGACTCGACAGACTTGACAAGATATGACTAACTTTGACTCTATTTTTGGGATTTTGACATTGATTTGGATGTTTTGTGCATTCTTTAGGACATTTTAAACAAAAAATTAGGTATTTTTTTAGGACTTTATATGATTTTTTGAGTACTTTTCTAATTTTTATAGATTTTTGATGTTTTGTGAAAATTGTGACAAAATGCATGTGAATGATGCAGATGCACATGAATCCAAGGATAACCATGATTTTTCTGCTAGTAAAGTTGAATAACAATTGACAGGTGATGATGACAATGACAACGTTGTTTGATGTGGGAAGGACACATCCTGAAACAACGCGAAGATGACAATGATATAACAAGAGGATAAAAGTCTGCAGCAGGGCCAAGGACAAAGTCAAGGAATGTTTTGAATGATACACCAAGTTTTCCATATTGTTTCATTTGGAATGACTTGGTGAGGACTAGTTGGGATGACAAGGGATCTTAAGACCATTGAATAGGGAAACCAAGATGGGTGATAGGTATAAAAGGATAGTGGATGGCTTTGGTAAAAGATAGGAGACATGGATGGCTTAGACTAGGAGAATTATCATATGGTCTCCAAGGATGATGTCGCATAGTGAAAAGGAGGCTATGAAGGTAATGACATGATATTTAATGAATAAGGTATGAGAAAAAGATAGACATGTCAAGAGTTTTCCCAAAGCATGATTTGTGTTTGTATTTTAGTCCTTATAAAGATCAAAGTCGATGGGAAAATGGACGAAAAGTGATAAGGTTTAGATGGATAGATGGAAATGTCATAGGAAATATCATGTGAAGGGAATGGGAGATGAGACAACTTTCCCCCAAGTGTAATGGTCCACATAGATAATTTATTTACACATGATGCCTGCTTCCCAGGTTTTCATCAAGGTGACGATTTTTTTGATTTTTCATTTTTTTTTGTATTTTTGAGTTTTGTCAGATAGCCTTGATGCTTTAGATGACCACTAACTGTGCCAAATCCTTTTACAGTGTCGATGTAGAGACTAGTGCCATGACATGCCAATAATGACCTTTCTGAAGTAGTTTCCTTGTCAGGATGATAGCACTTGCATACAACTGATTGATGTCATTGTGATCCTTTTTGATACTAGAGTTGGCCTTATCAGAATACACACATCGTGATAGAGTACCATGAGATTCCTTATGATAAAGTGTTGCTGCCAAGAACCGATGGATTTGTGACATGGGATGTTTGGAATTTAAGGAGGATGTAGGATTATGATGGATGATGGTGGAAGTAGACGGGTTGGTTAGATGTTTGAATGTAGCCATTTTTATTCTCCAAACTTTAGGTGTTGGGTTAGAATGGTGTTTGGAACCAAAATTTTTTAATGTCTTTCTTGATGACCATTTTAGAGGGGGTGGACATGTATTATATGTGGGATTCCTCTTGTACTGTGGCTCCACATTTTGATGGACTTTTGGATTTGACATATTTTCTTTGCCTGATTCATTCTTTTCTTGACTTGATCCATTTTTTTTTGGGATCCATTTTAGCTTCATTTGTCTACTTGTATTTTTCATTTATTCCATGGCCTTTGACATGCGATTTTGAACTTTGGATTTGTAATAATTTTGTTGGTTCCAAATGGAAGGTTTATTCATGATGGAATGATGATTTGGGGTGTGGAGGGAAAGGGTGTTGGCAACAATCTTATGACAAGGACTACTCATGACACCCATTTTGATGTTTTTACCTGATAAAGTTGCCCCCAATATCGAGGAGGGACCACTAACATCTTTAGATTTTTTTACTGATAAATAGCCAAGATCTTGATGTCTATAATCTATCTAAACTTGTATAGGTTCCATAATTCCTCGCTCATGTAGGCCTAGTCCTTTTCCTTGATAATACATGTTGTAACAAATTTTGTTTGTGATGGGGTACTTGTTATTTTGGAAGCAATATGCTAACCCATCCTTATTGTGGAAATTAATGCTTAGAATCTTCTCATCAGTAAGAAAGCCTACTCTAAAAAAGATAGATGATCCTAATTGATAGGATGTTGTAGCTTTATTGACATGTTGGATAGATTTTTGATTGACATCTTTGGTCTAATTTTCTAACATATCAGATTTTGATGATTCTATTGGTGCTTCAAAGTTGATGTCAAAACCGTCTTCATGGTCATTGTCATAGAGCCCACTGAATTCAGCTATAGCTTGATCATTTGCAAATATGTCCATGCTAGTAGACTCTTGTTCTAGGGGAAGATCATCTATGTGTCCCATGGAGGCAAGTGTCTCATCTTTGGAAGTGTCAAAACTTGAAGTTTGGATGGATTCATCTTCAAGTGTTTCATCATGAATGACATAGAGGTCAAGGAGTGGATCATTTTGGAATTTTGGATCAATGGTAGGGTCTTGGTCAAAGATGGGGTTGTCTTGGATGACATGGTTGTGGATGGAGTCTTGGCCAAGGATAGGTGTGTTTGGTATGACATGATTGTCTAGGAGGACTTATTGAATGGATTTAAAGATAGGGTCATGGAATGGACTACTTTGGTCTTGACATGACGGTGATGTTATGATGTCATTCTTTGGACTTGCCTCTTGACATGTATCCTCAAGTGTGGGTAAGAAGATGGGACTTTGGAGACCATGAATAGATATGTTTTCATGACAAAATGGAGTGTCTTCGAATGGATTGGTGTATAATGGACGAGGATATGACATGGAGGTTTGGACTTGGTTGAGGGATGATCCTTTTTGTTTTTATTTTATTTTGTTTTTACATTTTTTTATTTTCTTTCTTTAATTATTATACATTTTATGGTTGTGTATCTTGTCTTACTGCTGCATATCATACACCTTTTGTGTACGTTCTCTTCTATTTATGTTGGTTTGCAATAGGATCTTGATCCTATGGGCTTGTGCAACCCTCTTGATCATTTTCATCCTATCTCACTAGCATTGGTACACTTGGATCCCTCTTGATGTGAATTTGTCTATTTTAGTGTGAGTTTGATGCAAGGTCATCCTATCACTAAAGTGGGGACTAAATTTACTTTAGAAAAATATATCCCTTTACATTTTCACACTTGTTTAGTCCCTCTATATTAAAATTGGGTTTATTTATTCCTTAATTTTTCCTATTTTGCATCCACAAGCCTTATTAAATGCATTTTTTTTGAGGATAATCCTGACATTTAACAAATAGAAAATCATAATTTAATGTTTTTAGTTGTGTACCAGATCTAGGGATCTAGGACTCATACTCCCATTTGGGCGTATGGATCCCACCTAGGTCTTGAGACCTAATTTTAAATGTTACATTGAACAAGACACTTCTTAAAATCTGTGTCCCAAGTTTAAGCCATTGGGACTCATATGCACAACCCGGTGTATATTTCACACTTTGAATTGGACCTATTTTAATTCAAATTCTTGGTGATATTTCATTATCCTAGATTTGATGTCAGCTTGTAGTGTTGTAATTTTGAGAAATTAGGCATAAACAAGTATAAATACAAGGTTATTTTAGATAATCTCTCCTAGTAATTTTAATTCAAGCATCCTAAGAGCTCACAAGATCATTCAAGAGAAAATCATCAAGCATTTGAGAGCTACATTCAAGATTCAAGCATCATGCCATAGTCTTCATACATGATGTGTGTTTGTAAGCTAACATTTGTGGTGTAGGTCTCATGATTCAAGCAAGAATTCAAGTCAAGCATTCAAACATTCTATCAAGATTAAAGATCCAAATTCATGCTAGCCATTTCACATAGGTTTGCAACCTTCATTTCAAGGGGTTGGTGAGTTGCAACATTGTATTTGTTCATTCATCAATCCTTCATGCTATTTCATTTCATTTCAAGGTTTAATTAACAAAATGGGGTTTGACCAAGGCAAAACCCTATTCCCTAACAAAAATAATATTTTTCCCTCTCGATGTGTGATTGAAGATATAGGAGAATTGGAGCTTGAAGATCCTTTGAAGATAAAGTTGTAAACATTGTCAAGAAGTTGTCATCTTCAAAGAAAATCACCTATAGGCTAGAATTCAGACTTTCAGACTTGAAGAATCAGATAAGACGAAAGCTACAAAAGATCACTAGAGGCTACCAAATACTAGGAAAACCCTAGTAATCAGACTAAATCGCCCATCTAGGCATATGAGTCCTAGTATACCCTTTTTTCAATTTTTTTGTAGATCTTGAATAGTCACCAAAAGATTCTAGATTCTTCCCAAATACATATAGTAGGACTAAATCACCTAGCTTGGCGTATCAATCCTAATGCACCTTAAAACAACAATTTCCATGGTTTTGAAACCTTTCTTTGGCCTCTCTACTCCTTTAGGTAATTTTTTGTTTCATGCTATTTGTTAATTTGATTTAATGCTTTCAAGTTTCTAGTGTTTTATGCATAAGAGTTTTCATTTCTCCTTTTAAGCTTCATTTAATGGTGAATCCCCATCTAATCACACAAGGAAACCCCTAGTCCTTCCCTCAATTGAGTCACTTGGTTGAGGGATCTTGGTTTTATAATGAACTAAAGTGTGAAATAGGTCCCACGGTTCCATCTCCTAAAAGCTGGACACCTATTTCCCTTGTGTTCAGTTATATCTAGTTCACTAGCAACTAGAACTTTTACAAAAATGTAGTTTATTAGAAAATGCAAGTGAGCTCACCATGCAAGATTTAATTATGCTACTGAATTTGAGTTGGTTGGGAGTATTAAACCTACAAGTGAATAACTTTCTCATTTCATGGAATCTTTACTGACTTCAAAAAGAAACTTGACTAATTTTTCATGTTCTTTCCATCCATGATGAAATTTTAACCATATGAAAGACCAATTTTGAGAAACTTAAGAGATATATATATTTTTTTAAACTATAGAGCAAGACAACGCTAAGTGTAAGACGTAGATTTTTTGGAAGAATCAATGTTGTAGCTGCACAGATTAAAATGATCAAGTCTATCTAACAAATAATCTAAATCAAAACAACAAAGAATGAAGCAAGTAAACATAATTAAACTAAACAAATCAATTGGAAAGCTCTCACCGAATATGTATCCACTCCTTTGAATTATCTTGATTGTCCTCCATTTTGTTGTTTCAGTATTCTTGTCCTCAGATTTTCAGTATTGATGCAAGCATAACCTTGTTGAATGTCTAAGCAAAATATCGAAGATAAGTTTCTTCTCAAAAGTGTATGATTTCAGGAGGAGGAATAATGATAATGATAGGCCATTTTATAGATTTTGGGTTTTCAAACGATTGGCTCAGATTCAAAGAAAGATCGATGGATGAGATTAATGAATTTCATGCGATGTGAGTTCTGTGTCAGATAGAACGTGAGTTAGAAAAGACTGCAAGAGAAAGATTAAGTTAGAACGAGAACTTAATCTTGTGTCAGGACTGTTCAAAAATAGAAAGAACAAGAGTTCTCAATCTTAATCTTCAGTTAAGAGTCTTCGAAAATAGAGGAAATAGACTTTGTATGTCAAAGACATAGTTAGAACTCAAAGATGAAGAAGTCATTCAAATGCATACATGCATATGAGTTAGAACTAGTTAATTGATTAGTTGTGATAGAGAGTCCTCTCACAGAGATGGTCAGATACCGAACCCGGAGATAACTGGCGGATTTAAAAATAGATCTTGAGTTAGAAGGTGAGTGCGTGACTTAGATAATTGAATGATAGAAGAATATGACATAAATAATTAATAAATGAATTAAATGTTAATTTAATTCAACATTCGAAAATGAAAGATTTAATTAAATAAATAAAGATAATTTATTTAATTTGAATGTGGAAAAGGATAAATTGAATAATTGAATAATAAATATTTAATTATAGTTGAAGGGGGTGTTAGAACTATAAGATTTTGAATTTTTATAGTCTATTTGCATTCAAGGGTTTCCAACATTAAGTCCTTATCATGTGTATAAAATCCCCTCTTTCCATTTGCTTTGCTTATTTTTGTCATGAGATCTTTTTAAATCCGTCTACCTCTCTTGATTTCATTGAAAGACCCATATCGGTAAGACATAGTGAAAGTCTCCCCGAGATGTATTTTTCACTAACATATGTTTGTGCAGATAATCGGCAAGACTTTTCTCTTATTTCAGCGACTACAAAGATCCATATCGGCATGTGTTGGGGTGTCGTTATAAGGTCATGGAAAATTTAATTGATCTTGCTGACTAGCATGGGGAGGGGTCATTTTGGCCAAACCAATTGGTATCGGTAGGATGTCACTGCGAAACCATTTAGTTTTATCGACTGGCTTGCAAACAAATGTTTCGGTAAGATGTATGTACTTTAGTGAAGGTCTAGGCAAGATGATTGTTGTCTTGCCAAACTTAATATGGGGGGATCTGAAAAGGTATTGGAGAGAGTGTCGGGGTCTTGCCGACTCAGTAGATATACCGATAGAGATGTGCATCTCTAGGAGAGGAACTTTTGACATAAGGTTTCACCGAAGTTTGGAAGTTATACTGACAGGTGGCTCGGGGTGAGTTTCACCGAATAAGAGTGATATCGGTAAAACATTTGGCATTGATAAAGGTCTTCCCGAAGATATTATTTCTTTCCGAAAGTGTTATTTCATTGATAGGTTTTCGGTGAGAAATCTTGGTGGATATGCCGAAGGGAGAATTCGTTGGTGAAAGGGTGATTTTTTCTCAACGACTGTGACTTGAAGAATGCATATCAGTATAACACAAAGAATTCTATGTAGCATCTCCCCGACTCAGAATTGTTATAGCGATATAAAAAACAAGAGTAACAATCATCAATTTTTGGAGTCCAAGTGTCAATAAGACTGCATTTTGTCTTGGCGAAAAAGTGCAATAGACGTTGAAAAGGGATTTCATTCCAGATTTGAAAATATCTCATCAAAAGGACACTTGATGCGACAATGCCAGTTTTAAATTGGTGTTCATTCATGCTTCATTAATGGTGCAATGGGATATAACAATAAATATTGAGTCAGTTCTTCATTTATGAACTGATTACAAGTGAATTGGCATGTTGAGCAGAGAATCGGGACATATTTCAGTCTAAGGAGCTCAAGCAAAATACTGTAAGTGACTATTCCTTAGTTTTTTCTTTTTGATTCTATAAACTTGAGAATGGAGTCTTCTGGTTCTAGAAAGGGTAAGGGTAGAAATCCTGGTGGGAGTAGTGTGTCAAAAGGAAAGAAACAGAAGGTTGATACAGAACATGAGGGCATTGAAAGAAGGTTGAACCAAGACCTTATTGATCAATTACCTGGCTCGGGTCCTAAAGCTAGAAGGTCTGCACAACTTAGGGTAGAAGTTGATAAACTAGATGACAAGTGCAGGTTCATAGGTGATGTCTGGACTGCCATAAGAGGTTATGAGATTTTTAATTTCCATTATCACAGAAGAAACCATTTTGAACCAGTCTGCATCCCATGGAAATTGAATGTAGGGAAACTGGTGTGCCCTAATGTTTTTGTAAATGCAGAGTTAGTAAAAGTGCTTGTAGACAATTATAATTTGAAACATAAAGCTATATGTGATCCATTTGGAAAACCATAGATATATGTATCCAAAGAAGCAGTGCGTGAGGTTTTCAAATTGGAAGGGTTCTGTAATGAGGAGATTAGTTGCGAAGAGTTGGAAAAAGAGTTTTTGAGAATGGATACAATCTATAAGGGTTGGAGGTTGCCTATTCATAGAGTTAAATAGGGTAGCAAATTAGAACCTTTGCAAGATAGTGAGGGGCCTCCTTATCATGTAGATTTGTTTGAACCTTACATGAAATACACATATTTTTCAGTGTGTCAAGTGTTGGGGATGGATGCTCCGGAACTCATGTCAATTGTGTCAATGATTATCATAGCAGATATTCAGTATCATAACTCCAGGCCATTTGATTATGCTTCATATATTTCTAAGGAGCTTGATTCAGGACTAATGGCTATAAAGAGTGGAGCTTCTATTTTCCATCTAAGGTATTATTCGTTATTGATGCATTTGGTGCTGTATTTTGGTCAGGAATTGGGAGTATGGCCTCCAAAAATGAGAATTTTGCAGATTGGTAAGGAAGGCGAGGCATTACCTGTTCAACTATGGACTGCTATTTGGGACAACAGGTTTGCCAATGCTAGTTTCATCCACTTTGAGGAGTACTTTGTGAAAAATTTGTACAGGTTGTATAGGTACCCTTGTAATTATTCTTTGACTATCAAGATTAAAAGATTTCTTCGTCCCAAAGATTTCAATGGGCCAATTGATCATAATTGGGGTGACTGGTATTGTTTGGAAGGAGCCACAATGATCAAGGTGTATGGGTTTGAAGGTACCCCTTTTATTCTACCAAAGATAGTTCCAATTAGGATTGCATATTTGGAAATTGTTAGACATATGGATTACAGCAGTGTGATGATTTTTAGTTCTTACGGGAAGCAGGCATTTATGCCTAGTACATTATGCTTTGGTGATTTCACTGTATTGGCCAAGGAGGGATATAATTTAATTCATGATAGGTTATTGCATTATAATATGAAAAGTGGACCACCTAGAAAAAACTTTGACCCTAAAGGATATATCAATTCAACCAAAGAAAAGATTAACTTTGGAAGGTATCAGCATGTACCTTATCCTTTTGATGATATGATCAGAAATCTGGATGAAGAGGAAGTAGAGGCAGTGGTTGAAATTTATAACCAAGGGCTACAGGATATGGGAACATTGCCTTCTAGAGATGAGGAAACCCCAATGGATGAAATGCCATAGAGCAGAATGGAGAAAGCATCTAGGTTAAGAACTCAACAATATGTTTGCCCAATTAGAGAACATAGTATTGGAAGTGGTGATGTTGATGCATGACATATGGAATACAGATCATTTGTTTTAGATGATGAATTTATAACTTCTCTAGAGTTTAAAGCATTTTTGTACAAACTGAAGGGGAAAGAAATAAGAGAAGGTGTGGGTGCTGTCACCTCTGGGAATGAAGAGCAATTGCTGGATCAATTGAGAAAGTGTGTGGATGATGAAATGACAAATATGACTCCTAAAAAGGGGAGGAAAATGTTGGAGGATGCTGGTGTCATGATCTTTCCTGGACTTGATTTTAATTCTGCATTGGTGTTTGATAGCTTCTTAAGAGATAGTAACAATACACACAAACTTGATAAGGAAAAGGTGACAGAAGTGTATGCAGGTTCTAAATATAATACTGATGAGGGATCATTGATGATATGGGCTTTGTATCCCCCTCACAGGAAATCAGTGGTGATTGATATAGAGAAGGCATTTGGTCATGTTATGACCTTAAAGGTTGGAGAGGCTGATCCTATGGTTACTGCAGAGATTGGGATAGACATTGCAAAATTGAATAAAGCACAGATCCAGGCATTGATAAGAGAAAGAGAAATGTACAAGGCAAGTAATGAGAGAATGTTAAGAGAAAATGATAGATTGAAAGACTTGGTTGGTGTTTCGATAAGTCCAACCAAAATGCTCACTCAAGGAGAAAGCTCTCAAGCAAAGGATCATTGGGTAGGATCAAGTGCCTATAATCAAGGAAAATATGATGCAATTGTTGCAATTGTTAAGAAGTGGAAAAATAATTTAACATCCTGGTTGAGCAGATTATTGGAAGAATATTCTAATACTCTGACTACATTGAAGGAGCATGACAGGATGGATGGATGAGTTATGGAGAGGTTTCATGAATTAGCCAAGAATGAGGAGGCTAATGGTGTTGCACTTGAAGCTGCAAATCATATTATCAGTCATCATCAAAAATTCTGTGAGGAATTACAGGGAGATAAGCAAGGATTAATTGAAGCTGCCAAGAAAACAGTGGTCACATTTTCTAATAATAGAGGGGAGTTGAAAGATGCCGCCAGATGGAAGAATGAATGTGACACAATACTGAATGGAATCATGAAGACATCTTCTACAGAGGATACAACACTAGAGGAAGTGAGCGAGCAAAATGAGGAAATGGTCAAGATGGAAATCACGATCCTGAATGCTGTTGAAGATGCGGACACATACAAGCACCAAGACTATTTGGACCATCTCACTAAAACTCATTTTTGGCTAACTAGAGCCTAAATATTCTCTACCTTTTGTTTTATATTTAGTTATGCTTATTCCCGAAATGACGCATCCTTTCATTTTCTCAATGGATAAATGATCATTTTTGAAAACAATGAAAAAGGTAGAATTAGATAGATAATAGAGAAGACACAGTACAATACAATTTTTGAAAGAAGATGAGATTGATTGCATATGTAAAACATGGAGATATCAAATGAAAATTTAATATGATGGTGCACTATTTTCTGGTATCAGTTGTTTAAGATATTCGTTTAAGGGTATTATTGAAGTTGTCTTCGTAATGGTGTTTCTTGGTTATTTGAATTAGTGTAAAAACATTTTTACACAGTTCATCGATGCACATTTGTTGTACTTGTATGATCAATTAATTGTCTCTTTCCAATAAAGATTAAATTCTCTAAATTTATCATAGTAATTAGGGAATATCAATCAGATTATCAAGAAGAACTTAGTAATCACAATATTGCATGTTTATACAAGTTCTAAACCAGATAAAATGCTAAACAACTTGAATGTCTACCAGAACAAGTAAACTTGTTTTAGATTTTCTTGACTCCGTAAACCCTATAAGGCACTGGTCTTTTCGTTTTATCCTCTAGTTTCACTCATAATCTTTTATCTGTCATTTTTGAGCATTTTAGGTTTTAGTTTTGAATATTATTGTGCTAGTTGTACCAAAATTATTTTATTTTATCCATTTCAAATTGCCATCTTGGATAAATTAGGGCAATAAGAGAACATCAAAAGTCAAATCTGCTTAATTCAAATATGTATACCCGCCTAGGTCTAGCAACATCTAAAGAGTAGAAGGTTTAATTGTTCTAGAACCTTGTTCTGTTACCCTAAAACATTGTGGAAGCTTGGAAACCTTTCATGGTTCAAACCTACATTTTTGAGAGCTAACAGGGGGTTAAATGAATAATTAAATAATAAATATTTAATTATAGTTGAAATATGAAGAAGGGGTAATTAAATAATAAATTATTTAATTAAGAAGGAAGAATTAATTAGTTAGCGACATAATTAAACAAATATGATTTATTTAATTAATCAAGTTGAATAAAGGGTCATAATGAATTAATGAATAAATTAAAAAGGGGTATTAAATTAATAGAGGAAATATGTGTTAGAAAGGTAATTAAATAATTAACATTATTTAATCAACGACCATGGACTATAGAAAATTATGTCGAAAGTGGTGTTTGCAGGCCTAGACCAGTTTTCGGTGTCTACAGTTTGCCCCTCTTTGATACAAAGTTGTTCTGGCATTGCGTCAAAGAAAATGTGTCCGATCGTGCCCCAGCATGAAATAGGTTAGGGTATGCCCCCTCGAGAAAATTGATAAATTTTTGAAAATTTTCAAAAAAATAAAGAAATGTTCCCTATAAGTCAATTTGACGGTCAGAAATGCTATGGAGTTGATAGAATTAAATTTGGATGTGATATAGAAGTGTACGGTTCAGTAGAAGTTGAAAGGTTAAGTGGCCAACAAGCAAGGCTAGAAGAAATGCCACCCAAACCCTAGTTATAAACAAGAATTAGGTTGAAAACCAATTCATTTGCACCCAGCAGAGTTTGAAGAACTGAGATTTTTCTCTGACTATTAGACAAAGATGGCTCCCATTCCATATGCTACGCATCGAGGATATTGTATCCAGACCTTCAGGCGGGCAACTGACACAGGACCACCAGTATGTACCCAAAAATGAACTCTTGAAAGTTATTTTTGCACGTAGTTTTAGGCCTTGAAAACTTAATAATCATATGGAGTCTTTCAGGATCAATGCATATGCCATCGTATACATTACATTTGCCTATGGAACGACGCATATGCTAAAACATGCCTAGGCTAGGATAGGAATTTTAGGCATTAAACACATTTGTAAGAAAATGGTCTGCATATGTATGTATGGAACACATTTGCATTTAGGATGTACGCATGTAGGTTAGTTAACCACATTTGCATTAGTGAAACGCATATGTATTAGGTAGACAGGTTATAGGAAATGCACTGCATTTACTTTTCTGCATCGCATTTGTAGTAGGTAGAAATTGGATTGGTGATGTGCAATGCATATGGAATATACGACACAAATGCTTTGTCTTGCAACACATTTGTATGAATGCACTGCATCTATTAAAGAGAGCCGCATGTGGCTGGAAAAGTTTTGGAAAAAGAATTATAAGGAAAAACTTTTGAAAATCTTGACATCATGGTTGAAATGCAGGTTATATTAGATCCTATTTACATGTGGGAGTCAAGTCTGAACACCTTCGATCTGAGAGATTGTCTGATTAGTGTAGAGATACGGCTTTTGTGGAGACTTGGTCTTTGTCATTGTCTTTCGATGCCCACTATTCGGGCAAATAGAGGGATGCTCACCATGTTGTGCGAGCGATGGAACTTTGAGACATCATCATTTCATATGCCAACTGGGGAGGTGACTGTCACATTGGAGGATGTGTACAGGATACTTAGACTTCCGATCAGAGGAGAGTGGGTGATGTACGATACCCAACATGGATTGACTGAGCTAGCCATATTTTATCAGGTTGATGATATTAGTAGGTTCGACATTGAGCATTATGAGATCAGATGGTTGGTGTTGGTAGAGAGATACAAGAGGATTGACTATACACTATGTACATTGATAGGTGGGATAGTATTACCATATCGACGGGGTCATGGTTTTCCTATTGGATGGGGAGAGATGTTGGTGGGTATGTTAGAGAGAGAGACTGTGTATGCCTGGGATCCGTGTCTATTCGAGATGCTATAGTTCCATTTACACGATATTGCATACAGAGACGCATAATTGATGAGTTGTGGGACCACTCTTCTGATGGTTTGGGCATGGGAGAGGATAGATGTTTTTCGTCCTCTGGTTACTATAGAGTGACGGGCTAGATCTTTGTATGTTTTTTGGTACACGAGAAACATCACTCAGAGCCATGTGGGAGATACTGGATATTGGAGACATGCACTCGACATCTTAGATCAGTTCACTTGGAAACCATACATGGACTGTGAGTAGTGGTCTGATGAGGATAGACATTTACCACATTGTAGACAAACACAGTATCTGATTGGGAGGACTATTTTGAGTGTGCACATCATAGAGAGACACTTGCCAGAGTGAGTTTTGAGACAATTCAGAGAGGTTCAGGATGAGCCTCAAGGTAGAGCAGAGTTTTCCTATTCTTCTAGAGAGGTTCCATATTGGGGGCCCATGATTCCAGTTTCTACTACAGAGGTAGAGATACAGGATTTACAACCATTATAGTGGGGATGGAGAGACAGAGTAGCAGATCCAGGGACTATAGCTACATATGACGCATGGTGGGTAGAGCATCATTTGATTCCTTACACAAATCTAGATCAGTTGGAACCAGTTGAGAGACGAGGCATAGGGCCGAGAGGATGACAAAGAGGTAAAGGTGGTAGAGTTGGAGGGAGGGGTGGTGGGGATGATGGTAGAGGAGGGGGTGGTGGCAGAGGCGGTAGATGAGGATGGAGAGGTGGACAAGTATGTGGACTATCACCTATTCGAGAGGTAGAGGCAGAGGATGTACCGATGATGGACATTGGAGGTGGAGTTGATGCATAGGCTAGAGATGAGCATGCTGTCGAGGAGGCACTTGTAGAGGAGTTAGCCGATGTGGATATTGGGGGAGAGGATGTCGTAGAGGATGAGGATATGGATATGGATATAGATCCTCTAGTTATTCTAGCAGGGTATGGGGAGGATTATGTTGAGGAGGCACCTATGGAGGAGTAGGAGAGAGAGCTCAAAGATCACATTGTGGAGGGGAGACGAGAGGATGATGCCCCTAGGGATGGTGATAGGGAGGCCATGGAGGAGAGACTGAGACTGATGATAGCAGAGCTTGATGCCATGTAGATAGAGAGAGATAGTGCCCGTGCAGAGAGATAGTGCCCATTTAGAGAGAGAGTGCATTTATGGAGAGGGATCAGGCCATAGCCTAGCAACAGGAGAGCAAGTAGCAGTATACCGAGGTCAGATGCTTGGTCAATGGGTCTTCATCTAATGGCATGGTACGGGAGTTAGTCAGAGCCATAGAGAAGGCTACATATTATAGGGACTTATCTGAGTTTGTGGTGCAAGTAGACAGACGAGCTCCTAGCTTTTCAGAGGTTCATAGCTAGAGATCATAGAGTAGGAATCATACTAGGACATAGAGTATAGAGGGTGTGATAGGAGCACTGAGGACAGGTCCATATGATAGGCCTTCCACATCATAGAGTACCTCCGAGGCAATTTCTGCCACCTTCACCACATGACAGTAGTGGTAGTGGGACATGTTAGAACTATGAAATTTTCACAACTTCATTCACCCTTCATGATTATTAGTCTCCCAAAAAGGTTCATAATATAGAAATAAAAATCCACACATAGCATCTTTTATCGAAATCTGATTTAAATTTTCCCGTAAAGCTCCATAAAATTTCATCCGGCATTAAATTTTTAACATATGAAAATATCGGCATAAGTTGATGTAGGTCTCATTGATGATAATATACATATCCTCAATATATTGGCAAGACATCAAAAGGGTCATACCGATAAAGTTATAGACCAAAAGGATGTAGGTTTGTATTTCTTATCAGCAAGACAAAAGGTATTGGCATGACGATGTAAGGTCATATCAAGCCGAGTTACCTTTTACCAATTGGAGTAAAGTAAAGTCTATCGGAGAGACTTTGGTCATTGGAGAGAGGTTTCAAAACACTTCCCAAAACATTATTGGTCTTGCCAATAAAGCAAAAGGGAAGACTCACTTGGCGAGACATATGATGCTGGGCAGAGTTCAGAAAGTCTTACCGACCCCTCGGGCTACACCGACAGAACTGAGCATGCGGAGATAAAAGGTGTCGAGAAGACAACGCGCATGGTTTCACCGAACAAAAAACGTATCGGTGAGATATGTCTCAGTGGGGAGATCTAAGAGACATTATGGCAAGTATCATTTTGTCGGCAGGACAAATGCTTGGTCTTGGTGACATAAGTCAATAAAGTGAACATCTGGGTGAGATGAAGAGCTTTCAGAGTAAGGTGAAGAACCGTTGGCCCAATTCATTAAGTCTGAGTGATATTTTCTTTGGTGAAGGTCATGGCGATATAAAAAGAAAAAGGAAATCAACTATCAGGGAGACTTGTGATGTCAGGGAAACTGCAAGATGTCTTAGCGGATGGGTGAATGTTGAATAGGCAGATCAGCTAGAGATTTGAAATGTCTTACCGATATGTTCCCTGATGTGACAGCAAGAATTTCGTAAAAATTGCAGAATTCATGTCTTAGTAAAGACATTAGTGGCGCCACAAAGCATAAAATATTTTACATATAAGGGTATGCTCAATTGAAATCATTGTTTCATAGAATTGATAGTGATGAAGAGCAAGGGAACCAGTGAAACAATTAGAGTATTCATCTATCTTGGATTTACAAGAAAAATATAGTAAGTTTTTCATCTTCTTAGAATTTGTGAATTTTTGAGTATGGAAGGCACTAGTTCAGGAAAGCTAAAAGGAAGAAAACCTGAGGAGGGTAGTCAATCAAAGGCAAAGAAACAAAAGATTGAATTGCAACCAGAGGGCATTGAAAGGAAGTTGAATTAGGACCTCATAGACCAGTTACCCGGTTCTGGGCCTAAAGCTAGGTGTTCTGCGCAACTCAAAGTGGAGATTGACAAATTAGATGACAAATGCAAATTCATAGGGGATGTCTAGACTCCAATTAGGGGGTATGAGTTATTCAATTTCCATTATCAGAGGAGAAATCACTTTGAGCTAGTATGCAATCCATGGAGGCTCAATTTGGAAAAATTAGTATGCCCTAATGTCTTTATTGATGTCGAACTAGTAAAATTGTTGGCTGGACATTATAACCCGAAGAATAAAGCTATATGTGATTTGTCAGGAAATCCATTGATACATTTTTCTGAGAATGCAATACTTGAGGTTTTCAGATTGGAAGGAATATGCAATGAGAAAATAATATGAGAAGAAAATGATAGTGAATTCAGAAGAATGGACACCATTTATAAGGGATGGAGATTACCCCTGCACATAATAAGATGTCATGGCAAACCTACTCTGATGGAAGACAGTGAGGGACCACCATTTCATGTAGATCTCTTTGAACCCTACTTGAAGTACACTTATTTTTCAGTGGGACAGGTATTGGGGATGGAAGTCCCAAAACAAATGGCGGTTGTGCCCATGGTGATTGCTGCAGATATTCAGTATCATAATTCTAGATCGCTTGATTATGTTTCACATGTATTTAAGGAACTGGATGCAGGGTTGATAGCGATAAAGAATGGTGCCTCTCTTCTCCATCTCAGGAATTATTCATTGTTGATGCACTTAGTGTTGTATTTTGGACAAGAGTTAGGTTTATGGCCCTAGGAGCTGAGCATTTCATAATCTGACAAGGAAGGTAGGCCATTGCCTATTCAATTATGGACTATTGTTTGGGACAGCAGGTTTGCCAATTCAAATTTCCTGCATTTTGAAGAATTCTTTGTGAAACCTTTGTATAGATTTTTTAATCATCCTTGTGATTATTCCTTATCTGAAGAAGTGAATAGGTTTCATAGGCCTAAAGATTATAATGGAGCAATCAACCACAATTGGGGGGATTGGTACTACTTAGAAAATGCCACAATGATTAGGGTTTATGGCTTTGAGGATACACCATTCATTTTGCCTAGAACTGTCCCATATAGAATTGCATATTTAGAAATTATTAGGCAAATGGATTTCTCCAGTGTCATGAACTTAAGTTCATATGGGAAACAGGCATTTATGCCCAGTACATTGTGTTGTGGTGATTTCACTATATTGGCAAAGAAGGTTTACAATTTGATTCTAGATAAATTATTGCACTACAACATGAGAAGAGCACCATCAAGAAAAAACTTTTTTCCTGAGGGATATATCCACTCTGCCAGACAAAGAATAAATTTTGGAGGGTACCAGAATGCACCCTATAAATCTGATGATATAATCAGAAACCTAGAGGAAGAGAAAGTAGAAATGGTGATTGAGAAACATGATTAGGAGTTGTTGGAAATTGAGTTGCTATCCTCCATTAAAGGGATATCAGAAGCTAACAGACCACCAGGCTTGTTTGAGAATGTATCAAGAATAAAGACTCAGGATTATGCCTATTTTGCTAGAGAAACAAATGTTGAAGAAACTATGGATGTAGATACAAGACATGAAGACTATAGGTTTTTAATATTAGATGATGAATTTGTAAAGACCTCGGAGTTTAAAACAATTTTATATAAGCAAAAAGGGAAAGAGATAAGGGGACTGGTTGACAATGTCACTCCAAGAAATGAAGATCAACTATTAAAAAGATTAAGGGATGAGGTAGACAAGGAGATGATGAACATGACCCCTGAAAAGGGAAGGGAGATGCTAGAAAAGGCAGGTGTTATGATTTTCCTAGGTTTGGATCTGAATTTTGCATTAGTTTTTGATAGTTTCTTAAAAGATAACAATGCCACCCACAAGCTCAGCATAGAGAAGGTCACAGAGGTATAAAAAAGATCAAGATACAATCCTCATGATGAAACAATGATGATTTGGGCCTTGTATCCTCCTCACAAGAAATAAATTGTTATTGATACTGAGAAGGCATTCAAACATGTCATGACCCTGAAGGTTGGAGAAGTTGATCCTATTGCAACTGCAGACATTGGGATAAATATAGCCAAGTTGAATAAAGCCCAAATTCAAGCATTGATCAGGGGGAGGGATATGTATAAAACCAATAATGAGAGAATGCTGAGAGGGAATGAACGTTTAAAATACTTTGTAGGTGCTGTAACAGGGCCAACAAAGATGCTCACCCAAGGTGAGAGTTCACAGAAAAAGGACCATTAGGAAGGGTAAAGTTCATACTCACAAGGAAAAGTAGACACACTCACTACAATCATCAGAAAGAGGCAGGTTGTTTTAAACACTTGGATGAAAAAACTTTGGGGAAAGCATTCACAATACATGGATGCTATAAAAGAACATAAGAGAGTGGATGACATAATCTTAGAAAGAATTGAGGAAATGAAAAGGGGTACTCCTAATGCTGCAGGAATTGAAAATGCCAATCGTATCATGGACAAGCATAGGGAATTCTTTGAGGAACTACAAGGGGATGTACAGGGATCGGTAGAAGCTGCTAATGACATATTGACAAAATTATGCGATGATGAAGGAAAACTAAAAGAAGCAACTACATGGAAAGTCAAATGCGAATCGATACTCCAAGAGATATTGAACAC
This sequence comes from Sequoiadendron giganteum, assembly GCA_007115665.2. Lineage (NCBI taxonomy): Eukaryota > Viridiplantae > Streptophyta > Pinopsida > Cupressales > Cupressaceae > Sequoiadendron > Sequoiadendron giganteum. The sequence continues at coordinate 442,350,645 of CM021103.1, read as the reverse complement.
AACCACCGCAAAGGACATAACATTGAATGAAGCATGTGAGCAAAATGAATGTATGATGATGTGTTAGGAGATGCAAACACATATGAGCACGAGGATTATATGGAGCACATGTCTGTAGTTCATTTGTGGCTTAACATGAATTAGTTAATGATGAATTTGTTAACTTTTTATGCTTTAAACTTTTTTGAAAAGGCACGTCCTTTTGTGAACTAATGTATAAATATCCATTGTTGGATGGTGGTAGAAGATAGAATTAGAATAGGATAGACTGCTATAAACACTATATTTTCATAATGATATTCAAGGAGACTATGTTGCATGTATGAATTTCAAGGAATATAATGAAAGACTATTGATTTGGTGACTTCATTCTGGTATCAATTGTTTGCTGGATTCTTGCATTTATTTGATTGTCTCTAATCTGATGTTTCTTGGTTGTTTAAATTGAAGTATCGAGTATATATTCAATTTATTATTACACATTTGTTGTTTCTATGTAATTTGGTTTATTGGATTCTTTGAAGAAGAATTAAAATTTCTTTCAATCGATTATAGTAATCTAGAAATGTCATTTGGGTCAGTAAGAAGAATTAGATAATTAGATTTGATATTCTACCTCAAGTAGGGTTTATCAATTACATGCTTGCATGTTTATACCAGTTGTAAACTCATATTTATATGCGAAACAATTAGAGGACCTGCTAGATAGAAACCATTCATTAAAAGCTTTCATTTGACTCCTTTTTACCCAATAAGGAACTAGTCTCCCTTATTTACATTACATTAGTTTTATTCATTTCATTTGAAATCTCTAACATATTAATTCATACCTTGATATTGCATATACAATTTATACCAAAGTAGGATCATATCTTTCCACTATTAAATTTCCATTTGTGGCTAGTTAGATCAAGTAGGAAACATAAATTCAAAATCTGTGTTACTCATATAGGTGTACCTGCCTAGGTTTAGTAGAGCTTTAAGAGTAGAGGGTTCAACCATATTGGTTGGCCTTGTCAGTTGACCAATAATGTAATGAGAGTGTGGCAACCTCTCATGGTTCATTCAACCAATGTTTTTGAGGCCCAACAAATTGGTGACTCCATTGGGGAACTAGAGAATTGTTTGGTAGTAGACAACCTTTCCATATAAAGTCACTAAAGAAAACCATAATTGAAATTTGAAAGAAATCGACTCTGTTGGGTAAGATAACCAGAAAATCTTTTCTCACTTTTAGAAAAAGTGGGTGGCAACTTTGAATGAATAAAAACATTGAGACCGATACAATAAGATACAAATCAGAAAGGAATCAACCTAGAGTTCAGACCATCACAGTTTCTCACAACATGCAAGGAAGGAGATCTTTGTACAAAGAGGGGGATGGTCCTGATAATAAAGGAAAGTCAAACTACAAAAACAATCAGGGCAAGAAAGTATTTAATGACTTGGACACAACAACAAAAAATAAAGCATCAAATTTATTGCTGGAAACACATAATTCATATGATATGCTTGCAAATGAAGAGAGCCCATCTAAAGAGCTCCACACTCCTGAGGGGAGGAGAAATCCTTCCCACCCAGTAGACCTTGGGAAAGCTAACGAGCACATGGCTGAGTTTGAATCTAGAAAAAGGATAGAGTATGAAGATGAACAAGGAGAAGCACCCTATGAGGAAGGTCTGGAGTATGATGAGACATCTAAAGAAAATCATGAAATTACGACATGAGATGAAGAAGATACACAATGGGAGAAAATGAGGCAACATGCAGAAAGATTAAGTGTAGAGTATGAGAAACAACTTCAAGCAATGGAAGAATTGAGAAAGATGAAGTTACACAAAGATCAAATCAAAACATCAGTGACTGAGTCACCCAAATATACACCCCCCATAAAAGCAACAATATGAGGCCATCAAGTTCCTCTCAAGCCCACCGAAATCAGCCTAAAAATCAATATAGAAACACAAATGCTCCACCACAACACCGAAATATTCAACCACCCCCTCATCAGCAGTATGTACCCCCATAAGGCCCACAATAAATGGCAAATAATAACCCACTCTACCAACATCAGTATTTCCAAAACCCCCCTCCACAATGCACAACCATGATTAGACAATTTGATCTTGTTGGATTTCAGATCTACCCTTACCCACTAGACAACAATTGGATGGACAACAATTGGAGGAAATTAGTCCCTAAATTCATAGGAAGTAATGCAGTTACAGCTGAGGAACATCTGAGAAATTTTAAAGCAGTCATTCAGGACTTGGACATGCAGTATGAGGATGTAAAAATGAGACTATTTATGATATTGATTAAGGATGCTAGAGACTGGTTCAACAGTTTACCAACTGCATCCATTTATTCCATTTAGGTGTTCTATGAACAGTTTCCTCAAAAATATGGGAATCAATGTGCATCAGATTTTGCCTTGCATGAGTTAGTGACTATCCAAAAGCATCAGAATGAGTCAGCCTCTGATTTTAACCAAAGGTTTGTTAAATTACACAATAAAATACCTCAGGCATCAAAGTTGGTTGATCCTGCTGCATTGAGTATCTATCTGAAAGTCTTTGACCTCAAGACAAGATATGAATTAATAAATAGAGGTCCTAGCAATCTGGCTGAGGCCTAAAAGATAGCCTTAACTATTGAAAATAATAGGAAAGCTGCAGGGATGTTTTCTAAAAGGGAAAACCCTAGGGTTCCTCAATATGTTCCCCCAAACAGACAAGAGAACACATATAGGAATGAAAGACCAAGGCTACATGACATGCCTTATAATACAAATTGGAAGGATGGGAAGCTGGTAAATGATAGATGAAGAAATAAGGAAACACCAGATCCACTAAAAAGAAAGGGAGCATATATGGTAGATAAGAGTCGATGGTGCTCAGTCTGCTATGCACCACATTCCCTAGAGCATTGTGTAATAGCTCAGTCAATACCAGAAGAAGACACATAGGAGGATGATGGTGGTGAAGACCAAAATGTCTACCTAACTTCCCACACACTTAACTCTTTGGAGTAGGAGTATGCATCTACAGAGGAGGAAGGATATGAATATAATGTTGATCACCAAAGATACAATGTTTGCATGGCAGAGTAGCATGTTTTCTCTGATCATGAAGAAAATGATAATGAGCAAGATCCCCCTGTTGCATCGAGTCAGACTAATAGATGCAATATAAGAAGACCAAGTGAAGAAGAGATTAAAATATTGACAATTGTAGCAATGGAGGAAGCTATAAGAAAATATTGTTTAAGAAACAAAATGGTGAATAAAGATGAGGGTGTCCCAAGAGGGATATGTATAAAAAATAAAAAGGCATCAGATGAGACATCAAAAGGGATTGATGATAAACAACCAGACAAGAGAGAACATAAGGGATCTCCTAAGGAGAAAAGTAAGAAATTTCCCATTGAGAAGCAAAATCCAGATCAAACATCCGAAAGGGAAAAGGGAGAAAACAAAGGAGAATGCACTGAACCTAAAAGGGCAATCAAAACTGAAGGTACATCTTTTGATTTTATACAAGCTTTATCTTAATTGAAAATGTTTGTCCCATTAATAATGAAAATAAAGGAATATAGGGAAAGCACCATACAATTAATTTCTAATGGAAATCAAAATATGAACCTTGAAAAGAAAGAGGTCTCTGAAATAAATAATAAAAGGAAGGAGGTAAAAATCCCAGAGGCCTACCTAATGAACACACCAAAAATTGACCCATTCTTCACCACTTTACTCATAAGCAGAAAACTAGTAAGAAACTGCATGATAGACTCGGGTGCCTCCATGAATATCATGCCAGTAGGGGTGATGAAGCAGCTCGGTTTATGGATAGATGTGGAAGGAGGTAAATGCTACACCATGGATAGTAGGCCTGTCCTGGTTGTGGGAATCATGAAGAATGTGGAATCAAGGTTAGAAACTTACCTACAAGCTGCTTACACTATTGACATAACTATAATTGACACACATCCCTAGTTTGGAATGCTTTTATCAAGGTAGTGGACTACAGCAGTTGGGGGCAATGTACAGTTTGACTTATCATATGCCACCATACTACTAAATGGAGAAGAGGTAAAATTGTATAGAGAACCTAGAATGAATCAAATTGTTGAATACACTCCTCAAGAGCCACTTAACTGTTTATGTGATGTTGACTTGGGGAGTTTTAGAGTGGAACTATCTCAACCTGAATTGGTAAGCAAAGATCCAATTGATCAAAATATTTTTGAAAATCAACAAGGAATATGGAAAATGTACTTCGATGGAGCCTGCAGCCAAGAGGGAAATGGAGCTGGGATAGTTTTTATATCTCCTGATGGTTCAACTTACAAATATTCATTTTTGTTAGCATTTGAATGTACAAATAATGTAGTGGAATATGAAGCTTTGTTAACTGGATTGAATTTAGCTGTTAAACATAAGATCAAAATATTAACAGTTTTTGGAGATTCGGAGCTAGTTGTATCCCATATCAGATCAAATTATGTAGGAAAAAATAAAAGACTGAAATAGTACAGAAATGCAATATGGGACATAATTGAACTATTTGATGCTTTCTCCATTGATTGGGTGGACAGATCAAAAAATATAATGGCAGACTCCTTGGCGAATGTAGCACTAAAACAAGATGATATCACACTTGCAGGAGTGTCCCAAGTTGAATTCAAAGCAAGACCTGTTGTGCCGGACAATGTATATAGTTGACAAGTTTTCAATGATGACATTGACCTTTTGAAATTCCTTCAATGTATAGACTAGTATGAGGCTCAGGAAATT